>JARBWK010000004.1:163071456-163671456 GCA_030556195.1 Anolis apletophallus
CACCGCAATGCCCAACGGTAATTATCCACTAGCTGATTATGTAATCTATGCTGATACTCCCTGAGATGTTCTCCAGAAGCAAAAAAAATTGATCATTCTCCTTGCCAGCTTTGTTTGAGATACATTTCTTCCTACCTTGGAAAAAACGTATTTATATAATTCTCCCACAAGAAGATACATATTTGGAAATTTGATAGAAGGAACGTGTTTTTATGTTTTAATTGTTAGTTGTTTATATGGTTATTGCTTTAGTGCTTTAATTGTGTTTTATCTGGAGGGCCGTAATTGCCTTATGTAAACTGCCTCGAGTCGCCTTCGGGCTGAGGGGCAGTATAAAAATCTAATAAATAAATAAATAAATAAACATGTGTCACTTACACTGCCTCAATAAGATTTGAAGCCTATTATTGAGTAGACTGATTGAATCAATTGGATTTACCTGAGTACAGACTGCCTAGTCAACAATACAGTCACAGATTCTACTGTAGTTGGGTTTAAATAATAAGATTCAGGTCCAGATGTTGTTGTAGGGATGGAATGAGGATTCATTAGTTTCCAATGATGCTGGGGGAAATGGAAGGAAAAAGGAAGAGGGGCTGACCAAGGGCAAGATGGATGGATGGTATCGTTGAAGTGACTGGCTTGACCTTGAAGGAGCTGGGGGTGTTGATGGCTGGTCCATCAAGTCACAAAGAGTCGGAAGCGACTGAATGATTAAACAACAACAAAACAACGAAAATGACACTCATAGTCTTTACATTTAATAGCTTTGCTGATTTAAGTGTTATGTAGCAGTAAAAGAAACTTGGACTAACTAAAGCTTCCATTTTGAATGTTACGTAATTTCCCTTCTGGGAGGAAAGCGAAGCATTGTTGAGTTTTGGTGCCTAAAACTAAACAGTTTTTTGAAAAACATTGTAGTTTTCTGGGCAAGCTGTGCAGCTTTCATACAAAAGTTGTAAGGTTTCAATTGTTACTGGAAAAAAGGTGTGTGTGTGTCCCAAGCTATGAGGTGAAAAGCTGTTCCATTGTTTTCGACTTCTGTTGGGAATTTTAAAAATTGAGATTTATCATTCTTAACGTACACTGAGTTTCAAACTCAGCTTGAAGGATTTCCCCCTCATTTTCATGGTTTCAAGCATGAGACAAGCTTGGAGAAGTGCCAGGCTTGAAGATCTATAAAAGATTAATAGATCTGGGAAATATTCATAAAGCTGGGAACTCATTAGAACGACAGGGACTTGAAAAGAGCCAAACAACAAAAAACATATGGGGTATATGTTGCGGCCGAACCCCAGGATTACAGGTCCCCCTAGCATTTGGGGACTAGTTGGGTGGCATTAAGTGTCTTGTATTTTAAGGATGGGCTGGGATGACCCATTTCAGTTGACATTGCTGTTCTATATTTGCCAGTCCCTCTGCTGCAGACTTTATATCCCAATCGTTCTCTATATAATTTTGGTACCAATGAGAAATGGGGTTTCTGCCAGAGAGAAAACATAAAGATCACCCTTCATTTGAAGGACATACTGAAGGCAAACCACTGGTTCATTGTCCTCTAATGCTATACTCCAGCAAAAGCTCCCCAGGCATGGTTACTCTCCATCCTTGTTTTTAGATTCTAGGCATTTTAGTTTTAAATGTATAGGCAGTCCCCAAGTTACGAAGAAGATGGGTTCTATAGGTTTGTTCTTAAGTTGAATTTGTATGTAAGTTGGTACAGGTATATTTTTAAGTTTAACTCTATCTATCTATCTTTGGATAGCACAGGGAAGGGTTAACACCCACCTGGTGTTTGTTTTGCCATCTGTGCCTCTGTTCAGAAGATTTCATCTCACTTTCTGTCCCTGTGATAATTGGATTTTGAAAAATTTGACTTCCATTGAACTGGAAACAAAGATTGGTAAGAAAGCTTCCCCCCATGATAACTCTTTCAGAAGTGAATTCCGTTTTCTGAGGGTAGACTTCTTTCACTTCCTGTTGTATCGTCTTTGTTCTTAAACATGAGTCATCATGTAAATCATATGTTTGTAACTCAAAGACTGCCTGTACTACAAAAGCACTAGGATTTTGAAGAAAGATCTTGTGCCAGACCAAATTAAGATTTCATTCCACATTTTATTGCAGTATGGCCGTTCCATCCATGGAGGATACATTCCTGGATATTGATTGATTTAATTTTGAAGTATAGATATGATTATTGAGCTGTGTAATGCAATATTACTTTGAATAATATACACTTCAATGTACTGCTAGTGTTTATATGTTCCTTGAGTGTTTGCATGCTCCTCTTGCATTTACTTGAGTATCAAGTGGAACTACTATTGTTTGTTTGAGAAATGTGAAACTGTCCCTAATAGCAAATCATACTGAATTAAATGTATTCCAGAAGAAGCATATTCTCGAATTTGACAGGAACACCTACAAAACCCTAGAATACACCTCTCTAGCATGTCTAGAGCCAACAACATGACTGTATGGTTAACTTCCAACAGAAGCCTACTATGGAATCATGTTGGATGGCTAAGGAAATGCCTAGAGAAAACACCTCTGAAGCATTTCCACCCTCTCCAGGATAGCTCTATGGACAGTTTTTGGTAGGAACATAACACAGGATTGTGATGGAAGCCTCAGGAAATGCCCAGAGAGATGTTTGATACTTTTAGATGTGTCAGGTATTTAGCGGTGTGTTTTACTGTAAATCGCCCAGAGCCATCTGGGATGAGCGATTAATAAATCCCAAAATAAATTTTAAAAAATTCCCAATTTGGGTAAATAAAATTGTGGGTACTGGTCCTGCACATATGGGTGTCATAACAGTATATGGGCCAATCGGGGTTTTTTTTAAGGCTTAACTTTGGGTTAGAACATACACAAAACCAGTGCTACTCTGACTGGAGCCAATGCATAAACACCAGCTGTTTGAGAGCTTACAGGAAAGAAACAAACAATTGTAGCCAATGGCCAAAAATATGATGCTAGTCTCAGACCCTTTGGGGCAAAAATGGCAGACATCAATAGCACACACCAGGCACTTTAAGAAACATTGCATTGAATGTCTCTATCTACCCCTTCCTTCTCTCTGCCTGTCATCTATGGACCTTCTAAAGCAGGTATCCTCAAACTGCGGCCCTCCAGCTGTTTCGACCTTCAACTCCCAGAATGCCTGACAACTGAACAAGCTTGTTAGGGCTTCTGGGAGTTGAAAGCCAAACAGCTGGAGGGCCACAGTTTTGGATGCCTGTTCTACAGGTTGGGTATCCCTTATCCAAAGTACTTTGAGACAGAGATACTTTAGAACACCTACATTTTTATACAGTGTTCCTTCACTTATTACTAGGATTAGGTTCTAGGACCTCCCGCAATAAGTGAAAAACCACGATGTAGGGATACTCTTTTTTTAAAAAAAAATATTTATACATTATTTTAGTATTTTTACACTATTTTAAGTCTTTATTAATTTAAAATAAAGTGAAGGGAAGGCCCTTCAAGGCTGAAGGGAGGGAGGACTGAGGAGGGAAAGTGTTTTGGAGAGCGGCGGCAGCAAAACCCCACAAAACTGCAAAAATGCCATGATATATATTTTAAATTAATATTTTTTGAAATCTGTGAAACAGTGAGTCCGCAATAAGTGAACCGCAAAGTAGCGAGGGAACCGTGTATACATGCACAATGAAATACTTGGGCTCCAGCTACACTGCCATATAAAGTTTGAAAATGTGTTATATGGCTAATATAGACCTATAATTAAGTTTAACTACATCAAACTGCATTATATGAATCTGTTGTTATTTGTTCAGTTGCTTCCAACTCTTTGTGACCTCATGCACCAGCCCACGCCAGCGCTCCCTGTCAGCTGGTCACCACCCCCAGCTCCTTCAGAGTCAAGCCAGTCCCTTCAAGGATGCTATCCATCCATCTTGCCCTTCGTCGGCCCCTCTTCCTTTTTCCTTCCATTTTCCCCAGCATCATTCTCTTCTCTAAGCTTTCCTGTCTTCTCATTATGTGGCCAAAGTACTTCATCTTTGCCTCTAATATAATTCCCTCCAATGAGCAGCCAGGCTTTATTTCCAGGAGTATGGACTGGTTGAACGTTCTTCCAACACCACAGTTCAAAAGAATCTATCTTTCTTCGCTCAGCCTTCCCTATGTTCCAGCTCTCACATACGTAGGTTACTACGGGGAATACCAATGCTTTAACTATGCAGATCTTCATTGCCAGTGTATGGCAGTGCGGATGGGGCCTCGGCAATGGGACACAATAAAAAAAATATTGATGTTCCATTTATGCCTTATACACATATCTTGATGGTCATTTTAGGCAATAGTTTTAATAAATTTGTCCATAAAAATTATTTGTACCCTGAACTATCCGAAAACAAAAGTGCAAGCATCTAAGGCATCCACGTGAACAATTTCAGATTCTGGTGAATTTTGAGTTTCAAAATCTTGGATAAGGAATGCTCTACCTGTATCTTGTTTATATGCACCTCCCTATCCACTAGGCATGAGAAAAAAGTTATGAAAATGATTCATTTCGTAAGAAATTCGTAAGAAATGCTACTTTCGAGTATATCCGCACCTGGAACGCCAACCAGGAAGTGGACTTTCTTTTCGAACTTCGGGGCCAGGATTTTCTTAAGTGTCGTTATTAGGTCATAAGGGGGCACCCTCCTTCTCTCACCACCCTCCCGCCTCCCTTGCCAATAAGTATTATGGCAAGGCAAGCCCTAAACTCGCTCCTTCTTTCGGCTGGAAGCCCGGAAAAAATGTAAACAGAGGATTACTCAAAAGTAAATCTGCAAGGAGGGCACTTTGGATGAAGGGCCCTTCTTTTGTGGATTTACTTCTGAGTAAACCTCTCTGTTTACATTTTTCCAGGCTTCCTGCCTCCTGCCTGCCAGGATCTATAGCATCAAAGAGTATTGGGGTGAGAAACCAACCTAATGTATAATAGAATGAATGCTACTGTAAGTGCCTAATATTATAAGTAATCCAACTGGTCATATACCTACATTCCATGCACAATAATACAGCAGTAATAACAATAACAAGAGGTAAAATTCAAACCAAAGTATTCTGACTGGTCTCTCCTCATGCGGTGCAAACGGGCTCTTCTCTTATTAGCCCGGGAAATTAGCCCGGGGAAATGCCCGCGTTTGCTGCTTGGGAGCACCCACCTACATACCCTTGGGGGGGGGGGGAGATTTGCTGCAGAATCCCGGGCTCATAGAGAAGATTCTGCAGCAAATCCCCAAAGAATATGTATGTGTGTGCACCCAGGAAGCAAATGCTGTGCCCGGGATTTGACTTTTCCCGGGCTCAGAGAAGAGCCTTTGCAGTTTGAGGAGGGTAGCACAGTCAGAATACTAAGTTTTGAATTTTACCTCTTCTTATACCCATTTTTATTACTGCTGTATTATTGCATGTGCATGGAATGTAGGTATATGACCAGCCTGGGCAAACTTGGGCCCTCGCTCCCTCGGGATCGGGGTGAGAGAGAGGCAGCGAGGAGCGAGGGGGCTCCTCCTCCTTTTTTTTGCTGCTTCCAATAATAGAATACCCCCTTCCTCCCTCCCTCCTTCCTATTTGGAGAGTCCCATCTAGAATTCAGTGTGATTTATTCAAGTTTTGGCCTACAACTCCCAGAAATCCCAGCCAATTTACCAGCTGTTAGGATTTCTGGGAGTTGTAGGCCAAAACTCATCTGAATGCGCATGCGCTGGCATACGAACTACTAACGAATTTCGTTAGTAATTAAGTTACATTTTAGAAATTTTTGGAAATTTTTTGTAAGTCTTCCTATTACTAATCAACCCCCCCATTTGATTTTAAATTGCCATTTTGGGTTCTAAAACATGCCTACTATCCACTATCCTGATGCTCAACTAGTAAATAGTTTTTTGATTGTTGCACTTTCTTTGCTCTCCCTTCAAAATGTATTGCACTCATTGAATCGGCACCTCAGCTATGTTCTTTTTCTCAGCCATATTGTTCCGATGTTGTTTATAATTGTGATTGTTTTATATTTCATCTGATGTTTTTAAATTGGTTGTGTTTTATTTGTATTTTTCGGGCTTGTCTCTTGTTAGCCGCCCTGAGTCTTCTTGGGGAGATGGTTGGCGGGGTATAAAAATAAAGTTGTTGTTGTTGTTGAAATGGATAGAGTGTATTATCACCAAGCCTATGCTGCTGGCAATTCAACAGTTGTTGTTGTTGTTATATTTTAAAGGCTTTCTCCCTCACTTGAAAAGCATACTTGGGTTCCTCTAAGATGTGGGCATTTCAGTTGAATGGTGCTTTTGAATGATAACACAATGACTGTGTGGGCAAAAAATTAGGATGAGAGTAGGAGGGGAAATTGCCCTTCAAACCATACAACCTCCTGAGCACACAACACTCAAGGTTTTGAAGAACTTTTGAAAGAGCCCTGGGACCGATCCAAGAAACAGCTGCAAACAGACGCCCAAAAGAATGGAACAAATTGGATGCAGAGGCGGCAACAATCAGTTGAACTTATGTTGCAAGGAGTCACACTATTTCAGACCAGTCGAAAAGACCCCTGACAGCATTGCCAACAATAAGAGAATTATTGTGTTACATTCCAGTATCCACACTACTAGAAGATTACAAGTACAACCTTGTTATAAACCACTAAACATTCCCAAAAGAAAACCTCTCCTTTGTTGATAACACAGGAGTGTATTTTTACTTCTCAGTTGAACTCATAAAGGGAGCCCGTTTTCAACCACTTTATTTTCCTTTTCAGCTATTTGTATTGCTTTAATTTCATAAGCTGCTTTGGGTCTCAGAGTTGGGGGAAAAAGAGACATAAATGAACAATTTCGAACAAACCAACAAATGTTTCAATGATACTGCTCTACACAAAATAAGAACAAAAGTGAAGTTACCAAAAAAAAGATATATTACATGAAACATAACACATTGTTGGACGATATATCACTGACTCCTAGATTTTTGGACAGAATCTGAAACATTGATGGTCCAAGGCTGGCTCTACACTTTAGAGTTAATGCAGTTTGACCCCACTATAAATCCCATGACTCAAGGCTATGGAATCCCAGGAGTTGTAGTTTGATGAGGCACCAGCACTTTTTGGCAGAGAAGGCTAAAGATTTCTCTGCCACTTCTTGATTGTGAGAGCCATTCAGCAGCAGGCCCGGATTAACCAATTTTGGCGCCCTAGGCCTCACTTTGGAATTACGCCCCCAAACCAACCTCTACCGCACCCCCACCTCCTCCTCCTCCCAGCTCCGCGCACCTCCTTCTTCCTCCGTGCACCCCGGGGGGCGAGCCTTCCCTTCCTTCCTTCCTCCTCCTCCTCGCCACGCGCCCGGCTTCCTTGAGTCAAGGAAGCTGGGTGCGTTGTGGAGGAGGAGGAAGGGAAGCCTCGCCCCCGGGGGTTAGCCTTCCTCTTTGCCACGCGCCTGGCTTTTTTGAGTCAAGGAACCCGGGCGCGTTGCGAAGGAGGAGGAAGGGAAGCCCCGCCCCCGGGGACGAGCCTTCCTCTTCCTCCTCGTCACGTGCCCTGCTTTTTTGAGTCAAGGAAGCCGGGCGCATCACGGAGGAGGAGGAAGGGAAGCCCCGCCCCAAATAGCCCCCGAAGTTCAACTTTTTAAAAAAATTGGGGGTCCGGATCTGGCGCCCCCCACCCTCGGCTGCACCCCTAGGCCATGGCCTAATGGGTGATCTGGGCCTGTTCAGCAGTGGAACTCTCTGCCCCAGAGTGTAGTGGAGGCTCCTTCTTTGGAGGCTTGTAAACAGAAGCTGGATGGCCATCTGTCGGGGATGCTTTGAATGCAATTTTCCTGCTTCTTGGCAGGGGGTTGGACTGGATGGCCCACGAGGTCTCTTCCAACTCTATGATTCTATGACTTTGTGAAATTACAACTCGCAGGAGTGCATAATCTTCTCCTTTCTTGTAGACTCAGGCAAAATCAAACAGCTACAGCATTTCCTTGCTGGTCTGCTCTTAATAACTTTTGCCACCTGACTCCCACTTTGGCATCAGTTTGTGATAATTTTTTGTTGTAAGGTCTACACCAAAAACTGTTCATGTTTTTATTTATCTTTCCACTCCCTCACATCATATACCGGTATGTCATGTATGTATTTCTGACCTTTTTGTAGGCAGAGACCCACAACATTCTGTAAACACGTTTCGCAAATGCAGGCATTATTGTATGCACGTTCACAATTTCAGTACACATCTCTTCTAAGCAGTCTCCAATAACAAGATATTTCTGTGTGCATTGCTTAATTAGAGAACAGCATCATAGAATTTGGAGGGGTGAGAATGCCAAAGGATAATTGCATTCCTGTTTGCATATTAGTTCAGGGCCTGTGAATTAGGTCAATTCAAATTAGAAGGCAAATCAAACGAATTTCTCCACCATCCCTATTAAAAGGATAGCATGATTGAAAAAGGATACGGTGGTCTGGTTTCCGCTCTAAAGAACAGGGTTCAAATACGTGCCCAGCCGTGAAACCCACCGGATGACCCCGGGCAAGTCACTGTCTCTCAACCTCAAAAGAGGCATAGGCAAACCACCTCTGAACAAATCTTGGTAGGAAAACATTATGCTAAGATTGCCTTATGGTTGCTATAGGTCAGAAATGACTTGAAGGCACATCTCAGCAATAAGAAGGGCACAGGAAGAAAGCATCCAAACATATTGATTACCTTTTAAGTAGTATGGATTCCTGCACTGCTTAACACATATGCACACATACAAAATTGTGGTACTTTTGATCCACTTTCAAAACACAAGAGGTTTTTAAACAGAGGATGGATGTGGAACAATGGCTTCATAGTACAGGAAAGGAGATTCAACCTGAACATGAGAAAGAACTTCCTAACTGTGAGAGCTGTTCAGCAGTGGAACCCTCTGCCCCAGAGTGTGGTGGAGGCTCCTTCTTTGGAGGCTTTTAAACAGAGGCTGGATGGCCATCTGTTGGGGATGCTTTGAATTTGATTTTCCTGCTTCTTGGCAGAATGAGGTTGGACTGGATGGCCCACGAGATCTCTTCCAACTCTATGATTCTATGACAATATCTGCTTTGGACTGGATTCTCTGAGTCCACATTGCTATATAATCCACACAACTCCGCTGTTGTGTCAACTCTGACTGCCAGTTTGCTACCGGACACAATTCAAAGTGCTGGCTTTAGCCTATAAAGTCCTAAATTGTTCTGGCCCAGTTTATCTATCCAAACACATCTCTCTCTATGAACCCACCAGGAATCAGGGGAGGCCCTTCTCTCGATCCTGTCTGCTTCACAAGCATACAAAACACGGAGAAGCTGCTAGTTCCAAACCAACAAAAACATTGTAGGGGATAGTTAATAACACATGAACATTGGAATGTGTCCCCTATGTAACTCTCAATATTCAAAACAGATTATATAATACGCAAGTGACTCTATGTAGTAGGCAAAATCACATTATATTCATATAACAATGTATTTGTAATGTTGAAAATCACATAATATAAACATAACCTCACATATCACATAATATTGTGGCAAAAAACCACAAGGACTAGATTGAACTTCACTTTATTATTTGTTGGAACTGTTTAACCTTGAAGAGACTTTTGATTCCAAGAACTTTTCTTTTTTACTGGAATCACAAGAGAGGAGGATTCAAATAAGATCCTCCTTACGGACACCATACTGTTATTTGTATGCTTGCTTCACAAGTATGTCTGACGGGGACGAGAGACAGGGCCATCTCTGTGGTGACCCCTCGTCTATGAAACTCCTTACCTAGGGATATTAGATCAGCCCCCTCCATCCTGACCTTTCGGGAAAAAAACTGAAAATTTGGCTTTTTGAGCAAGCCTTTGGAACCTCAGTATAATTTAGACCAGGGGCAGGCATGTCCGGGAGCTTTTCAGCATGTGAGCTAGGGTGGTTAAAAACCACTGGTACATTTAAACTGTTATGTTTATTCATATCATGATCTGATCACCATGCTCATTATATCCCACATTAATGGGGTTATTGGGATAACAATACAAAAGGTTTGCTAGGGTAGACCCTCTTCCACCCAGTCTCAGCCCCGAACCAAACTCAGCCCCGAATCAAAATCCTGGCTACGGCCCTGACCAGTGGTGTCCACACTTTTTCAGCATGTGAGCTACTTTTAAAACAACCAAGTCATAAAGATCTACCTTCCGTGCGTCGCACCTTCCGCCCGCATGCACCTTCCACGTGGCACAATCGTGCAGCCTCCGCTGCCGGCGAGAGAGAGGCAGGGTGGAGTGCAAGGCGGGGCCTCTGGAGGCCACGGCTCACGCCCGCTCATTCCCACAGTGCCCCGCAGAAGGCGCTCCCTCGTTCCCGCAATGCCCCGCGGAAGGAGCGCCGCCTGGAAGGTGCACGCATGCGCAGGGCAGAAGCACCCCATCCGGCTGCGATTGATCTCCTTTGGACCCACGATCGACTTCGTGGGCAGCCCTGAATTAGACAAACTTGAATTGGAAAATGACTCAGGAACGGCTAAGATGATGGAAATGGATGAGGACTGAACATGAAGACATAGTTTTATAATTTCTATTGTGCATTGTTTTTATGCTTTTAAATGCTTTGTGATGTTTTATTTTGTTAATGTATGTATTTTATATATGGCAGTGTTTCCCAACCTTTTTTGAGCCACGGCACACTTTTAACATTAAAAAAATCCGGGGGCACACCACCAACCAAAATGACACAAAATGACACTCTAACACAGTAAAGAACGGTTGGGGGTTGGTGGCCTGCTGGGAGCAGCTGCTGGGAGTGCCAAAGCCAGAGAGGGGGCGGAGCCAGGCTGCACCATGCCCCGCCCCCTACCCCCGGCTTCACCTCTCCAAGCAGCTGCTCCCGCCTTGAGGGGCAGTGCCAAGCCAGCAGTGCCAGAGCCAGCACAATGCTGGCTTGGCACTGCCCCCTCAAGGCTGGAGCAGCTGCTGGGAGAGCCCCGCCCCCTCCCCCCAGCTTCAGCTCTCCTACAGAGGAGCATGAGCGGTGGACAGGCTTCAGTGGGTGGGGCTCCTCCACGCGGCTTCAGCAAGCGAGGGGCAAGAGTCATGGTGTGAGTCATGGCGGATTGGAGGCTGGCTGGGGAAACGGCCGAAGGAGGCGGCGCCCCGGTCCCTTCTTTTTCTTTGCCACTGCCCGGCCCTTCCTCCTCCCCCAAGCAGCAGGAGTTCGGCAGGAGGGGGGAGGAAGGGGGGCAGAGAGCTTTTCTCGCGGCACAGCAGGAGGTCTGTCACGGCACACTAGTGTGCCATGGCACACTGGTTGAGAAAGACTGATATATGGCATCGAATTGTGCCAACTTGTCCACCGCCTTGAGTCACCTTCGAGTTGATATAGGTGTGGTAGAAATAGTGTAAATAAATTTTTACTATTATTGATAATAATTAATCCAGTTCAATGTGGATTTTATACAGCTGTGTAGAAGGGGCCAGGGAACCCTGATCCTGGAACTAATCTGCTTAGGAGGTTTGTTTTAAAACAGTCTTGAGAATTCCTGCACTGAATGATTGAAATGCGGCTTGGACCTTTTTTTTTAAAAGGCAACTTGCTCATCTCTCCCTGAAATAAACCTCCAAAAGTTTCTTTAAAAATCAAAATAAAGAAGCCATTTCAACCGATGAGTTACCATTCCAGTGCATCGGAACAATGCGTTGCCTCTAGGAAGAGACAGGTTTATCCTTTTGGTTCACTGGGTGGCATTGTGTGAATGGGACAGCTTTGCTCTTTTCGCTTTCGTTTCTTTCTTTTTTTGGAATAGATGGTTCAGAAAGTCTGCTGTGAAGGGCATTTGGAATGGGCCCATTCATCGGCTCAGAGGCTGTAAGATGAATGCTATCATGAGGACTGGGTGTGCAAACAGTGAAAAGGAGTTGAAAAGAAAACTAAAGTGAGAGTGAGATCTAAAAATGGGGCAGCTTTCTTCAAGCATTGAGGCTTGAATGGACCACCCCTTCTTCCATGTATTAACTGAGCAATCTGTTCCCTTTCGTTTTATTAATTTGATTTATTTTTATCCGGACTTTCTCGCAATATAAGGACTCAAGCCGGCCATTCCATTATTTTGTCTTTCCTCTCCTGCATCCAGTGTGGGTTCTTTATGATGAATGGCAGATATCAGTTTCCAGTCTTAAGATAAACCATGGGAAAAGCTGTGGTTATAGAATCATAGAGTTGGAAGAAACCTTGTGGGCTATCTAGTCCAACCCCATTCTGCCTAGAAGCAGGAAAATCGCATTAAAGCACCCCCGACAGATAGCCATCCAGACTCTGTTTAAAAGCCTCCAAGGAAGAAGCCTCCACCACACTCCGGGGCAGAGAGTTCCGTGGCTGAACGGCTATCACAGTCAGGAAGTTCTCCCGAATGTTCAGATGGAATCTCCTTTCTTGTATTTTGAAGCCATTGTCCTGCATCCTGGTCTCCAGGGCAGGAGAAAACAAGCTTGCTCCCTCCTCCCTATGACTTCCTCTCACATATTTACACATGGCTATCATGTCTCCTCTCAGTCTTCTCTTCTTCGGGCTAAACATGGCCAGCTCTTTAAGCCACTCCTCATAGGGCTTGTTCTCCAAACCCTTGATCATTGTATTGCCGCCCTTAAGACACATTCCAGCTTAGAGTCAAC
Organism: Anolis apletophallus; assembly: GCA_030556195.1. Classification (NCBI taxonomy): domain Eukaryota; kingdom Metazoa; phylum Chordata; class Lepidosauria; order Squamata; family Anolidae; genus Anolis; species Anolis apletophallus. The sequence continues at coordinate 163,084,125 of JARBWK010000004.1, forward strand.
ATCTCCTTTCAATTGTGGTGCTCAGAACTGCACATAGTATTCCAGATGTGGTCAAAGGCACTAAAATAAAATCAAGCCTTTTCATAGGGAGGCACGGCATGGATCTGAGATAAAATAAAATGAAATAAGAACCAAAAATATTTAAAATTGATGGCCATTTATTTCAGGATCAACAACCCATTCTGAACATTTTTTGTTTTATTAATGTATTCAGACTCAGTTAATCTATTCAGGATCAGAATGATCAGGTTAATAGAAGATGGCAGGAGCATTTTGATCATATATGTGCCGTGGCACACTAGTGTGCCGTGGCGATCATCAGGTGCCCTCAGGATTTTGTAAATGTAAAAAATGTGCCGCAGCTCAAAAAAAGGTTGAAAAACACTGATATAGTATGTTGCTCTTATCCGCAGACTTATCTGCAGACCATGGAGTCACTTCTCTCTGCTCCAGTGTGATTCTATGACATGGTCCCACCTCAAAGGAAGTCCAAATATAGGGTTCACTATTATCTGCAATTTTGAGTATCCACGAAGGGATCTAGGAATGGGTCTGCCATGGATACATTTTTCATACTGTACTGATTATCATGCTGAATTTATTAGATTTTATGGGTTTTGATGGTTGTTGGATTTTGTCCCTGGACTGCACAAGACTCTTGTGTCATCAAGTTTCCAGTCCTCAATGGGTAGCTAGGCTAGGGACAGAGCAAAGCTGAGGAATTCCTTTCCCCACTTTACCATGCATGTTTCCCAAAAGTGCTTTGTCTTTACTCCTCCTGCTAACCATTTTCACCTTCCCACCACCTTTTGATGATACAGGAATGGAATTCTATGAGGGAACTTCCTCTTTAAGTTTTATTGCCCTGGGCTTGGCCATGTGGCCATTCGCCATTTTCCAGTTTTCTGCCTTTTCTTCCGTCCAGTGAAGACACATTTTGCCTCTCTCTTTAGGCAAAATGTAGCTGCATGGATTTTTAAAAACTTTTTACCCCTTTACCTCTTTAGAATATGAGATTTATTAAGCTAGTCAGCCCCAAGACCTTTTCTATCAAGAATGTACTTATTTTACTTCAATAAATAATTTTGAACCCAAACTTCTGACTCTGCAATCCTGTGTCATTCTAAGATATGGAAGCTTATCCCAGTTTCACCACACGTAAGTTTCTGCTGATTATGAAGTTTACTTCTGGTACTCTGTGATATTTATGGTCAGGAGCGACTTGAGAAACTCTTAAGTCACTTCTGGTGTGAGATAATTGACCATGTGCAAGGACGTTGCCCAGGGAATGCCCAGATGTTTTGATGTTTTACCATCCTTGTGGGAGACTTCTCTCATGTCTCTGCATGGGGAGCTGGAGCTGACAGAGGGAGCTCATCCACGCTCTCCCCAGATTTGAACCCCCAACCTGTCGGTCTTCAGTCCTGCTGGCACAACGGTTTAAAAAGCGTTATTTTGAACCTAACAGCTCAGATTCCCCAACAATGGTTTTAGGACTTGAGTTATTTTTGTGATACAATTAACTATCCTTCCTTCCTTCCTTCCTTCCTTCCTTCCTTCCTTCCTTCCTTCCTTCCTTCCTTCTAACACACTGTTTCTCAAAGTGGGCAGTATCACCCCCTAGTGGGCGGTGAGGCGATCCAAGGGGGTGGTGGGAGGCTCAGGAGAATTTGGGGGGCGATGAAACCCTTTAAGGGGGCAGTGAACGATTGGCTATTTAGGAGGGGTTGCACGGCCCTCTTCTTTGGCCCCACCCTGCCCCCTTTGCTTTGACCTGCATATTAGATATTTGGATTAGAATTCGTAAGAGTAGCAAAATTATTTATGAAGTAGCAATGAAAATATGGTTGGGGGTCACCACAACATGAGAAACCTTATTTAGGGGTCATGGCATTAGAAAGGTTGAGAACCACTGCATTAATACATATATCTTTCTGTTTAATTGCTATTAAAAAAATTAAAAATCATTTCTAGGGGGGCAGTGAGTAAATTTTTTTCTGGAAAGGGGGTGGTAGGCCAAAAAAGTTTGGGAACCACTAGCAGAAGGGGGAGAAAAAAAAGATATATGTAATAAATAGGATCAAATAAAATACGATGACAAGATCCCAAAAGATAGGTTTCCCACCAGAAAATATTGGTCTATATTTTGGATGGTGGCTGTTTCAGAGGAGCATTGTGTTCTGGAGCTGGGTTGTGAGCCGGCCTCATGTGTTCTCCCAGCTGCTCGCTTAATTGGCACTTGGTGGAAGATGATCCAACATGGTCCTCTCTTGTGTTGTATCTATTGGTGCCAAGATGGAGGCAAGCGGGAGGCTTGCAAGATAAGCCAGCCAAAGAGGGTCAAGGAGGCTGTCTTCAACTTGATAGCTAAGCTTTAATAGCTTTCTAAAAACAGTGGGCCATCAAGTGCCCAGACAATTTAATTTTGCTTCCCAGCTGGAATGTTAAGTACAGAAGGAGAATCTATTCTGAAAACAAAGCATGATAAAGGAGAGCTCATTTGCCATCTCACTTTGTTGATCTTGACATCCTACCAACTTTCAAAAGACGTATCAAGCAAAGAAGATGCTAATGCACTTTTGGAACAAGGCCCATTCAATATTAGGGAGTTTTAAAGGACCTGTTGGGTTATTTTCCTTCACCCATTATAATGCTTAAATAAGAATAAGCACTAGATCTTCTCCCAAATCTTGAGGCTCAAACCAACCCCTGTCTTCAACAGTAAGGGTGGAGGTTGTTGTGGTCGAGATGTAACAATGGCAGTTAGGATTCCCAGATCTCAGGGCCTGTCTCCAGTTTTCTTGGTCATACGTAGGCAAGAGATGATTCATATTCTGTCGTTGTTGTTGTTTTTGGGGGGAAAGGGAATTATCTCCAGTCAAGAAGAAAGGACTGTGGACAGATCTCCAACTCAACCACTAGAGCAGCAACTTGCTATAATGCATAAGGCAGGGCTGCCCAGGAAGTCGATCGCGATCGACAAGTCAATCCCGGGACCGAAAGAGATTGATTCTAGTCAGATGGGGTGCTTCTCAGAGGGGGCGGAGTCAGGCCATGACAAGCCCCTCCCCCGGCTTCGGCACTCCTATCAGCTGCTCCAGGTTTGAGGAGGGAAAGGCCAAGCCAGCCTTGTGCTAGCTATGCCACCACTGGCTTGGCATTGCCATCCTCATGCCTGGAGAAGCAGCTGGGAGCTCCAAAGCCAGAGGGGAGGGGGAGGGGCTTGGCACAGCCTGGCTCCACCCCCCTGTGGCTTCCGCTCTACCAGCAGCTTCTCCAGGCTTGAGGATGGCAGTGCCAAGCCAGCCTTGTGCTAGCTATGTCACAACTGGCTTGGCATTGCCATCCTCAAGCCTGGAAAAGCTGCTGGGGGGAGCTCAAAGCCAGAGGGAGGGGAGGGCTTGGCGCAGCCTGGCTCCACCACCCCCCAGGCCAAGCCCCACCCGCCCCTCCCCTCTCCAGCCTTGAGGAGGTAGGTAGATCTTTCTGACTTGGTTTTAATATAAGTAGCTCGCATGCTGAAAAAGTGTGGGCACCCCTGGCATAAGGCATCGTTGATTTGATTCTGCAACTTGCAAACATTCTCTGGGGGTAAGGGGGGGTCATCTATGTATTTCTAGAAATTAGGGTCACAAGTGACCCTCAAAGTATGGCTTGACTTATCATTGGTTGAAAGTAAGTACTGTCCCTTAACTTTTGTTGTTTATTCATTCAGTTGCTTCCGACTCTTTGTGACCTCATGGACCATCCCACGCCAGAACTCCCTGTCGGCCGTCACCACCCACAGCTCTTTCAGAGTCAAGCCAGTCACTTCAAGGATACCATCCAACCATCTTGCTCTTGGTTGGCCCCTCTTTCTTTTTCCTTCCATCTTCCCCAGCATCATTGTGATGTCTCTACTCTTCACTATTTTATTGAGATTGGCCATTGCTCTCCGCCCAAGAAAGAAACATCTTCTGATTTCCTGGCTGCAGTCTGCGTCTGCAGTAGTCTTTGCACCTAGAAATACAAAGTCTGTCACTGCCTCCATGTTTTTTTGCTCTATTTGCCAGTTATCAATCAGTCTGGTTGCCATAATCTTGGTTTTTTTGATGTTTCACTACAACCCAGCTTTTGTCCTTCTTTCACCTTCGTTAGAAGGCTCCTCAGTTCCTCCTCACTTTTGACCATCAAAGTGGTATCATCTGCATATCTAAGGTTGTTAGTGTTTCTTCCAGCAATTTTTACTCCAGCCTTGGATTCGTCAAGCCCCGCACATCGCATGATGTGTTCTGCATACAAGTTGAATAGGTTGGGTGAGAGTATACAACCCTGCCATATGACCTTAATGTTTACTAAAAAGAAAAAGAAAAGAAAAGAAAACAAGAACAGAAACAACTCCTTGATCCTGTTTCTTCAGTAGAGTAGCGACAGTCAAGGGCTTCGTTTTTAGACAGAGGCTGGATGGCCACCTCTCAAGAGTTATTGGCCTGTGTATTCCTTCATGGCAGAATAGGGTTGGACTGGATGGCCCTTAGACATGAACTCTTCCAGCACAAAGGTTCTATGATTCCATCCCCTCCACATGCTCAGTCTTTCACGTCAATCCCAAAAACATTATCGACATTTATCACTTTGATGGAAGAAATAGTTTGAATAGGGTGAAATTCTGGGCGTGTGGACGATCCATTCGTTATCAGTCTTGTGAAAGAATAGGCTGTTGGGAGGGACTGATGCATCATGTGCCTTACCCACTGTGCAGAATTATATGCAAATGTATTCAACTCTAACGATATTTATACTTGCTTGCCTGGCCATGCAGAATCGCCCACTATTCATTAATTCAGTCTGAAGTGCTTTGAGGATTTAGAATATGGCCTAAGCGGTAGCATTATTAAGTATTATTGCTACCGCTGTTATTGTTATTAAGATGCATTTCAGACACCATTCATAAAAATGAGGTTTCAAGGTTACTAAGAGAACCCAGTTGAGAACTGCAGAAAACGTTGTGCTTCCCATGTAATTATGCAAGCACAAGCTTTTAGTGTGGCGTCTCTCTCCCAGTGGAAAACAGGTAAGTGAGGGAATGTACAGCCTTTTCTATGGAAGATCTGGGCTGCAAGCCAATCTCAACTCCTAGATATTAATCTAGGAGAAAAGGCAGAAGCTAGAATCCTGTATTGTGGTTCCTGCGTATTGTTGCAAATAAATGTATGTTTGTGAGGGCTTTTGTTGTTGAAGAGGGAGGGAATATTAATCACTGCATTGAACAAAAAATAGGCACACGGTTGTTTTGCACCTTTACCGGTCCTACAGCATGATTTGTTGGTCAACTTCCAGCAGAAGTTGCTCATAGATTCATACTTGAAGTCCTAGAGAAATACATACATACTTACATACATACATACATGTGTACAAATCCTTGGTTTTGTTTGGAATATGCTTTTTTGCACAGAAACAACATGTACTGTAGAAAATATTCCAGACAGAGAACCAGCCATCATTTTAAAGAGAAAGATACAAAGGTACTGTCGAAGTGGGTTATTGCAGTTTTTTCGGGTTGTAAAGCCATATTCTAGAAGCATTCTCTCCTGACGTTTCGCCTGCATCTGTGGCAAGCATCTTCAGAGGTTGTGAGGTTTGTTGGAAACTGATTTGTGTTTGGGCGCTGCATTTGGTGATCCCTATGTAGACTTGAATCAAGGAACATGAAAGGCACTGCAGACTAAATCAACCAGATAAGTCAGCCATAGCAGATCACCTGATGAACCAACCTGGACACAGCATATTATTTGAGAACACAGAAATGCTGGACCACTCTCACAACTACGATGCCAGGCTACACAGAGAAACCACTGAAATCCATAAGCATGTGGACAATTTCAACAGAAAGGGGGCATGAAAATGAACAAAATATGGCTACCAGTATTTAAAAACTCTAAAATTATAACAGTAAATAAAAAACAAAACTCAAACACAGGGAAACTCCAGCCAGGAAACAATCAGGAACACCTGGTCACCTCTCAACAAGGAAATTTCCCAGGCAGAAACGAGCCCCACCTAAAAACTGCCAGGCTATCAAATGCTAATCAAGGTGGCCATTTGAAACATTCGCACCTAGATCCAACAGACAAAAGTTCTTTGTCCCACCCTGGACCTTCCACAGATATATAAACCCAATTTTCCAGTTTCCAACAAACCTCACAACCTCTGAGTATGCCTGGCATAGATGCAGGTAAAACATCAGGGGAGAATGCTTCTAGAACATGGCCATACAGCCCGAAAAAACCTACAATAAACTAAAGATATAAACCTCTGCCAAACTATGACTAAAAGTTATAATCAAAGGATATATACAAAATGAATATTATAACAGGATCACACAACAATCGATTGTGTAATCATGTTTTAATAGGTTGTGCAATATATTAAAATAGTGAAAGCACCACTTTCTTGTTAAAGACCAATTAGCAAGCATTTGCAGAAAAAGTTTTAACATGGTACTAAAAGAAACAAAGAAATAAACAAACAAATAAATAAAGAGCTCACTCTAGCATTTCTAGGAGCATACTTCCAAAGTGTAGGACCAGTCACAGAGCAGTTTTCCACATCCCCACAAACCATTCCTACCATGAACGTAAGATAGATGGAAGAATCTCTACTGCAGATCTTCAGCTTCGAGCAGCCTATTTGTTTTTTGTTATTTATTTATTTACTATATTTATATCCTGCCTTTCTCTACTCAAGGCAGCTTTACATATAGCAGCTATTTGATGCTTTTAGAAAGCAGATAATTAAATACCTTTAAGTTAAAATTTAAAGATTAGAGTTAAAATGCATATTAAAACATAGGTAAAGGTTTTCCCCTGACATTAAGTCTAGCCGTGTCTGACTCTGGGGGTGGTGTTCATTTCCATTTCTAAGCCAAAGTGCCAGAGACACCTCCAAAGTTATGTGGCCAGCATGACTGCATGGAGCGCCCTTACCTTCCCACCAAGGTAGTACCTATTGATCTACTCACATTTGCATGTTTTCGAACTGAAAGGTTGGCAGAAGCTGGGGCTAACAGCAGGAGCTCATTCTGCTCCCTGGATTTGAAATGCTGACCTTTCAGTCAGCAAGCTGAGCAGCTCAGTAGTTTAACCTACTGTGCCACTGGGGGCACCTCACATTAAAACATATAAACATTATAATCATTATGTCCACAATCGTAATCTGAGGCCATTGCAAGGATCATTGCATATATTTTGTAGTTATTATTCACTGTAGTTAATCTCCAAGTATGGGAATCTCCAAGTCTAGTATTCAAGGTACAGGTGATTACCTACAAAGCCCTAAACGGTTTGGGACCCACCTACCTTTGCGACCGGCTCTCCCCCCATGAACCAGCTCGAGCCCTTCGCTCCTCGGGGGGAGGCCCTCCTTTCGCCTCCACCAGTTTCACAGACCCGGTTTGTGAATACTAGGGAGAAAGCTTTCTCCTCTGTGCCCCCCCCCCCCCCGACTTTGAAACTCCCTTCCGGGAGAGATCAGGAATGCCCCTTCACTGGAAGCCTTTAAGAGACAACTTAAAACCTTTGGAGACTCGATCCCTCAACACCAGTTTTTTGGATTTCCTTCCCCTTTGCGACTCTTTACGTTTTGGCCTTACTCCATTTATCTCCCCCAGTTTTTAAACATTTTATATATACATGTGGCCTGCCCTCTCGTCTTTTTTTCCCTTCTGTTTTAGATGCATTTGTTATAGTGTTTTGTTAGATGTATTCATTTTACTGTGTTTACTGTTTTATTGTGTTTATTGTTTTTTGATGTCTGATATTTTGTGATTTGTGGTTTGGGCATGGCCCCATGTAACCCGCTCCGAGTCCCCTTTGGGGAGAGGGAAGCAACTTATAAAGTTTATTATTATTATTATTAATATTAGTAGTAGTAGTAGTAGTAGTAGTAGTAGTATGGGAAGACATTTACCTTCAAGTCACTTGTTGACTTGTGGCAATTCCATAAATATCATGGGTTTTTCTTGGGCAAAGAATACTTAAGAGTTAATTTTGCTAGTTCTTGCTTCTGTAATAAAACCTACAGTACTTGGTATTTATTTGCAGACTCTAATTCAAGTATTACCTTATTTAACTTCTAAAATCAGTCTGGATCTGGTACCATTAGATAATTTATGCCATTTATTATGGTTAGGCCATGAATTTCATAGAATTGTAGAGTTGGAAGAGACCTCGTGGGCCATCCAGTCCAACCCCCTGCCAAGAACCTCGATAATTGCACTCAGTTTATTAGGGTTTTCTTAAATAAGGAATATTCAGAGGTTATTTTGCAACTTTCTTCCTCTGAAATATAGCCTAATGTTCCTAGTATTAATTGCTGATCTGCCACCCAAGTACTAACCAGGCTGACCCACGCGAGAAAAGATGGCCCTTCAAATAGCCTCCCCTTGAGCTGAGTATCTTAAATTGGGCCTGAACCTATCCCCTCTTCCCAATCCCCAAAATGTCCCCCAAATTAAAATATTTCACAGCAGTTGACAATTTCTTTAGCAGGATCTTTTGGCAGATGTTGAGACACAATTTCGTGTCAAAAATGAGAAAAATGGTTACTATTTACATCTCTCATACATGGCAACATCATAATTATCAGCAAAGTTGCAGTAAATTAACAGCATGTGTCTTTTGGTGCAATGGGACTATGGATCTCCACTTGAGCATATGGAGCTTAACTGCATCCAAAAGTTTTTTTAAAAAACTCCACAGCTTGGAAAAAAGGTTTTAAAAACCCCTAGTTATTTATCTTTATTTTGTTTCTTGGGTATAGATGGGGAGATAATAAAAAATAATGTAGTAAACATATGGAAGAACAACCTTCCCCAAGTTAATGGCCTCCTGATATATCCAAGTACAACTCCTACCATGCCCAGAACTTTTCCCAATTGGGATGTCACAAGAGAGATCTACCAGTAAAGACTATAAGTGAATGAGCTATCCATGGTCTACGAAACTAAGGCGCCAAGATCCTTGTTGCTTATTAAAGTTTTATTTGGCTCCCTGCATGTGCTCTCTCGGCCACTCTGTGAACATGGCAATTAATTATTTAGAGTAACTAATCAATCAGGGATTAGATGTACTAATCAAACACATTGCAGCTGCTAAGTATCTGCTCACTTGAAGACATTGATCAGCTAAAAGAGGCTCTGTAGATGGTTCAGAGGAGGATTCTGATAGACGACGGTGGCGGCACCTTCAGAACCCCCTGGGGTCAAATCTTTCACACCATCTGCCGGGCCATGGAGAAAGTTTAACACCAAACGATCAGACAGACGACAATTATTTTTCCATTCTGGTGCCCTTTATGGACTCTCAGTAGGGAATTGAGTATCGACTGTGGAGGCTGTCATGGTTCTAAGGGCAAAATTAATAAGCCCAGTGCTCTATAATCAGGAGTTTGCTGAAGGGAGAAGAGAGGGATTCAGCCTCCTTAAAATCAAGGATATATTTTGTGGGGCATTTGTTTGTATTTTTTTGTACCAAAATATAAAATGTGGATTCTAGATTTGTCTAAGCAGTAGGGATGAGCGGATCAGTATATAGTCATCCCTCCATATTGACAGATTTAGGTTTTGAGGATTTAATTATTTGTGGTTCTGATTACTATGTTCTCTCTAGGTCAGTTCCCAACCTTTTTTGACCAGGGACCACTTGACCAGGGACCACTCTCCTCCCCATCATTAGTACCAGAAGCATTACAAATCTGTTTTTGGTCAACTTTAGATTTGGTTTGGTTATTTGGAGTGCTGAATCAGAAAATTGCATTGGGTAGATCACATTAGCTCTAGTTTCTGATACAGAACATATGCCATCCAGTAGTCACCATCTGCTCACCCATAGAAAACAATATTCAATAAGCCTTGGCACTATAAGAGGGTTTCGTGAGACCAGTCACTCTTGTTGGAACAGTGTAGTACAGTAAGGCCATGAACCATGTTTTAGTTCTTGTGGACCACTGGTGGTCCACAGGCCACAGGTTGGGGACCACTATTCTAGGTCCTCCAGTGTGCACCTATGTAATCCAAAGAGTTGTGCTGGAGGACCTAGTGATCTAGTGATTCCTAAAGAGGTATTATCTCATGGTTAAAATAATATTTTGTTGAGTTTTCACTTTCACAGTGCTCCTGCATATGTAGCCTTTCCAAAAATGGAAGGCCCATTGCATCTGTTATATGTGTATTCCATATATTCATCGTTACATTCAATTTCCACATTTCTCTGCATTTTTATTTTTAAAGCTTGCACAAACATCCACATTTATTTTTGCAGGAAATTTTCTTTCTAACATTCATATTTTATTCACCACTTTCCATTTTTGATCATAATCCAATAGTTATTCTCAGGATAGACCCACTGAATCAATAGAGACTTGGTAAGTCAAAAATTATATGCTGTACGTTCCACTGATTCATTGCATTTTAGTCTGGTTGGGAATGAAATTCAATTCTTCAAGTCCCAACATACTTGTTAACCTAATCTATGCATTATGTATACAATTATAGCTGAATGATACATTTCCCCCAATTTGCACTTTCCCCTCAAATGTAGTATTTTTAATGCATTTTCTTTAATTGTTGCATGTAATTTTTTAATCCAAAAACTGCATGGGAAAGTTTCAAGAATTAAATGTTCCAAAGAAAGGAATGTGTTCCAATTTGCATATTTATCTGTGAGCCAGAATTTAAGTTCGACTGCTTGGAAATGTGGACCAAATACTCTCTCCTATCCATAGTTAGCAAGTTAAGCAGAATAAATGAAATTAGGAACACACTACATTCAACTGACAAAGGGCCATTTTATGACTCACATGAATCAAAAACTTTTTTTGCTCTGAAATGGCCCCAAATACCCTCAGTGGGGCATTTCCACTACATTTTACTAGGAGAATATTTTTTGAGACATCAGATCACTTCATGTCAGAAAAGCCCAAAAAATGGGGAGAAAATGCCACTCAATGTCAGCCTGGTGGACCAAGAAATTCCTAAAGAGAACCTATTAATCAAACCAGAAAACGTGGGGAGGTGGCTATATTCCTTTTTTTTGAGCCTTCAGCTGGTAAATTCTGGGAGATGTAATCCAAATAATAACTTTTCCAAGCCTGGTTGTCACTATGACATTTTTGTGCACCCCCTGACACAGGGCCGTAGCCAGGATTTTGTTTCAGGGGGGGGGGGTGAGTTTGGGTCGGGGGGGGGGGGGCTGAGACTGGGTGGAAGAGGGTCTACCCTAGCAAACCTTTTGTATTGTTATCCCAATAACCCCATTAATGTGGGATATAATGAACATGGTGATCAGATCATGATATGAATAAGCATAACAGTTTAAATAATGTATCAGTAAGGCCTTTTCGCGGACCCCCCTGAGAATTTGGGGGGGGGGGCTGAAGCCCCCTTAGCCCCCCCCCCGGCTACATGCCTGCCCTGACAGCAGAAATAGAAAAAGACCAGCCATTTTCAACCTTTAATCCACTACCACCCACATGTGCAAACTTGATTTCTAAGAAGAATATAATAAGAAAAAAGAATGTGTTAGACCATATTATTGAATTTGTGATGTATAATACACCTGCATCATGTACTCATGCAATGGCATCTTTAGATCTTGAGGGTATCACCTAATTCATTAACAGTAGGCTTATTTGAGTATATCATTGTAGTTCTCCCCCATTTACAAGAACCAGGTTTCCCCCTGTCTTTTCTACTAATTATAGTGCTCTCTCTGAAGTATAGGTTGAATATCTTTTATCTGAAATGCTTGGAATTGTGTTTTGGATTTTATTACTATTATTTTGGAATAACTGTTTTTGCATATACATGCATAAATGAGATATCTTGGAGAAGAGACCCAAGTCCACATGTGACACTCATTTATATTTCAAGTACACCTTGTACGAATAGACTGAAGGTAATTTATATAACATTTTTCATATGTGGATGACACAAATGATATAATATGTGAATGAAACAAGTTTGTGAACACCGAATCATCAGAAAGCCAAGGGTCCACCATCTCAAACATCCGTGTGAACAATTTTGGATTTTGAAGTATTTTGGATTTCTAAATTCTGGGAAAGGGAAGCTTTGTTTGCACTTCTTTGAGAAGCATATCATATAAATCTAACAACTTCAACACATTTTTTAAATTTATTTATTTACTTTATTTATATTTCACTCTTCTCACCCCGAAGGGGACTCAGAGCGGATTACAGGTACACATACTAGCAGACAATTCCTGCTGTTTTTCACATAAGCAACATATAGACGAACAGAGGCAAACTCTGGCCACCAGGGGGAGCTGATGCACTCATCTCTCAGCGTCCCTTGTTGTTCCCTTCCGCATTCCTTAGTGTTCCTGGAGTTCTTTAATGGCCTCATAATTCCGTCAAAATTTGCCTCCCCACTTAATATGGTACCTTTATCTCCTACTTGACAGATGCAACTGTCTTTCGGGCTGCAAAGGTCGACCAGCAGGCTACACTTAAAGGTCGAGCACCCACTTCGACCCAGGCAGGCCTCGAACTCATGACCTTCTGGTCAGAGATATCTTATGCAGCTGACACTTAGCCAGCTGCGCCACATTCCCGGTGCACGCGAGGCTTTTGCCCTGTCATACAATGCTTCCAGCACTATGGAAGGATAGAGTTTGATGGGGCCAATTACATGATGCAGGGCTACTTCCAGCAGGGCTCTGTCCTGGCAGCATTATAGGACAAAGCCCTGAGAACATGGGTGGCCTATGTTCTCATTCCCTGAGCCAGGGACAGCATTTGGGGTGGGGGTGGGGGGAGTTGGGAAGTAACGGTTTTCTATATGTGATGGGGAAGGGGAGTGTGTGGGTGATGTGGGGCACTTAATGCTGGTTTCCCCCACTTCCTGATGGATTTGCTCCACTGCCCAACAGATTGCCCATCTCCTGGCTTAAGGACTTCCATGTGATGACCTCATAGTCTCCTTGTGAGCTCTTGTAGGAAATGTTTGAAGGCTCCGGGTCCTCCTCATCTTCTGAAAATTCATTAGATATAGCTTCTGTCCTTCCAACTCCCTATACTTCTGCTGTTCTGCACTCTTTCTGGACCACATGACAGTCCCATATACCATTTAGGAGTCAGAATTGAAGCTTTTGCCCCATTATCTGTTCATGGCCTGCTTTAAACCTTTTCCAAAAGCAGAAATGACACATCATTTCCTGTTCTGATGACAAACCTCCCCAAGGGCCCAAACAGATATTTTCTCCTGGTCTCTTTCCCATTTCAACGTAACAAAACCTGCACTGAAAGCATTTCTAGCTCCTTTTATAAACTAGCAATATTTAACATCCTAAGTCCTTGGAGAATTGAAGAATCTCTAGTAGTTTGCAACCTGTTTGAGTTAAGATCATTATTTTAAGAAATACCCCATAACAAATAGACTGTCTGAGAAAACACAATAGAGAGTGCAAAATGAAAGATTCCAGTTACAGTAAATAATTGAAAATATTTTTGTTGGCCATTCCAAGCCTTTTTATTTTGTTTCTACCCTTGCTTGACAAGTTGCTCTACGGCTTCCCCTCAGGCTGACCCCTACAGTAATTGGAATTTCAATTATTCATTTTAAATTATCAGCATGACACGATGATCACAAATGCCATTAAGTATTAAATTAGCCCTAATGATGGATGGACGGAGCGACAGGTGCTTCCTCAGACCACCTATCCATCTCCCCTCCACTGAAATCTGTGTCCTTGTGTTACAGTTTATAAAACACCGTAGAAACATAAAGGTGGGAGAGATTACACAGGCTATCCAGTCGAATCTTCTTCTGCCATGCAGAAAGACACAGTTCAAGCACTCCCAACAGATGACCCCATGGCCGGATTACCCATAAGGCCAACATTGGCCATGGCTTAGGGGCGCATTCCGGGAGCGCACGCCAAGCGGACATCTCTCTCTGTCTCTCTGTCTCTCTTGCTCTCTCTCTCTCTCTCTCTCTCTCTCTCTCTCTCTCTCTCTCTCTCGTGCACGCCTTTAGAGCGCGTTTGCACCCACTGCGCTCTCCCCAAGTCTCCCGACGAGACCTACAGAGCACAGCGGAGCTTTCCAGCCGGTGGGAATGGGGACCTTGGAGGTGGCGGGATGGTGCCTACTTGCCTTTCTCTTCTGCTCCGGAGGCACCATGGCGAAAGCCAGCCAAGTGTGGGTCTGAGTGTGTGTGTGGGGGGGCAGTAGAGGTTGGCTTAAAGGGGACGTAATTCCAAAGTGTGGCCTAGGGCACAAAAAGGTGTTGATCTGGGCCTGGATGACCCCCCAGCCTCTGTTTTATAAACCTTTAAAGAAGGATACTCCATTCCATTCCGAAGCAGCACATTGCACTATCAAACAGCTCTTACCATCTGGATGCTCTTCCTAATGTTTGAGTGGAATGTCTTTTCCTGTAGATTCTTAGGGCCCTTCTAGACAGTATATCCCAGGATCCAATCCCAGGTTTTCTACGGCATTTCTACTGCAGGAGCTTTGCTACTATGGCAACGTGCCACCCAATCGGCTGTAGCTAAGGCTGGCCTGCATTTCCCATATACTAATATTAATAAACACATTTGAAACTTACATTATAATTAATTATTTTGTTACACCTGCATTAATGGAACTTCCAGGCTTTTTTATACACCTGATGATGTTACCAGGGCTGGGTCCAGCAATTTCCTGGCTCTGAGATGCTTTTGGGGGTGTCACATGGACGTTTCTGTGACTTAATAAAGTGGAATAGGCCAGAAAGCATTGGTAAAGGAACAAGAACCACTTGAGTATCCTTTTTCTGAAAAGGGGGCTCTGAAATATGGAATATTTGTAGTCCAAAAGTGTTCCATACTTAAGTCCCCCCCCCCCAAATGTTTTAATAGTTGAACCACCACAAACCAAGGGGCGCAATTTTGGAGTATTTTGAATTCCAGAATTCCAGGAAAGTAATATAACATGAAAAATAATTAGTTATTTGGGGGATTTTTTATCATGTCAGAAGCAACTTGAGAAACTGCAAGTTACTTCTGGTGTGAGAGAATTGGCCGTCTGCACAGACGCTGTCCAGGGCACACCCGGATGTTTTACCATCCTATGGGAGGCTTCTCTCATGTCCGTGCATGGGAAGCTGGAGCTCACAGACAGTAGCTCACCCTATCTCGCAGATTCAAACTGCTGACCTTCAGGGCATCAGTCCAGCTGGCACAAGGGTTTAACCCATTGTGCCACTGCGGCTCCAGTTATTTGGTAAACCAATGCAAGTAACCTGAGTTCCCAAGGATTCTTTCAAGCATTTCTGTTCTAAAGTCTGAATTTTTGGCCACTGCATCAATTGCGATGTATTTGGAAACAACTATAGCCTCATTCCTAATAAGAAAAATAACTGCCAGTAGAATAAATTACAGAGACGGGAGGCGGAGAGTATGCAGATCTGATCCATTCAAATTTCTCTCACAGCATGCAACAGCATCCAGAAACAATATTCTCTTTTCAACTGTCATTCCAGCATCCCGGGAACTGCCGGAGACCTCTGCTCAGCATATGGAGAATCCCACATGCTTATGAACGGGCAAAAGGCCACCTCGTGTGAGAAGCAATGCCAGGGTGGGATTCTCATCCACTGTCTTGATGGAATTTAAATGGCTTTTATGTGACACTTGAAAACACACACAGGCTCTTTTCTCTGCGCCTTGTGGACCTCCATAGAAACTGAAGCAACCTTTTCACTGTATTTTCATCCACAACAGTGACATGGAAAAAATACTTGGGGGGAGGCATCAACGCCAAGAATTCCACATGCATCAATACACTTTTTTAAAAAAAATCCAGTTTTTGATTGATGCAAAAGCATCACTGTCCAATTTTTTAAAAGAAGTAAGGAACGGGTAATTATGGGATGACCGTCTATATTTTGTTGATGATATTTAACACCTCCTGATTATGCTTTTTCTGATACCAAAAAGTGAACCATCTACTGTTTCCAGCTGTCACCAACATTTCCAATCATGTCCAAATATTTGAAAGCATCTCATATAGAACAGTGTTTTTCAACCTTTTTTCAAGCCACGGCACATTTTTTACATTTACAAAATTCTGGGGCACATCACCAATCAAAATGACACAAAATGACAGTCTAACACAGTAATACATATAGTTGATATGTTTTTAAATGTATTTATACACTCAGTGTGAAACCTGGGCCTGTTTCGATGAACACAATATAGATATCCTGGCAGGAATGGCAGAAAGACACACACAAAGGTCTTGCTCAACAGCTGGGAGTTATAGTTCACCCGCAATCAAAGAGCATTCTGAACTCCACCAATGATGGAATGGAATCAAACTTCCCACACAGAACTACCATAACCAAGAGAAAATACTATAAGAGTTTGGTGGGCATTGACCTTGAGTTTTGGATTTGTAGTTCACCTATATCTAGAGAGCACTGTGGAGGGGAGGAAGGAAGATGTGGGGCGAGTCTGCGCAGTAGTACCCGCACGGGTCACGTCTTCCTCCCTCCCCCTCCCGCAGAAACGGCAGCATGAGCAAAGCGAGGCAAAGCGAGCAAAGTGAGGCTGGGAAGAAGGGAGCCCGAGTGGAGAAGAAAAAGTGTTCGGCAGGAGGGGGAAGAAAGGGTATTGGAGGTTCCAATTTCCCACAGCACACCTGATGATCGCTCACGGCACACTGGTTGGGAAACACTGATATAGAAGACGGAGCAAGATTTTCTCCTGCAGCTCCAGACAAACACAAAACAATGAATTCAAACTCTGGAGAAAGAGATTCCATCAGGATTGTTTCTGACCACACTTTGCTCAGGGTCAGAAGGAAATGTATGGCACATTTACACAGTGGTATCCATGCAGTTTGACACTACTTTAGCGGCCATTGCTCAATGCTATGGAACATTAGGGATTGTAGCTTTACATGATCTTTAACCTTCTCTGTTAAAGAGTTCTAGTGCCTCACCAAGTTATAAATCCCAGGATTTGATAGCATTGGACCATGGCAGTTAAAGTGGTGTCAAGCTACAACAATTCTACAGTGTAGAGGCACCCTTACTCTGAATCTCTTGATCTCCCCACTTTTTTGCCTTAATAGGGGTGATGTGCTCCTTTGCCCTTGTAACGTTTCTGGACGCTCTGCGGGTATTAAAGGTGAAATTAGATTTGGCGCTGTCTTGCTGCTTTTAAGTGCTCTTTGGTCAATGCTGCAGTGTTGGCAGTGGAGGGTCATCAGGTCGCCACTATTAGCATTCGGTTTATACGTATCATCTCTATTGACTTGTAGCAGGGGGAAAGCATTCCCCTGGGAGGCTTTTAAAACAAACCCAATTTTATTCAGCTTATGGAATTCGATCGTCATTATCCCTGCTCCTAGCCAGAGCGCTGGTTGTGTTTACACAAGAGGAAGCCAAAGGTCAAACATGGAGAGCAGGCGCCCAGACAGTAGAAATCAATAACTCTCAGTTTATTGTCTCTTCATTTTTTTTTATAAAAAAGCTGGCTTTTTGGATTCTGTGGATCTACAGCTTCTACAAAGCACAGCACTTGTCCTATGTGACCAAAATCCTGCCTCATGTTTGCATTGTGCAAATCTATATTTGCATAATTGCAGAATGCTCTGTGCTACACTACCTTTTCCCGAATACAGACGAAGTGCAACCAACTGTGCATCTGCCAAGGTGTTTGCCCAGTGTCCCATTGTGCAACAGAAAATCTTTCTGAAATCCTAGTGAATCCAATTGTGCAGCTAAGGTACTGAGAAATAGTTATGCACTACGTGATATTGATATTGAACTATGATATTGGATTGCATGATTTCAAAATGGATTTAAATATTTGTTATGTTTTTAGTGGTTGGTTTTTAATGTGGAGTTTTATTTGCTGAGTATGATTGTATAGCATTTAATTATTGCTCCATTGGCGCCCCCTTGACATGGGGGAGAGGCTTGCGCACCCTAATGAAGTTGTGAGCTATGCTGGCATGGCATAATAGCCACCGGTACGGCCTCCCATGCCAGACAGGTCACAACTGAAGGGTCTGACAAAGAGCGCTAATGGGTAGGATGGGCTTTTGGCAACCATCCTAAGAGATGGGCTTTTGGCAACCATCTAGCCTTTTGGTAACCATCCTAAGAGAAGGAAAACTCTAATTTCAAACTCGGGCAGATGGTGCTCGTTTAACCCTGTAAGGTCAACCATCTAGAGAAGGAAACTCAGATCAAACCTACAACCTGAGGACCTCGCTGCCACCCTCCTAAGCTTGCTAGGCCCCGGCAGATGAACCTTTGGTTTAAAGGGTGAGGCCAGATATGTGCACACTGCGCTCCACCAGAAAAATCCATTGGACAGGCTTGAAGGACACATCCAACCTCCTTAGTCATCTACGGAGTTGTAGAAAGTGTGGGATGAGTCCAGGGGCGGCCTCACCTCTCCCGGGGGTGTAGGCAAACTTTATTTTGGCGCCCCCCGGCGGCTCCTGGACGCCCTCGCGCATGCGCGGCGGCGTCCCGCGCGGCCGCGCGAGTGAGTCCTGCACGGTGGCGCACATGCGCGACAGCGACCCGCCCAGCCACGCATGCGCGGTGGCGTCCTGCCTGGCGCACGGTAGCGCAACAGCTGGCTGCGGAGGCACAGCGGCGGGGTAGGGTGAGACGGCTGGCGCGGCGGCGCCCCTCCCAGTTCGTCACCTTACGCGACCGCTTAGGCGGCGGAATGGGCGGGGCCGGCCCTGGATGAGACCTTCCTAAGAATCTTCGTTCGCGAAGTAATGCCAGAGAGAGATAAGTGCGCCACTCTGTGTCCTCTTTGGGGTGAGAAGGGAAGAGTACAAATATGGCAGATAAATAACTAAATAAAGGAACATGAAAGGCACTGCAGACTACTTCAGCCAGAGAACACTTGATGAACCAACCTGGGCACAGCATATTATTTGAGAACACAGACATGCTGGACCATACTAACAACTACCATGTCTGACTACACAGAGAAGCCATTGAAATCCACAAGCATGTGAATAATTTCAACAGAAAGGAGGAAATCATGAAAATGAACAAAATCTGCCTACCAGAATTTTTTTTGTTGTGTCAGGAACGACTTGAAAAACTGCAAGTCGCTTCTGGTGTGAGAGAATTGGCCGTCGACAAGGGCATTGCCCAGGGGACACCCGGATGTTTTAATGTGTCACTATCCTTGTGGGAGGCTTCTCTCATGGCCCCACATGAAGAGCTGGAGCTGATAGAGGGAGCTCATCCATGCTCTCCCTGGATTCAAACCTGCAACCTGTCAGTCTTCAGTCCTGCTGGCACAGGGGTTTAATTCACTGTGCCACAGGGGACTCCCAATACTAATACCAGTATTTTAAAACCTCTAAAATAATAATAGTAAATAAAGAATAACACTCAAGAATAGGGGAATTCCAGATTAGAAACGGTCAGGGCCAACTAATCCCCTCCCAACAAAGGATTCCCCCAGTAAGAAGTTGCACCTTGAAAACTGCTAGGCCATTAAATGCTAATCAAGTTGGCCAATTGCTACATTCACACATACCTCAAAAAGACAAGAGTTCTTTCTCCCACCTTGGACATTCCACAGATATATAAACCCCATTTTCCTAGTTTCCAACAGATCTCACAACCTCTGAGGATGGTTGCCATAGATGCAGGTGAAACATGGAACATGGCCATGCAGCCCGGAAAACACACAACAACCCAGTGATTCTGGCCATGAAAGCCTAGGACAATAGATAGATAGACAGACAGACAGACAGACAGATAGATTCAACAAACTGTATGGCTGGGATTGAGTTGGTTAATCCTAAAAAGACTAGAACCCTTGAAGCAACTGTTGAATGATCAATCAACATATTATTAAATCTAACTGAATAAACAGTTATGGGATTAACAAAGTTGCTAATCTACAGCCACCACCGATAGAATATATATACCGGCATGAGCATTCTCATGTCTCTCATTTTGTGCAATTGCACCAATTTTCCTGGCCATGGCCAATTATAGTTCCATATAAACTCGTAACCTCACCACCTCCGACTTTTGCTGCTCCACATTTAAAAATAAATATTTCTAAAGCAATTTCTGAAGACCTGGCTATTCAAACAAGCTTTTGAGAATGCCTAATCCCTAGTTGATCCCTAGTTGATCAATGAAGTTGTCGTGCAGCCTTGCACTTTATTCCATGCCCTTATCCCATATTTACAGCTCTGTACTATTCCCGTTCCTGGCCCTATTATTTCCAGCCTGACTGTTGACATTAGCTATCCCCACTGTCGGATGTACGCTATTTTATTCTGAGTTTTATGTTGTTATTACATGTTTATTTGTTTTATTCAATTGCATTTTATATTGTACTAGCTGAGGACCCGGCGGTGCCCGGGTTATTTGAGGAAGGCATTGTGTGCCAAGGTTGGTTCCTATTAGATGTTTATGTGGCTTGCAGTGGTCTCAGGAACTTAGTGAAGGTACTGCAAGTCCCGGGGGCCTAGTCAGGAAAATCAAGTTAAGGAAGCCTAACAATATCCCATGAGCTGATGCCTAGTCAAGAAAATCAAGTTAAGGAAGCCTTCCTGTCAATTTTGGGGCTGGTTTGTGTTTTATAGGGGCTTTAGTGTTGTTTGGGAAGTGAATGACGTGAAGGTACTGCAAATCCCATCATTCGTGGCTCATCCTGCCCTAAACCACACCAGGTTGTGAAGTGGGCCATTGGTCGCCTGTTTGCCAAGTTTGGTCCTGATCTGTCAGTTCTGTGGGCCTCAGTGGCTGACAGCCTGAGGCCTTTTCCTTTCCCTCTGAGTCACTTTTGAATGTTGGAATTTGGAGGCAGTTATGCAAATTCCATTTCAGTGGCAACCAATCTCCTCTGTCTGGGGCCGAAGAATGTTGGAGTTCTGAGGCTGGCCAGTTAGAGCCCGTTATGCAAATAATCCCACAATGGCAGCCAATCGAAATGCTGGCACATATTCTTCCAGTCACTCGCTCGGTCGCTCGGCTGCAAACACTGACTTTTATTATATGTAAAAGATAGATACATTTTATGTCATGTCTTGTTTTAGGCACCTGTTGCCTTGTGTAAGCCGCCTCAAGTCCCTTCTGGGAGATGGTGGCAAGATACAAAAATAAAGTTATTATCGGGCTGATGTGTGTTTTCCGGACTTTATGGCTATGTTCCAGAAGCATTCTCTCCTGAGGCTTCGCCTGCATCTATGTCAGGCATCCTCAGAGGTTGTGAGGTCTGTCTAAGGATGCCTGTCATAGATGCAGGCGAAACGTCAAGAGAGAATGCTTCTGGAACATGGCCACACAGCCTGAAAAACACACAACAACCCATGAAAGCCTTCAACAAAGTTGTTATTATTGTTACTATTAATATTATTATTATTTCCTAATCACAGGTATGGTTAATAATGGTTCTTACAAAAGCTGTTTTGGGAATAGCGAAGGGAAGGAGGGAGGAGAGGAGGAAAATTTTACTTTCTGACATGACTTCAGGACAAGTGTAGGAGCTCCCGGTGGCACTATGGTTTAAATCCTTGTGCTGGCAGGACTGAAGAGCTACAGGTCAGAGGTTTGAATCCAGAGAGAGTGCGGATGAGCCCCCTCTGTCAGCTCCAGCTCTCCATGTGGGGACATAAGAGAAGCCTCCCACATGGATAGTAAAACATCAAAAC
Organism: Anolis apletophallus; assembly: GCA_030556195.1. Taxonomy (NCBI): domain Eukaryota; kingdom Metazoa; phylum Chordata; class Lepidosauria; order Squamata; family Anolidae; genus Anolis; species Anolis apletophallus. Next base: position 163,105,830 of record JARBWK010000004.1, read on the forward strand.
AATCCAGGTGTCCCCTGGGCAACGTCCTTGCAGACAGCCAATTCTCTCACACCAGAAGCGACTTGCAGTTTCTCAAGTCGCTCCTGACTTGAAAAATGGACAAGTGTGCTAGAACAGAAGCAGAATCGCCCCATTGCACCAGAATGGTGATGCGACTCAGGCCCGGATTAACACTTTTTTGCGCCCTAGGCCACAGTTTGGAATTACGCCCCCTTAAACCAACCTCCCGCCACCTCCAAGGTCCCCATTCCCACCGGCTGGAAAGCTCCACTGTGCTCCTCGGGAGTTGGGAGGCTTGGGGAGAGTGCAGTGGTGCAAACTCGCTCCAAAAGCGCACACAAGAGAGAGAGCGCGCGCGCACAAGAAAGAGCAGGAAAGAGAGCGTGCACGAGAGAGACACAGAGCACAAGAGAGAGAGAGAGAGAGAGAGAGAGAGAGAGAGAGAGAGAGAGAGAGAGAGAGAGAGAGAGAGAGAGAGACGGAGGGGACGGAGCAGAGACTTTGCCTGGAGAAGGAGCGAGGGGGGGCATGAGAAAGGGGGAAAGAGCGGCACAGACCAGTTTTGGGTTTTTTGGTCCGCGATCTGCGCCCCTCTCCCTTGGCTTGCGCCCCTAGGCCATGGCCTCGTTGGCCTTATGGGTAATCCGAGCATGATGAGACTGTGGCAAAATTGGCAGCTATTGATGAGTTTTCCTGTCAATAGTAGGAGATTGGTTAATCAAAGGGAGGAGGCAAACTGGCAATGGAGTATGCGTGGTGTTGTGTGATAGGATGCTTCAGTCCCAGTTTGTTTCCTTTGTGCAAGAAAGTCTTAAGATTAATATTTAAGCCCATGTGAAATGATCACATTTGTGCAATTCAGATTATGTGACTACGAATGTAATACGCCTATTGCAGAACAGCATCTATAAGCAAATGTACACAGATATGTAAAAACCAAGATGATTCAAGTCTAATGCAAATGCTAATTTCAAGTAGCATTTCATTGTGCTACTCAAAAGAAATCAGACAGACCAAGTTTATTAATGCATTACTCAGTTTCTGAATATTTGCCTTGGGGCCCAATTATGTGCCCGCGAGATCACTGCGCTCTGAGGAGCTTAACCTCCTTGAGGTGCCTTCCCTTGGAACCTGCAGACTGGCCACTACACGGCGGAGGGCATTCTCTGTAGCTGCCCCAAGTCTCTGAACGGCCTCCCGGAGGAGATCCGCGCCATCCGCGCTCTTCTGCCCTTCCGCAAGGCCTTGAAGACTTGGCTCTTTAGGAAGGCGTTCGGCCCTTAACTCAACCACACTGTGTGCCATGCCGCCTATGGCCCCAGATTCTTATCTTGTCCCCCAGCCTTTGCTGAGGGCTAGTGTTTTTAATATGTTTTAACTGCTTTGATGTTTAATGTGTTTTAACTGTTTAATCTGTTTTATTACTCACGGTGTTTATGCTTCTTCTGTAAACCGCTCTGAGCTCCGGAGTGAGCGGTATACTAAATCGAAGTTAATAATAAATAAATAAATAAATAAATTCTATATTTATATGATTCTATAGCCATTCCTCACTGTGAGGAACATAACTTTTTTGTAACACAGAGTAAGGGGAAAGGGGAGACTGAATTTTATCAAAAATGTTGAGTTTTGTTAATGCAGTCACGGAATGAGCTGTTGAAATATTCTTTTCTGGACACCTGTGGATAAACATGGCTCAGTTGCATGGGGCACCATGGCTGCCTTGCCTCTATGTCTCTGAAATGGATTTCCATATCAGCACTTGTCCTCACTGAAGTAATACTCACTTAGGGGACTTTTCACTCTCTGGACTCTTAATTCAGCCAATGCCCATTCACCGTGGAATCTTTAGACTCCACAAATGCATTAAATGCATATAGATCATCTACCTTCCAGGAGGATTATCATAAGCCTAGCCTGATAACACAGTCTAGGAATTATTTAAAAAATCAATTTTTAGAGTATTCAAGCTCACAAAAGCCTTTTCCCTCTACACTCATATATTTCATTCACTTCAAAACCCTTTGGTCTTGGTTTGTAATGTTTAGCCTTACAATAGCTTTTGCTCTTGCTTTTGGAAAATACAACTTTTGAAAAACGTTGCCTTCCAAAGGCATTCTAGACATGTTGCAAAGAGGATTGAGGAGAAATTATATATATGTATATGTATATGTAGCAAGGGGGGGTTGACCCCATTGGGATTTTAAACCTATGGGGAAAAACTTGGAGGAAGTTTAGGTATCACATTTGCCAAGAACATAAGAACATAAGAAGAGCCATGCTGAATCGGACCTCAGCCCATCTAGTCCAGCATTCTGTATCACACAGTGGCCCCCAGTTGTACACGGGGATCTCGAGCAGAAGGGAGGGCAAAACCCTAACCTGCTCCCAACCCCCCACAACCAGTACCCAGGGAAATCTTGCCTACCTCAACCACTCCGAGGTGGCACTTGAATGTCCTTTTCAGTAACTACCGATACACTTGGTATCCATGAATCTGTCTAATCCTGCCTTGAAGTTGTTCAGGCTGACAGCCGTCACAACCTCTTCTGGAAGTAAATTCCATAACCCAATGACCCCCTGGGTGAAGAAATATTTCCCTTTATTAGTCCTAATTTTCCTACCTTGGAGCTTCAGGGAGTGCCCTCTAGTCCTAGTGTTTTGTGACAAAGAAAATAATTTTTCTTTATTCACCTTTTCTATCCCATGCATGATTTTATACACTTCGATCAAGTCACCACTTAGACGCCATCTTTCAAGGCTGAAAAGACCAAGGCGTTGCAACCTGATTTCATAAGGGAGCCGCTCCATCCCTTGGATCATTCTTGTTGCCCTTTTCTGTACCTTTTCCAGTTCCGTTATATCCTTCTTAAGGTGCGGAGACCAGAATTGTATACAGTACTCCAAATGTGGCCTTACCATCGATTTGTAGAGAGGTAATACAACATTTGCTGACCTATTTTCGATTCCCTTTCTGATCATGCCTGGTATAGAATTTGCTTTTTTCACTGCTGCTGCACACTGGGTTGACATCTTCATTGAGCTGTCCACCAAAACCCCAAGATCCCTTTCCTGGTTTGTCTCGGAAAGCTTTGACCCCATCAATTGGTAGGTGTAGTTGGGGTTCTTTGCCCCGATGTGCATGACTTTACACTTGTTTAGGTTGAAATGCATTTGCCACTTCTGCCCATTCACTCAATTTCGAGAGATCTTTCTGGAGCTCTTTGCAATCAGTTTCATTTTTAACTACCCTGAACAATTTAGTGTCATCTGCAAACTTTGCTACCTCAGAATTCACTCCTACATCCAGATCATTAATGAATAAATTAAAAAGTAACGGACCCAAAACTAAACCTTGGGGTACGCCACTTCTCACCTCTTTCCACCCAGAGAAATGTCCGTTTATTACCACCCTTTGTTTCAAGTATACTGATGAGGGCTAGAAACTAAAAACGAACACTGAGGTTGTAATGGATCAAACCAGCATCATGCCCTCCTTCTTCCTTTAAACTGAACAGGATGGTAGAACAGGCATGGGCAAACTTGGGCCCTCCAGGCTTAAGCAGCTGAGGGGGGAAAGGAATAGGCCTGGGTCTGTTAGGAATTGTGGGAGTTTTATTTATTTATTTATTTATTATTTGCATTTGTATTCCGCCTCTTCCCGAGGGCTCGTGGCGGGTTACAAGACATACATAGTGATCGGCAGGCAACACTCATGCCGACTCACGAACAAAATAAAACAATGCTATAACCATAAAAATAACAAAAATGATACTAAAAACATCATTAAAACATTGTTAAAATTACACTAAGTGACAAAAACGGTAACACAGAGTCATAAATCGATTGAAAGCAAGAGGCGTTATATGTCAACCGAAGGCCTGCTTGAAAAGGAAGGTCTTACATGCCCTGCGGAAGGGGCGAGCTCCCGTATGGCTCTAGCCTCCTCCGGCAGGGCATTCCAGGCCGTTGGAGCTGCTACTGAGAAGGAGCGCTGCCTAGTTGATGATAGGCGGCAGAGGCGGATCGGTGGAATCTCCAGCAGGTTTTGCTCTGCTGAGCGGAGTGATCTCGGTGGATCGTATGGGGCAAGGCGGTCCAAGAGGTACGCAGGCCCTAGACCGTACAAGGCCTTAAAGGTCAACACCAGCACCTTGAAGGTGATTCGGTACTCAATTGGCAGCCAGTGCAGTTGCTGGAGGATGGGCGTAATGTGCTGCCTCACCGGCACTCCTGCCAGCAGGCGAGCAGCGGCATTCTGCACTAGCTTGAGTTTCCGAATCGTCGCCAAGGGAAGGCCAACGTAGAGGGCGTTACAGTAGTCTAGTCTCGAGATGACCGTCGCTTGGATCACCGTAGCCAGGTCATTCCTGGACAGGTAGGGGGCCAGTCGCCTAGCCTGACGTAGGTGGTAGAACGCCACCCTGCTGACCGCGGAGACCTGGGTCTCCATGGTCAGCAGGGAGTCGAACTGAACACCCAAGCTCTTAACAATTGACGACGTGCTTAGTTGCTCGCCGTCCAGAGTAGGCAACCGGCACTCATCCCGGCCAGGCCGACCAGGCCATAGGATCTCCGTCTTCGACGGATTCACCTTCAGCCGGCTGGCCCGCAGCCAACCAGTCACGGCTTCGAGGCACAGATGGAAGCAATCGGTACGGTATCCGGCCTGCCGTCCATTCGCAGCAGAAGCTGGGTGTCATCAGCGTACTGATAACACTCCAGACCAAAGTCGCGGGCCAGCTGGGCCAGGGACGCATATAAACGTTGAATAATAAGGGGAGAGAATGGCCCCCTGGGGACCCCCACAGTTAAGTGGGAGCCGCCTGAGACCATCCGCCCCTCCACACGCTGTCCCGATCCCGGAGAAAGGAGGCCACCCATTTCAGGGCAGTCCCCCTGACTCCGGAAGCGGATAGGCGGTGGGTCAACAATGCATGGTCTACTGTATCAAACGCTGCTGTCAGATCTAACAAGACAAGCAGTGCCGATCCACCCTGGTCCAGCTGGCGCGGTTGGTCTGTAATGGCGACAAGCACGGTCTCCGTCCCGTGCCCAATACGGAAGCCGGACTGGAGGGATCAAATCCAGCTGTGTCTTCTAAGAACTGCTGCAGCTGATCCGCTGCTGCCCTCTCAATCACCTTGCCCAGGAAGGGCAAGTTGGAAACAGGCCGGTAATTGGAGGGAGCCGAAGGGTCTAAATTCGGCTTCTTCAGCAGCGGTCTTACCATAGCCTCTTTTAATCCCCCTGAAGTCCAAAACACCCGGAGGGCCCAAGTTTGCCCACGCCTGTGGGAGAAGGTTCAAGAATACGATTAGTTCTCAATAAAGGTTTCAACACAGGAATCATTTTGGTGCACAAAATATTTGACAGTACTTTTGTAGTGATGTCCCCTCCAAATTTACACATTACCTACATAATTTTTGGCATTCTCGTTCAAAGATGAGTAATATTAATCCAGGTTCAACATAACCTGAAGGTCTCAGTTACATTACTCTTGCATTTCTAATATGTGGAAAGGATCTTTCTGGAAGTACAGTGTACCCTTGGTATTTCCCAGGTTTTTTCCCCCATCTCAGGAGTGACTGGAGAAACTCCAAGTCGCTTCTGGTGTGAGAGAATTGGCCAACTGTAAGGATGTTTGCCCATTATTGTTTTGATCTTTTACCATCCTTGTGGTCGGCTTCTCTCATGTCCCCACATGAGAAGCTGGAGCTGACAGAGGGAGCTCATCTGTGTTCACCCCATATTTGAACCTCAAACATATTGGTCTTCAGACCTGCCGGCAAAAGGGTTTAACCCATTGCACCACCAGGGGCGTCATTAGCCAAGGTTTCGTTCAGGAACACCCCACCATGGATTTTCGAATCAAAAGGTCCGCTGATAAATGAAAGCACTGGCAAACAGTTATGCACCGGGAATGTGGCGCAGCTGGATAAGCGTCAGCTGCATAAGATCTCTCTGACCAATAGGTCATGAGTTTGAGGCCTGCCCGGGTCGAGGTGGGTTCTAGACCTTTAAGTATAGCCTGCTGTCGACTTTTGCAGCCCAAAAGACAGTTGCATCTGTCAAGTAGGAGACAAAGGTACCACATTAAATGGGGAGGCACATTTTGACTGATTTCTGAGGCCATTAAAGAACTCCAGGAACGCTGAGAAATGCAGAAGGAACAACAAGGGACACTGGGAATGCTGAGAGATGAGGAGCGCATCAGCTCCCCCTGGTGGCCAGAGTTTGCCTCTGTTCGTCTATATGTGTGTATGTGGAAAAGGCAGGGATTGTCTGCTAAGTATGTGTACCTGTAATCCGCTCTGAGTCCCCCTCGGGGTGAGAAGAGCGGAATATAAATAAAGTGTATTATTATTATTATTATGCCCATCCTTGAGAAATGCATAACTGTTATTCAGTACTCCACTGTTTCTCAGTTGTCGACTGGAAAGTCAATATGTCGGTCAATCCCATTGATTCAATGACTCTACTCTAGTTGAAATAAGAACAGGATGAAAGCCCAGGAGGAATGGTTTGCTACTTACGGAGCTCTATGTATACAACCATGAGCTGAATATATCCTTTGAAGACTGGCCAAAAAACTGCAACTACATATATAATGGAACTTCCACAGGTGTATGACGCCAACCACATGACAGCCACCATAACTCTTGCCTTCCAGCTTTGCCACCAGCTGCCTAGACAATATCTGGAAACGCTCAACACATTTCCAGTCCATAAGATAAGGTTTCAGTGTTCTATACAAGAGTTATAGCTCTATGGCTTACTACATCAAACTTTAACTTCTTTAAATTTAGATTTTTTAAATGCTGTACTTAAAAAAAACTAGTACATGCCAGCCAAATCCAGGCAGGACAATTCAATTTACTATTCAGCGGCGGGGTTCAAAGCCACTGTAATTGAATGATAATTTGCCATGAAGCACAGATGTCAGTCCTCATGTTTGCCTCTTGACCTGACAGGATGCGGAGAGCGCAAAATGTCTAACAGATAATTACTGTTCGGGTAACCCTGATGTCTTGATTATTATTTCCAGGCTAGTCATTCCAAGATAATTCCCAGGGTAATATTATCAAGGAGGGAAAGCATGCCCTCTCCTGAATAATGCAATGCTCACCTCTGCCATGCGCTCTCTTTGCGGGTGAGTCACATTCATTTAGTCTGACAGAATTTCAGCTGTTGTAGATTTCTACATTCAGGACAACTTTTCTAGACTGACCTGTGTCCCAACGAACTCGCAAATGTCTATTATAAAACTTCATGCATTGCAGTGGACCCAGGGTGACTTAAGGTGAGCAGTCAAGGCCAAACTAGAACATCTGAGAAACAAGTGCTCAACGAATTGCCCAAACACAGGGGTGCTCATTAGGTAGATTCCGATCTACTGGTAAATCGCGTAGGGCGTCCTGGTAGTTCGCAGGCAGGACGGGAGGAAGGCTCCCGACACCGCCCAGATCCAGAAGGAGGTTAGACTGGATGGCCATTGGAGGTCTCCTTCTATTCTAGGAACCCATTGTTGTTGTTGTTATTATTATTATTATCAGAGGCTGAATGGCCATCTGTGAGGAATGCTTTGATTGTGTTTTTCCCTTATAGCAAAAGGAGGTTGGACTGGATGGCCCTTGGAGGTCTCCTTCTACTCTAGGAACCTATTGTTGTTGTTACTATTATTATTATTATTAGTAGTAGTAGTAGCAGAGGCTGAATGAGTATTATCATCATTACTATTATGAATAAATTCAGGGGCTTATTATACTAACATTTAATTGAATTCAGTCTGAAAAAAATTCCAAATATTTTGCTTTCCTGGCTCTCTGAGTAGTGGGTAGGTAGATCATTTTGACTTGGTTGTTTTATAAGTAGCTCGCATGCTGAAAAAGTGTGAGCACCCCTGCCCAAACAGGTGTTGGGATCTCCTTCTCTGGATGTCTTCAGAAACAGTCTGAACAGCTATCCTACACTGCACTAAGATCCTACACTGTGCTAAGGGTGGGATCCGGTGGCCCATGGAGCCCCTTCCAACAGTATGAGTTTATGAATCTTTTGTCAAAGGTGTTTTCTTAACCAGGTGGAGTTAGAAGGCATAAGGAAAGGGGAAAATGGAAATGCCACATAGAAAAAAAGTGTGTGGTTGTTTAGTCAAAGGTCATCTGGAGCAGTATGAGGTGCTGAACCTATTTCAGCACCCTGGACAGCTCACTGAAAGTATGGACTGAGATCCAGATCACATTCACAGCTTCTCCCAAACATGGCATCCACTATCTGATATCAAAGGCAGGCTTAATTGGAAATATGCACAGAGCTGGGGAATGTTTAGTGGTTTGGACTACAAGTCTCATTCCCCAAGACAACATGGATTCTGGGAATTGCAGTCCAAGACAGTAAAATTTCCAGGATCTGGAAAAGAAAAAGAAAAAGAAATATTGTGTTTGGACTTCCATGGATTCCTCCTCCTATATGATGATTAGGTTTAAAATATTGGAGTACTGTCTGTGAATGTATAAAAAGAAACCATGAGAGAAATGAAATTTGTCTAATCCTTTTTATATATTAAGGTTGCAATGTCTAATTGATTTATCCTCAAAACTCCCTGACAAGTGAGGCGAGGTGCCTAGAGAGCACCAAATGACTCATGATCTGAAAAACAAAATCATTTCTATTTTACATGTTTAGAATTGGGTCTATTTCTTCGGTGGAGATTCATCCTGGGATAGGTGAGGTGAGAGTAGTACAAAGGCAGGGGTGGGCAATTACCGGCCCTCCAGGTGTTTTGGACTTCAACTCCCAGAAATCCTAACAGCTGGTAAACTGGCTAGGATTTCTGGGAGTTGAAGTCCAAAACACCTGGACAGCACCACCCCTGAACAAAGGGGTAGTGCTGACAACACTAAAACTCTTAAAGCAGAGCTAACTAGAAAATTATATGGTGTGGATAACCCTATGTAAACAATCTAGAACATTCATATAGATATAACCTCGTATGGCAAAATTGTTCATTCATATTATTTTATATTTTAAGGAATATTGCTGATTGGTGGCATGGGTCGCTACTGGAATCCCTCTAAATATTCAGCCTTAAGAAAGTTTCATAGGAAACGAAACGGAATAGATCTAATTGATAAGTGAACTGATCCATTGGCTGTAAAACGATTCAGCAGAGGGACGACCGTAGCGCGTCTTATATGTATACCGTAATTACTACAATGTTATGATTGATTAACAAGAGGATATGGATATTTTCTAATGTGTGGAACCCATCGATACGGAGGATGTACAAATTGTGAACTTAAAACTGTTCTACATGCGTTTTGAAGATATAACCCGGATTAAATGCTTTTGAACTTTCGAATGGCGAACTGAGCTTGTTTACTTGGATAGCCACATGTGAATGAAAGCAGATTGTTGGAGACACTTAAACCCACTGGGGCATTGAAGTTCGTGAGTGACTCTAACCTTGGTTTTGCCTACTTATTATTTCTGTTACCATATGAGGTTATATCTATATGAATGTTCTAGATTGTTTACACAGGGTTATCCACAACACATAATTTTCTAGTTAGCTCTGCTTTAAGAATTTTAGTGAGGTGAGGTGAGAAACATGTATCTAGAATGATTAAAAGTAGTATCTTTATTCAAATAACCAAAACTTGCTGCTGTTGACCATGAGTTCACTGGATAGAGGATTCTAGAAGTTATAGTTTCAAAATATGCAGTGTTTCAACCTAGAGTAATAGAATCACAGAGTTGGAAAAAACCAAATGGGTCACCTAGTCCAACCCCCTGACATGCAGGGAAATACACCCAAAGTGCTCCCAACAGATGACCTTTCAGCTGGAATACACAATCAAAGGGAGGTCCTTCCTCAGACCAGCTGTCCATCTCCCTTTCCCTTTGTAATACTGATTCAAATCTACCTCATTGTGGTGCCTCAGGTGCCATTGAGTCGAATCCCCTTCTGCCATGCAGCAATACTTAATCCAAGTCCTCCTGAAAGATGGCCATCCGGCTTCTGTTTGAAAACCTTCAGAGAAGGAGATTACACCTTACTTCCAGGCAGCATATTCTACTGTTGAAGAGCCCAAACTGTCAGGAAGGTCTTCCTAATGTTTAGGTGGAATCTCTTTTCTTGCAATTTGAATCAATTGCTCTGTGTCCTAGGCTTTAGAGAAGCAGAAAACGAGCTCTCGTCCTTCTCAATGTGACACACTTTCAAAAACATGGCCATCTCTTTGCCAATCCAAACAGCTCCCTCAGCCTTCGACCATTTTGGTTGCCTTTCTCTGGATAAGTTCTAACTTGGAAATATCCTTCTTGAATTGTGGTGCCCAGAACTGGACACAGTATTTTGGGTAAGGTCTGCTCATAGCAGGATAGACTTGTACTTCACTTCTTTTAATCTAGACCAGGAGTGCTCATTAGGTAGATCGCGATCTACTGGTAGATTGCGTAGGGCGTCCTGGTAGATTGCAGGCAGGGCGGGAGGAAGGCTCAGTCCCACCCCGCAGGCTCCCGAAGCCACCCAGGTGCAGAAAGAGGTTGGACTGGATGGCCCTTGCAGGTCTCCTCCTATTCTAGGAACCCATTTGTAAGAAACGCTACAATCGTCTGTAGGGACCATACGCACACGGCAACCACACGCACACGGCAACTTGATCCAACGAGATTTATTGCAGGTATAATACCTTTGATGCCAGAACTGGCATCACAAGGAACAAACACAGCTTATATACAAAACACACCCCCATCACCTGTCCATCATCCCAAAGGCCCAACCCCCCTGGCATGCAATGCCCAGCAGAGGTTGCATCATATCCCCCCTGACTCAGCAACCCCAGATTGCACCGGGAAGGTGGCATCATATCCTGCCTGAGTCAGCAACATACAATATACAAACCAGTGCTACTCATGTTGGTGTGGTGTGACCTAAGGCACATTTCCAGCTCTGTGCCTGTATCCAAGGCCACCACCTGGTGAGGATTATCTTGCTGGAAGGGTATGGGATAAGAGCAATCCCAGCTCTGATCGACAGACCATTACACCATTGTTGTTGTTGTTGTTATTATTATTATTATCAGAAGCTGAATGGCCATATGTGAGGAATGCTTTGTGTTTTTCCCTTATGGCAGAAGGAAGTTGGACTGGATGGCCCTTGGAGGTCTCCTGCTGCTCTAGGAACCTATTGTTGTTGTTGTTACTATTATATTATTACTATTAGTAGCAGAGGCTGGATGAATATTATCATCATCATTATTATGAATAAATTCAGGGGCTTATTATACTCACATTTAGTTGAATTCAGTCTTAAAATATATTATATGGTTCTCACTGAAATACATTTCCAAATATTTTGCTTTTATGGCTTTCTGAGTAGTGGGTAGGTAGATCATTTTGACTTGGTTGTTTTATAAGTAGCTCGCGTGCTGAAAAAGTGTGAGCACCCCTGATCTAGACACTAGACTCCTATTGATGCATCCTAGAATTGCACTGCTTTTCTAGCTGCTGCATCACACTGCTGACTTATGTTCAGCTTGTGCTCTACTAAGACTCTTAAATTGCTTTCACATGTACCTTTGTAAATAGCAACTGAGGGGTCCATAATCTTGCATTTTTCTATAGTCTCATACAAAGGCAAACTTCTGCAACCTATCCCAATTTGTTCTGATGTCAGCAGAAGCACTTTCAAAGGCTAAGAGCTGAGATAGAATTCTGCAGCCAGCTAGAATCAAGGGCCAAATGGGAAGATCAGATATGGATCGCCCAAGCAGAGCAGATGTGCTCTTGGGCCATCTGAACAGTAGCCCCATATTCAGCACAAACATGCCAGATCCAGTGCTACTATAACGTATATTTTACTAAGCAAAACTGTGTAATGCAATGTTTCTCAACCTGGGGGTTGGGACCGAGGGCAGGGGGGTTGCGAGGGGGTATCAGATAAGTCACCAAAGACCATCAGAAAACATAGCATTTTTTGTTGGCCATGGGGGTTTTGTGTGAGAAGTTTGGCCCAATTCTAATCTTGGTGGGGTTCAAAATGTACTTTGATTATAGGTGAACTATAAATCCCAGCAACTACAACTCCAAAATGTCAAGGTCTATTTTCCACAAACTCCACCAGTGTTCACATTTGGACTTATTGAGTATTTGTGCCAAATTTGGTCCAGATCTATCATTGTTTGAGTACACAGTTCTCTGGGTGTAGGGGAACTACAACTCCAAACCTCAAGATTAATACCCACCAAATCCTTCCAGTATTTTATGTTGGTCATGGGAGTTCTGAATGCCAAGTTTGGTTCAATTCCATCATTGGTGGTGTTCAGAATGCTCTTCCATTGTAGATGAACTAAACATTCCAGCAACTACAACTTCCAAATGACAAAATCAACCCCCCCCCCCCAATTGGTCCAGTGAATGAAAATACATCCTGCATATCAGATATTTTCATTACAAAATTACAGTTAGGAAGTAGCAACAAAAATAATTTTATGGTTGGGGATCACCACAACATGAGGAACTATATTAAGGGGTCACAGCATTAGGAAGGTTGAGAAGCACTGGTGTAGTGAGCCCCTCAATGAAAATATTGTACTAAACTGGTGCTGTCTTACTTTCTATGAAAATATTGTACTATCTGGAAACAGAAAAGTGTTGTTGTGGATGTCACTGGGGACAGAGAAAAATGTGAGTCATGCATTAGTTCATCATATTCTCACTGTAAGGCAACATGGGTAGGTAAAGGCAGGGCCGTAGCCAGGATTTTGATTCGGGGGGGGGCTGAGATTGGGTGGAAGAGGGTCTACCCTAGCAAACCTTTTGTATTGTTATCCCAATAACCCCATTAATGTGGGATATAATGATCATGGTGATCAGATCATGATATGAATAAACATAACAGTTTAAAAAATGTACCAGTAAGGCCTTCTCGCGGACCACCCTGAGAATTTCAGGGGGGGGTCCTGAAGCCCCCTTAGCCCCCCCCCCCGGCTACATGCCTGGGTAGAGATGGAATCATTTCCAAATATACACAAGAAAAACATTTTTGCAATCTTCCCCTATAGAAAAAGGAAAGTCATATGCATGTGGGAAATCAGGGTAGAATGAAGGAAGCCTGGGAAAGAGTGTTGTCCCCACTGAGCTAATTTGGTAGGCTTAAAACAGAGCTTCTACCATCTTATTAATTTATGAATTTAACCCTCCCCCTTAAAAAATTGCCCCTTTCTGCCAACAAACAAGAGGAAGCTTATCACAACAATGAAAACAATACACCAAGACAAGGAAAATGACAACGTTAGAGCCACTCATTAAAACAATGCATAAAAGTCAGTAGGAATAAAATAAAGAAAAATATTAGAAAAATTCAACACTCCAGCTTCCACGTGCTCTTTAAACTGGTGCAGTAAATTCAACCACTTCTGCAGCCTTCAACCAATTCCTGCTGTATGCGAATACTGGGGAGGTGGGAGAAATCATTGGGGATTTCCTGAATTTTGTGATGCAGTTCTCCGATAAAAACATGCATACAAAAATGAGCCCCTGAGGGAAAATTACGTACAAAAATATGTACATTAAGCAAAACAGCACACAAACAGGAAATGATTGCTCGTGAATGTGCCTCTTAGAGAAAACTAGGAGGATGGGCCAGGAACGCGCACCCAAAAATGCTTATGGATGTTCACACTGACTTCTTAAAAAATGGGAAAGATGCAGAAATGAAAAAGAACAACTCTTGCTTTTAAAATATGAATGCCACTGAAAAGAAAACAGACAAGTATGTCCATTTTTAGTGAGAACAGACCTGACAGGGAATCTATAGACTTGTTCATAGATAGTCATATTATTATTATTATTATTATTTGATCAGACATCCACATCTCAATGCCAAAGTAGCCCAGAATTCAATATACTGATAATGATTATTTTTTTTGCATGTCAGGAGTGACTTGAGAAACTGCAAGTCACTTCTGGTGTGAGAGAATTGCCCATCTGCAAGGCCTTTGCCTAGGGGGCACCCAGATGTTTGATGTTTTACCATCCTTGTGGGAGGCTTCTCTCATGTCCCTGAGGGGGAGCTAGAGCTGACAGAGGAAGCTCAACCTGCCTCTACAGATTCGAACTGCTGACATATTGGTCAGGTTTTCTGCCGGCACAGGGGTTTAACTCATTCTCTGAACGGGGAGAACATATTTGTATTCCGTCCTATCTCCCCAAGGGGACTCAGGGTGGATTCCAGCATATACAGAGACACAAGGTCTTGAAACAATGAAACACAGGCACTCAGATAAAAGTAAAGACTTCCCTTTTCATCTCTGGCTCTGGGAGGTGGTGTACATCTCCGACTCTGAGGGTGGTGCTCATCTCTATTTCTAAGCCAAAGAACCTGCATTGTGCATAGACATCTCCTGCTCATGTGGCCAGCATGACTGCATGGGGCATTGTTTACCTTCCTGCCAAAGCGGTACCTATTGATCTACTCACATTTGCATGTTTTCAAACTGCTAGGTTGGCAGAAGCTGGGGCTAATGGCAGGAGCTCACCCCGTCCCACAGATTTAAACTGCTGACCTCCTGGTCAGCAAATTCAGCAGCTAAATGGTTTAACCTGTTGTGTCACCATGGCCCCAATAAACTAGTTAATATTTATACAACATCCGATTCTTAAATTAGGGCAAATCAGGTTGAACTGCTTTAGCTCCATAATAAGAAAACTCTCTGCTATCTAGGAACATAAAAACAAAACATTCCCAGAAGAGAGTCTGCCAGCCTCTGTTTAAAAACCTCCAGAGAAGAAGATTCCACCAGATTCCAAGGCTGGCATTCCACGTTTTAATAGCTCTTACCAATACCATTCCTCTCCATTGGCGCCCCCTTGCAGTGGGGGAGAGGCTTGCATACCCTAATGAAGTTGTGAGCCATGCTAGCAGTGGCATAATAGCCACCGGAAGGGCCTCCCATGCCAGACAGGTCACAACCAAAGGGTCTGACAAAGAGCGTCAAAGCGCAGGATGGGCTCTCTAGCCCTTTGGCAACCATGCTAAGAGAAGGAAAACTCTAATTACAAACCCGGGCAGATGGTGCTCGTCTAACCCTGTAAGGTCAACCATCTAAGAGAAGGAAACTCGAACCGAACCTACGACATGAGGACCTCGCTGCCACTGCCCAAGCTTGCTAGGCCCCGGCAGACGAACCTTTGATCTAAAGCAGGGTTGCCCAACGTATGCCGGCGCAAGGGCCGGACTTCTGGTGAGTGATCACCTGGGGGCCACCCGACCATGCCCCCGGCCACACCCCCGGCCACGCGGCTCCGCCCCCTCTCCCAAAGTGTCACAATAGCCTTGGAAGCGGGCAATTTCGCCTGCTTCCGAGGCTGTTGTAATGCTTTGGGAGAGAAAGAGGAGCCACGGGGAGCCTTCCACGGCTTCGCCCCCTCACCCAGAACATCCCAACAGCTGTTGTGACACTTTGGGGGAGAGGGCGAAGCCGCGAGGAGCCTTCCGCGGCTCCGGCCCCTCACCCAAAGCATCCCAACAGCTGTTGGGACGCTTTGGGGGAGAGGGCGAAGCCGCGAGGTGGCTCCCCGTGGCTCCGCCCCCTCGCCCAAAGCTGGCGTGATGCTTTGGGAGAGAGGGAGGAGCCACGGGGGTTCCCTCTGCCCTCCGAAAGCGGGCAAAACCGCGCGCATGCGCACTTTTGTTTTGCAATTTTTTTGGAATTTTTTTATTTTTTATTTTTATTAAAAAGCTTAGGGGGCCATAGGGAAGGGGCTGGGGGGCCGTATACGGCCCCCAAGCCGCCAGTTGGACAGCCCTGGTCTAAAGGGTGAGGCCAGTTCTCTGCACGCTGTGCTCCACCAGAAAAATCCATTGCACAGGCTCAAAGGACACATCCAACTTCCCAATACCATCAGGAAGTTATTTATAAAGTGTAGGTGGAATCTCTTTCCCAATTTTAATCAATTGCTCTGTGTCTTAGTCTCCAGAGCAGCAAAAATTTAGCTTGACCCCTTCTCAATGTGACATCAAACATGGCCATCTCTTTTCTAAGCTAAACAGCTAAACAGCTCCCTCAGCCTTTGACCATTTTAGCCGCCTTTCTCTGGGGAAGTTGCAACTTGGAAATATCCTTCTTGAATTGTCATGCCCAGATCTGGATACTTTATTCTGGGTAAGGTCTACCCAAAGTGGAATACAGTGGTACTTCACTTCCTAACCATCAGTAATTTATTCATAAAATTCAAAGTGCAAGAATAGTGTGCACTCAGCTAATTCAGGAAGAGGGACGTGGAACAAAAGAGGCAGAATATTGGCTTCTCTTGTTAGACCAGTGGTTTCTAAAACTCTCTAATGCAGTGACCCCTTCATACAGTTCCTCACGTTGTGGTGACCCCCAACCATAACATTATTTTTGTTGCTATTTTATAACTGTAATTTTGCTACTATTATGAATTTTAATTTAAATATTGGATATGAAGGATGTATTTTTATTCCCTGGACCCAATTAGGCACAAATATCCAGGATATACCCAAATTTGAATACTGGTGGGGTTGGAGGGGGATTTATTTTGTCATTTGGGAGTTGTAGTTGCTGGGATTTATAGTTCACCTACAATCAAAAAGCATTCTGAACTCCACCAACGACTGAACTGAACCAAACTTGGTACGCAGAATCCCACAACCAACAGAAAATTCTGGAAGAGTCTGGTAGGCATTGAACTTGAGTTTTGGAGTTGTAATTCACCTACATCCAGAGAGAACTGTGGACTCAAACAATGATAGATCTGGACCAAACTTGGCACGGAAACTCAATATGCCCAAATGTGAACACTGGTGGATTTTGGGGGAAATAGATCTTGACATTTGGGAGCAGGCATGAAGCCAAATTCTCAGAGTGGTCTGCGAGAAGGCCTTACTGGTACATTATTTAAATTGTTATGTTTATTTATATCACAATCTGATCACCATACTCAATATATCTCATATGCACAGGGGTATTGGGATAACGATACAAAAAGTTTGCTAGGGTAGACCCTCTCTCACTCAGATGCAGCCCCCATCAAACTTAGCCCCCCAGAATAAAAAATCCTGGCTATGGCCCTGTTTGCTAGTTCACCTACAATCAAAAAGCATTCTGAACTCCACCAATGAGAGAATTGGGCCAAACTTTCCACACAGAATCCCAAGGCCAGCAGAAAATACTGTGTTTTTTGATGGTCTTTGGCGACCCCTCTGGCACCCCCTCACGCCCCCCCCCCGGGGGTCCTGACCCCCAGGTTGAGAAACACTGTGTTAGACACAATCAAATACAAATTGTTGCAGCTTGTGCATTCTTCCTCATTAATTACTTTTTGCCATTTTGGACCATAATTTGATGTTGCTTGGCTACACGTTACTTGGTTTGCAACTGTGAAATGTTGGCAGGTATGAAGATGTGTGTGACCTGTGATTGACGGATGCATCAACCCAAAACTTTGAAAGTACACCAAGTTTGGAAATGGTGAACAAGGTCTCCGAAGCGTTTTTGTACTCAAGGTATACATATTGGACATCTTCCCTCTCCAGATGGCACTAGTACAGGCTGTGGACTATTGCCATAGAAAAGGAAACTCTTCAATCACAGACTTTGCTACTCAAACACTGTCATCTTCAACTGAATTAGATTTACTGGCATACTTGGGTAACTTATTATGTTCTGCCAGCCCTTTGAAGCTAAGGTCTTACTCCCCTGTTTGGCAAGAATGTCCACATGTGTTTTTATGATAAAGACATCCATCCATAAAATAAGGACTTCAAGAGCCGCTTTGAGATTTCTGGAAGGCAAAATCTGTAACATACAACCTGTTTGTACGCGCCTACGCTAACTGACCGGCCTCTTATATTTTGGAGAAGACAGCAAGCCAGAATTTATTCACCACCAGATTAGGTAGCACGAAGATAATGGGAAACAGTTGGCCAGAGAAACACACATTAAATTGGAACCACCTTCCTTCGACTTGTTATCCGGAGCCTATTGGAAAGCAACAGGTAAGCAATTTTATTTTCTTTAAAGCAAAACCATAGTGATTTCCAGCTGTATCTTAATCAGGTTGGGAGCAGATATTTCAATTGATAAAAAGCCCATCGAAAGTGGAGATGACGGTTGAGACTGACCTTATCTCAGCGACATCCCTGAGGTCAGCACTTTTCACATTTTCAATCTATCCAGACTTGACACATGGCAGTGGTTAACTCACTGAACAGGTGTGCTCAAATCACAACTACACCTGCAATCAGCAAATTGGAGTGGGACTTCTTTTTCCACAGGGGCAGATTCATTTTGGGGGAGAAATGACTCAGTTGGTGGATACATTTTCAAGCTAGTCCCACAACAAGTCCAAAGATGTCCAGAGATGGGACACCAACATGTTCAAAGGCCTGGCAGCCAAGCCCTATGAGAGTAGCTGAGGGGACTGGCTGTTTTTAGCTTGGAGGAAAAAAGATTGAGGGGGCACATGATAGCTCTGTTTAAAATTTGAAGGGGCAAGCCTATTTTCTGCTGCTCTAGAGAATAGGACACAGAATAATGGATTCAAATTGCAGGAAAAAAGAGACTGTAAGACAGGGCTGCCCAGGAAGTCAATCGCGATCGACCAGTCGATCCCAGGACCGAAGAAGGTCGATCCCAGCCGGATGGGGTGCTTCTCAGAGGGGGAGGAGCCAGGCCGCGCCAAGCCCTGCCCCCTCCCTGGCTTCGGCACTCCCAGCAACTTCTCCATGTAGTTGTATTTTAATGTAATGTAGTTGTATTTTAATGTATTTTTAATGTATTTTAATTGTTGAAGGGTTTTGGGGTTTTATATTGTTATTATGTGGGCATCGAATTGTGCTGTACTGTAAGCCGCTCTGAGTCCCCCCTCGGGGGTTGAGAAGAGCAGGGTAAAATCCCGAAATAAATAAATAAATAAATTCTCCAGGCTTGAGTATGGCAATGCCAAGCCAGTGGTGGCATAGCTAGCACAAGGCTGGCTTGGCATTGCCATCCTCAAGCCTGGAGAAACTGCTGGGAGCTCCAAAGCCAGAGGGGAGGGGGTGGGGCTTGGTGGGGCCAAGCCCCGCCCCCTCGCCGGCTTCGGCACTCCCAGCAGCTTCTTCGGGCTTGAGGATGGCAATGCCAAGCCAGTGGTGGCATAGCTAGCACAAGGCTGGCTTGGCACTGCCATCCTCAAAGCCTGGAGAAGCTGCTGGTAGAGCGGAAGCCAGAGGGGGCGGAGCCAGGTGGAGCCAGGCCCCGCCCCCGCTCCTCCCCTCTCCAGCCTTGAGGAGGTAGGTAGATCTTTCTGTCTTGGTTTTATTATAAGTAGCTCGCATGCTGAAAACGTGTGGGCACCCCTGCTGTAAGAGTTGCTTCAAAAGCATAATGTGCTTCTGCTGGGAGCGTCCTTCTCCGAAAGTTTTCAAACAGAAGCTGGGTGACCATCTATCAGGAGGACTTGGATAATGTAGTGCTGCATGACAGAAGGTTCAACTCAATGGCCCCTGAGGCACCACAATGATGTAAATTTGAGTAGGCCTTAGTAATACAAAGGGATGGGGAGATGGTCTGAGGAAGAACCTCCCTTTGATTGTGTATTCCAGAGGGATGGCCATCTGTAGGGAATGCTTTGGTTGTATTTCCCTGCATGAAGGGGTTGGACTAGATGGCCCATGCTGGTTTTTCCCCCAACTGTGATTCTTTTATTCCAAGTCGAAACACTGCATATTTTTGCAGTCTGGGAGTGATCCTGGACTCATCGCTGAGCCTGAAACCCCAGGTCTCAGCGGTGGCCGGGAGAGCTTTTGCACGGTTAAAGCTTGTGCACCAGCTGCGTCTGTACCTTGGGAAGTCTGATCTGGCCACAGTGGTCCACACTCTGTTTACATCCCAAATAGATTACTACAATGTGCTCTACATGGGGCTGCCTTTGAAGACTGTTCAGAAACTTCAACTAGTCCAATGGGCGGCAGCCAGAGTGCTCACTGGAGCATCATACAGGAAACTTACCACCCTCCTTTTATGTCAACTCAACTGGCTTTCGGTCCATTTCCGAGCACAATTCAAAGTGCTGATCTTGGCCTATAAAGCCCTATACAACTCTGGCCCAGCTTACTTGTCCGAACGTATCTCCCTCTATGTTCCGCCTCATAGCCTAAGATCCACCGGGGAGGCCCTGCTTGCGGTCCCACGAGCTTCGCAAACGAGGCTAGTGGGGACGAGGGACAGGGCCTTCTTGGTGGTGACCCCCCGCCTGTGGAATTTTCTTCTCAGCGAAATCAGATCGGCATCCTCCCTCCTTTCTTTCAGAAGAAAATGGAAGACGTGGTGGTGGAACCAGGCTTTTGGCAAATGGATTTAACGGCACCTGAACATGGAATTCAGACCATATGATTGCGATAATGGGAAAGGTTTTATGATTGTTTAATTAATGTTGTTTTTAATCTATGGCATTGTATGATTTTATCTTGTCATTATAATTGTAATATATTGCGGCATCAAATCGTTGCCATTGTTAGCCGCTCTGAGTCCCCCTGCGGGGGTGAGAAGAGCAGGGTAAAATTGCTATAAATAAATAAATAAATAAATAATAAATCAATCAATCAATCAATCAATCTTGGGACTACATCTTCCAGAATCCTCTATCCAGTGAACTCATAGACAAAAACAGCAAGCTTTGGCTATTTCATTCTAGATCCATGTTCCTCACCTCACCTCTCCCAGGATGACCCCCCACCAAAGAAACATGCCCAGTTCTAAATATGTGAAATAGAATTTTTTTTTTCAGATCACGAGTCATTCAGTGCTGTCTCGCTATCTCGCCTCCCTCGTCAGGGAGTTTTGAGGATAAATCAATTAAACAGGACTGTTTGGATTGTATATTCCTGCATGGCAGTGGGTTGGACTCAATGGCCCTCGTGGTCTCTTTGAACTATATGAATTTATGATTCTAAATCCACGAATGTCTGGATGTCTAGGAGTGACGTGTGGTAGGTTTGGGGTATGTGACCCTAGTACAGTGGTTTCAACCTTTTTTGAGCTGCAGTACATTTTTTACATTTACAAAATCCTGGGGCACACCACCAACCAAAATGACACAAAATGACACTCTAACACAGTAATACATATAGTTAAAATGTTTTTAAATGTATTTATACACTCAGTGTGAAACCTGGGCCTGTTTCGATGAACACAACATAGACATCCTGGCAGGAATGGGAGAAAGACACACAAAAAGGTCTTGCTCAACAGCTGGGAGTTATAGTTCACCCGCAATCAAAGAGCATTCTGAACTCAACCCATGATGGAATGGAATCAAACTTCCCACACAGAACTACCATAACCAAGAGAAAGTACTATAAGAGTTTAGTGGGCATTCACCTTGAGTTTTGGAGTTGTAGTTCACCTATATCCAGAGAGCACTGTGGAGGGGAGGGAGGAAGACGTGGGGCGAGTCTGTGCAGTAGCACCCACACGGGTCACATCTTCCTCTCTGCTCCCTCCCGCAGAAGCGGCAGCATGAGCAAAGCAAGGCAAAGCGAGCAGAGCGAGGCTGGGAAGAAGGGAGCCCGGGTGGAGAAGAAAAAGTGTTCGGCAGGAGGGGGAAGAAAGGGTATTGGAGGTTCCAATTTCCCACGGCACACCTGATAATCGCTCACGGCACACTAGTGTGCCACAGCACACTGGTTGGGAAATACTGCCCTAGTAGATAGATGCCTATTTGCCTTCTAGCACTTGTTGCCAGAGGCAGCTGCTGCTATCTGCCTAACAGAAGGGCCAGCAGTGCATTCACCCACTGCATCACACATACCTCTCTGTTTTGGTTCTGAGAGACGGCCCTCGGAAAACCTGGCAAAGCTACAGTTCTTCCAACCAGCCTGGAATGTTTACTTCCTCGATTAACAATTTTATGTCTGTAGGCTTGTAGGATGCGAGGCCATTTTACTATTCCCCCAAATTTTTATATTCCCCAGATCTGCAATTAAATTTCAAGAACTGGTCATCCTCTGGGTAATTAATCTGAGCCCTGGGTGCAGAGGAAATGGTTTGAAATCAATTTAGCCTTTTCGTGTTTACTCTACAACTGTCACTAAGGTTTATCTTTTTAATGTTTTCTCGTCTGGAGTGTCGCTGCTTCCAGATAGACCATAATCTTTGCTAATGCAAGCAGGGAAGTGGTCTAGCACATGCAGCAGAGAGATGCAATCCAATTCAGAGTTCAATCTCTAGACAACAGCTAGAGGTGCCACTATTTGCATGTCTTCCCATATATAGAAAGAATATTCAATGCATGCATACATGCAAAGAAATAGCAGCTGCATGTTTGTTTACATGTGTGTGTATGTGTTTGTATGGGCAAATTGCAATTAGAAGGAAGAGTTAAAATTACTATTGTTGTCCCTACACATTTTCGATTTTCACTTTTGAATAATCATGACTTGAAATAAAATGTTATTTCTAGGAATGTCAAGGTCCTTCCGTGTGACTCTATTCTGCTTGGGTAAGATCTCCCATGGAATACTGTGTCCAATGCTCAGCATCACAATTCAAGAAGAAGATTGAGAAGCAGAAAGGCATCTAGAGCAAGGGCACCAAAATGATCAAGGGTCTAGAAGCCAAGCCCTATCAGGAGCAGCTGAGGGATCTGGGTATGTTTAGCTTGGAGAAGAAAAGGTTGAGTAGGAACTTGGGAGCTATGCTGAAATATCTGAACGGATGTCATATTGAGGGCTGGGCAAGTTGTTTTCTGCTGCTTTATTTATTTATGTATTTATTTATTTATTTACGATATTTATAGCCCGACTTTCTCAGCCATACGGAGACTCAAGGGGGGTGACAGCTTGGCACAATTCGATGCCAGACATTCATAAAAGTGCAATTAAAAACAATCAACATGACAATATACAACCTATATAAAACCATTAAAACATATAATCATCAGTGTCATCCTGTTAAAAACATTATCCAGTAACATTGTCTGGCCATTCCATGTTCATCGTTCATAGTTCCATATAATCTATTCTGCTGCATTTTCAAAAGCTTGCTCAAAGAGCCAGGTCTTTACTTTTTTCAAGAAAGTCAGGAGGGAGGAGGCTGAGCTAATACCTTTGGGGAGGGAGTTCCATAGTCGGGAGCCACTGCTGAGAAGGCCCTGTCCTTTGTCTCTGCCATTCGCGCTTGTGAGGCAGGCGGGATTGAGAGAAGAGCTTCCCTAGACAATCTTAAGCTCCTAGTTGGTTCATAGGAGGAGATATGTTTCGATCAGTGGTGCCCACACTTTGCGAGCTACCTATGATAAAACCAAGTCAGAAAGATCTACCTACCTCCTCAAGGCTGGAGAGGGGAGGGGTGGGGGCAGGGCTTGGTGTGGCCTGGCTCCGCCCCCCTCTGGCTTCAGCTCTACCAGCAGCTTCTCCAGGCTTGAGGATGGCAATGCCAAGCCAGCCTTGTGCTAGCTATGCCCCCACTGGCTTGACATTGCCATCTTCAAGCCTGGAGAAGCTGCTGGTATAGTGAAAGCCAGAGGGGGGGGGAGCCATGCCATGCCAAGCCCGGCCCCCTCCCCTCCGGCTTTGGAGCTCCCAACAGCTTCTCCAGGCTTGAGAATGGCAAAGCCAAGCCAGTGGTGACATAGCTAGCACAAGGCTGGCTTGGCACTGCCATCCCCAAGCCTGGAGAAGCTGCTGGGAGTGCCAAAGCCGGGGAGGGGGCAGGGCTTGGCACGGCCTGGCTCCGCCCCCTCTGAGAAGCACCCCATCCGGCTGTAATCGACCTCCTTCGGTCCCGGGATCGACTGGTCAATCGCGATCGACTTCCTGGGCAGCCCTGATAGATAAGCTTCAGAGACCAGGACAGAGGGCAGTGGATTCAAACAGCAGGAAAGATATTCCACCTAAATGTTAGGAGGAATTTCCTGTTAGAGCTCTTTGGCAGTGGAGTCCTCTGTCTCAGAGTGTGGTGGAGTCACCATCTCTGGAGGTTCTTAAGCAGAGGCTAGCTGGCCATCTGTCTGAAGTACTTGGTGCATTTCCGCATAGCAGTGGGTTAGACGAGATGGTCTTTGCGGTCTCTTCCAACTCTATGAGTCTATGATTGTAGGAATTGTGGAAGGACAGCCAATAAGGAATCTGTCTCCAGTAAAAGTTTGCCTCCTCTTACTAAGGCCCAATCCTGTTGTTTGAGATCCATGGCTTTCGAAGACCTTCAGAGCTGATGGTATGCATTCTGCATTCCCATCTTTGCGACGCTTCCTTTCATCACTGACATCAAAGGAAACTTTATCAGTGGCTGCCTCTGTTGTGCATCAAAGCGTCAAAGTGTCAGCTCAAGAATGCAGGGTAAGTAATGATGCTGGATTTACCGAGCTTGATAAGGAGGATTTTCAAGGAAGGAAAGTAAACATGCTTCCTTCATTTATTGGAGGTGGTTGGGCAGGAGCAAGGGGAGCATACCAAAAGAAGAGCAGCACAAACATGAAAAGTACGTGCCTCTGTGTTTGAGGAAATGGGAGGCAGGGAAAAGATGGGGAAAGAAAAAAAGGTGAGAGGAAAAGGTAGTCTAGCTTTTCCTGCAACTATTTTGAAATATACGTTGATACTATGTGTTATAGGAGCCTATAAGTGTATCTACACCGTAGAATGAATGTAGTGTGAAACTACTTTAATTGCCATGGCTCAATGCTATAGAATCATGGGAGATATAATTTCACAGTATCTTCAGCCTTCCCTGCAAAAGAATTCTGATGCCTCTCCAAACTACAACTCCCATGATTCAACAGCATTAAGCAACAACATTGATAGTAGTGTCAAACTATATGCTACAGTGTAGATGTACTTTATGCTGCATTCAAGAAGCAGAAGTGAATACATGCCCATTTTAAGCCTATGAGGAATATTAGGCTCATAAGCCAAGATCACACGTCCACTTTGTAAACATCAATGGTTTAACATCAATGGTCTTACTTGACTGTGTTGTGATAAATTGGGACAGTTGTTAGTAGCTTATAGTGTTTTAATGTATAGTGATAATGTTGTTTTATTGTTATTGCCTGTTTTATCTATGTAAACTGCCCCGAGCCTAAGGGAATGGAGCGGTATATAAATACAAATAATAAATAAATAAATAAAAATAAATAAATCACCACCCACAAAAATTCCAACTCCATTTTTGGGGAAAATTGAAACTTTTTCCATCTCTGGTGGTTCTGCCTCAAAGCTTTAAAAAATTGGAAGATGATTCAAGTAGAGGGTGAAAAAATATTGAAAATAAGAATGGAGAGGAAACCAGATTCTTTCTTTCTAGGGATAACGGATCTCAGAATATCTAAGATGGATAAAAAAAATCATAACTATTACTACAACTGCAAAGATCTTATATGCTAGGTATTGGAAATAAAAAAAAACACCTACAAGAGATGAGTGGATAACAAAGATTTTGGAAGTGATACAAATGGACAGGTTAACGGAGTCACTGAGGGAAAAGGAAAAAAGAAAAAAATGTAAAAAGTGATTGGACTAAAATACAAGAGTATTATAAGACTGAATTTAAATGTAGATTTAAAATTATCATAAAGGAGGAATTGATAACTTTTCTCCATCTTTATTATAGGATTCAGATTTGAATTTCTAAGAATGCAAAGAAAATAAAGTTATATGAATATTAAGTGAGCCCGGAATGTTATCCAGATAACCGCATATGCCTCACCTTCCATATACCTTTGAGCACTACTTTACCACCTCCCCCCCATGTTCCCTCATACCCCCGTCCCGACTCCTACCTATTGTTTTCCCAATGTAATTCCTCTTTTTGAGATGTTCGTCAATGTGTTAATTGCTAAAATGTCTTACGTTATTATGTTATGTATGTCTATTCTTATTTTAAGGTTTGAAAACTCAATAAAACTAATTTGTAAAAAATTCCAACACATTTTTTTTGCTGTATAGCCACATATTCTGTTGGCTTTTTTAATTGAAATGAAAAAAAATACAATAACTTTAACTCAACAGGGGGGCATTAACACTGTATTTGGGTGGTAAAAAAGACCTCATCCTCCCTGCACAGATAGATTAATTAACACATGTTACTGGTTAATGCACACAATTCATAGAATCACTGAGTTGAACTTGAGGGCCATCAAGTCCAACTTCTTCTGTCTAAGCACTCCTAACAGTTGGCCATCCAGCCTCTGTTTAAAAACCAGCAGGGAGGAAGACACCGTCACACTCCGAAACAGCATATTCCACTGCCAAACAGCTCTTACCAGGCATGTAGCCAGCCCGGGGGGGGGGGGGGCTTCAGACCTCCCCCTCCAAATTCTTAGGATGGTCTGCAAAAAGGTCTTACTGGTACATTATTTAAACTGTTATGTTTATTCATATCATGATCTGATCACCATGCTCAATATATCCCATATGCACGGGGGTATTGGGATAATGATACAAAAGGTTTGCTAGGGTGGACCCTATCTCACTCAGACTCAGCCCCCCCCCCCCCCCAAAAATCAAATTTAGTCCCACCTGAATCAAAATCCTGGCTACGGCCCTGGCTCTTACCATCAGGACGTTCTTCCTAATGTTGTTGCACCTCAGACCTGGAACGTACCTCCTAGAACGTACCTCCACACAAGCAGCTCGGTAAGAATACTTTTATTTAGATTAAGAAGAGTCCAAAGAATGGAAGAATTAAATGCAGAAGTAAGTCCAAAGGCAAAACTGGTAAAGTCCTTAAACTGGAATTAATCCCAAGGAAAGCAATCCAAAACGAAGGCAAGCCGCTCTGGCGACCGAAACAG
Organism: Anolis apletophallus; assembly: GCA_030556195.1. NCBI lineage: Eukaryota > Metazoa > Chordata > Lepidosauria > Squamata > Anolidae > Anolis > Anolis apletophallus. Next base: position 163,132,632 of record JARBWK010000004.1, read on the forward strand.
GAACTTAGAGTCCAAAGCAAACCGTGGCAATGATTAAACTGGAACGTAGCTCGGCAGGGCAACCGCTCCTGCAGCCTACTTGAAACGGAGAATTTGAGCATGAACAATCCAAGCCAAACGTAGCTTCAGTTTGAGTGATATCTTTCCTGGACCAGTCTCTTAAAGGAATCTATTTTCTGTGGGACCACTGAATCCCCGTCGCAAATTCCAATCTCTCCTCAAGGATCTGATACTGGCCCTTCTATCTAAATCCAACAGCTCGTTAGCAGGCCCAGGTGGACTCATATCTTGCTGAAAAAGCTCTTCCTCCCTATTTCCTGGGAGCTCAGCTGGCAAGGGAGTCAAATTCCCGTGAGAGTCAAGGTTACAGGAGTTCTCGCTGGCTGGCTAACCTCCCATAGAATCTTCATTAACCCTTTCCTCGGGCAAATACCCATGCAGCCAGTCATTATCCCAAGACAAATCCCTAGTTGCAGGCATGTCCATATCTGGGCATTCATCCTCCTCATCCAGGTCCTGATCCACTAGCACCACTGGTGCCTGTCTCTGATCACTAGGCTGGGGCATCACACTGCTAGGCTGGAACACCACAAATGTTTAGGTTGAATCTCTTTTCCTGCAATTTGAATCCTTTGCTCTATTGTGTATAGCAAAGAGGGAAAGTCCCCACCCCCTCCTCAATATTGTTGGGTTTCACCCCTGACTGCACAAGTCTCCAGCCCTCAACGAGTAGTTAGCCTAGATAGAATTAGAGTGAGGGATTCCTTCCCCAAATTTCCTATGCCTGCCTATCTCAAGAAGGGGCGTTGAAAGGGATTTGTCTTACTCTTCCTGCATGCCACTATCTCCTCCCCCTTTGAATACTTAGCAATGTGAGGGATGAGGTAACTTCCTCTTTAAAAGTACTTTTATTGCCCTTGTGAGTCCATGTGGTCAATCTCCATTTTGGATTATCTTTCTCTCTTCCTTTGTCTTCCTTGAGTGAGGACTCATCTTGCCTTCCTCCAGGCAAGATGTGGTTGTATGGATACTATTTACTTATTTTTATCTTCTTTTCTTTTCTTAGAAGATAGCTTAGTAAGTTAGTTAGCTCCAAGAACCTTTTCTATACAGAATGGATTTCTTTTTACTTTAATAAGCATATTATTTTTGAAACCTATGAAGTTGTGGCTCCTGCAATCCTGATTCATCCTGTTGAATGGAGACTACTAATCCTTGCCCTCTACAAGTAAGCTTCTGCTAGTTATGAACAGTGCTTCTGGCACTCTGTTATATTTTTGTGGAATCACCCCAATTAAGAGTTATTTTTGAGTCTACCAGCTCCCGATTCCTCTCACATATGACATCCTTTCATGGTGCCATCTCAACCTTCTTTTCTCTAAGCTAAACATACCCAACTCCTGCTTCTCATAGGGCTTGGATTCAAGATCTTTGACCACTGTGGACACCCTTCTCTGGACCATTGATCATGACAAATAAATTTGGCAATCTTTCAGGTGGCTTGAAATGCTTTTCTGTTCATTATAAAAGCCATTAATGTGCTATTTGCTGGGTGAACCAAAAAGGCATAGAATGTGAACATATTGAAATCTGTAGACCTCAGTCTCAGCTGAGATGTGACAGAAGAAAGGTTGAAATGGGGATTGGGGGAAGGCAAAAGGTGACTAACTGATGAAGTCATGGTGTCTATATGATCGGTCTTCAGAAGGAATGTGGGAAGCAGGAATGCTAAACATATCACAGCAAGACAGGTGTGCATTAAAGATCTCTGCACCATATTTTGTCCAGCTGTACCACAGTACAAAAGAAATATCAGTAACCCACTCTTGCTCACTGCAAAATTAAACACAGTGGTTTATTCTCAGTGAGGGGAAAAAAGCAACAAACACATATGCCAGGGAGCAAAGGTTGGAAGAAAACTCTCATTAAAATACCTTCCCACCGTTTGCCAGTCTCAATTAAAGAATAAAATAAAATAACAATAGCCCTAGCTTGGCTGACTCACGCTACCATGCCAATAATCCATTTTACAAAAAGGCCAAAGACGTTTTCTTAAATTCCATTTATTTTACTTATATGGTTTTGAAGTCACCCCATACTAAAGATACTGTATTAATCCCAGAGGGTTTGGCTACATCATCACTTATCCAAGTGTAAAGTGGCAAGGGGTACCTTTCTATCACACTTCTCTGCAGCGAGGCCAAAGTGGCTGATTCTCCGATCTTTTATTGCAGAAATTAAAGGAAGGCCAAGCATTCATTCAGAATGTTGACATCAAACAAATAATTGGTTTTCTACCAATTTGCTGATAGTTTTGTCAGGTGAGTTTTGCTAGAGAAAAAGTGTTGGGAGAGATGCCAAAAAGAAACATTGGCTCAGAGAGATAGGACTTTCCAGCCCTCATTAGACTCCATTTCATCCTGGAGAGAAGTGACTAGTAGGGGTGGATATCTTCAATTTAAATACTTTGAAACCCGTTAATATTTTGTATTTGAAATTATTTTCACCCTATATCGACCCCCAGCATCCAACCCGGAAGTGAAGTTTCAAAACCGAACCCGGGATCACCATTTTTTGTAAAGGTCACGTTATTAGGTCGTTTTTTTCCCCTCCTCAGTTCTCAACTTGTGAGAGGAGACTGGAGGGCAGCAGCACCCTCCTTTCTTCTCTCGTCAGCTGAGAGGTGAGGCGGGCACTTTGGAAGCAGCCCGGCCAAGCTTTCCTCCATTTCCCCAGGCTCTCCCTCACAAGCGCCGCCTCTCCTTCCTTGCCAAGAACTAAACCACGTCAAGCCTTGACGCACTTTAGGTCTTAGCAGGGAAGGAGGAGTGTCCGCACCTCCTTCCCTGCCAAGAACTAAACCACGTCAATGCTTGACGTGGTTTGGTTCTGGCAGGAAAGAGTGAACCATCCACTCCTCCATTCCTCCCCTCGCAAGCTCAGAGGCATCCCATTATATTTAATCCGGGATAGCTCTGAGCTTGCTGGGGAGGAACGGAGGAGTGGATGGAAACAAGCGATGCTTCTGAGCTGGGGAGGGAGGGAGGGAAGAGGGGAGGGCTTGCTCTCCATTCCTCCCTCCCTGCCCTGCCAGCTGAGAGGCATCGCAGATTAAATTTAATCCGCACTGCTTCTGAGCTGGGGGGGGGGGGAGGGAAGAGGGGAGGGCTTGCCCTCCATTCTTCCCTCCCAGCTGGCGTAAGTAATAAAATTTGTTATTAATTACGTTTCAATCACAAAATTTATTTAAAATTTTTCAGATTAATTTCTATAACGACCCAGCAACAGAAATCCCCCCACCCCACACACACACACACAAGTTTAGAAACAATTTTTTAATGGCTCAACCACCCCTAATTACTATTGGGGTGCCACAGGATTCTGTACCCGGTCTGCTGTTATTCCACATCTTGGACGAAGAAATATAAGGCGTCCATATCAAGTTTGCAGGTGACACCAAATTGGGAGGGAGAGCTAATACCCCAGAGCACAGGATCGGAATCCAAAATGACATTAGCAGATTACAGAGCAGGGCCTGAAATAACCAAAGAAATTCCAGCAGTGAGATCTATCTATAAGGTAATGCACTGGTATAGGATGGGTGGGATCTGGCTTGAAAACCGTCCATGTGAAAGGGATCTAGGAGACTTAGTAAACCCCAAGCTGAACATGAGTCAACAGTGTGATGTGGCAGCTTAGAAGCCAATGCAATTCTAGATTGAGGAACGCCATAATACCACCCTATGCTACACATTTTTTTCTGATTTACGGACATTGCAAGGGACTATTCCTAGGTCCCAACTTTTGGCACTGAACTTTCAGAGCCTGGGAAATTCTTCATCTGGCAACTCTAACCAATACTATCAATAGTGAAGAATGCTGGAGGTTCCAGCCCAGGAACATTCTCAGAAGTGGTTTGCCAATTTCTTGCTCTGAAAATAAAGCCCACAGAGCCTGATATTCACTGGTGGTCTCCCATGTAAGTACTAGCTAGGGTCGCTTCTACTCACTTCTGAATATCAAGCAAAAAGTGGGTGCTAGAAACAATATCATATGAAAGCTGACTGGCACAACCTGGGGATCACAACCAGATACAGTGAAGATATCTGCCCTTGTACTTTGCTACTCTACTGCTGAGTATGCATGCCCAGTGTGAAACACATCTCACCACGTTAAACAGTGGATGCAGCTCTTAATGAGACATTCCGCATCATCACAGGGTGTCTGCGCCCTATATCACTGGAGAAATTACACTCTTTAGCTGGTATTGTACCACCTGACATCCACCAGGAAGTAGCAACCAATAGTGAAAAGAGCAAGGCAGTGACATCTCCAGCCCATCCCTTGTTTGGATATCAGCCAGCACGACAATGATGACTTAAATCAAGTTTTCTAAGATCTACAGAGATACTTGCTGGAACATCTCAGCAAGCGAGAGTCCAAAGTGGCAGGCTAAAACCCAGAACCTCAATCAATGGCTGATACCAAATGAGAGACAAATACAATTGACGGCAATGAGAGAGGGAGCCTTCTCAGTAGATGTCCAGGCCCTTTAGAACTCCCTCCCCATTGATATTAGAACTGCCCCTTCCCTGTTATCTTTCAAGAACCAGTTGAAAACCCACCTGTTCAAGCAAGCTTTTGACAAATGAATTCAATTGCTAATCATAGCAAGGTCGATTTGCACTGAGCTTAGCGAAATATGCTATTTAATTGATGAGACTTCACAATAATTGTAATTGGTTTTAAATGTTTTGAATGCTTAATATTTACTTATTTCTTTTTTTTCTGGATGTTGTAGTGCTTTGTGTGAATTTTGTCTTGTATTTTATGTGAAATGTGCTTTGATTTGTTTTGTAGTATGTTGTGAGCTGCTTTGGGTCCCATTAGGGAGAAGAGCGGGATACAAATAAAGATATTATTATTATTATTATTTACGCATTATTATTTCCACATACATATATAATGGGATATTCTGGATAGAAACCCATATTACACATTATATTCATATTCCAAAGGTAATTTTATAATACTATTGTAATCATTTTGTTCATGAAATGAAGTTTGTGCCCATCACACCATCAGAGAGATGTCACCTCCCCCCCCCCCCCCCAAATGGGTAATTTAGAGTTTCAGGATATTTTGGATTGCTCAACTGATATGACTTAAAAGGGCACAAAAGAAAAATGCCCAACATCTGAATTCTATTAGTTTTTCCAAACTGGAGTGGACTCATTGAATCAATACGTTGACTGATGTGTCAACATTGAAGTAAATCCTTTTTCCATAAGTTTACCTTAATTAGGATGAAAGGTAGGACTCAAAGTGTTGTCTCATGTCCCATTTGTATTTGATATATAAGAAATGAGAGAAACCATGTTGAGCAATGTTTATTGCTGTGTACACAACTCAGAAATGGAGTAGGGACTATTCACGGCAGAAACTAAACATTTCAGAAATGTGCTAATGAGCTACATGGCACAGAAAAGCAAGGGCATCCTTCTCCCGCCACTTGTGTATTTCTTCATGTCTGAAAACCTGTCTTAACCATGCCATTTAATAGTCTGGCATGCTCATAGGTATTCTATTATTATGCTTGCTTCCTTTCAGGAAATAAGAGCATTCCTCTATTACTGCAGTCACACCTCAAGTACGTATTGAGAGAAGCCGTTCCCCTTTCTAGAAACACAATAGGCACATTTCATGTATGAAACCCATTTTGTTTAGAGTGGGGATACAAAGATCATTGCTACTGTAGTATATGGTGTTGCCAGGTTTTCATCCATACCACAACTCTGAGACAAAACAAATCTGTATATCTGTGTATCTGTATATCTGTATACCTTTATAAAACGGAATGTTTGTGTGTATGCGGAGGGCGGAAGGGCGGATTGTGGCAGCCACTTTCACAGGCCAGGGCGGATATGTGGCAGCCACTTTCACAGGCCAGGGCGGATATGTGGCAGCCACTTTCACAGGCCAGGAAGGATATGTGGCAGCCACTTTCACAGGCCAGGGCGGATATGTGGCAGCCACTTTCACAGGCTGCACAGCCCCCATGACCCACTCTACGTCCTGGTGCAGTTTGGAGGAGGGTGGACCATGGATGATGGGACTTAAAGTACCTCTACTCACTTCCCAAGTCCGCTGCAACCCTCATCCAAACTTGGCATACATAACTCCTATGACTGCCTTCACGTCCTGGTGAAGTTTGGGGGAGGACTGACAATGGATGATGGGATTTGTAGTACTTTCACACCCCTCTGTTCCCACAGACCACTGTGGCCCCCAACAAACACTGATAAAGACCACACTTGGCACACAGAGCCCCAGTGACCCACTCTACATCCTGCTGCACTTCTCAAATGACCCGGGCACCGCTGGGTCCCCAAGCTAGTATGATATAAAACACAGACCTTGCCCATGTACTGAAAGACCCATGGATTAATGGGAATCATATGCTGTACATATTTATGAATAAGTCTAAAACATTTAGTCAAAAATTACACCCCTTTCCCAAAAAATGAGTTGTTTTATCCTTGGGTCAATGTGACTAATGTAAAAGAAAAAGGTTTGCCATGACATTAAATCTAGCCGTGTCCGATTCTGGGGGGTGGTGCTCATCTCACTTTCTAAACCAAAGAGCTGGAATTGTCCCTAGATACCTCCACGCCCGGGGGGGCAATTACTGGCCCTCCAGGTGTTTTGGAAGTCAACTCCCAAAAATCCTAACAGCTGGCTAGGATTTTTGGGAGTTGACTTCCAAAACACCTGGAGGGCCGGTAATTGCCCACCCCTGCTCCAAGGTCATGTGGCCAGCATGGCTGCATGGAGTGCCGTTACCTTCCCACAGAAGGTCTATTCACATTTGCATGTTTTCAGTCTCCTAGGTGGGTAGAAGCTGGGACTAACAGCAAATTGGCCAAGTCATAAAACATAAAGTCCTGCCAAGTTTTTTTTTCTTTCCTTCACCATTCCTTCCTCATTTTCACATGGCAAGTAGGTATTATTTGGATTTCGCAGACAGCAAGGGCTTTTTACTGATGGACTGTAATGCGATCTGGGGGGAAAAAACCAATGACTGCCTGAACCCAATTGCATATTTCCATTTCAGATTATTTCTGTTTGTCTGTCAAGTAAGTTATCTATACATGGAGCACATGAATAAATGATTTTTGTGCATGCAGAGGTGTCTACTCTTCAATTATATTGGTCCATATTCTGTATCTCTTTGTTACTGCTGTGTGACTTCAAGTCATTTCTGACCTACTGCATAAGGCAAACCCAATGCAGAGTAAATCTATTGCAGGCAATCTTAAGTTTAACCCATCCCAGGTTTTCTTGGTGAGATTTGTTCACAAAACATTTGCTATAGCCTTCCTCTGAGGCTGTGACTTGGCCAAAGTCACACAGTGGTTATCATAATTCAGTGGAGATTTGAACTCAAGTCTCCAGAGTTGGAACCATGCTGGTTCTCATCTATATCATCTGCTTAATTGCAAATGCATAGATTTAACTGTGCATTATAGCCAGGAAATCAGAAGACGTTTACTTCTTGGGAGGAGAGCAATGACCAATATGATAAAATAGTGAAGAGAACAGACATCACACTGGCAACAAAGATCTGCATAGTTAAAACAATGGTATCCCCCCTAGTCACTTATGGATGTGAGATCTGGACCATAAGGAAGGCTGAGGAATAGAATAGAAACACTTTTGAGGAAAATTCTGAGAGTGCCTTGGACCGCGAGAAGATCAAACCAGTCCGTACTTCAGGAAATAACTGGCTGCAGCCATGCCAAAAAATTTGAGATCTCATTCTCTAATATTGGCAATGCCCTTTCCCTGCCCACGAAGGGAGGCAATCGGTTCCCTGGATGGAGCCTTCTGGGGAATGGGCGGAGGCTGCCTATGGTGTTGGGGCAGCCTCCTGCTTCATTCCCATTTGAGGTGTTGACCCACCACTCCCGCCCGGTGACAGTATAGTGGTTGCCTTAGGGGCCGGGTAGGAATTTTTTCCCCTTCTATGTTCTAGGGTTTTTTCCCTACCCTGTACAGTTATTGGGACTTTCTGGGATGGCAGTTCTATAAATAGCTCAGCGTAAATAGTTTAGGGTAATCCATAGACCCATATTCACTCATGCACTTTTCAAAGTCGGTTGGGCCAGTGCACAAATTACCCACCTGGACAGCTGTTGAAGGGTGAGGGGGATACCATCGGTCCAGAAATTTTGAGAGTCCGGTTAAGTATTTTCAGAGAGGTTTTCTTGTGTTTTCCTTGAGAGGTTGCCCAGTTTTGTGTTATAGGGGACTCAGGAGAGTTTCCCAGTGTAGCCGAGGGGTCGTTCGCTCATGGACGCTACCTCGGCTAGGCCACACCTTGATTCTCTTGACACCTGAGTTTAGTGAGGTTAAACTTAAATCGGTAACTTTTAAATAAAGGTTGCCCAAATTTAATCCAATTACTGTTGTCTGTCTCATTATTTCGGGGGTTGGAAGGTAATTAGGACACAGTAGGATGGGGATCCATTGCCTCCTGACAAAAAGTAAAGATGTAAGAAGGAATTATGATGGGATTTCCACTTCTGATTTTGGAAATTTAGCTCATTGGTGGAAGGGAAACCTCATCCTGTTGCACCCAGATTGCCAGCAGAAGAGACATTATCTTCAGTATGGATGTTGCAAGTTAAAAATAGGTTTTGGGGGGGGGGGGCATTTATTATCATGGCAATAGTATCATGATTGTTCCATTAAGTGTTACTGAATATAGAACATCTTAGGGGGCAGACTTAGTCTACGAAAGCTTATGCTACCAGCATAGTTCTTTCGGTTAGTGTCTAAGGTGTTGTAAGATTTGCATACTGATGTTCCAGATGAGACGGGCTATGTCTGAGTCTTGAATACAGAGCAATAAGAGATCTGTAGCTGTAGTTTAAAAATCCATAACTACAATACAAAATACCAGCCAACATTCTGAGCACGTGTGGCCCTCATTTTTGTGTTGCATAGCTAAGTGCCCATATTGCCTCGCTCACTGGAGGGCTGGACGCTATTCCTGATGTGGCCTCTGAGATGGTGCAGCGCACAGAGAAGATTCACATTTAATGAAACCATAGAATATAGCAGTCATTGCTAGCGATTCTCATATCAGCAGAAGAGTATATCTACTTTGGACTTTAGCCAAAACTTTCAGGGAATTATGCAATAATATCACCAAATAGACTCATCTTGGAAAAACCCTTCAAAGTCTGGATTACAACTGGGAGTCACATCACTACCTCACTGATATTAGAGTGCTGGGTGAAGGAGATTATCTAAGAGCAGGATTTCCATTGCAAAATCCCTTATCTCTTGGACTGAATCATGACTTTTCGATCAAGCCAGCAGATGAGTGTAAACCACTGAGATCAGGTATGGGGAATGTTCCAAACTCTCTGAAAGCCTGTATGAAAGGGGTTCCTGTTATCTAAAATAAACCATATGTTTCCTTTCTGAAACTTGAAAGCCAAAATAATGCATGGGCTCTTTCCAGCTCTTTGAGATATACTTAAGCTCCTCTAGGGTAAAGATACATATGCCGCTGGATACCAAAGACAAGTAAATGGGCTCAAGAGCAAAGCAAGATGGCCACTTAGCCTCTAGTTAAAAACCTCCAAAGAACTCCACCACATTCCAAGGCAGCAACGTATCCCATTCTCCAAGAGCACTCACTGTCAGGAAGTTCTTCCTAATGTTTAGCTGGAATCACTTTTCCTATAGTTTGAGTCTTTTGCTCCTAGTTTCTCAACCAGAAGGAAACAAGCTTGCTCCATCTTCAATATGACAGGGTTTTGAATATTTCAACATGCTTACTATGCCATTTATTTATTTACTTTATTTCTATTCCGCCCTTCTCACCCCGCTGGGGACTCAGGGCGGATTACAATGTACACATTACATTTAGACACACAAACACACAAGACAGACAGAGGCAATTTAACATCTGGCCACCAGTGGGAGCTGTCGCACTCCTTCATTCCTCAGCGTGTTTCCTGGAGATCTTTTTATGGCCTCGTAAATCAGTTAAATTAAGCCTCCCCACTAAGTGGTGCCTTAATTTCCTACTTGACAGATGCAACTGTCTTTCGGGTTGCAAAGGTCGACAACAGGCTACACAATAGGTTGAGAGCCCACCTCGACCCGGGCAGGCCTCGAACTCATGACCTTCTGGTCAGTAGAGATCTTATGCAGATGACACCCAGCCAGCTGCGCCACAGTCCCGGTGCAATGCCATCAATGTTTAATATTTACACAAATGATTAGCTTTGAAATGGTTGAACAGAAGCTCTCTGAAGCTTTAGGTGCTCTTACTGCCTACTCCAGAGAATATCAGCTGATTCTTAATCCATTTAAAACACAGACATGTGCTTTTCATCTTAAGAAGAGCCAAGTATCTTGAGTTCTGAGGATTACCCGGGAAGGAATCGCACTGGAGCATTGTAGCACACCCAAATACCTGGGACCATATTCAGACCTATAAGAATCACTGCTTGGATATCAAGCAAAAAGTGGGTGTTAGAAACAATATCATACAAAAGCTGACTGGCAGATTATGACCAGATCAGTTAAGACATTTGCCTTGTGCTTTGCTACTCTGCATGCCGAGTGTGGGACACATCTCACCACACTAAAACAGTGGATGTGACTCTTAATGAGACATGCCACATTATCCCAGGATGTCTACGCCCTACGCCACTGAAGAAATTATACTGTTTAGCCGCTATTGCACCATCTGACAACCTCTGGGAAGTAGCAGCCAATAATGAAAGGACCAAGGCAGTGACATCTCTGGCCCATTCCCTGCTCAAATATCAGCCAGGACACCAATGCCTTAAATCAGGGCTGTCCAACTGGCGGCCCCGGGGCCGGATCCGGCCCCGTAGCCTGTTGGACACGGCCCCACCTATGCCCTCAGCCGCCATTTTTAAATTTGAAAAAAAAATCGATTTTTAAAAAAAATGGCGGCCGGGGGCCGGGGGGGAGGCGGGGCAGGGAGGAGGAAGAGAGCTAGCTCCTCCTCCTTTTCGGCGCCCCCCCCAACCTACCTAGGGCGGGGGAGCTGCCGAAAAAGGGCAGAAGGCGGCGCCAACAGCAGCGTGTCACAGGCCTGGCGTGACGCGCTGCCCCTTGCCGCCTTCTGCTCCTTTTTCCCTCCCCTAGGAGGGGCGCCGAAATGGAGGAGTTGGCGGCGCCACGAGCAGCGCGTCACGCCAGGCCTGTGACGCTCTGCTCTTGGCGCCGCCTCTCCTCCTTTTCGGCGCCCCCTTCCTACGGGCGGGGGAGCCGCCGAAAAGGGCAGAAGGCGGCGCCAACAGCAGCGCGTCACAGGCCTGGCGTGACGCTGCCCTGCCCTTGCCCTTCTGCCCGCCCCCTCCCTTCTAGGGCGGGGAGGGTGGGGCGCCGAAAGGAGGAGTAGGCGGCGCCAAGAGCAGAGCGTCACAGGCCTGGCGTGACGCTGCTCTTGGCGCCGCCTACCCTCCTTTTCGCCCTCCCCCTAGAAGGGAGGGGCGCCGAAAGGAGGGGAGTAGGCGGTGCCAAGGGCAGCGCGTCACGCCAGGCCTGTGACGCGCTGCTCTTGGCGCCGCCTTCTGCCCCCACGGCCGTTTTAGGAGGCGGGGCCTGGGGTTGGGGGCGGGGCCTGGGGGCGGGGCCGAGCGGCCCCCTAGGTCATCAGTGACCTTTTATCCGGCCCTGGACCCCGTAGAAGTTGGACAGCACTGCCTTAAATCAATAAATAGTTTTCTAAGATCTACAGAGATACTCACAGGAACACATCAGCAAGCAAGAGTCCAAAAGTGGCAGATTAAAATCCAGAACCTCAACCCATGGCTGATACTGAATAAGAGATTCCTTCTTGGGCACACAGAAGATTGGGTGACTTGGAAGGTGCTGAACAGACTGTGCTCTGGCACCATAAGATGCAGAGCCTACCTTAAGAAATGGGGCCATAAAGTGGAGTCCACCACATGCGAGTGTGGAGAAGAGCAAACCACAGACCACCTATTACAATGCAGTCTGAGCCCTGCCACATGCACAATGGAGGACCTTATAGTAACAACAGAGACACTCCAAGTGGCCAGCTGCTGATCAAAGGACATTTAGTATAATGTCAAGTTTTCAAAACGTCATGTTTTTAAAATACATTAAAACTGTACCCTCGGTTCGCTTCTGATATGATAAATAAATATATAAAAATAACCATGCCACCTGCACACTTCTTAACCAGCTCCCTAAGATACCCCTATAGGGCATGGTTACATGTCTCTTGTAGTATCATAATGATTTATTTTTAAATGAAAATCCCCTTTAATTTGATAGAGAGCAATATAGGCTCAATATCACAACCGGGATGATGATGGCAATAATAATAATAATAACAACAACATGTATTATAATAATTCCATAGAATCCTAGAGTTGGAAGATACTTCTAAAGGCCATCTAGTCCACCCGCTTCTGCCAGGTGATAAGACACCATCTGATCCCTCCTGGCAGATGGCCATCCAGCCATAGATATGATAGAGAGCGATATAGGATCAATATCACAACCGGGATGATGAAGGCAATAATGATAATAATAATAACATATAATAATATTATTATAATAATAACTCCATAGAATCCTCCAGCTGGAAGAAACCTCTAAAGGCCACCTAGTCCATCCTCTCCTGCCAGGCAGGAAGACACCATCCGATCCCTCCTGGCAGATGGACATCCTTCCATAGTGTGATTGAGAGCAATGTAGGAAAGATATATCATAGAGTCCAACAGTTGGAAGGGACCTTTCTCAAGGCCACCCAGCCCACCTCCTCCTTCCTTCCCACCGGACAGGATGACGCAATTCAATCCCCCTCAAGAGATGGCCATCCACACATAGATATGACTGAGAGGGAAAGAATGGGGTAAGTCATAGAAGGCAGATTTTAAAATGCAAAAGGAGGCGGAGGAGGAACAGGAGGGATGAAAATCGGATTAGTTTCCAACAGGATATTTTATTGAGCAGCATGTCTCAATGTGACAAAGACAAGACATTTTGACAATATTCTTTAAAACCTCACATGGGAACGGAAAGCCAACAAGATCTGGAAGTCTGTCTTTTGCTCACTCCAATATTACATATTTTCCCTTCCCAAGGAATCTATTAGGCTACAATACATAGTTATTTCAGCCACATAAGATGTGCAGACTTCATTGAACATTCAGACTGAGCACATTGTTTTTCTCCATAAAATATGGCTGCCTGCAGCACATTTATTATGTAGAGCCCTAGTAGCTTGCCGACAAAAGTACACTTCAAAACATGCTTGAAAAGTTTAAATAACCGGTAGGGAAAAGAAAAGAAAAACCAGGGGGGAAAAGGAATGGAAGTCATTTTGAAACTCAAAAGTGCTACAATACTTTAAAAGCAACTATAGTTACAAATGTAAATATGTACCAAACTGAGTAGCATAGAATTTTGTCAACAACTGAACAAAGTACAAGCTCTTGTTACTACATCGGGTCCTTTCCTGATCCAAAGATTTCTAAGCTTACTAACCAGATTAATTCCTGCTTTTTTTTCATGGTTCCCCATGAACACTGAATTCTGTTTTTTAAAATGGGTAATATATAGGCAGCTGCTTGCATTATGCATGGGTGCTTAAAAGGGTTACTGCTGTACTGTCAAATTACAACCTCAGCAACCAGAATTTCAGGCTATTTTATAACAATGCAGGAGCAATCCAAGTTGAAAAAACATACTTTGCCTTTGCAGCAGTCGTCCCCCACCCCAAAAATCTTCCCCATCTCTAAAATAGCCCCCTCCTAGCTGGCTTTCAGCAACATGTCACTATTTACCAACTCCATCTTCTACAAAGAATTGATGAAGCCACAAAGCAGCAGGGATGCAAGGTACTTGAAACTGTTGGGTTTATACACAAATGATTATGTAATGCTGCAGGCGCCATGCCAGACAGCCCAACAACTGGACCATTTATCATGTGTTAGCAACAGGCGCATTAATCGGCTCCAATATCAGCCCCGTCCTACAGCACTGACAAAACCCTTGTTGATTCCGAATGCACCGCCAGAACATTTTATTAAATGAGATGAATAATACAAAGGCCAAAGGTTGCTCAGCTTCAGCTAAGAGGACTCAATTATTTATGGATCCCTCAGTCATTAAGACGTCTCTCATTTGGCAGATCCATTACCCGTTTCACTCCTTTCATGCACCACATAAATGGCTGGAGCTTTGCAAGGCAAGATGGGTGCAGCAGTGCTGGCTTGTATTTTTAGGTACCATATAGTCTTGTGCATAAGCCACCTTCATCTATTGGTTGAGGATTGGTTAATGGATTTTAATATCACTCGTGGATAAGTTGAGGGTCATTCCATGGAGATGAGAAAGTGCTGGTGCCATTCTCAGGAGGCCACAGAAATGTGAAGGTGAGGGCAAATGAAGGCTATGTATAGACCAGGGGTGGGCAACCTACAGCCCGTGGGCCAGATCCAGCCTGGCAGCCGATTCTGTCCAGCCCGGGAAGAAGGGCGTCAGGGACGGGGCCAAGAGGAAGGGGTGCGGCTGCCGCCATCCCATCATGGGCCCTGTGGGGCCTGTGTCGGCAGACAGGCCGGAGGAGCGGCGGCTTTGGAGTGCCTGCCATCCCTGGAGGGGATCTGGCCCTGCAGCAGGAGCACTCTGCGACCTGCGGGAGCTTATCGCCCTGGCAACCCGGAAGACTTGATCGTCTTCCGGGTCGCCAGGGCGAAAAGCCGCCTCCAATTCCCAAGTGCTCCCCCTGCAAGCCCGGATCCCATCCAGGGATGGCAGGCACTCCAAAGCCGTCGCTCTTCCAGCCTGTCTGCTGACACAGGCCCCACAGAGTCCACGATGGGTTGGTGGCAGCGGCACTCCATAGCAGGGCGATCAGCTGGAGAACGGCTGGGTGCGAGAGCGGGCGGAGGCCTGCAGCCTCCGATCACCTGCTGCTCTGCTCTCCTCTGCTGTAGTGGCAGCTGGGTCCGCTTTGCCATCCTCTGGGTAGGGGTCATTGGGCCATTCCATCTTGGGATCCTTCCTCTCTTCAGGATGTCAGCCATCCTCTTGGTTCGCACCTTGTCTTCTTGAATTTTATTTTATTTTAGTGGTTTTTATTATTATTTTATAATAATTTTATAATAATATAATAATATAATAAATATAATAATGTTATATTATAATTTCAATATATTATAATGTCTATATATACTATAATATAATCATTATGATATTAATACTAATAATATATGAATATTTCTTGATATATTAATATGTTAATATTAATGATGTGTAATATATAGTAAATATAGTAAATAAATAAATAAATAAATAACGTAGATTAGAATGTAGTTCAGCCTTTAGGTGCGACCCTCCATAATATTTTTTGGCTCTCGTGTGGCCCCTTGGAAAAAAATAATTGCCCACTCCTGGTATAGACCCATACACAAACATTGTGGAAGGAAGAAAGGAAGGAAGGGAGGGAGGAAAGGAGGGAGGGAGGTGTGTTAAAGACAGGTGTCGGCACTGTATTAAGTGTCCAGTTTTCTAATCCACTGTACATTTAAATAAAGACTAGTCAGTTTCAAAACTTGATTCTCAAGTGGCTCCATGACCATTGATACCAATATGTACTCATGAACCATATTCAACTCATTGATGCATGAAGAATTTGCTATTTACCTTCAGGAGCTTTGACTACAGGAAATCTAGATCTCATAAATGCCTATCTCTGACATGCAGTCTGAAAAGAAGGCCTGAAACTCTTCACTGAAGGTCGACTGAAAGGCGCTCTTGAGGAATTGGTGCCCTACAGCAATGCATTCTCAGTGACCATCTGCTAACGCAAGATGCACATTTCAAAGTCAACCACCATGTTCTGTACATGCATCCAACTGGCCTTCAAGGGTTGAGTTTTTACTCCTCCAAACAAACAAACAAACAGATAACTATTAATGCAGAACCCAAAACACTGCCTTAATGAATTGTTCCAACAGGGAGAAGGGAAACATAATTAAGAGGAGGCGATCAGAAGAAAGTGTGTCCACATTATGCTGACACACATCTTTTGAGGAGAAAAAAAACGAGCGCATGCTTTATAAGGCGGGTGGAAAACTGTTCACCTTCTGTTTGCTTGGCTTTGTTTTGTTTTTGCTTTTGTTTATACATTCATCCCCGAGCGAGCAATTATCATGGACACTGTGTCATTTTGGCAAGTGTGCTTTCTACCTGCATGACAGCGGAAAGGCAGCAGATGGTGGGCGGCAGAGGGAAATCCCAGAGATCCTAGGACTGACATCAAAACAAGGTTGGGAGGACGTGGAGCCTCTGCGAGCAGCCATAGTGCATCGCTAACTAGACTGACAGCACCAGACCAAACGGGAGATGGAGTAAACAGGCCTCTGTGTGATTGCCTGTAGTGTTTGCTTATCCAAAGACATGAAGCAAACCAAAGGCTTTGCTGTTTCTATTAAGGGACATGTCTTGAATTTATACAGCTGGCCCTCTGAATTTGTGGGTTTCACTTTTGTGGATGTTATTAATCTGTTCTCACTAGGAATCTTTAGGTCCTCCAACATGACTGTGGTCAACATCTACTAGATGTTCACTATAGAGTTACACAAGTAGACATTAAAATTCCTAGAGAAGCATTTTCTCCATGAATGTCTAAATCTTCTAGTATGACTGCATATGATGTCTACTAGATGCTGATCACAGAGTCACACTGGGGGACCTAGAGATTTTTTTTTGATAGAATACTTCTCTAGCCATTTGCAGGTCCTCCAGCTTGATTCTATGGTCAACATCCAATGGACTTGACCACAGTCGTGTTGGAGGACCTATGGATTTCTAGAGAGGTGTTTGCTCAGATGAAAACAAATAGTTGACAATTTACTCAAAGTTTTTCCACATTTTTGTGGGGGTCCTGCACCCTAACTGTGTGGTCAACATGGCAGAAATTAACTTAATGCAAATTACTTTTGCACTTGCTGACCTTCCATAGCTTCCAGGATTGAAGGTCTCCCATGCAACTGCTTAACTTCCAAGCTAGACAGGACCTGGTGCCCTCTTCACATTATAGTAGTGGCAGTTGTTATTATTGTGTGCCTAAATGGCACTTAGCACCCACAAATAGCTGGAATAAGGTACTTTGGGGATATTTTGTTTGCAGTAAGACAATTAAATAAATAACCCACATGCTGCTGTAATCCAAGCAAATGACCCCATTTCCATCAAGTGCTGAGGCATCTGGGTAGACTTAAACACGCTTGTCTGCACTTGCTGCCTCCAGTGGTTTTTCATCCAGTTCAGGAAAAAGGTGTGAAGCAATTATATTGAAGGAATAAAGTGGGCCTTCAGGGCAATGCTCAGTCATTCCCTATATGTCCCCATGCTTGAGAAAGCCAAATTAATCTAAAGCACGGCAGTTTTCAAAATGTAAAGGGAGTCGGGTGATAAGAATTTACACTTGTCTCCTGTTTTTCCCCCCTCCAACATCTAAAATAATTATTCTGCAACTGCACTAAGACGGGAACAAATAGGAGAAGTAGAAGTAGAATAGAGAAACTGGGACCTTTTAAGATTGTTATGAAAAGTGGATTTTGTAGTTTGATGAGGCACCAGTACTCTTCGGCAGAGAAGGCTAAAGACATTGTAGAACTACAGCTCCCATTATTCCACAGGATGGAGTCATGGCAGTTAAAGTGGTGTCAAACTACATTAATTCTATGGTGTAGAATTCTATGGTGTAGGTCCTGGAGATGTTGGAAATGGAAATCATGACATCTTCAAATGCACCGAAGTGTCATGAGACAGGGAAGAAAGGAAAGGTTAAAAATGTGCCTGGGGAAATCTCTACATTCCAAATGGCTTGAAGATGTTGAGCAGTCTTTTTAAAAAGGGAATTCAGAGGTTGTTAGAAACCAAAATAGCCCCCAAAGCTAATAAAGTTGTTAGTGATTTGGGGCAAGGGAGTGTTGGCGAGCTTTCCAAGGGCCCTGTTTTTCTATCCCAGTTTTCTCTCTTGGCAAGAGGTCCATGCAAAACATCCAGCTTGTTCACAGGACATCATCAACCCACACACTTGTAGATTTCCATCCCTCTTTTATGCAGCAGGCAAACCTTTCAAAAGGAGACAAAAGGCTGCAACAATGACTTATAAAGAGTGTTCCAAAAATTCACACTGAGAGAACTGCTTTTCTTGTTTTGTTTTTAATGTTTCCATTTTGGGAAGTGGAAAAAGGGGAATGCATTTTTTCACACTGAGCACAATGGCTGGGGAGTTTTAGGCTATAATGATATTACATATTCACATGGGATAGGGGCTCAGGACCCCCATGAAAGTGTCAAACACTATTTTTTAACTGGAGATAACACTTCTCTAGGAACCTCTAGGTCCACAAGTGGAAATCTCTGTTCAATACCTGCAAACGTTGACCATTGCATTGTGCATAGAGGTTCCTGGAGAGACTATATTAATCAAACCCAAAAATAATCAAATCTACAAAAATCAAACTTGCAAACATGGATGGGTGACTGTAGTGCACAACCCTCACAGTGCACTTTTCCCAAGGCTGTGCTCTGGTGATGAGGTGAGACAGAAAAAGTGTGCTGGATCAGTGCAAATTATTTCCCTGGGACTTTGCTTCTTTGGCAGCAGCTCTGTCCACAGCGCCTTTTCCTGCTGCTATTGTTGCCTGTGCCAATGTAGTTACCCCCATATATTGACACCAGTGTAGCTCATCATCACTCTAAAACAGAGATCCCCAAACTAAGGTCTGTAGGCTGGATGTGGCATCCACCCTAAACTTTAGACCTAGGGTTGCCCCAAGTCTTAAAAGAAGGCACACACCAACAACAACCCTACTTAACTTGACTATCTTATCAACCAAAAGCAGGCCCAACCTTCCCACTGAAATACTGTTAAGTTCATCTTGGTTAAAAGTGTTATTGATTTGAAATACTGTATTGTTCTTTCCTGGTTTTTTGCACTACAAATAAGATATGTGTAGTGTGAGGGGGAATTTGTTATTCTTTTTTTTTCAAACTATAGTCCAACCTCCCGATATTCTGAGGGACCATGAACTGACCCTTGGCTTAAAAAGTTTGAGGATCCCTGCATGCAAAAAATGGCTAGACTCCTATTCATGTCATACATACTCGTATATCTGAGTATGTTCCCTTCCACATGTCAATGTACTTTTTTGGCCATTGTACAAGATGAGTATCCCTTATCCAAAATGCTTGAGAACAACAGTTTTGGGGACTTTCTCTCCAATTTTGGAATATATGTACATAATGAGATATCTTGAAGATGTGGCCCAAATCTATACATAAAGTTTATATAAGAGATATATAAATACAACCCCCCCCCCCCCCGAGGTCACTACGTTCAGAAGACCTGAACCTTCTAGCCATTCCCCCTGTCAAGTCCTTCCGTCTTACTTCAACCAGGCAGCGAGCTTTTACCATCATTGCTCCAACTTTGTGGAACACACTGCCTCCAGAGACCCGCGCTCTCCGAGATCTGAATGCTTTTCGCAGGGCATGTAAGACTTTCCTATTTAGGCAAGCTTTCGACTGCCTGTGAGAAAAACCTCGCCATGGCCTATTGTGTTTTACTGAACTTATTTTATTTTCTTTGCATTGTGTTTTATTTGTGATGTAAGCTGCCCCGAGCCTCTGGGAGTGGCAGTGTACAAATCTAATAAATAAATAAATAAATATAAAGTTCAGCGTCTTGGATAGTGATAGTAGTGGCATCACTAGGTGTTGCGAGGAGTATGACACATTAATTTCCAATTTAAAAAATCCTTAACTATAAACATTTTTTTACACCCAGCAATGTCAATACACCTATGACACTCAAATTCTATCCTGATTGACTTTTTGAACCTTCTAATGCAGGACTGTCCAACTGGCGGCCCTGGGGCCGTACACGGCCCCCAAGCCCCTTCCCCACGGCCCCCTAACCCCCTGCAAGACATCAGGGTTTTTAAAAAAAAATTGGAAAAAAAATTGAAAAATTTCGATCTCGGGGGGGGGGGCGAGGAGGGGGGGCGACGCAAGTGAGGAGGAGGCGGAGGGAAGCCACGTCAGATGCCCTAGGGGTGGGACTTCCCCCCGCCTCTTCCTCGCCGCAGGGCCGCTCGCGGGCTTGCGCGCAGGGCACGATCGGCGAGCCGCCCTCCGCCGTGTCCTTGACTCGTGCTGCGGCCGCGCCTGAAGGAAGGTAAGCTCCCGGGCTTACCTTCCTTCAGGTGCGGCCGCTGCAAGAGCTAGGGAGACGGCGGATGTCACGATGCAAGACCTTGGCCGGCCCCTTAATCACACACACAGAGACGGTAATCAGCTAACTACTTTATTGAAGAATAAGAAACAGTTGAAAAGATAATTG
Source organism: Anolis apletophallus (assembly GCA_030556195.1). Classification (NCBI taxonomy): domain Eukaryota; kingdom Metazoa; phylum Chordata; class Lepidosauria; order Squamata; family Anolidae; genus Anolis; species Anolis apletophallus. The sequence continues at coordinate 163,153,084 of JARBWK010000004.1, forward strand.
TCCATAAAAGTATCAAAAGTAATCCAATAGGTAAAAGGTAATGCCCAAAGCAAACTTGGCATGGAAGTTTCCAAAGACTTGGCAAGGCTCCGCTCAACACAAGCGGATCAGGGAACAAAGCAAGGTTGCAAGATCCAAGGCACTCCTTGGCAGGCCACTAGCCCAAAACTTAGCTACGTGGTCTTGGCTCGCTACACGTCTGCATAGGATAGACGTGGCCGAGGAACTGAGGATCCGTTCCCACGGATCCTATACTTAATCCTTGGCGAGGCCCCGACGCTCTAGGCTTCTCCTCCTCAATCTGTGCTGCGGGACCTCGGCCGGTCTAGGCTGTGGAACCAACCCCTCCTGCTAGCCTCAATGCTCGTCTCCTATCAAAGGTTCGACCTTGCCTCCCAGCACCTGGTTCCCTATCTTCGTGAGAGTCGAACTCCCCATCTGCTTCCCGGGCCTCTCCCTCGGTTGTTTCCCACATTCTTTCTTGTGAACCTCGCCCCCCCCCCCCCCCGGCCGTTCATAATCTTCACTATCACTGCTTTCGAATTCCGTCTGGCCTTCCTGCATCTCGTAAGGATCAGGCCAGCCGTCATCCCAGGCCAGGCTTTCTGTGGGGGGGAAGAAGGCCCAGCTACCTCAAAATCCCCTTCTTCCAGCCCCTCCAAATCCTCCTCAGAATCAGCTGGCTCCAATGCAAGTGGGACCCCCGGTGCTGCCCCCTGCCCTCCAGGCACGAAAGAGAACTGGGTTGCTACAGCGGAGGGCGGCTCGCCAATCCCCTGGCCCACCTCCCGCCCTGGCGCGCATGCCCGGCATCTTTTCAGCGGGGTGACGTCAGGTGCCGAAAAGGGGCGGATCGCGCAAGATGCCGGTCATGCGCGCCAGGGCGGGAGGCGGGCCGGGGGATCGGCGAGCCGCTCTCCGCCGTCTCCCTAGCTCTTGCAGCGGCCGCGCCTGAAGGAAAGTAAGCCCGGGAGCTTACCTTCTTTCAGGCGCGACTGCAGTAAGAGTCAAGGACACGGCGGAGGGCGGCTCACTGATCCTTCCCTGGCACGCAAGCCAGGTATCTTGCGCGATCAGCCCCTTTTCGACGGGGCTGGGTGACGTCAGGCGTAGCGCCTGACGTCACCCCGCCGAAAAGGGGCGGGCCGCACAGGACGCTGGGCATGCGCACCAGGGCGGGAGCGGCCCCGCCCCCCACGAGCAGCTACGCCCCCACTGTGGCCACGCCCCCGCGAGTAGCCACGCCCTCCACTCCGGCCCCCAAGGTGATCCGTCACCTGCATTCCAGCCCTTCGGCCCGAAGATGTTGGACAGCCCTGTTCTAATGCATGTAAGTTCTGGTCTGAGTTGTCATCATTACCCAATTTCAATGCCGATTCGAATCCCATGATTTCATCTGCATGTACTACAGCAGCACGCCATTGGTGTTGGGTGCTGCTGGTTTTTAACAGTCATAGGTTTTGTCAAATTTTTTGAATTCTACTTACAATATTGTGGTATAGAAAGAGGTGCAGGGGAAGTGTCACCATGTTTTCCCAAGTTGATTGATACCCTTCCTAGTTACACCAATGACTATTCGATTCCAAAACTTCAGTTAGAATTATTGAAAACAAGTGCACCTCTGATTACATTCGTAATTTTGACAGCCCGATTATTCCGTTTCTGGTAGCAATTCCGTTCCATGTCAAAAAGTCAAACTCTTGAACCTGTTGGGTGAGGAGGAGGGGAGTTCTGAAAATAGTTTAGCCCTGACAGCTCTGAAGGTCAAACGGAGTTGTATTACATCAGTAGACTATACATGATGAACACACTTGACTTTGGGGAGAAACCCATCCTAATAAGGCTTGGTTCAGGGGGAGATCACAAGGAACCCTTTACAAAAGTGAGAGGAGGGGGGAGGGAATGGTGTGTCTCTTCCTTTCCTTCTGAACTCCATCCAAACAAAGGACCTAATGTTATCATTGGCAGTGATGTAAGAAACACGATCAGTCACATTCTGCATGAAATCTCAGCAGAGATCCTAAGCAATCAGATAAATGGCATTTTTGGAAGCGGTGCAAAAAAGTCAGGAAACGGGGCCAAAGCATTTCTCAGATCAATACGAATTCATGGGAAAAGGGTTGAGTACATATTTCAGGGTGGAGTGGCTAACTGAAAGATGTGTTTAGGCAATTTAAAATGCAGAAAGATTCCAAGAAGGTGACAGCGTGGCGAGCAACCTGCCTCTTGCTGCAACGAAAGAGGGCCTAGTTATTTTGATCGAAAAGGCTGTTAACTGGGACCAGGGAGGAGGGGTGCTTCTGAGTTGTATTTCGCTTCCCTTTCTTTGAACAGCAAGGAAGATAAAGCAGCAGGGGCTGGAAGCTTCAGCTTTGAAAAATAAAATCAGGCTAGGTAGAAAAAACTCAAGAGTATTTTGGGTAGCACGCTCAAGCTTCTCATTCAGGCAGTTTGCACAGTCAGTACAAAAGTCCCTATTGTTTGTCTAATCAGAAGGTACTATTCTGGGCCAGATTTCCAAAAAATGCTCCATAAATTCAGTGGCTTTGGAGAGCCAAAATCAAAAGCTCAGTGAGAGAATGGTTTTGGACCACAGTGCTATTATAATGATATCTGGAGTTTCTAAGCAGGAACCATGATTTGTATATCCCAAACACACTTGAGAAGGAAAGAGAGGGACAGTGGGGCAAATCCGTCACCCCACAGGCAGCTTCCTCTCAGCAATGCTTACCCCATCACCCGTGGGAAGTGTCACCCTTCTGGGAAGGATCCATGCTGGCTCCATTGCAGCCAGTACAACACAGGAAGCCATCCGTATTGTGAGGGAAGCATCCAGGGATGCTTCCACCCCAGTTGGGGGCAGAAGACACACAACATCGTGTGATGGTTGGTGTGGGACTCCATCCCCAAAACAGGCTGGGAGCATGTTAGGATACTGAATTTGGTGAGTGTGATAAGGTTGTATGTCAGCTCTACAACACTTCTGTAAAATAGTCTGATGTCGTTTTCCTCATACTATACAGGTAGACAATAATGTATCTATAATTGCCAATTTAAGGTTTAGTCTCAGCTCTAAAGCCTGAATCAGAGTAAGTCTGCAATTCTATGAAATTTTATTTAAGTAAAAGAAACTGAAATTAACTTTTTGAAATGCTGAGGAACAAACATGCAAGCTTATTCTCTTTAGGCTGTATTGATTAGAACTCTTAAAATTATTGTCTATATTGTGACATTATTGGCACTGAATTGCATACAAGCTGAGTCTCCTTTATCCAAAATGCTTGGGACCAGACATTTTATGGATTTAGGATTGTTTTGGAGTTTGGAACACCTATATGTGTGTGTGTATACACACACACACACACACACAAAATGAGATAATTTGGAAATGGGGCCCAAGTAAAAACAGGAAAATCCTATATGTTGCATAGGTACCTTATTCACATAGACCAGGGCTGTCCAACTGGCAGCCCTGGGGCCGGATCCGGCCCCCCAGCCTGTTGGACACGGCCCCAGCGATGCCCCCAGCCGCCATTTTTAAATTTAAAAAAATTCTATTTTTTAAAAATGGCGGCCGGGGGAGGCGGGCAGGGGGAGGAAGAGAGCTAGCTCCTCCTCCCTGCACCACCCCTCTGTCCCTCTCCGCACCGAAAAGGAGGAGTAGGCGGCGCCAAGGGCAGCACGTCACGCCAGGCCTGTGATGCGCTGCCCTTGGTGCCGCCTTCTGCCCTTTTTCGGCGGCTCCCCCGCCCTAGGAAGGGAGGGGGGCCGCTGAAAAGGAGGAGTAGGCGGCGCCACGGGCAGCGTGTCACGCCAGGCCTGTGACGCGCTGCCCTTGGCGCCGCCTTCTGCCCTTTTTCGGCAACTCCCCCGCCCTAGGAAGGGAGGGGGGCACCGAAAAGGAGGAGTAGGCGGTGCCAAGGGCAGCGCGTCACGGCAGGCCTGTGACGCGCTGCCCTTGGTGCCGCCTTCTGCCCCGCGGCTCCCCGCCTAGGAAGGGAGGGGGCACCGAAAAGGAGGAGTAGGCGGTGCCAAGGGCAGCGCGTCACGGCAGGCCTGTGACGTGCTGCCCTTGGTGCCGCCTTCTGCCCTTTTTCGGCGGCTTTAGGAGGGGGCGGGGCCTGGGCTGGGGGTGGGGCCTGGGGGTGGGGCCTGGGGGCGGGGCCAAGCGGCCCCCGAGGTCATCAGTGACCTCTATTCCAGCCCTGGACCCGGTAGAAGTTGGACAGCCCTGACATAGACTGAAGGAAACTGTATACATAATATTTTAATTACCTCATCATACTAGAGAGAGAAAAATGCCCTTAAATCCAGTTTCTGCCTCCTGTAGAATTCTGGGGTTTGTAGTTTAGGGAGGAGCCTTTAACAGCCTCACTAAACTACAAACCGAAGAATTCTGCAGGAGGCAGATAGCAGATTTTCAGTTGACTTTTTCTCTAGTGTGATGAAGTAGTAGTAGGTGCTAACTGTTGTTGTCCAAAGGCATTGAATAGTTGACATATGTAAAGTCGGTTTGAGTCCCCTTCGGGGTAGAGAAAGGCAGGATACAAATAGAGTAAATAAATATTTTGTGCATGAAATGTGCTTTGGTACAATGCACCATCAGAAAGGAAATAAATTTCTAAGCCACTAATGGGGACAATTTCAGATTTTGGCATATTTTGGATTTGTGGAAAAAGGATGTTCAACTTATATTATGATTGTTCAAACTATTTGTTAGCATGATCTTAACAAATCCTGTGCCATGTCACTTCCTAACCATGTGTTTTAATATATGTATTTTGTGCTGGTGTGTTTTCATGCATGCATTTTCTAGTATGTACAGGTCCTTCTCAAAAAATTAGCATATAGTGCTAAAGTTCATTATTTTCCATAATTTAATGATAAAAATTAAACTTTCATATATTTTAGATTCATTGCACACCAACTGAAATATTTCAGGTCTTTTTTTGTTTTAATACTGATGACTTTGGCATACAGCTCCTGAAAACCCAAAAATCCTATCTCAAAAAATTAGGATATTTCATCTGACCAATAAAATAAAAGTGTTTTTCAAAAAAAAAAGTCAACCTTCAAATAATTATGTTCACTTATGCAATCAATACTTGGTCGGGAATCCTTTTGCAGAAATGACTGCTTCAATGCAGCGTGGCATGGAGGCAATCAGCCTGTGGCAGTGCTGAAGTGTTATGGAGGCCCAGGATGCTTCGATAGTGGCCTTAAGCTCATCCAGAGTGTTGGGTCCTGCGTCTCTCAACTTTCTCTTCACAATATCCCACAGATTCGGGTCAGGAGAGTTGGCAGGCCAATTGAGCACAGTAATACCATGGTCAGTAAACCATTTGCCAGTGGTTTTGGCACTGTGAGCAGGTGCCAGGTCGTGCTGAAAAAGGAAATCTTCATCTCCATAAAGCTTTTCAGCCGATGGAAGCATGAAGTGCTCCAAAATCTCCTGATAGCTAGCTGCATTGACCCTGCCCTTGATAAAACACAGTGGGCCAACACCAGCAGCTGACATGGCACCCCACACCATCACTGACTGTGGGTACTTGACACTGGACTTCAGGCATTTTGGCATTTCCTTCTCCCCAGTCTTCCTCCAGACTCTGGCACCTTGATTTCCAAATGACATGCAAAATTTGCTTTCATCAGAAAAAAGTACTTGGGCCCACTTAGCAACAGTCCGGTGCTGCTTCTCTGTTGCCCAGGTCAGGCGCTTCTGCCGCTGTTCTGGTTCAAAAGTGGCTTAACCTGGGAAATGCGGCACCTGTAGCCCATTTCCTGCACACGCCTGTGCACGGTGGCTCTTGATGTTTCTACTCCAGACTCAGTCCACTGCTTCCGCAGGTCCCCCAAGGTCTGATATCGGTCCTTCTCCACAATCATCCTCAGGGTCCTCTTCCACAATCATCCTCTTCTCGTTATGCAGCGTTTTCTGCCACATTTTTTCCTTCCCACAGACTTCCCATTGAGGTGCCTTGATACAGCACTCCTATTTGCTCAGAAATTTCTTTCTGGGTCTGACCCGCTTGCTTGAGGGTGTCAATGATGGCCTTCTGGACAGCAGTCAGGTCGACAGTCTTACCCATGATGGCGGGTTGGAATAATGAACCAGGCTGGGAGTTTTTAAAAGCCTCAGGAATCTTTTGCAGATGTTTAGAGTTAATTAGTTGATTCAGATGATTAGGTTAATAGCTCGTTTAGAGCAGTGTTTCCCAACCTTTTTTGAGCCGCGGCACACTTTTAACATTAAAAAAATCCGGGGGCACACCACCAACCAAAATGACACTCTATCACAGTAAAGAATGAGACACGATGGCGACTGCTGTGGAGCTCCCTTTGGGTAAGCTCCGGCATGACCTCTTTGGCTCCCTGGATTTATTAGGCCGATCCTGCTGCTCCCCCCTTGGGGAGACGGCAGTCGATCGCCCGACTCAGGGGTCACTTTTGGAGACCCACAGACACCGGAGAACGTAATCTGGCTGGGGAAAGCCTCGGGACTCTCAATGAGGACACCAAAAACACCCAGTAATGGCTGGGTCATTCGACCCGATGCTAACGGCTTCGGGCGCCGCGCTTCCTGAGGAGATTCGGTAGGAGATCGTTGGGCAAATGCCCTCCCTTACAACCCCGACGACCCCTTGAATGCAGAGCCCCCACAGCACGGAATTAACCTCCTGAGAGATGCGGCCCCCTGCGGAGCAGCTCCCCAAGGAGGCCACAACGGAGGGCCAGGACCCTACCACCGACCAATTTGACCAAAAAGGCCTACGCACCGGGAAACAGCTTGCCGGTGCCTCTCAACTCCCTGGGGCCACCCCCGGACCAGCTGGGTCTTGGTCAACTCGACCCCGGCCTGTTTGCAGAGCTCATTGCAGAATACAACGAGCTCGCGGCCCAGATGGAGAAGTTTCGGAAGAGGTTTGGTGGCATACTGGAGCTGACGGGCATGCCTTGCCCCCAACTTCCCCGGATCCCTGTCCCGGGAGATATGCCTGGTGGTCCCCCCAAGCGGGTCGACCCCCACCATGAGCCTCAGTCAGACCTCTCCGCGACCCAGACCGCCTGGGACCACTCATGGGACTTCCCCACTAGCTCCGTTGGCGGACTAACCCCGGCCGGGAGCTGGTGGCAGCGCAGAGCCCAACTCCCAGGGACCAGGCCGACTCCCGATTGCTAAGCCCAAGCCCCGATGGCCAGGATGAGTCGCTTACCGGCCCGGCTCACATCGAGGAAGCACCGGACGCCCTTGAGACCCACCAGCCGCATGCAGTGGACCTGCTAGATGATCTCGACATCTCGGCCGGCCTGACGTTCCCCGGAACTCCCGGGCCGCCCGGCGCCCTTCTGAGGAGCTGGGGAGTCAGCTGGAGATGGAGCGACCCAACATGGCGATCGGCCTTGAGGACGCTCCACTCCGCCATGTGCCAGACCCCGAGGAGGAAGCAGGACCCGGAGATGATCGCCTTCCGGAAGTCCCGCCTCCGGAAGACAGCAACCCCTCTGCGAACCCTGGAAGTAAACCCTACACGGAAGTCCCGCCCTTGGAGGACTCCACGACAACACAGTCCTGAACCGGAAGCAGCATGCCACCCATAGAAGGAGCGGCGCCGCGGAGAGGAGGAAGCACCGAGCCGGGCGGGCTGCGGCGGAGCTCCCCACCGAGAGGATCGCGCCCGTAGGCCCAGGTCCTCCGTCTGCCCACCGGATCGGTCGGAGGAGTGGAGGAGGCACCAGCACCAAGGCTGGCTGGCCCAGAGATGCCCCGGACCTTCCGACCAGGACCTTTGTGGCTCCACCGGGTGAAGGCCGGCCCAGGCAGAAGTCGACACAGCCTCTGAGGACGTTTTTCGACCAGGACTCTCTGGGCGCCTGCCACAGGCAGTCGAAGCTCAAGGGTCTTGCCCATTTACCATAAAGGACTCTTGGCGGACGGGCCGGAGCGGCGAACGCGGGCTTCACATGGGAGCCCGCGGGCCCGTCCCCTTCTTGCGTCTGGGCGTCAGCGATCCTGCTGAGGCCCCCTTGCCTGCCTTTCTTTGATGGCGGGATGGTGCCTTAGCTGGCCATCGTTGCCTGGACTTCACCCTGCTCCCCTCTTTCCTTCCCCACCCTCTACCTTCCCTTTTGTGTCGTGTCGTTTGTAGTTGTCATGATCCTGTAAGTCGCCCGGAGCACTTCCCGTGGAGGGCGACTAATAAATGATATAGTTATTATTATTATTATTATTATTATTATTATAATGGCTGGGGGAGGGTGAGCTGCTGGGAGCAGCTGCTGGGAGTGCTGAAGCCGGGGGAGGAGCAAGGCCACGCCATGCCCCGCCCCCTCCCCTGGCTTCAGTTCTCCCACAGCTTTGCCAGCCTTGAGGGGGCAGTGCCAAGCCAGCATTGTGCTGGCTCTGCCACCGCTGGTTTGGCACTGCCCCCTCAAGGCTGGCAAAGCTGTGGAGTGCTGAAGCTGGGGGAGGGCGGAGCCAGGCCGCCATGCCCCGCCCTCTCCCGGCTTCAGCACTCCCACAGCTTCGCCAGCCTTGAGAGGGCAGTGCCAAGCCAGCATTGTGCTGGCTCTGCCACCGCTGACTTGGCACTGCCCCCTCAAGGCTGGCAAAGCTGTGGGAGTGCTGAAGCCGGGGGGAGGGGGCAGAGCCAGGCTGCATCATCCCCCCCGGCTTCAGCACTCCCACAGAGGAGGAGCATGAGCGGTGGATGGGCTTCAGTAGGCAGGGCTCCTCCTCCACGCGGCTTCAACAAGCAAGGGGCGGGAGTCATGGCGGATTGGAGGCTGGTTGGGGAAACAGCCGAAGGAGGTGGCGCCCGGCCCTTCCTCCTCCTCTCCCAAGCAGCAGGAGTTTGGCAGGAGGAGGGGGGAAGGAAGGGGGGCAGAGAGCTTTTCTCGCGGCACACCTGATGATCGCACACGGCACACTAGTGTGCCACAGCACACTGGTTGAGAAACACTGGTTTAGAGGACCTTTTCCTGATATGCTAATTTTTTGAGATAGGATTTTTGGGTTTTCAGGAGCTATATGCCAAAATCATCAGTATTAAAACAAAAAAAGACCTGAAACATTTCAGTTGGTGTGCAATGAATCTAAAATATATGAAAGTTTAATTTTTATCATTACATTATGGAAAATAATGAACTTTAGCACTATATGCTAATTTTTTGAGAAGGACCTGTATTTTACGGTGATGTATTTTAACCATGTTCTGTCCCACCTCAAGCTGTAAGAAGAGGTGGGCAAAAACAACAACAACAAACAACCTGTTTTTAAAATATTCCAGTTTGTCCTTCTTCCTTTCACTTCCTTTTTTGTCTTCACTTCAACTACTGCAAGGAAAGTTTTAAAAAATTGAATCCAGTTAACTTAGCAGCGAGGAGAGGAAATGGCAGATTTTTGTCCTTTCCAATAGGCTTGGGACAAAGAAAACCACTGCAGCCTCTCCTAGTATTGCATGTACTTCCTCATTAATAACTTTTTCCGTCTTGACTACACATTGATTTTACTTGGCCACCTGTGTCCTGGTATTCATCTGTGAAATGTAGGAGTGTGAGGAAGAATAATGCAATGAATTGTGGAGGTGATTGATAAAGGGGGTTTCTCCTATGCCAATTCACCAAATGGTGAGCACAAAAGAATCACTCATCTTGCGCAGAGTGCAAATGTCCTGTGTGAGTTTAGTATCCGAAATCCATTGCTTCTTGCCATGAGCGAGGAAATCTGTCACGCAGCCTGTTCAAGCGGCAGCACTCGCTGTAATAAGTTATTAGGATTTCGATTTGCACAACCCACTCCTGAGGTCAGGGTCAATTGTTTGAAAGCTCAGCTGACCGGTGTTTTTTAATGCGTTCTGTTTAACAAATCCACGCGGGACTCCAAGCTGCGTCTAGTGACGGCTGCACCAAGAGTCGATGGATTGCCACAGTGGGGATGAATTGGGCTAACTAGGTTTGCTGGGGGAGGCCCTTTTTCACGTTGACACATTTCATTAATGCTGTCGTTTCATTGATGAGTTATGGCGTCGCTGTCAGACATCTTTTCCCACCCCACCTCCAAATAGCCACCCAGGGAATACTGGCAGAAAAGAACTTTCTTAAGGTCGAAGAGGAAAACAAGAGAGAAGCAGGGAAATAACTCTTTAAAATGGAAGGGAAAACCAGAATAGTAATAACAGTATACACAATAGTTGAGTCCTACATTGTGTTTGATTATTTCGATATCACACATCTGCTAGAAACAAACATTGTGGAACTGGTTGTACACTGGTCAGTGTGGCTGCTTATTGTGCTGCCGTGAAACAGGGAATGTGAAATTGCTGCTTCTACCACTGGCATCACTAGGGTTGATGTCAACCAGTGTGGTAACTTGGGATGGAATTCCCATGAAACGCTTCTCATACCAGACCACACCAGGATATTGTAGCTAAAGTACCATAAATTAGAGACTGTATACAACTACCAGCAACGAAAACAATAGTATGTGCTTGTGGCAAGTTCAGACAAATCCACACAATTCAACATGCCTTATAATTGGGACATGTTATATTATGGGGAATATTATTAGTTAGGCCTCTTTTTTAATTGCAACTCTCAAGAAACCAGAAACAACACCTACCAATCTCAATGGATTCCTGTTAACTGAGAATCTACTTATGTATATATGTGTGTGTATGTAGCTATATATGTTGGTGAACAGGAAAGGTATTTAAAGATGGGCTTAAAGCCAACCTTAAAAACTGTGACATAGACATAGAACTGGGAAGCCCTGCCCCTTGAGCGCTCTAACTGGAGGTCAACTGTGACCAGCAGTGCTGCAGAATTCAAAGAGGCATAAATGGAGGATGAAAGGGAGAAATGTGTCAAGAGGAAGGTGCATCAAGCCAATCCTGACCAGGACTGTCTTCCACCTGGAAATGGATCAAGGAGAACATGCGGATCAAGAATAGGGCTCCACAGCAACCTACAGACCCATAGCAAAGACATTATGAGGGTGGAAAGAAAAGTAATGCCTCCACCTTTGTAACTCCTCAACAGATGGCAGTACTGGTATGCGGCAGGTACTGGCTTGTTCAGTAGACTCTCCTCTACAATTCCATTTTAGCAGGAAGCCTTAGCATTGCACAGTTGTGTTGTTAAAGTGCAAAGTATGGAACCTGGGCAGACAGTCAGTCAATGCAACTTAAGCAACATGCAGTCCTTGAATTCTTCACAGCAGAAGATGTCACCCCAAAGGAGATTCATCAGAGAATGCAAGCTGTTTATGGTGACTGTGTTGATGTGAGTACTGTGCATCGTTGGGAGAGTATGTTTAAAGATATTGAGATGGCAACATCTGACTTCTGTGACAAAGAGTTGGACATCCTGTGACAGCAACCAACGAGTTTCACAAGCAAAAGGTTGACAGATTGATTTAGGATGATCATCGTATCACTCAGAGAGAAATTTTAAGCATAATTGGCATTTGACAAGAACATGTGGGTCACATTATTGCTTTGCTTGGCTATTGGAAGATCTGTGCAGAATGGGTACCCAGGATGCTGACGCCTGAAAGATCAAAGACTGGATCTCACCACCATACGGCATCCTCCATTCAGTCCAGATTTAGCACCATCCAACTTCCATCTGTTCCCGATAATGAAAGAACATTTGCAGGGACATCATTATGCTTCTGATGAAGATGTTGAGAGAACTGTGAGACGCTGGTTGCAGAAACAGAGTGTTGACTTCTTCTGTTACGGCTTCAGAAAACTTGTTAATCGTTGGCAGAAATATATCCAATTATCTGGCGATTATAAGGAAAAGTGAATAGTGGTTGTTAAAGAGCACATTCTAAGGATTATTCCTGCGTTTGATTTATTAAAATATTCCCATCCAAACCCAAGTAACGAAGGTGGAGGCATTACTTTTCATTCACCCTCGTACATTTGGAGGACCATCATTCTCAAGCTGCAAGGGATCGCATAAGTAAGTAAGTAAGTAAGTAAGTAAGTAAGTAGGTAAGTAAGTAAGTAAGGTAGATATTAGCTTTGTTTGATAAAAAAATGCTTCAAAGCCCGTTTCAGATATAGGGGGCAATGGTGGTTCGGATCTAAAGTCAATTTTGATTTTCACAGAAAAAAAAAGTTCAAAACTTCGGAGACTTCCGAATCCTTTGTTAATGGTTTCAAAGTGTTATTTCCTGTTTCATTGGGTAGCCTTTACTTTGAAAGTAGTTGTTTTACTACAGAAGGTGGGGGGGAAGCAAAGGGAAGAAATCCATCCACTCTGGTTAAAACCTCTTCTCTCGCTAAAGACTGATGCGAGAGGGAAAAGAAAGGAAAGGAATCCATCCACACTGGTTAAAACTGACGCAGATCCATCCCATCCACACTGGTTTAAACTGACTCAGGAGAGAAAGGAAAGGAAAGGAATCCATCCGCACTGGTTTAAACTGACACAGATCCATCCCATCCACACTGGTTTAAACTGCCGCGGGAGGGAAAGGAAAGGAATCCATCCACACTGGTTTAAACTGACACAGATCCATCCCATCCATACTGGTTTAAACTGACACGGATCCATCCCATCTACACTGGTTTAAACTGACATGGGAGGGAAAGGAAAGGAATCCATCCACACTGGTTTAAACTGACACAGATCCATCCCATCCATACTGGTTTAAACTGACACGGATCCATCCCATCTACACTGGTTTAAACTGACATGGGAGGGACAGGAAAGGAATCCATCCACACTGGTTTAAACTGACACAGATCCATCCCATCCATACTGGTTTAAACTGACACGGATCCATCCCATCTACACTGGTTTAAACTGACATGGGAGGGAAAGGAAAGGAATCCATCCACACTGGTTTAAACTGACACAGATCCATCCCATCCATACTGGTTTAAACTGACACGGATCCATCCCATCTACACTGGTTTAAACTGACATGGGAGGGAAAGGAAAGGAATCCATCCACACTGGTTTAAACTGCCGCGGGAGGGAAAGGAAAGGAATCTATTCACACTGGTTTAAACTGATGCGGATCCATCCCACCCACACTGGTTTAAACTGACGTGGGAATAATTTCCGACTCACTGATTTGTAAGCGAAATGGCGAAAAAAGCTTCGGAAGGGCAAAGGGACTTCCGGTTTCCTTAAAAACTTCGAAATCGCTTCAAAAAGGAAATATTTCCGAATGTACTCCAAAGTAGAAAGATTCCGAATGAACCTAACCATGTCTAGGAGATATATGTGTGTGTATTTGTGTATAACAAAAGGTGTGTGCTGAAAAATTATGCAGAAATCATTTGTACAAAATACATCATTTTCTGAGCAAAAACTTTGTTTGATGAGCAAATTTGGCTATCTTTTGTATAGAACACCCCAAGGTATATATGTGTGTATGTGCACATGCCAAAAATGTGAAAAGTCGTGTGAGAGTTGACGGCTCTCTCGATGGGGCGCCTCAATCTAATAGGACACTTTTTTCTCCTCAAAGATGAGAAAATTCACAAATGCCTCCTTCCATCCCTGTTCAGAAGCACAAAGCAAATCCAAAGTGACTGCACTATTTCATGATAAAACAATAAAATACATTGAATGATGTTTACGGAAAGGAGAACTCGTGTCGGCTTGGGATCTAGTCTAATTTGTCTTCCGTCAAGCATTGAATAATCCCAACTGGGAACGATAGTGCTCGAGTGTAGTCTCTGCCGTGGGCAATTGATTGCAGCATAAAACACACACACACACACACACACACACACACAAACCCAGCATGGAGGTTATTGGAGCAAATTTTGTTCTCCAGTACGTGTGTCACCAAAGTAAATAGTCCCCAGAGAAGCTGATGAATGGGGAATATAAATGAACCGCCCTCCCCAAACCCAGTAGCACACTCACTCCATGGGATCTTCATGCGAGTGATTCTCTGGATAAGCAAACAAAATCATTACCAGTTTAAAAGAGAGGTCAGAGAGAAGGAGATCTTTAAAATGGAAAGTCTTCCATTGCTTAACACAGGCGATATTTAGAAACTTCTATACACACTGCTAAACCACAATGTTTAAAGGGGCAGTGTCAAAGGAATACCAAGACATAGCATATATAGGTAAAAACCACTATATTGTATGGCGGTATATGCTCAATAGCAGAACAATATTACAAACAGTACAATGTAATGCAAATAATCAATCATGTGATTAATACACAGTATGAGCATGAATCACAAGCCCATATACATGGTTGGGCGAAGGAGTATTCCACTTGGCACTGAGTAACCCTTAGTGAAGTCCTGGGTGTAGTGACCCATGGACCTGTGACTGAGTCAATAGGGGAACCTTGGTAGGTGGCAGAGCTGGTGGCTGCTATGGTGGGCAGGCTGGAGGTAAGCTGACGACGCCAAGATGGCCGTTTTGCGTAACTGCTTCCTCAGGGCGCTGATCACTTCTGACCGCTCCTCCCCAGGATTGTAGTAGACCAATTTAGACTCGAAGTCGAAACAAGAGATTTCGCGTTTCCGCGTTTCAATACAGATCGCTCTTGTGAGTTATCTCCCGGGCTGCAATCATGAGGAAACGGTTACGCGAAACGGCCATCTTGGCATCGTCAGCTTACCTCCAGCCGTTGGCGCCTGCCCACCATAGCAGCCACCAGCTCTGCCACCTACCAAGGTTCCCCTATTGACTCAGTCGCAGGTCCATGGGTCACTACACCCAGGACTTCACTAAGGGTTACTCAGTGCCAAGTGGAATACTCCTTCGCCCAACCATGTATATGGGCTTGTGATTCATGCTCATACTGTGTATTAATCACATGATTGATTATTTGCATTACATTGTACTGTTTGTAATATTGTTCTGCTATTGAGCATATACCGCCATACAATATAGTGGTTTTTACCTATATATGCTATGTCTTGGTATTCCTTTGACACTGCCCCTTTAAACATTGTGGTTTAGCAGTGTGTATAGAAGTTGCAATAGTGATTACTTTGTCGTGTATTGAAGTGTATATCCGATATTTAGAAACTGTCAGTTACTCCTGCCATCGACTCCTCCATTTTGGTTTACTGCTTGACCCATTCTTCTCATTTCCATCAATATCTCACATTCTTTATTTGCCCAACAATGGGTGCATCTACCTGTGGAATGAATGCAATTTGATGCCATGTCAACTATCATGGCACACTGCTGTAGGATCCTGGGATTTGTAGTTTGATGAGGCACCAGCTCTCTTTGGCCATAGAAGGCTAAATACTTCAAAACTACAAATCCCATGATTCCATAGCACTGAGCCATGGCGGTTAAAGTAGTATCAAACAGAATTTATTCTATAGTGTAGAGCAGTGATTTTCAACCATTGTGCCGCAGAACACTAGTGTGCCATGAGAGATCATCAGGTGTGCCGTGGGAAATTATTTTCAAACTTCATTCATATATAAACTATAAGGCACATCTGTCCCTTTAAGAAATGGAACCATAGCACTCTCGTGTCACCTAAGAAGTGACGCGAGAGTGCTATGGTCGCGCCATCTTGGATTCGCTCAGACACGGCTAAGTAAACAAAGTTAGAGTTAGTGCTGCAGCTGCGTGTCAAGTGACAGTGGCAGTTTGGGAACACAGCTAGACAAGCGAGAGAGACTGACAGCTGTTGAGCAAGAGCTTTGTGTGTGTCTCTCTGCCATTCCTGCCAGGATATTTATTTTGTGTTCATCGAAACAGGCCCAGGTTTCACACTAAGTGAGTGTATAAATACATTTAAAAACATATTAACTATATGTATTACTGTGTTAGAGTGTCAGTTTGTGTCATTTTGGTTGGTGGTGTGCCCCAGGATTTTGTAAATGTAAAAAATGTGCCACGGCTCAAAAAAGGTTGAAAATCACTGGTGTAGAGGCATCCTTAAAACATTTTTAAATCTATTCGACCATGTTGTTTCCCAACGTCTCCAATTGGATATTATGGCCAATGATTTAACCCCATTTGAACTCAAAGGCAGTCATTTCAAAAACAATACGGTGAGGCAGTTAAAGTGGTGTCAAACTTTATTAATTTGCAATATAGCTGCACTACTCTGAGCAGACCCACTCAAAGTTACTGAATCAGCATATAGTGGGTTTTTTTACATGTCAGGAGTGACTTGAGAAACTGCAAGTTGCTTCTGGTGTGAGAGAATTGGCCATACGCAAGGGGATGCCTGGATATTTTATTTATTTATTTATTTATTTACAATGCTTCTATACCGCCTCTCTCAGCCCGAAGGCGACTCGAGGTGGTGAACAAGCGGCAGCAAGTGCTCACATACAACACATCATAATAAGATAACAACAATCATATAAAACCATATAAATTAACAATTAAAACTACAAAATACATATCTCAGCTCCAAAATCTTAAAATCGGTTTCTGTTTCATTGTCATACTAATCCTTTGATCTCGATTAATTAAAGTTCGTCTGCAAATGCTTGTTCGAACAGCCAAGTCTTTACTTTCTTACGAAATGTCTGGAGGGAGGGGGCTGATCTGATGTCACTAGGAAGGGAGTTCCAAATCCGAGGAGTCACCACTGAGAAGGCCCTGTCTCTCGTCCCCGTCAGACGCGCCTGCAAAGCAGGCGGGACCCAGAGCGGGGCCTCTCTGGATGATTTTAAGCATCTTGATGGTTCATAGGGAGAGATGCGTTCAGACAAGTAAGTTGGACCAAAACAATGTAGAGCTTTAAAGGCCAAAATTTTGATGTTTTACCTTTCTTATGAGAGGCTTCTCTCATGTCCTCACATGGGGAGCTAGAGCTGACAGAGGGAGCTCATCCACACTTTCCCCAGATTTGAACCTCTGACCTATCAGTCTTCAGTCCTGCTGACACAAGGATTTAACCCTTGTGACAGCAGCAGCTCCTAACATATAGGTAAAACCAATAGATTTAATTCAGGGTAAACAAATGGAGCCCCCGGTGGCACAATGGGTTAAACCCTTGTGCCGACAGGACTGCTGACCAAATGGTCAGCAGTTCAAATCTGGGGAGCAGGGGAAGCTCTCTCTGTCAGCTCCAGCTTCTCATGCAGGAATATGACAGAAGCCTCACACAGGATGGTAAACCATCCGGATGTCCCTTGGGCAATGTCCTTGTAGGCGGCCAATTCTCTGAAACAAAAACAATTTGCAGTTTCTCAAGCTGCTCCTGACATGAAAAAAGGTAAACAAATCCATCTAAAGCAACATCTCCAACAACCATTGGATACCCTCCACTAAATCTAAATTTTATTTTATTTTAAAAATCTGTAAATTGGGGAAAGAGGTTGTCCCCTACCATCTCAAGCATCCCCAAATAGACTAACCATAGAGGAGTTTACCTTCCCACCAAAGTCCCAATCACAGCAATCTTCCTTCCCTATCTCCCTTCTCTCGTTCCTATGTTATGCTGCCTTCTCAGATGTGCTGCCCAAGGTGGCTCAAAAAGCTAAAAACCAAGATCAGCTAAAACATGATAATATAACTATTTCTTTAAATCACCAGAATGGCAGATTCCTAGGATGACAAAATACAATAGGGATGCTGGTTGCGGTTATGACCTTTGCCCAATCTGCAGTTGCCCACTCCCGATTTCAGTGGTCCACTTTCACTGTGACTTTGGACCATGGCACACTTCATGCCATGTTAAGTAACCATTCCTGCCTCCCACGTCTGCAGTTGTCTAACAAGGAAAGACAGTGAACACCAGAGAGAAAGCAAGAAAAGCAGAAGGAAAAACCCCAAACCCACACTAATGAGAAATTAATGTCGCCGTCACTACCCATCAATATTGAAGTGGATTAACAGATTACCAGATAAAAAGAGCAAATGGAGCTTTCAGCATCAACGGTTCTAATAGCATTATGGGCCCATTTCCTGCCAACTGGTTTTTAGTTAATTGCCATTAATTTTTAAAGAGCTAAACAGCAGAGGTAATGAGATTCCTGCATTATTGGTATATACTCAAGGCATGGGAAAGACTTGAAAAAATCTCACTGAGGAATTCGATGGAGCTTCATAAATCAGCCTAGCTACTTCCCCTGTCTCTATCTGCAATATACTATGTGCTTTCCTTGATCGGTATGCTTATTTACCCACAGCTTTCTTCGGACAGGCCCCAATTAGAATTAATTTAGAATTAATGCAGTTTGACACTACTTCCACTGCTCAATGCTATGGAATCCTGGGAGTTGTAGTTTTACAAGATCTTTGGCCTTCGAGTCAAGGGATTCCATGTCATTGCACCATGGCAATTGGAATAGTGTTGAAGTTTATTAATTCTACAGTCCAGATCCAGCTTCGGTCATGCTAAAGCCAGATTGACTCTTGCAATTAGGGCTTAATGTTTTGTTTATCCATTGATGTATGTATACATGCGGTATTGAATTGTTGCCTTTGTAAGGCCACCTTGCATTCCCTTCAGGGTTGAGAAAGACAGGATACAAGTATGGTAAGTAAGTAAATAAATAAATAAATAAATAAATACTGTTCATTCATGGCAGGGTCATCAAGGCTTTATTTAGTGAACAGTATTGTGAAGAGAAGGCAGGTGATCTGCTAATTCAGCTCCATAGAATCCAGACTCAGGACTTCAGACACCTTATAATTAGGATAATGGCCTAAGGACCCCAAAAAAGACTGGCTATGGGTATGAATTATTCCTAGAACAACATACTCATCCAGTGACTTTGAGGCATCAACACTGGTTCCTCTACTGCTTTCTCCAGAACCTTAGCCAAAAAAGGACTTAGGGCTTCAATGAAGCAAAAGGAACAAACGTGGCTCCTTTGAGCACTGCTAGCTTCTAAGTTTGTTGTCTAGGGCCGACAACCTGACCTAGCTGAAGACTACTGAACTAAACTCTGCTTAGCTGCGTGCTCCAAGCTTCATTCAGACTTGTTCCATATTTTTGCAACTCCCAAAAATTGTGGCATCAACAGCCATTCTTCCTTACAACTCCTTCCACTAAGATATTCAATCCCACTCAAACTGCCTAGTTACCCATACTAATACCTGCCCTACCCCCCATCCCCCTTTGCAGAAGCATACGAGAAGCTCGACTCTCGTTGAACATCGGGAAAACCAAAGTGCTCTTCTAGCAGTCACCAGGCAATCCCTCTGCAATGCCAGAAATACAGCTTAAGATCAGAAAATGTTGACCATTTCCACTACCTTGGCAGCCACCTCTCCACAAAAGTCAACTTTTACAACAAAATACAACACTACCTGAACTCTATGAGTACAGCATTTTTCTGAATGAAGTAGAGAGTGTTTGGGGATCAGGACATCCGTAGAGATACCAAGGTGTTTGTTTATAAGGCCCTAAATTGTTTGGGACCCGCCTACCTTTGTGACCGGCTCTCCTCCCATGAACCAGCCCGAGCCCTTCGCTCCTCAGGGAGGCCCTCCTTTCGCCCCTGCCAGTCTCACAGACCCGGCAGGGAGAGCACTAGGAGAAAGCCTTCTCCTCTGTGGCCCCTGACTTTGGAATTCCCTCCCGGGAGAGATTAGGAATGCCCCTCACTGGAATGCTTAAAAAACAACTGAAAACCTGGTTTATCCACCAGGCCTTTGGAGATTAGACTCCCCAAATGCCCCCGTTTTTGGTGAGATCTCTTCCCCTAAGTGATCCTTTATGTTTGACACTACTCCAGTTATCTCCCCCGAGTTTTTAAACATTTTATATGTACATGTGGCTCAACCTGTTGTTTCTGTTTTAGATTCACCTATGTTCTTGTGTTTTCAAAGATGTATTTATTTCATTGTGTTTATTGCTTTTATTGTGTTTATTGTTTTCTCATGTTTTTGATATTTTTTGTGATGTGTTGTTCGGGCATGGCCCCATGTAAGCCGCTCGAGTCCCCTTTGGGGAGATGGATGCAGGTTATAGTAGGTAGTCTTTATTGATTAGCCCACTGGCCGTATCAAAAAGCTTGACATACACATACAGTACAACATAAGTTAAAATAAACAAGCAGTTAACACGATTAAAACTTGATTAACTTAAGGATGCGGGTTATAAATAAAGTTATTATTATTATTATTATTGTCCTCACAACGCTGCTATATGCCTGCAACATGTGGACTGTCTGCAGACGTCACACTCAACTCCTGGAATGATTCCATCAGCGTTGCCTCTGAAAAATCCTGTAAATTTCCTGGGAACACAGGCAGACAAATATCAGTGTGCTAGAAGAAGCAAAGACCACCAGCATAGAAGTGATGCTCCTATGCCATCAAATCCATTGGACTGGCCACATTGTCCGAATGCCAGATCACCATCTCCCAAAGCAGTTAGTCTACTCTCAACTCAAGAATGGAAAATGTAATGCTGGTGGAGAGGAAAAGAGATTTTAAAATGGGCTGAAAGCCAACCTTAAAAACTGTGACATAGACACCAAGAACTGGTAAGCCCTGGCCCTTGAGTGATCCAACTGGAGGTCAGTTGTGACAAGCAGTGCCACAGAATTCAAAGAGGCACAAATGGAGGGAGAAAGAGAGAAACGTGCCAAGAGGAAACAGCATCAAACCAACCCTGACCAGGACTGCCTTCCACCCAGAAACCGATGACCTCACTGCGGAAGAACATGCGGGTTAAGAATAGGTCTCCACACCCACCACCAAAACACTTCACTTGGAGGACCATCATCTTCGAACAATGAGGGATCGCCTAAGTAAGTACCTACCCTGACATAACACTCAGTGTCTCTTCCAGCTCTAGGATTATATGATTTTGCACAATATTTTAACATACTTTGCATTAAAACAGAATTCTACATTCTGCCAGACACTATCCACTGCCATCCTGCCAGTCTGTACCACTCCTAATGCTTCTGTTTCAACATATATTGTGGCAAACAACTTGGCCTGAAACAGACACTCCTGCAGAGCTGCTGCTTCTCCCTTAGCTTGAGTCCCATTTCTGCAATTAGGTTCACTCCATACTCGGCAGCCTGAGGCCCAGCTCTGACATTGACACTTTGGAGTGTAAAGCGGTTGGGCCGTAAAGTGATTTCCAAGTCCCTTCCAGTCCTTCCTGGCTTCTCGGGGGAGGCTTTCCTTGAAAACTGTGTCTTGTGATACTGCGATATGGGAGGAAATTTCAGCCTCTTATTACCCCATGAAACAAGTAATCCAAACACTCTTGTCATTACTGCCTGGAGACACCGTCACAGGCCTCTGTCATCTTCAAGTCTCTTTGTCCCAGCCCAGATCTTTTCCCCAAGACCCATAATGATTTTTGCTGCTGTTGGAATCCTCGCCAATTTGTCAAAATCCATCATCAGCACCCTAGAGCCATGCTGCCATGACGCGAAGTGGGGTGGCAGGGAGGGTATCACTTCCCCGCGGACAGAAGAAGGGTGTTTTCTTATGTGCTTATATCGCCTCAGATCACATTTGCCCTTTTCCTTGTCATCTTAGAACATTGTAAGCTTATAGATATTATATGTGCTGTCTGCCAAACCCCCAAGGTCCCTTTTGCCGTTACTCCTATCCAGGTTGCCTCGTCTGGCAGAATATCTGTGTTTTAGATTATTTTCTCTTAGATTTATTAGCTTGCGCTCCCCTCCTCCCCTCGGCTGAATCACACATTGCTTTTCCCTACCCCCTGTCTCTTGACATTTCTCTTTAAATCTTTTGTACCACATCTTTGAAGGCTTTTCTTTACGAGGCCTAATCTACACAAGGATGCCCGCTTGACCTTTCTATGAATTTGAAAAGAAGCCTGTAACACCACGGTCATCTTCATCAGTAAAAGGCGACAATGCATTTTCAATCAATTTGGTTATATT
This sequence comes from Anolis apletophallus, assembly GCA_030556195.1. Lineage (NCBI taxonomy): Eukaryota > Metazoa > Chordata > Lepidosauria > Squamata > Anolidae > Anolis > Anolis apletophallus. Next base: position 163,174,880 of record JARBWK010000004.1, read on the forward strand.
TTATTATTATCAATATCTTATTGTAGATTGTTTTCATATATTTTTTGAAAAGTAGGGTATTTGTTTTGAAGATCGTGTCAGGGTTCCAACATTTTATTTATTTATTTATTTATTTATTTACAGCATTTTTACCCCGCCCTTCTCACACTCAGAATGGCTAACAAAGGCAACGATTCGATGCCACATATCAATACCACAATATAAAACCATAAATACATACAAAGTTAAAACAACAGCAACTAATTATAACAAATTATCAGACAATCATTAAATTAAATAATACTCAGCCCACAAACCCATTGATGAACAATAAATAACCGTATCCTCATATCTATCGTCTTGCCAATCCAATTCCAATCCAAGTGCTGCTTTATGTTATTGCCCAAAAGCCCGGTCCCAAAACCAAGATTTTAGTTTCTTCCTGAACACCAGGAGGGATGTGGTCGATCGTATTTCACTTGGAAGCGCATTCCACAGGTGGGGGGCTACAGCTGAGAAGGCCCTGTCTCTCGTCCCCGCCAGCTGCGTTTGCGATGTTGGTGGGAGTGAGAGCAGGGCCTCCCCGAATGATCTTAAGTTATGAGGTGGGACATAGAGGCAGATGCGTTCGGACAAGTAAGCTGGGCCAAAACCGTATAGAGCTTTATAGGTCAAAACCAGCACTTTGAATTGAGCTCGGAGGTGGACAGGCAGCCAGTGGAGCTGACACAACAAGGAGGTGGTATGCTCCCTGTATGTAGCTCCTGTTAGTAATCTGGCTGCCTCCCGTTGGGCTAACTGCAATTTCTGAACTGTCTTCAAAGGCGGCCCCACGTAGAGTGTGTCGCAGTAATCTATACAGGATGTGACCAGAGCGTGGACGACCATAGCCAGATTAGACTTCCCAAGGTGCAGGCGCAGCTGGTGCACAAGTCTTAACTGTGCAAAAGCTCCTCTGGCCACCACCGAAACCTGCAAACCTGCATTTTCAGGGGGAGTGTAACTCATCCAACACAGGATGTAACCCTATGCCTTGTTGAGGTTAAGCGGCATGAAACTGTACCCAAAATTGCACACTGTTTGTGCTACCCAATTTAAGACTCTGCTTAAAAGCCTCCAAAGAAGGAGCCTCCACCATACTCCGGGGTAGAGAGTTCCACAAAGTGTGGTGGAGGCCCCTTCTTTGGAGGCTTTTGAACTCCAAATGCCTTTGAAATGCAATGCTTTGGAACCATGGCAGCAAATGTGGAACTGAATCCATCATTCAGGTATATTCATGCATGATACACAAAACAAGCACACCCATGTGCAACAGAACTGAATTTAGAAAGAACTGATGGTAAGAATAGTTTGATTGTTGAATATGCTAGCTCGGGTGTAGCGCAATCCCTTTCTCTCGAGGTTCTTAAAAAGAGACTAGTTGGCCATCTGTTTGAAGTGCTTTGATTGTATGTTCCTGCATGGCAGAATGGGATTGGAATGGATGGGCCTTGTGCAATGGGTTCAAGCCTTGTGCTGCCAAACTGCTGACCTGAAGGTTGACAGTTCAAATCCGTGAGATGGGGTGAGCTCCTGTCTGTCAGCTCCAGCCCCTGCCCACCTAGCAGTTCAAAAACATGCAAATGTGAGTTGATAAATAGTTACTGCTTTGGCAGGAAAAGGCAAAGAGACGACACTGCAAGCAATCTTGCCAGTCACACAACCAGAAGGTGACAACGTAGGCTCCTCGGAGGAAGCACTTCCCCAGAGCCAGAAATGAGCACTGACTCCAGAAGCCAGAGAAGCCTTTGTTCGTGTTTGTGTGTCTCATTGTATATTACTATAAAGGCATCTAATGTTAGCCTGTGTATGCAAATGCTGTAATTTTTGTTTCCATGTTCTTGTACTGAATATTTGCATTTTGTTTTGGACAGAATACATCCAATTACTTCTGTAGAAGAATTTGTGTATGAATGTGTGTATTCAGGCCACTAAATTAATAAACCATATACAATCAATTCATTATAGAAACTAGTGTGTCTGTGAAACTGTGGTGAAAATGCCACATGGCTTAGCAAAATGTTAGTACCCTCACATAACCTAGAATGCCTGTTTCTTCCTCACCTTTCTTTCCATTTCTTACATCTCTAATCCTCACTTATTCGGATTCCCATTTGTCCTTTCTTCCATGTTCTATTAGGCATTAATAACTTTCCTCTCTTTCTGTTTCTTCATTTTTACACACATCCTTTGCAATCCACTCTCTCATCACTTAGACATGTTTGTCAGAAGAGCAAGTGGAGGAAGGAGGTCAAGCTCAAGATAGAGGCAGTGGAATGAAAGTTGTCTCTGCCTCTAATGTCTATGTACCTAGTTCCCAAAGCGAAATGTGTCAGTTTGTCACCCAAGGCCCAAAAAATCCCCACAAGCATCTCTTACCATAGTAAAAATACAGCAGTTATAAATTAATAACTAGTCATTTGCTGCTTTTTTCTAGTATTCAAAATCTGCTGCCTTCCTCTGCCTAATTCTATGGCCCAACTTGCTAAAAGATGACATAGAAAGTAACCCCTATGAAAGTAAAACATTGCACACAGGATACGTACCATGTAAATCCCAAAGTCAAAAGTGAGAGTCAGTACTAATTTTATGGTTATAGGGGGGGAAATTGGTCACAGCAGGGACTGCATGTATACAGAACTATCTGATAATTCTTTTTGCACTAGTATAAAATCCCCATAAAGACAGCTCGTATTTGAGGCTGGTAATCATGCATGCCAGTCATATGATCAGAGGGGTCACTGACAAATTGTAATTGGTATTATTTATTTTATTTATTTATTTTCGGCATTTCACCCCGCTCTTCTCAACCCCCGGGGGGACACGACTCAGAGCGGCTTCCAAAAGGCACAATTTGATGCCTACACAACAACACAGCATAAAAACACAGTATAAAAACCCTCAAGCATTAGACACTAAAATACATTAAAATACAATTACAATTCACACATCCTATGCATTCACCTATGTTAAAACAGTGTTCCGTCCCTAAAAGCATTGAGCCCTATTCATCAACTTTCCATTAAAAATTAGTCTAAAGTGCTGACCTGTGCTACTATGTGAATGCCTGGTCCCACATCCAGGCTTTCACTTTTTTCCTGAATGTCAGGAGGGATGGAATTGATTGTATGTCACTAGGAAGCGCATTCCACAGATGGGGAGCCACAACCGAGAAGGCCCTCTCCGTCGTCCCCGCCAGCCGCACCTGAGAAGCCGGCGGGACGGAGAGCAGGGCCTCCCTGGATGATCTTAAAGTACAAGGTGGGACGTAGCGGCAGATGCGTTCGGACAAATAAGCTGGGCCAGAACCATATAGAGCTTTAAAGGTCAAAACCAGCACTTTGAATTGAGCCCGAAATTGGACCGGCAGCCAGTGGAGCCAACACAACAGGGGGGTGGTATGCTCCCTGTATATAGCTCCAGTTAGTAGTCTGGCTGCCGCCCATTGGACTAGTTGTAGTTTCCAAACTGTCTTCAAAGGCAGCCCTACGTAGAGCGTGTTGCAGTAATCTATTCGGGATGTGACCAGAGCGTGGACGACCATAGCCAGATCAGACTTCCCAAGGTACGGGCGCAACTGGCGCACGAGTCTTAACTGTGCAAAAGCTCCCCTGGCCACCGCCGAGATCTAGGGTTCCAGGCTCAGCGATGAATCCAGGATCACTCCCAAGCTGCGAACCTGCGTCTTCAGTGGGAGTGTAACCCCATCCAACACAGGCTGTAACCCTATGCCCTGTTCGGCCTTTCGACTGACCAGGAGGACCTCTGTCTTGTCTGGATGAAGTTTCAATTTGCTACCTCTCATCCAGTCCGACACAGCAGCCAAGCACCGGTTCAAAGTCTGGACAGCCTCCTTGGTGACAGGTGGGAAGGAGTGACAGATCTGGACGTCATCTGCGTACAGATAACACCATACTCCGAAACTCTGAATGATCTCTCCCAGCAGTTTCATGTAGATGTTAAATAACATTGGGGACAGAACTGAACCCTGAGGGACTCCACACGACAACGGTTGTGGGGTCGAACAGGTGTCACCTAGTAACACCTTCTGGGTACAACCTTCCAGGAAGGATTGCAGCCACTGCAAAGCAGTACCCCCAAGCCCCATATCTGTATGAGAACCAAAGTGGTACATTGGTTTAGCATTGGCTTATGACTCTGGTAGGAGACTCTGGTGGTGCAATGGTGGTGCAATGGGCTGGCAGGACTTAATAATAATAAATAATAAACTTTATTTGTACCTTGCCACCATCTCCCCAATGGGGACTCGGGGTGGCTTACATGAGGCCAAGCCCAACAACGCAACAACAAAATAAAATCAATCATAAAGAACAACATAATCAATTGCATAAAACATAAACTATAAGAATACTACAACCAATATAAAATTACAATGAAATAAAAACCATTCATGACACAGAACAGTGAGTGATAGGTCGGAGATTTGAATCCGGGGAGAGCACAGATGAGCTCCCTCTGTCAGCTCCAGCTCCCCATGTGGGAACATGAGAGAAGTCTCCCACAAAGATGATAAAACATCAAAACTTCCGGGCATCTCCTAAGCAACGTCCTTGCAGATGGCCAATTCTCTCACACAAGAAGCAACTTGCAGTTTCTCTAGTCACTCTTGACACGCGCGCGCGCACACACACACACGACTCTGGTGAATAGGGTTCAATTCCCTGCTCAGATAGGGTGATCTATTTGTGATTCTTAGTGAGTCACACATTCTCAGCTCCAGAAAACACTGTGATTGTTTCACAGAATCACAAAATAATAGAGTTGGAAGAGTCCAAAAGAGCCATGCAGTCCAACCCGCTGCCATGTAGGAATGCAATATCAAGGCACTCCTGACTTGCCTTTGGGTCACTACAAATCGAAAGCAATTCGAAGGAACACAACAAAAACAACAAGAGAATAGGAAAAAGTAGTTTTCTTGATACACACATTACCCCAGCGGCACATAAAATTCCAGACCTAACCAGCGTTTTCCACATTGCTCAGACAGTAAAATGTGCCGACTGAGGAAGCACATTTGGAACCACGGCCCAGACGATGCATGGAAAGATGAGACACGGGCAGAATATTAAATTGTCCTGGAGTTTTATGTACTCATTGGCAAGCCAAATAATTTAAGTAATCCAGGCTGAGGTTCCCAGTATGCTTTCTTTATTTGCACATTTTACTCTTACACATCTTGCTTTTAAAGGACCCACTGATGAGGTTTGTGGCTGCGGTCAACAAGATAAAGTGGTTGGAGCTGAGAAAAGCTGCCAAAGAGCAAACGTGGCACTGGTTAAGGAATCATGTTGAGGAAAGCACCATGCTGGTATGCCTTACAATGTGTGTCTCTTTTACCCTACATGAAGTCACTTCCATCTACAAATTAGATTTTTGGGGGTGGGGGGTTGGGGGGAGTCTGGGAGAGTCATCAATGTGTCTGTATGCCTGTGTTTATGTGTGAGAAGATGCCAGACAAAAAAGCACAAACCTGAATCTATGTCATAAGCAGGTCTACAGACTCTCGTATCCTTCTTGGCATGTTGTAATGTTCCACTGCTCATGGCACTTAAAGGAGAAGGCTACCCCAGAAGTAAAGGCACTTAAAGGACAAGGCTACCACAGAAGTAAAAGCTTCTTCAATACACTGCCTTAGAATATTTCCAAGAGATGACACCATACATTTCATAGGGTTTACTTAGGCAAGAAATACTCAAGGGTGGTGTTGCCAATTTCTCCTTCCAAAATATAGCCTACGGCAGTGTTTTTCAACCTTTTTTGAGCTGCGGCACATTTTTTACATTTACAAAATCCTGGGGCACACCACCAACCAAAATGACACAAAATGACACTCTAACACAGTAATACATATAGTTAATCTGTTTTTAAATGTGTGAAACCTGGGCTTCTTTCGATGGACACAACACAGATATCCTGGCAGGAATGGCAGAAAGACACACACGAAGGTCTTGCTCAACAGCTGTCAGTCATGGGAAACCTTTGGCCCCCTGGGTGCTTTGGACTTCAACTCCCACCATTCCTAACAGCCTAAGGCCCTTTCCTGCTTAAGTGGATGAAGGGGGGGAAGGGCCTGAGGCTGCTAGGACTGGTGGGAGTTGGAGTCCAAAACACCTGGAAGGTCCAAGTTTGACCATGCCAGCTTTCGATTCCATCGCCACATCTATCTTCAGCCTCTGGCGGTTTGAATATATGTGATTATCTACGTGATTTTCTACCTTGTGATTATGGTGCTGCTTCTATAAATTGTCCAAAACTGACTGTGTTATTGTGCGGATCCCGGGACTGACATTGAATAAGATCATGAGGATACACTTTGTTTTTTGCACTCAATTCTGTGATTTCATCAAATATCATGAGTTTTCCGTAGAGGAGCGCTCCGTGAACTTGCTACTTCCTGGTTCGTAACTCCTCCGCTCTCTGTGGCGACCACGGCAAACTACCTTATGTAAGACTTTTTATTTTCTCCAGCAGGATTGGGTACTTTGAATGTGTTTTTTTGCGTATGATTATGTATGATTAATTGTGCATTTTGTACTGTGACATAGCGGCACTCCTTTAATAAGTAAGGTTATTGGAGGTTCCAATTTCCCACAGCACACCTGATGATCGCTCATGGCACACTAGTGTGTCCTGGCACACTGGTTGGGAAACACCGGCCTACACCACCAGGTATTAATTGGCAGTCTCCAATTCAGATCCTAACTAGAGCTGACCCTGTGTAACTTCAAAGATCATACATGCATATATTGTTGTAGTTGTTGTTATTTATTCGTTCAGTCGCTTCTGACTCTTCGTGACCTTATGGACCAGCCATGCCAGAGCTCCCTGTCAGCTGTGGCCACCCCAGTCAAGTCAGTCACTTCAAGGATACCATCCACCTTGCCCTTGGTCAGCCCCTCTTTTTTTCCCTTCCTTTCCCCACAGCATCAATGTCTTCTCCAAGCTTTGCTGTCTTCTCATTATGTGGCCAAAGGACTTCATCTTTGTCTCAAATATCCTTTCCTCCAGTGAGCAGTCAGGCTTTATTTCCTGGAGTATGGACTGGTTTGATCTTCTTGTGGTCCAAGGCATTCTCAGAATTTTCCTTCAACAACACAGTTCAAAAGCATCTATCTTCCTTTGCTCAGCCTTCCTTGCAAACATTCACAATGTCTTCGATCTTCTAGGGAGGCCCTCCTCTCACTCCCACTTCCATCACAAGCAGGGATGAGGAAGAGGGCCTTTTCTGTGGTGGCCGCTCGGCTCTGGAACTCACTACCTGGATTAGGCAAGCACCCACTTTGGCAGCCTTTAGGAAAAGCCTCAAAACCTGGCTGTTCCGGTGTGCTTTTGAGGAATGAACAACATATCTCCATACCATGACAGTCTCAGTACAAAATATCCTTTTCATGCACTTTATCTCATCCCTTGGTGAAATTAAATCCTATTGTTTTGTCCCATCTGAACCACCAACCAGTTACACTGCTGTATCTATCTATCTATCTATCTATCTATCTATCTATCTATCTATCTATCTATCTATTAGGCATGAGAAAAAAGTTATGAAAATTAAAAGAAATCGTAAGTGATTCGTATGTAATGGGACTTTCTAGTTTATACGCATCACGGCAGCTAACCAGGAAGTAGACTTTCTTTTATGGTCCTTGAGGCCAACAATTTGCTTTATGATCGTAATTAATTCTTAATTATTGTACTACTCACTTCTCCCTGTCTTCTCCCCCTCATTTCCTTCCCGCCTTCATTCATCTTCTTCTTTTCCCCCCATTTCTATGGGGAACTGGAAGTGACGCTGCTGCTAGGCATTCTGGAAAGTGTAGTCCTCCACGCTTCTCCCCCCCTCCCTTCTCTTCCCCGTTGCTCTGTCTTGCCCCACCGCACGGGCCGACTTCACACACACACACACACACACACGCTTCTCCTTTTTCTCTCTGCACTCTCTCACATGCTTCTCTGCCCCCTCCACTTTCCTGGTGGCTTCTCCCCCCCCTCCCTTCTCTTCCCCGTTGCTCTGTCTTGCCCCAACGCACGGGCCAACTTCAGCCCTCCAGGTGTGTTTTGGACTTCAACTCCCACCATTCCTCACAGCCTCAGGCCTCTTCCTTTTCCTCTCAGCCTGGGCAAACTTGGGCCCTCGCTCCCTCAGGATCGGGGTGAGAGAGAGGCAGCGAGGAGCGAGGGGGCTCCTCCTCCTTTTTGCTGCTTCCAAGAATAGAATACCCACTCCCTCCCTCCTTCCCTCCCTCCTTCCTATTTGGAGAGTCCCATCTAGAATTCAGTGTGATTTATTCAAGTTTTGGCCTACAACTCCCAGAAATCCCAGCCAATTTACCAGCTGTTAGGATTTCTGGGAGTTGTAGGCTTTTCAAAAACTACATCTGAATGTGTGTCAACAAAAGAGGGTTTGCGCTGGCATACGAACTACTAACGTGCCAATTTTGTTAGTAATTAAGTTACATTTTAGAAATTTTTGGAATTTTTTTGTAAGTCTTTCTATTACTAATCAAAAAAATGAAATCCAACATTAGATTTCCGATTTCCTATTTCTGGGTTCTAAACCATGCCTACTATCTATCTCACCCAGGGTTTTACAATTTTATCCCTTGCATTTGGCCAAGCTCATTGCATTCAATTTTTTTATTCTTTTATTATTTTATTGTGTATTCTGTGTTTATCCTGTTGTATTACAGTGTTATTGGTTGTATTTTATTTAATGTTATTTATTTATTTATTTACAGTATTTATATGCTGCCCTTCTCACCCTGCAGGGGACTCAGGGCAGATTACAATGTACATATACATGGCAAATATTCATTGCCATAGACACACAACATATATAGACAGACACTCAGAGGCTATTTAACATTCCAGCTTCTGGCCACCAGGGGAGCTGTTTGCATACTTTGCATACTTCCTAGAGATTTTATGGCCTCATAAATCAGTTAAATTAGCCTCCACACATAAACCTAAATTTCCTACTTGACAGATGCAACTGTCTTTCGGGCTGCAAAGGTCGACAACAAGCTACACAATTTTGATCCGGAGCTCACTCTGACCTGGGCTGTATTATGTATTATTTGTATTATGTATTTTATTTGATTTATTGTATTGCTGGGCTTGGCCTCATGTTAGCCACCCCGAGTCCCCGTAGAGAGATGGTGGTGGGGTATAAATAAGGATTATTAATATTATTATTATTATTATTATTATTATTATTATTATGGTCCAGCTCTCACATCCATAGGTTACTATGGGGAATACCATTGCTTTAACTATGTGGATCTTCATTGCCAGTGTAATGTTTCTACTCTTTGTTGACTTATGGTGACCCTAAGGTGAATAGGGTTTTCTTGGCAAGATTTGTTAGGAGGGGGTTTGCGTTAGACTTTCTCTGATGGTGAGAGAGTATGTTTTGGCCAAGGTCAACCAGTGGATTCTTTGCTCTAGTTTCCAGAGTCATTGTCCAAAAGTAAAAACACTATACTACACTGGTTCTCATTCTTTCTTTTTTCTTTATCTTTTTCTTTTACGTCATTTATATTCCGCCCTTCTCACCCCGCAGGGGACTCAGGGCGGATCACAATGTACATATACAGGCAAACATTCAATGCCATAGACATACAACATATATAGACAGACAACGAGCTACACAATTGGTCGAGAGCTCACCCCGACCCGGGCAGGCCTCGAACTCATGACCTTCTGGTCAGTAGAGATCTTATGCAGCTGACTCCCAGCCAGCTGCGCCACATTCCCGGTGTCTCACACATACACACACTGAGGATAGCGATGGCATTGTCACTCCAGGGATGTGGAGGGCCTACTATACTTTTCAACAAGTTGCTTTGACAATTCTGTGGAAATTAAACCCCAAGCTTTTTTAGTGACTTTATGTAAGTTGGTGCAATATGGCGGCTTACAAACCTCAGACCAGAACAAGTTTCCTTGACATACTTTATTTCTCAAGCTTTATATTCCCTGACACCAAGGACATCTTTGACGAACCGTATGTAAATGCCTCTATTACACAGGAATAATAAATGCATTTCATGAATACGGGGTCTTGAAAGTTCTTGACTAGATGAGCCAATGAATTAATTTTTTCCCCTTCCCAAGTCATGAGCTACCCTGAAGCAATGGGCTAGGGAGAGGAATACATTTAAATAACTCAATAAAATTAAGTGATAAGCACCGATTCATGAAAAGGAGCTGACTTCTAATAATACACTAACATTTGTGTATGTGTACTTTTCAGAGTGGCAATCCCAATCTTTCTTCTTAAAGTCTTATAACAGCAAAATCATGAAAACTAATTTGGGAAAACAGAACTCAAGAGCAAAAATAATAAAAAAATGACATATCATGCTGGCCCCTTGGTATCCACTGGGAAATGTTATCAGGACCCCTGTGGAAACTAAAATCCATGGGTGCTCAAGTCCTTTATACACAATTGCATAATAAAATGGTGTCCCTTATATAAAATGGAGAAATCAAAAGTTACCTCATATTTTTTTCCTAGGATCATTTTCAATCTGTGAATGATTAAATCTGTGGATACAGATTTCATGGATGCGAAGCACCAGCAATATATGCAGTCATACATGCACAGATATTGGTCAAAATACTGTTTAGTGCTAGAAGCACCTAAATTTCCACAATGAAAATAATGGCACTGTTTGTAAAGCCATTTTATCATTTTTCTAGGTTATGGTAGTGGTAGAGATATGGCTATTGGCTAAGTAACTGACCCGCCTTTCGACCAGCACACTGTATTCCAAAGAGAAACTATTTGAAAAAGGGGGTTTGTTGTGTGTCTTCTAAGATGGACCCACCACAGGGATTTCCTGGCAATATTTGTTCAGAGTAGGTTTGTCTTCCTCTGGGTTGAGAGAGTGTGACATGTCCAAGGTCACCCAATAGATTTTCATGACCAAGGGAGAATTTATTATATATTTATTTATTTCAAATATTTATACCCCACCCTTCTCTACCCCCGAAGGGGGACTCAGGGCAGCTTACAGATGGCAGCAATTTGATGCCCCACATATACAATCAATAAAAACAACAGTTACATAATAAATAACACATTAATCAAATTAAAAACCATTTTAAAAAGTACAAATAGTCTGAGTTCTAAATCACAGCTTAATCCGAAGCCAGTCCATAATCCGTTTTCCGTAGCGTTATCATCATTTTATTGTCCACCTGCTACTCGAAAGTCTAAACAAATGCCTGGTCCCATAGCCAAGAAGTTGACCTAATTTCGCTGGGGAACGAGTTCTACACTAGAACCACAGCAGCAATGAGTAGGAGCCTAGCTAACAAACACACGTGGAACTGGAAGTATAACACCAAATAATGCTTGAATGATTATAAAAATATATTCGAAAGATATATAACCCCGAAACAGTCCCTCACAGGGAAGATCACCATGAACACAGTAAGAATAGAGATGCAAACATAACAATATGCAATCACATAATATTAATATACACAATCAAAGCCATGACACACAAACCGCTGAGTGTATGGTACCTCCAGAAACACGGAACAGTAGGAAAGGGTACTGTAAGTCCAGGAATATCCGATGTTATTTTAAGTCCATGGTAATAATCCAGAAAAAAGTCCAATACACAAGTCCTCTGCGTACTCTGGGAATATCAGCCTAATGCTGGACAGTGTATCAAGCAAAGGGATTGCATCCCGGAGTATATCCTGAGACGCCGGACCCAACCGCAACGGTCGATCTGCAAGTCCTGATACCGTTTTGCCACTGAATCTGGCTTTCTCAACCGGAAGGTTTTACGGAGCAATTACAAGGCATGCTGGATACATATACATATATCATTGTGAGTATGGAAGTATGCATGATGTATCAGCGTGACCCAAAGGTCCCTCATCCCCACCAAACGTATTTGCGACAAAGGTGGGATCGAGGGCAGGGCCTCCCGGAAGATCGTAAATTTCGAGGTGGGACATAAGGGGAGATACGTTTGGACAAGTAAGCTGGGCCAGAACCGTATAGGGCTTTATAGGTAAAAACCAGCACTTTGAATTGTGCTCGGAATTGGACAGGCAACCAGTGGAGCTGACACAACAGGGGGGGGGGGGCGGTATACTCCCTGTATGTGAGTGACCGAGCTGCCGCCCGTTGGACTAGTTGAAGTTTCCGAACTGTCTTCAAAGGCAGCCCCACATAGAGTGCGTTGCAGTAATCTATTCAGGATGTAACAAGAGCATGGACCACTGCGGCCAGATCAGACTTCCCAAGGTAAAGGCACAGGTCTGGTCTTCAGAATTGTAGTTCACTATACCATTCTGGTTCTTGCATAAAGGATTCTATAGGCTTGCTTCCACAAGTATGTAAAACAATAGTGAACAACTCTGGAAAAAGACTTCCTTCAATGACAGGAAAATTAGGGATGCTGTATTGCTTTATGTTCTGAGAATCAGGTTGCAGCAGTTTATCTATAGTAGTTGATGCCATAAAGCTGAAGCTAAAGCAAGAAGGAGATTGTGCTCTAGTCAAGCTTATTATAGTTGTATGTAGCTGCCCACAAAAGGCATAGGAAAATCTTCTGCCTTCAGAATCCCTTGCTGAGCAGCAGGTATGAATAGCAAAAGAAAGAGAAATGACTCCAAATGACTCCAGCATGTATGAAAAAACCCACACACCAGTATGTTTGTAGACAAACATACAAATATTGAGGGTTGGTGAAAGCAAAAGTCATCCCTGATTACATTTCAGAAGAAGCCTTCTAGTGGTTTCCAGCAGATTCAAAATGTTTATCTTATTTATGCAAGACTTACTTGATTTGGTTATTTGGTTATGTGTATTTTTTAAAACTTTGATAAATGACAATTATTTTACCTATTTTAACTTTTATTGTGATGGCACAATGGGTGAAACCCTTACAATCGGCTTAACTGCTGACCTGAAGGTCGGCAGTTCGATAGTGCGAGATGGGGGTGGGCTCCCATCTGTCAGCTCCAGCTTCCCATGTGGGAACATGAAAGAAGGCTCCTAAAGGATGGTAACACATCTGGGCGCCCCCTGGGCAACGTCTTGGCAGATGGTCAATTCTCTCACACCAGAATCTATACAAATAAACATGTAATGTTCGTTTGTGGGATTAATATAACTCAAAAACCACTGGACGAATTGACACCAAATTTGGACACATTACACATATCAGGCCAACAAGTGACCATCACTCATAAAAACACTGAAGAACTGACTTAAAAGCCAATAAATAAAGAATACATTACAACGCATGCACAAAACCACACACACACATAAACGCACATATATACATATATACACACATATATGCATATATACACACACAAAACACATATACACAGCAACCCATGGCAGGGGACGGCTAGTAATAATAATCATCATCATAATCATCACCATTTGTGCCCCACCACTATCTCCCCAAAGGGACTTGAGCGGCTCACGTAATTATTTATTGTTTATTTTACTTACCATACCAGTGAAACCTGCAGGCTGGCTATCTGTCATAACAATCAATCAAAGTGCGGGCCAGTACTATCAATGATTCATCACATTGGCCATGGATTACTCAGGATGAAAGGCCTATCTGAAGAGACATGTTTTTAGACTCACCCGGAAGGCCTGAAGAGAGGGGGCTAATCTATTTTCCTTAGTGAGGGTATTCCAGAGCTGGGGAGCCACCACTGAGAAGGCCCTACCTCTCATCCTCGCCAACCATGCTTGAGACAGTGATGGGACTGAAAGAAGGGTCTTAATGTCCAGCAGATCTTAATGCCCATGCTAGTTCATAGAAGGAGATGTGGTCTTGAAGATAGGTTGGACTCAAAGAATATAGGGCCTTATAGGTAATCACCAGCACTTTGAATTGGGCCCAGAATCTTACCAGGAGCCAGTGGAGCTGCTTTAAAAGGGGGTGGGGTGGGGTGGTATGCTCCCTCATACCAAGGTTTCTCAAGTTGCTTCTGACACGATAAAAAACTGTTTAGTTTAATGGTATCAGTAGTTAGCTCTGAGAAATGTTCAAATTTATAATCTTGCTCCAAAGGCTGGAGGTGACTTTCCCTTTAACTAGTTATTCTTCTGCAAAAAGGTACAACCATAGACATCGGAGGGGGTGATTATGTAATGCACCAGATTTTCAGAGACACCGTTCTGGTATAACATCGCACATTAAGTTTATCGAGTTGAGCAAAATCACTTTATGTTTCGTTACAGAGGTAACTATCGTTTTTACTGTTTGCTTAACAAAATGGAACATTCCATAACTTTCAGTAATTGAAAAGACACTGTCTCTTCTTAACCCCTTGAAACACATGATCAATTACGTTCGGGGGCATTCCATTTTTAGAATCCTGCTTTTAAAAGGAGACATTAATTTTATGTCCTCCAGCCCCTTATCCTGCAGAATTATTAAAACATATTAAGGATCACTTTCCGATTCGGTGGGCTACAATAAAAGCACTGGAATAAAAATCATGCGGTATTTTTGTAACTTTCCATGAAATTATTGAAGAAGCTGCTGGTTAACCCTGCATGAATGCCAATGTTCAACCTGTACAGACTCAGCAGAATTCCTGCTCCAAAGACTGGATGTCATTTTAAGTCAGGAATGTGAACAGTTTGGGGGGAATCGCAACAGTTTGGGCTGTTTAGTTAATTTAATAAGGGTTATACAGCCAGGTTAGGTGCTGCAAAGCCATCTGAGGGCTCGCATTAAGACTCTAAACTATCTAGTCCGTGAGCTGCTTTTTGCCAATGCTGCTGCCCTTGTCGCCCATTCAGAAGCAGCTTTGCAGCACCTAACATCCTGTTTTGCAACAGCTGCAGAGCTGTTTGGGCTGGAAGTCAGCCTGAAGAAAACGGAAGTCCTCTACCAGCCCACACCACTGGAAGAACACCAGCATCCCCACGTCAGCATAGGCAAATCTGTGCTTAAGTCTGTTCAGCGGTTCACCTACCTGGGAAGCATCATCTCTTCAGACACCAAGATTGACTAAGAGATAGATCACAGATTAGCAAAGGCATATAGTGCATTTGGAAGGCTTCACAAAAGAGTCTGGAGCAACAAGCACCTGAGGCAAAGCACCAAAATCAGTGTGTACACAGCTATCGTACTGTCTATTCTCCTCTATGGGTCTGAAACATGGGTCACCTATTGCCAACACCTACGACTCCTCGAACAATTTCATCAGTGCTGTCTTCGCACAATCCTAAATATACACTGGACCGACTATGTGACTATGTGACTAATGTTGCTGTCCTTGAGCAAGCAGGGATCACCAGCATTGAGGCCAAGCTATTGAGAACACAGCTGCGCTGGGCAGGGCACGTCTCTAGGATGGAGGACCACTGCCTCCCAAAGATACTACTCTATGGTGAACTCACCACGGGTCAGCGCAAGAGAGGCGCCCCAAAAAAGTGATGTAAGGACTCCCTGAAACAACATCTCAGGCTCGGCCAGATTGATCACCAACAATGGTCCACCCTGGCCTCACATCGGGAGGCATGGAGATGCACTATCCACAATGCTGCGGCCTCTTTCGAGAAGACACGCCCAATGGGTCTCGAAGAGAAACGACAATGCAGAAAGAACCGCAACTTGGAAACAACATCACCCAAGGAGACTTTCTACTGTGCTTTCTGCAAACAAACTATCTATCTCAGATTGGCCTTTTCAGTCATCAACGCGCTTGTAAAAAGCGTGGGATGAGCCCTTCCTAAGAATCTTCATTTGCGAAGTAATGCCAAGAGATAGAGCCAGGTTGGAGCATTGGATTACAATTCTGGAGACCAGGGTTCAAGTTCCCATTCAGCCATGAAAACTCACTAGGTGGCACTGGGCACATTATACACTCCCAGCTCCAGAAAATCCTGTGTTTGACTTGAAAGAACACAACAATGCCCAAATTAAGGAGGGAAAGTATATCAATGGTTACAATTACTGATGGCTACATGCACCTTCCAGGTTCAGTAACTGCGTATCATGAAATATTACCCTGACACATGGCACTGAGAAAGAGCAATTTATGTGATTTATATCTCACTTTTTCCCCAATAGAGGTGTCAGGGCACTTTACAACCATGTAAACCCAAGTGCAAGTATAAAAAAAGCACACATATTAAAATAGAATAAAATATAGGCACAAAGCATCCTATTAAAATCTCCACCTGCTGCAACAAATTAAAGACCCAAAGCGTTCCTTAATACAAGGGTTACATGTTGGGTGAAAGATGGAAGGGAATGGGCCAATTGAACCTCCTGTAGAAAGCCGTTCCACAACTTGGAATCAGCCCCCAAGAAGGCTCTTGCACTGTGCCCTCACCAAGCACCCTCCTAAAAGAGCTATTGCTTTCATATCCCATTTACATGTTTCCTACTGCTTAGAGCAGAGGTCCTCAAAATTTTAAAGCAAAGGGCTTGTTAATGGTCCCTTAGACCAGTGTTTTTCAACCATTTTTGAGCCACAGCACATTTTTTACCGCACATTTACAAAAGCCTGGGGCACACCACCAACCAAAATGACACAAAATGACACTCTAACACAGTAATACATATAGTTAATGTGTTTTAAAATGTATGTATACACTCAGAGTGAAACCTGGGCCTGTTTCGACGAACACAACATAGATATCCTGGCAGGAATGGCAGAAAGACACACACGAAGGTCTTGCTCAACAGCTGGGAGTTATAGTTCACCCGCAATCAAAGAGCATTCTGAACTGCATCAATGATGGAATGGAATCAAACTTCCCACACAGAATTACCATAACCAAGAGAAAATACTATAAGAGTTTTGTGGGCATTGACCTTGAGTTTTGGAGTTGTAGTTCACCTATATCCAGAGAGCACTGTGGAGGGGAGGGAGGAAGATGTGGGGCGAGTCTGTGCAGTAGCGCCCGCACAGGTCACATCTTCCCCCCTCTCCCCTCCCGCAGAAGCAACAGTGTGAGCAAAGCAAGGCAAAGCAAGCAGAGCAAGGCTGGGAAGAAGGGAACCCGAGTGGAGAAGAAAAAGTGTTTGGCAGGAGGGGGAAGAAAGGGCATTGGAGGTTCCAATTTCCCACGGCACACTGATGATAGCTCATGGCACACTAGTGTGCCACGGCACACTGGTTGGGAAACACTGCCTTAGACTGTTGTGCGGCTAGAATATAGTTTGGAAAAAAACCATGAATGAATTCCTATGCACACTGCACATATGTTGTTTATAGTGATGCATACACACACACACTAGCTGCACCTGCCACACGTTGCCGTGGCCAACCTTCCTTCTTCTTTCTCTCCTCCTTTCTTTCTCTCCTTCCTTCCTTCTCTTCCTCTTCCTTTCCCCTGGCATTAAGGCCAGGCATTAAGTGCCTGACTCTGGGGGTTGGTGCTCATCTCCATTTCCAAGCCAAAGAGCCAGCATTGTCCGTAGATACCTCCAAGGTCACGTGGCTGGCATGACTGCATGGAGCGCCATTACAGGAGGGTCAATTGGCCCATTCCCGCCAGAGCAGATCCTATTGATCTATTCACATTTGCATGTCTTCAAACTGCTGGGTTGACAGCAGAAACTCATGCTGCTCCATGGATTCGAATCTCTGACCTTTCAGTCAACAAGTTCAGTAGCTCAGTGGTTTAACCCACTGCGCCACTGGGGTCTCTCTCTCTCTCTCTGTCTCTCTCTCTCTCTCTCTCTCTCTCTCTCTCTATATATATATATATATATGAAAGAAAAATACAATAGTTCAAATGGAGAACAATTTTAACCAACATAAACTTACAGTATTTCAATGGAAAGCATGGGCCTGTTTTTGACGGATGAGAAAATCAAGCTAATCAGGATTGCTGTTGTTGCGTGCCTTGAAGTCATTTCAGTCTTAGGATGACCCTTAGTCTAAAGCAGGGGTACTCCTTATGGTGATCGGGAGCACCTAGGTGATCTTCGGCCCTCTTCCAGGTGATCTTTGGGCCTCACCAGCCGAATGGCGCGCTCCTGCCATGCGCGCGCACGTATGCTCCTGCTGCCTTTGTGGGGCTTCTTTTGCCAAACTGAGGCTTTAGTGGGCGGGCCCTGGCTCTCGTCTTGCCACGCACGGTGTGGTGACATGACCGCCCATTGGTTGCTGCTGGGGGGGGGGGGAGCAAGGCAAAGGCACGCGCACGGATAGGATGCGAGGCTGTGGGAGGGATGGAGGGAATGTGTGTGTGTGTGTGAGAGAGAGAGCCAAGGGGAGAAGAAAGAAATATGGAGAACTTTTTCGGATCCTTTTGGCAGGCAGGCAGGCGGGCGCTCGAAGGAGAGAGGGAGAGAGAGAGAGAGAAAGAGACGAAGGAGGCCGGGCAAAGTGGGGCAAAGCCAAGCAAGCCCCGCCGCAAAACCTGCTGCTGCCCTCAGGACTCCCATTCCAAGCCGAGACCTGGGCGAGCAAGCTGTGTGGGGCTGCTTTCTTTCCTTGGTTGGGGGTGAGGAGGGAGGGCTTCGCCGTGTTCCTGGGGCTGAACCCGAGGAGGAGGGGGCTGCGGGGATGGAGGCTCCACTTGCTGCTGCTGCTTGTGCCCTCGCCACCTTTCTCCACCTCGCCCTCCCTCGCCCTCGAAGGAGAAAGGCGGCGAGGGCCCATGGGAGAGAGAGAGAGAGAGAGAGAGAGAGAGAGAGAGAGAGAGAGAGAGAGGCAAGGAAGAGCTGTCTACCCACCCCCCTCTCTCTCCCATTGGTATGGACTGCCACCAGTGGGAGGGGTCCTCCCTCCTGCCAGCCATCCACCTGGGCGTCCTTTCTGAGTGACACCCTCGAAAGGAAGGAAGGGCGCCCCCTGCTGCATCTGTCACTTTGGGGAGGCACCTCTTCCACTCTTCCTTCTCCTACCCAGGTAAGGAAGCTACGAGGGAGGAGGGGGGAGGCTGCCGTGGAGAAGCTCCAGCCTCATGTGGGTCCTTCTCTCGGTTGAGTTTCCTGGCCCAGGCAGTAGCCAGGTGGCCCCTCTTCCCAGCCCCGCACCTTCCGAGCTGCCGCCGAAGCCATATCTGGCCGGAGCGCTGGCGGGTGCGCCTATAAATACCTTCCTGCTGCGCGCATGGGAGGGGCCTGCTGTGCACGCAAGAAGCAGGACGGGACGGGGACTTCCTGCTTCGCGAAAGCACGCAGCAGGAAGGAGGAAGGCAACGAAGACATTGAGAGAGAGCACGCGCGCAGGCAAGGAGGATCCCCTTCCCGGATGCGCGCGGTGGCGAGTTCATGGGCAAGCAAGCAAGAAGCCCCATGCGGACGGAAGGCTGCAGTAGGCGCATGCACGTGCGCGCTCACGCTCACATGCACAACAGGTGATCTTTTCAACTTGATTGTTCATATAGTAGCTCGCATGATGAAAAAGTGTGGGCACCCCTGGTCTAAAGTTTAGGATGGGGCCAGTCTAAATGGCTATGGAAGGCTGCATCCAGTCCCCTAGCCTAGATGGTAGCAATGGTGGGTGGCTCCTATATCACCGGATCAATGGATCTGGGTTTTGGTCCACACTTTTCTTTACAATCTGACTCTGGCTCTCACTTAGGTTCAGCACCTTGGATAGCTCCTTTAATTGTGAACATTATTAGCACTGTTCTATGTAGTAATGATTCTTACCTCCATGCCAGTGGATAATGAATCCTCTCCAGTTGTGAGATCAAATAGTAATAGCACTAACCATAATGCTGAATCCTGCCCCCCAAAGTTTTGATGCCTCCTTTACAGTTTCCATTACAACCTGGATAAATACATGGCCTCAATGTCAAGAAAGGCACCGAGTGCCACTGCTGAATATGATTTTGTCCTAACTCAGCTGTGAGATAACACAGTGCAGTGAGTGTTGGACTATTGCTAGTGCTCAAATCCCTGCTTAGCTATGGAAATCTACTGGGAGAAAATGGCAACCACTATATGAACAAATGCAATTCTAGTTGCATCAATAGGAGTATAGCGTCTAGATCAAGGGAAGTAATATTACCACTCTATTCTACTTTGGTCAGACCTCATCCAGAATACTGTGCACCACCATTCAAGACTCAGGGCGGATTACAATGTACACATACTGTACATAGACACACAACACATATAGACAGACAGTCAGAGGCTATTTAACATTCCAACTTCTGGCCACCAGGGAGCTGCCGCTTCACCATCCATCTGCGACACTGATGAAGTACTTTCCGCATTCCCCACATGCTTTTGCTGGAGACTTTTTTATGGCCTCATAAATTTTGTTAAATTAGCCTCCCCACACATAGGTAGTACCTAAATTTCCTACTTGACAGATGCAACTGTCTTTCGGGTTGCAAAGGTCTACAACAAGCTACACAATTGGCCGGAATCTCACTCTGATCCAGGCTGGCTTTGAACTCATGGCCTTTCGATCAGTAGTGACCTGTAATGCAGCTGACACCCAGCCAGCTTCGCCACAGCCCCACAGGTCTCTTCCAGCCCTTGGAGTCTCTTCTATCCCCACAATAGGTTTGCCTTGAGGTTGCCATAAATCAGAAATGACTTGAAGGCACACAACAACAGAACAGCCACAACATTGTGTCACATCACCAACAGGATTACAGGATTCCAGCCACATTATATTGGGTAGTGTGTGCTGTGGCATAAATCAGTATGGTATATTCACAAATCGGTACATGAAGACCCATTTATACATTCTCACTTCCCTGCTTTGTTGGAAGTGGATTAAAGCAAAAACAGGATGGAATGGATTTATGAATGAGCCCAGGCAGAATCAACACAGGCTGTAAATAGACTGATCCCTTGTTCTTTCTGGGTCATATGTTTTGGTGGCTTCAGAGAAAATTTCCAAATGGGAAAATGTCCACCAATTGTCTGGGAAGACAACGGAAGTGGCTCTAGGAACACTGTAATATGAAATGTGTCCCTTGTGGAACAAAAAGAGAGCGGGCCATTTGGAAATCAAGAGTAAGAACCCCTTAATTCAGCTTTCCCATTTGAGTGACCAAAGCAATCAACTCCCGCATCCTGTGCAAAACCAGCTTGAAATCTGTACAGTCTGAAAAAAGATAGCATAGAAAAAAATACATAAACAAAGAAGTTTCCTTCACCATTATAAAAATGAACGCTATAAATTAAAATCATTAGTGGGTTTCGGCAAACATTCCTCCCATATTTTAATTAAATTTTAAAATTAATTTTAATTAAAAACCAATTTTCATAATGAGAGCAAATATTGCAGTGCACACTATCTCCAATGCTTCCACTCTGAAGCTGTGCTTTAGCATAGGAAGGAAACGATGGTCTTCAGTAAACCGAACTGGTTTCAACAGCCCCAGATCAGGTTCTGATTTTCATTTTCCTTACTGTGTTAAATGATTTACTATGAAGCCAGTGTGATATAATGATTTGGGCAGTGGATTAGGACTTTGGAGACTAGGGTTCAAATCTCCACTTGGCCATGAAACCCACTGAGCAGACTTGGGGAAATCACACTCTCTGGTGCAGTGTTGTTCAACGTTTTTTGAGCCGCAGCACATTTTTTACATTTACAAAATCCTGGGGCACACCACCAACCAAGATTGCACAAAATGACACTCTAACACAGTAATATGTTAATATGTTTTTAAATGTATTTATACACTCGGTGTGAAATCTGGGCCTGTTTCGATGAACACAACATAGATATCATGGCAGGAATGGCAGAAAGACACACATGAAGGTATTGCTCATTAGCTGGGAGTTATAGTTCACCCACAATCAAAGAGCATTCTGAACTCCACCAATGATGGAATGGAATCAAACTTCCCACACAGAACAACCATAACCAAGAGAAAATACTATAAGAGTTTGGTGGGCATTGACCTTGAGTTTTGGAGTTGTAGTTCACCTATATCCAGAGAGCACTGTGGAGGGGAGGGAGGAAGATGTGGGGCGAGTCTGTGCAGTAGCGCCCGCACGGGTCATGTCTTCCTCCCTCCCCCCTCCCGCAGAAGCGGCAGCGTGAGCAAAGCGAGGCAAAACAAACAGAACAAGGCTGGGAAGAAGGAAACCCGAGTGGAGAAGAAAAAGTGTTTGGCAGGAGAGGGAAGAGAGGGTATTGGAAGTTCCAATTTTCCACAGCACACTGATGATTGCTCACGGCACACTAGTGTGCCACGGCACACTGGTTGGGAAACACTGCTCTGGTGAACTCATCAGATCGGGCTTTCCATATTTCTTTGGGGAAGCCAGGCGGGAGATGTTTCCCTCTGTGGGATGAGATAGGGAGGAAACAGGGCAATGCACGGTGTGGGTCGAAGGGTTCCTCATGCTCCACACTGGACACTACCGGATTCACCACAAGCCATGTTGATACCAGAGGCACGTGTGGTGAGGTCATTAGACTCACATGAAGGCTATGCCAAACCTCTTTGAAAAAATCCTCCCAGGACAACTCTATGATGAGCGTACCTTAGAGTCACCATAAGTCAGAAACAACCTGAAGCACACAAAAACAATAAATATCCAAGTCTACCATCACTGGTGGAAAAAAATTAGCTCAATGCCTCTTCTTTTCTCAGCCCCAAGTCCCTTTGAAGTTTCAGGACTGTCTTTTGTTTTTGCTCAAAAGAAAGACAGCATTGAAAGACATATTCTTCCCTACTACCCCCCCTCCCTTTACTCCTTCACCCACTTCCTCTAAAATACCCAGCACCCAATCCCATTTTACCCCTACTCGTTGTCCTTCTATCACTCTCTTTTTTCTTTAAACACTCTGTTTTCCTACTTTCCTATACCGTAGATATGTTCCCCCCTGTTTATTGTTATGTGAAAACCTTAATAAAATATATATTTTTAAAAGAAGTGATTTGACTCTCCTAGAAGACCCCAGTTATGAAAATACATTTTGTAAACAGTTTACAGGCATAATTTAACATAAAATAACAGTCATTTTTCAAAAATCGTAGTGGACTTCAAGCGATGTTTGGGTTTTTTGTTTCAGAGTGGGGTGTTTTGATATTTTGTGTGGCTCTTAAAGGGTCCCAGGGGCAAACATTTGCCCTTAGACTTGCCATATTTGCAATCTTGAATGCTTTCATATTTCTAAAAACCCTTGAAAGGGTATATTCTATGGTGATTGCTTATGATGTGCCTTCAAATTGATTTCAACGTCTGATGATCCTATCCTGAGGTCTTCTTGGCAAGATTTATTCCAAGGAAGTTTGCTATCACCTTCTTTTGAGGGAGTATGACTTACTCCAAAGTACCCAATGCGGGTTCATAAGTGATCAAGGATTTGAATCCTGGTCTGTCAGTCCTACTCCAATACTCAAATTACTGTACACTTGGGAGTCAGATGATCAGATGCTCTAAGGCCAGAATCTTGAGTGGAGGAGACATAGTGCAAAGTGTTAGAAGATAGCTTCCTATGCCCTACCTTAAAAGACACACACCTGTGTGTAAGTAACACTTATGCATACATATGCCACTAATAGGATGTTGTTTCCTGGTGTTAGAGTAGAGCAATAGTACTTACATTGACATGTGGATAAGTTGACCCACTTTTGGGTGGTCAACCTATTGACTAACATTTCTAGATTGATACAGAAGTATGTAAAATATTTATTTATACCCATCCACTTTCCTTTGGCTTTTCCTCATTTACTCAACCTCACATGCAGACATAAAGGATTTCAGACTGATAGCAGGTAATCAAGTGTAATTCATAATCAAGAGGAACACAGACAAAACATATATTTTCCTTTGAAACCCATTTTCTACGGATTTATCCGCAACTACTAGTTTTGCTCCTAAAAAGAACCACTTTTCTTGAACTCACCATGAATGGATTATCAGTCTACTTAGGAAGTTTCTCCCCAGAACTTGGGAAAGTGACTTTATTAGGACTACAATTTACCACTCAGTACCACTTTTCCAAACTCCGTCCAGATATTTTTCATGACGGGGATTAATTTCATTGCCCGGCCAAAACTGATCATCATAATTTTTCTTCCAGTTGTGTGGTTTCCTCAGCAGACCTCTCATTAGCTTCAAGCTGTACAGTTGTGAGGAAGACACTGACCCACCATCTCACAAGGTTTTCAGCTGCTCCTCATCTGCCATGCGTGTGTTCCAATTAAAGCTCTTTAGCCTTTCGGCACAGACTTGTTTACTTGCATGTTGCCAGTGTGTGGGTTTGGTGTCAGAACCATTCCCCTTCCCATCTGCTGGAGATAAATGTTGGAATATGACAAGAGCCCACACTCCTTGTCATAGCAACTACATTTCAGGACCGCAGTCAGAGAAATGCATTCACGAAAGCATAGATTATATGGACTGTAGAAGGGGCAAACATCCTACAAGCCTGATTTTGTTGGCCTCAAAATCTCCAGGCACTCAGGACACCTTTTTTTCCGGGGGGGGAATATGACATCTTGTGGAAGCTTTCATGAGTACTATTCACCTTTTTAAAAAGGATCTAGGGCTCCAACACTGTTGAACATCAATAGGAATTAGCTCATCAAATAAGAAGCCAATTTCTGAATGCATCAATTGGAGTCTCATTGCCTAAGAAACCTGCTGGTGTCGTATACATGTGTTAGTTCCCCTAAGAAAGGAATGGATATTTTTGTCCAAGACAGAACGGCTCAATTTAATTGCAGAACCAGAGTTGTGCATGTGTTGCTATTGTGTATAGATGCACCTTGTGTACTTGATCGTGCATTCAGTTGCTTATTTAGTGTCTTGTTTCAGTTGCACAACATCGCCATTTGACTCATGTCCTATAGTAGAGTCTCCCATTTTAATCTACCACGTATTACATTGCCAAGCATTATGTCCGAGCCACAGCGTCTTTTTATATGTCCAAAATATGACAGCCAGTTTAGTCATCTTGGTTTCTAATCAATATTCGAGTTTAATTTGCTTGAAACCCCGCTCATTTGGCAGCCCTTAGTATCCATTAGAAGCCTCTTCCAGCATCACATTCAGATAAGTTGATTTTCTCCTGTTAGCTTTTTTAACCATCCAACTTTCACAGCCTTACACAGAACCTAGAAATACAATCAGACCTCTATATTTACTATAGTCAGGGGTATGGGACTCCTGTGAAAGTGGAAAAAATGCTATTCTATTATTTGAACGAACACCTCTCTATGAATGTCTTAGTTCTGCAGCATGACTCTATGGTCAACTTTTGCTGGAAGCTGGCCACAGAATCACACTGGGAGATCTGGAGATTCCTAAAGAGAACATCTAAATCAAACGTGTAAATTATCAAATCTGCAAATTTCAAACCTGCACTTGATGTTGGTATTTTAAAAAATCTCTTCTAATTCCCTCATGGCTGCCTTCCTAACTCCCAGTTTTGTTCGTATCTCTTAGCTATCTCACTTGTTCCCCCCAAATCAGGACTGCCTAAGTGGTTTCTGGCTAGGCCTTCATGCTGGTTTAGATATGTATAGCCCGCCCAACCCCCTCAATGCTTGGGGCAAACAGCCAAAATCTGCTTTGTTTTACTCAAAAGTAATGCTGACAGCCTTTCTCAGATGTTCTGCTGAACAGATGGTCAAATAGTGAAGTCATCGGCAGCATACATACACTGCACAGCATACATGCTTGTTTCGGCTACTAATGTGTGGGAGAAAAAGAGATTTAAAGATGGGCTCAAAGCCAAACTTAAACACTGTGTCATAGACACAGAGAACTGGGAAGCCCTGGCCCTTGAGCAATCCAGTTTGAGGTCAACTGTGATCAGCAGTGCTGTAGAATTTGAAGAGGCATGAATGGAGGGTGAAAGGGAAAAATGTACCAAGAGGAAGGCACGTCAAGCCAACCCCGACCGGGACCGCTTTACACCTGGAAACCAATGAACTCACTATGGGAGAACATGTGGGTCAAGAATAGGGCTACACAGTCACCTACATATCCACCACCAGGACACTGCAGTTGGAGGACAATCTTACTCAGACAATGAGGGATCACCTAGGTAAGTAAAAGTATGCTCCAGCATACGTGCACACTGGTTAAATTGCAGCACAAGAACCTTTATGGGGCTCTATGATAAAAAAAATCTGCGTTATTCTCTTACGTGTTGCTTCTTGTAGGTGACGTTGATGGCAGTGCGTTTATGGTTGGTTTCATCTGATGGTTACCACAGTTGGCTTTATATACATATGTAAAGGCTGTCTGGATATTGATGCAAAGCGAAACTGAGCAACTGTAGCAAGTGTGTGTTGTAATTCTAGGTGTTTTTGCTCAGAAGGAAGTTCTACTCTCCCCAGTGGAGTTTATGTCCAAGAAGGCATCAAAGATTATTGTGAAATCAGGATGGAGTTAGAGTTGGAGCTTATAGAAAAATACCAATTCTGATTCTGGCCACAAAATAAAACTTACAATACTTGAACAGTATCTGGTAACTAAATCATTTTATACTTTTTTACCTTTTTAAAATAGCATCAATATCTATTTTTTTCATATTCACTTCCATTTAATTTGGGCTATTATGTTGTACCTGTTGCTGTATTGAGGCATTGAATACTTGTATTTGCCTTGTTTGTTTGTTGGAATCTGTCCTGATAAAGTGGAATACAAAGCATTGTTGTTATTGTTGTTGTTATTATTATTATTATTAACAATATCACTATGCTGGTTGTTGTATTGGATCACATGTCGGATACTTCCAAAGTGTCTAGGATTATGTGATGTATCTGCGAATAATGCATGCAGATCCCAGTACGGTGGCCTTTTGCAGCTGGCAAAATTTTGTCAGCGCCAATTTTGTTTAAGTGCAGGCCAAGGTCTTTAGGCACTGCACCCAGTGTGCCGATCACCACTGGAACACCCTTGACTGGCTTGTGCCAGAGTCTTCGTAGTTCGATCTTTAAATCCTTGTATTGGGTTAGCTTTTCCAGTGTTTCTCTTCAAACCTGATGTTGCCTGGGATTGCAACATCGACAATCCACACTTGATTTTTTAACACGATCATGAGGTCAGGAGTATTCAAAACTCTGTCAGTCTGAATTTGGAAGTCCCAGAGTAGTTTGACGTCTTCATTTTCTGTAACTTTTTCAGACTTGTGATCCCACCAGTTCTTTGTTGCAGTAGATGATATTTGTGGCACAAGTTCCAATGAATCATCTGAGCAATGGTGTTGTGCCTCTGCTTGTAGTCTGCCTGCATGATCTTCTTGCAGCAGCTGAAGATGTGATCTATTGTTTCATCTGCTTCCTTGCAGAGTCTACATTTTGGATCTGTCATTGACTTTTCAATTTTGGCTATTTATTCTAATGGCTTGTTCTTGGCCTGCCAGAATCAGGCCCTCCATCCCCTTTTTCAAAGTTCCATTTGTAGGCCATATCCATTTTTTTAAACAAATTATTATCATCATCACCACCACCATCAGTATTCCATAGGAAGAAAGGAAAATATTATTGTTCATAAATTTAAATCAAATACATTTACAGTTTGAGTTTTTCTTACCTAAAATACTTAGGACTCAAAGTTGTGATGCAGGGACCATAAGCAAGCATGAATATTCAGCTGCAAAGCCACTTTGCCTGACTTGTGTGATATTAGTGTAGAGTAGTATTTCCCAACCAGTGTGCTGTGGCACACTAGCGTGCCGTGAGCGATCAGCAGGTGTGCCGTGGGAAATTGGCACTCTTCCCACTCCTAGCAGCTCTTTCTCATTCTTTCCCTCCCCAAAGATCCTCCCTGAGGCAAATTAAGGGCTCCGCCGAATTCCGGAAGCTTCACGTCAGTGAATTGGGCAGTGAGCGAACCTGGGAGCATCGGGAGGCTGAAGCATTCACAAGTTTCCAAGAAACAAATTGAGCCTCTCTACTTGGAAATGTTTATTTGTTTACTATTTTACTGGAGTTTTCAAGAGTTGCCTCCCCCCCCCCCCCCAAGAAACTGTTTATAACAGCTTCATGACATCCATAGTTATCTGGAAGCAAGTTTCACTCAGGGTGAACATTCACAAGGGTCTGAAGAACAAGCCCTATGAGGAGCGGCTTGAAGAGCTGGGCGTGTTTAGCCTGAAGAAGAGAAGGCTGAGAGAAGACATGATAGCCATGTATAAGTATGTGAGAGGAAGTAATATATATGTTGTGTTCATCGAAACAGGCCCAGGTTTCTCACTGAGTGTATAAATACATTTAAAAACATATTAACTATATGTATTACTGTGTTAGAGTGTCATTTTGTGTCATTTTGGTTGGTGGTGTGCCCCAGGATTTTGTAAATGTAAAAAATGTGACGCGGCTCAAAAAAGGTTGAAAAACACTGGTCTAGAGTTTTCAAAGAATTACCTTATTTAATATTAAATAAACAAAGAAGGAAAGAACAGGAGGAGAATGATTTCCTCTTATCCTGCTGGTTGATCACTGTGTGTAAAGGATGCTGGAGTAGGCACACTTATTGATCTGATCCTGTAGGACTAGTCTAATATTCTACTAAGTTTGCACATTTGCTTCCAACTTTTGCTTGACTCTAACCAAATCTTGTACCAGGACAAAATCCCAGCATTCCTCAAGATAACCATTTTCTAGACACAAGAAAAGAATTGCTGAATTCTTTTCGGCCTCCCAGCAGATGCTGCAAAAAACCCAAACAGTCTCTTCCCTTGCTTTAATAATAATGAGGAGCTGCTGGCCGTTGCAACGTGACTGTTCCACTGGAAGCGGCCATAACAAGGCGACTGTTTGAGAGCCAGATATGATCAAACAAAAAGGTCTTTCCCATTTGGATTTCAGGGCGGGTAAACAACCTTTGAGCCAAATCCCCAGCTGTTCAGAACGGCCCAAGTTTCAAAATGAACGCTGCTGCGGCCAATCCGCCACTTGAAGAGCCTTTGCTCGGCTTTAAAGAGCGAGCTAATCAGACAAGTCCCCTGTTTTGTGTTGCTTTTCAACACGTGGCTGCCATTTGGATCAAAGGGAAATGCCTCCCGCCACTTTACTTTTTTCTCATTTCCATGGCTGTTGCTTCTCTTAATTGGAAGCAAAGGCATACCAGGGTTCACAGCAGGGTGATGTTGGTTTGCTCAGACAAGAGGTGTTGAAAGAATGGTGTCCTCCAGGAGATATGCAGACACCCATTTTGCTACTCCAAGGATGCATCTACATTACAGAATTAATGCAATTTGGTGCAATTTGAAATGCCATGACTCAGTGATATTGAATCACAGAAATGGGAATTTTACAAGATCTTATTTGACAAAAGAATGCTGGGACCTCAACAAACCAAAAATCCCACGATCACATAGCATTGAACCCTGGCAGCAAAAGTATTGTCAAACTGTATTAATTGTACATTACAGATGCACTGGCAACCCCTTTAAATCCACATTATTATTTTATCTACAGGCCAAATTTTCTCTAGCCAAAGATGGCTCAAAGCCACAAATAATAATAACAACAATATTAATAATCTTTATTTATACCCCGCCACCATCTCCCCCAACGGGGACTCAGGGCGGCTTACATGAGGCCAAGCCCACACAACAAATTACAACAAAATAAAACCAAAAACACAAGCAACAACATAATAATTACATAGAAACATATGAATACAGTGAGAAATTTAAAAATACAATATATACAATCACATTGACAATGGGCGGGCAGCATGTACAGGATAAAATGTTAAAACCCAAGGTGAGATAATAGGGGAGCAGGTTATTTGCAAGGAGAGCTCATAAACATGGCTTGACCCCTTCCAGTCTGGCTTCCATTCGGGGCATGGGACAGAGACGGTCCTGGTCTCCATCACAGACCAACTCCGCTGCCAGCTCGACCAAGGCGGGTCTGCGCTGCTCGTGTTATTGGACCTCACGGCAGCGTTTGACATGGTCAAACACAATCTCTTGATCCACCGCCTGGCCATGGCTGGAGTGAGGGGGACAGCCCTGAAATGGCTGACCTCCTTCCTCCACCAGTGGTCTCAGCGTGTGAGGAGGGGTGAGGTGGTCTCCGAGGGCTCCCCATTAGTTTGTGGAGTTCCGCAGGGGGCCATTCTCTCCCCTCTGTTATTTAACATCTACATGCAGCCGCTTGCACAGCTGGTGCGGAGTTTTGGGCTTGAGTGCCACCAGTACGCTGATGACACTCAGCTCATTCTGAGGATGGAGGGCAGGCCTGGATCCATCCCCGATAATTTCCAACGCTGCCTCGAGGCCGTTACTGGATGGCTGCGAGCCAGTAGGTTGAGAGTGAATCCGACGAAGACGGAGATCTTGTGGCTAGGTCGCCCGGGTGATTGGGATGTCCAGCTTCCGACCCTGGACGGTGTGGCGTTATGCCCATCGCCTTCTGTAAAGAGCCTGGGGGTCCACTTGGACTCCCAGCTGACCATGGAGACCCAGGTCTCTGCGGTCAGCAAGTCTGCCTTTTTCCATCTCAGACAGGCAAGGTGGCTGGCCCCCTATCTATCCCGGAACGACCTGGCCACGGTGATCCAAGCCACGGTCATCTCGAGGCTGGATTACTGTAACGCGCTCTACGTTGGCCTTCCTCTGTCGGTGACCCGGAAGCTCAGGCTGGTGCAGAATACTGCCGCCCGGCTCCTGTCTGGCATGCCAGCAGGTTGCCACATAACACCTACTTTGCAGGATCTGAACTGGCTGCCAATTGAGCACCGGATCACCTTACCTTTAAGGCCTTGCATGGCCTGGGGCCAGCGTATCTGAGGGACCGTCTCTTCCCATATTGCCCTATGAGATCACTTCGCTTGGAGGATACTAATCTTCTGACCGTTCCCTCTGCAAAAGCAGCCAGACTGACAGCTACTCGCCGAAGGGCATTCTCGGTGATTGCACCTACACTCTGGAATGCCCTCCCCGCGGAAACGCGCGCCATCCACGACCTGCTTCCCTTCAGGCGGGCGTGCAAGACCTACCTATTCCAGCGAGCTTTTGATGTGTAGGTCTCATTGGTGTGCACCCCTCCCTGCTGTTATACTGCCCCCTGCTGTGTTGTTTCCCACACCAGGTGTTTTAATTCGCTGTTTGCATGCCATGATGTTTTATTGATATTTTATGCTATGTTTTAATCTGTGTTGTTGTTTTTACGCTGTTGCTTGGTGTCGTGAGCCGCCCCGAGCCCGCCGGGAGTGGCGGCATAGAAGCCGAATAAATAAATAAATAAATAAATGAGGCTGTAAAAACCAAACTTTCTCACAAAAGTGAGAGAAAACGTTGGGGGAAGCAATAGTGTGAGATTGTGTGCCTACTCACCAAAGGCGCAGCGGAAAAGCCAGGTTTTAAGGTGCTTATTAAAGGTTTCTAGAGTAGGGCTTTTCCTGATCTCTCCGGGTAATGAGTTCCAGAGTCGAGAGGCCACAGAGGAAAAGGCTCTCCCTCTTTTACCCACAAGATGAGCCTGTGAAACTGGCAGGGGTGAAAGGAGGGCCTCCCCCGAAGAGCGAAGGTCCCGGGATGGTTCAACAAATGGAAACAAGGGAACTAATGGGGAAAACAGTGATGTGGCCCCAGGAGAGTAAAAAATGTCCTCTGCAGTAGCCCACTCCCTGTTCAGACCACAGAAAGAATGCAGACCTTTGATCGCGTCTACCCTGTCAAACCGCAACTCCCATGATCCCAAAGCATTGATCTTTAATAAGTAGATTGGTGTCAAACTGTATCAATTCTACAATGTAGATGCTTTCACAATTACTGAGCCTCCTCTAAGTGTGAGTAAACACTCAAGGCTTAGCTTGGTACTGAAATGGGAAGCAGAAATTAGAGACATCACATACTATAAATCTGCAGAAAAAAGGAGAATGTGTGTGTAGATGGGCTGAATTTATTATTTAAAAGGTCCTTTTTAAAGGGTAAATTTAGTCCATTTACAAGCACATGGAGATGATTCTTCTGTTTTCAATTGAAACAAGGCTGATCTCTTACCTCTAACTGAGCTTGAACTGAGAATGCCTCCCACAGCCAAAGCACTATAACGATATGTATGTTCAGCACAGATCACATTGTCCGTCTCCGTATTAAGAGAAAACTAAGGTTTTCTTGGTTTTAGCTGAAGCAACATCAAACAATAAATTGCCAGCACTACCATAAAAGGTTGGGTTACAGGAAAATCAATGACCTGGAGAATTG
This sequence comes from Anolis apletophallus, assembly GCA_030556195.1. Classification (NCBI taxonomy): domain Eukaryota; kingdom Metazoa; phylum Chordata; class Lepidosauria; order Squamata; family Anolidae; genus Anolis; species Anolis apletophallus. Next base: position 163,206,989 of record JARBWK010000004.1, read on the forward strand.
CTCCTTTCTCTTCTGCTGGAAGGTTCAACGGGAAAGGGATTACAAATGAATACATCAAGAAATACAATGCAAAAGATGAAGATTTTCTTTTGACAAACTAGCATACAATCCCATCTTTTATATTCCATGCATGGCCATAAATACATCACTTTCTTGTGTGTTTACTATCATGTCATCCTCATGAAATACTATAGTACAGGACCAACATAGCATAGCGTCTCACCTGATCTGAAGCAATGTTTCTGTGTATACTCTCACTGCAGAAAAGGAAGATGTATTAGGCTTATATTTCATCATACTGAGAGGCACACTGGGAACAGACGCCTGCTATCACCCATAGTCTGGCAAACCTCCACCAAAACTCATCATTTTTCCCATTGAAAATTCATAGGAAATTCAAGTATCTTGAGGAAAAGCAAAGTTTTGAAGGGGGGAAAGAACATTTTCATGGTTATAACTATCTCTCTCTCTCTTGGAAACATGTCCAAACAGGTTTGGACTGTTTTCAAAGCATAATAATGACTGTATTCCTGGGAAAACTTGGTGGCATCAGGGAACAACAAGACTGCTTTACAATGCATTGACTCAATAAAGGAATCCATGGCCATGAGCTTAGAAGACTTTATGTATCAGGACCACATTGTGGCCCTGCCATAAACATCACTATTGAGGGAACATGTCTGTTGAATCATGAACCAGAACGAGCCCTTCTCCAAACAACACTCAAGGACCATTTACCCATAGAACCAGGGGCGGATTTAATGGTAAGCAAAGTAAGCACTCGCTTAGGGCGCCACGTGATCAGTGGCGTATCCGGCCGCCAGGTTCCGCGCATACACCATTGGCTCCGTCCCGGCTGCAAAAAGTTCCTCCTTTTTGGCCTTGCTTAGGGCAATTGGCATCTCCATCCAGCTGGAGTCCCTCCGCAGCAATGGCGCATGAGTGGAACTAGCTGGCCCCACGAATACGCGCCCGGCGCACATGCACAGAACTAGCTGGCTCTGCACATGCGCACCCGGCGCACATGCGCACCCTCCACGAGGCCGGAGAGTGAGAGGGCACCAATATAATGTTTGCTTACCATTTTAAATTACCTTGGTCCGGCCCTGCATAGAACACCCCGAAAATGTTGAGGAACATTGCAACGAACTGAAGACCCCCTTCATCACAGAAACTATTGGATATCAAACCAAGAAACACCAAGATTGGTTTGACGAAAATCACGAGATCCAATATCTAATTGACAAGAAAAGGAAAGCCTTCCAAACATGGCAGAGAGATGTCAACTGTGCTGCTAAGAAAAAGATCTATGTCAGTGCAAAAGCTGAGGTCCAAAGAAGGACAAGAGAACTCAAGAACATCTAGTGGACAAAGGAGACTGAAGAAATCCAACACCTGGCAGATACCCATGATGCTCAGGGATTTTTCAAAGCCACAATGGTCATCTATGGACCAAGAAGCCATGGCATACAGCCTCTACACTCATCAGATGGAACCAAACTTCTGAAGGACAAAAAAAAATATCAATTGCACTACGTTGGAAAGAACACTACCAAAGCCTCCTGAATCGCAGCTCCAATTTGGCCGAATAGGTTCTCCCACAAATCCCACAACAAACCAGGGATGAGCTTGCAGCACTGCCTAGTCTGGAAGAAGTCAACAATGCCATCAGCCAACAAAAAATAACAAAGCCAGCAGACCTGATGGGGTCTCTGCTGAAATCTTTAAACAGGGAGGACCTGAGCTGACACAACAACTCCACCAGCTCATTGAATCCCAGCAGATTTCAAGGATGCCACCATCATCACCCTCTTCAAAAAAACAGGAAAGAACAGACTGCGGAAACTATTGAGGTAACCTCCGCTGCGAAAATCCTCGTAAGAATCTTGCAAACCAACTTCTACCTCTCCCAGAAGACATTCTCCCAGAATGGCTTCTGGTCCTTCAGAGGAACAGTGGACATGATCTTCACTGTACAACAGCTTCAAGAGAAATGCAGGGAACAAAATCAACCTCTGTACATGGAATTCATTGACCTTGCAAAGGCATTCGACACACTGAACTGAAAAGCCCTCTCTACATTCTCCACCAATGTAGACCTGACTGTGAGAGCTGTTCAGCAGTGGAACTCTCTGTCCCAGAGAGTGGTGGAGGCTCCTTCCTTGGAGGCTTTTAAACAGAGGCTGGATGGCCATCTATTGGGAGTGCTTTGAATGCAATTTTCCTGCTTCTGGGCAGAATGGGGCTGGACTGGATGGCCAACAAGGTCTCTTCCAACTCTATGATTCTAAGATTTGCAAAACCTTTGCAAAGTTGTTAATACTAGGATATCTTCAAAAGCTCTCATTCATAGGGCTCCTGTAAACTGAAGACAACTTGACAGACGTTAACAAAGTTATTTATAAATCTGCAAAGGGTGTAAATATTGCCGCCTCCTCTTTGATTAGTCTGAATATTTTTTTCCCAACTCTATGCAAAACTAAACAAAAGCTTTTTATGTGGTTTCAAAAATTCCGGAAATGCTGTATCTTGAGGCAAAAAGCAAGCATGGCCTTTTGCATTTCCAACTGTTTGTTTATTTCCCAGAAGGAAGTTGTTATTTATCTCCAGTATTTCTTGCTGGTCTTTTTCATCAGCCTCTTTGATAAATCATTGGGGACACTGCATGATCAAATGTTACTATATAAAAACTTGTCTACATATCTATAAACCAGATTATGTTGCATGAGAAAATCATTACACATCCAACTGGAAAAAAAGAGCGACACAAATCTATAGCTCTGAGTGTGCCCAGGTTGGGTAGGAGATAGCTGTAATTTTTTTAAACTTTTCCAAGATTTGACTGAGAGCATAGCAGTAAGGGATGGAGAAGATCTGTCAGGTTTTTCTTCTTGACTTGTAGTTTTTACATCTGAAAATTAAGAAAGCTTTCGAATGCAGAAGGAAATTCTTCCCTAAGGGCATTAGTTTAAGGCAGGGGTGGGCAATTATTTTTTCCAATGGGCCACACGAGAGCCAAAAAATAAGGCTGAACTACATTCTAATCTACATTATTTATTTATTTATTTACTATATTTACTATATATTACACATCATTAATATTAGTATTAATATATTATTAGTATTAATTATTATATTATAGTATACATATAGACATTATAATATATTGAAATTATAATATAAAATTATTATTAAAAACCACTAAAATTAAATTAAATTCAAGAAGACAAGGTGCGAACCAAGATGGAATGGCCCAATGGATCCAGCCCAGAGGATGGCAAAGCGGAACCAGCCGCCGCCGCAGCAGAGGAGAGCAGAGCAGTAGGCGATTGGAGGCTGCAGGCCCGGATCGCCAGGCACTCTAAAGTCGCCACTCCAAAGGGATGTCAGGCACTCCAAAGCCGCTGCGATGGGATGGCGGCAGCAGCACTCCTTCTTCTTGGTCCCGGGCCGGACAGAATTGGCTGCCGGGCCGGATGCGCCCCGCGGGCCATAGGTTGGTCACCCCTGGTTTAAGGAATCCCACTATGGAGGAAGTATATGTAGGGCTTAACGATATAACATTACTTAATAATAGTAACAACCAAATCAGCACAACAAAAATCAATCAATATCAAGGGGCTCAAACTCATAATTTGAAGGACTAAAAATCATAGGCCTAGATCAGTGGTTCCCGACCTTTTCTTGATCAGGGACAATTTGACCAGAGACCACTTTGACCACGGATCAGGCTCCAACATTAGTACCAAAAGGGTTATGAATCAGTTTTTTTTGTTAACTTTAGATTTGGTTTGGTTATCTGGGGTGCTGATTCAGAAAACTGCATTGGATTGACCACATCAGCTCTAGTTTCTGATACAGAACATATGTCATCAAATAGTAGCCATCTGCTCACCCATAGAAAACTATATTTTTAGTAATCTAGAGCTGATTCAAGGGGCCGGGGCTGGTCAGTGACAGAGAAGGAGAGGCAGGCGGCGCAAAAGGAGTAGAAATGAAATAAATAAAATCAATAAATTAAGAGGAAGGATGCTCACGGACCAGATTTTCATCCTCGTGGCCCACTGGTGGTCTACGGCCCACAGTTTAAGAAACGCTGGCCTAGATGTATTCATTTCTTAGTTTGTTTTCTGCTTAATTCAATTTTTGATAAATCTAAAGTTCTTATTATCCTTAACGAAACAAAATTAATTGGTTCTGATATATTCTGATATATAGAGTCCCCGGTAGCAGATTGGGTTAAAACCGCTGAGCTGCTAAACTTGATGATCAAAAGATCAGCTGTTTGAATCCAGGGGGTGAGGTGAGCTCACGGTGTTAGCCCCAGCTTCTGCCAGCCTAGCAGTTCAAAAACATGTAAATATGAGTAGATCAATAGGTACAGCTTCAGCAAGAAGGTTACAGCACTCCATGCAGTCATGCCAGCCACATGACTTTGGAGACAGGAGGGATGATCAGCTTAGAAATGGAGATGAGCACCATCTCCCAGAGTCGCACATGACTAGACTTAATGTCAAGGGGAAACCTTTACCTTTAATATATTCTTACAAAAAACCTTTAAGAAAACCTAATGAAAGCTGACAGACATCTAAAATGAAGTGAAAGTAACACTGGGCAATACTCCTTGACACTTAAGAAATACAGTTTTTAACCATTTTTGAACATTTTTAAATTCTTCAGAATTGGGAAGACCTGCGTTAAAATCTGTAATGGAAATGTTAATTACAGTGGAGTTTTAGTGTCTATGTTTATTAGTGTTGATAGTGTGGCAAGGGCAGTCAGGAGTTGGTAACATCTGATTGGTTGTGGGTTACCATGGCTATGTAGCCTTTGCAGTAGAAATGTATCCATTTGAGAGTGGCTAGCAAGAAAAGGGGCAGAGCTAGATAAAATAGAGGGGAACATTTTAAAAAGTTGGGAGTCTCTAGCCAGGAGCTAGAGGGAAGAGGATCAGTATTTAAGTTTGTAGCTTCCATTGTTATACTGAAGTAAAGAAAAAGTTAATATAAGTCTAAATTATCAGTTAAGTAGAACTGAGAGACATATATTCTTTGGGAATAAGTTTTGGTCAAAATACTGACGGAAGAGAGTGACTAAAAGTCTAAAGTTACCCAGCCAGGAGGCAGAGGAGAAATTAGATTTTGAAGGAGAAAGTGGCCTAACAGAGTAGACATAAGTTAACTATTTGAAAGTTATGTAATAACGATTTTACATATTCAAAGGAGTGAAAGACAGTTGCAATAATATCCAAGTGGAACTGAAGTAAAGTACCTTGTAACATATAAGCTTATGTGCCAAAGAATTCATGAATAAACATTTCTTTGTTTCAACATATATATTGTATTGCATCAAGTTACAAGACTAAAGGCTGGAAGTAACCAGTGAGGAGAATGGGAAGCTACATATTGACTCCAGATTTGGAATACATATTGAAGAAATATACAGACATATAAAGGTTGTAATCTGTAACAAACACATATTAATAAAGGCACTGCAGAGACAGAGAAAGTGTGTTCCAAGCATGAACTAGAGGTCACTGAGTTTGTAAGGTTTGATTCCTCACTTCCCCTATATCGCCTCATTGCCTCACGTGTACATACATATATGTTTTATATAGACACGGGTGGAATATCCAAGGTCTTAGTATAGTGCCCGCCCTGTCTGACCTCAAACGGTGCGACAGAATCCTAATAAATTTGGTCTCATTGCACGGTTTGAGTTTTGCTTTTCCTGCAAAGCATAGGTAATGTGTACAAAATAAAGCATACATACATTTCCTTTGTTAATCACAATCTGCTTTTCCCTTTCTGTTACTTTACACCATCTTTACACCATCTGTTACTATCATAAATTCCCAGGAAATTCCTGGTGACATAATTGGGTTCACCAAGATTGTGCTGATGCTGGAGTTTTAAGACAACAAAGAACATGTTTACATGCTAAAGTGTGCGCTTTAAGTGAAATGTTTCTCTTTGTGAGTTAGTTGGAGGGATAGCTCACAAGATGACTATACAGTAGGGTTGGGTAGGTTCGATTCAGAAAACCCTAAAAGTCGTAAAAACCTACTGACTTTGGGCTTCCGAAGCAAATTTGAACCATGAAGGAAAAGTGGGAGGTGCAAATCCAAATTTGAACCACTCACCTTTTTTATTCGTAAATATCCATAATGTTTGGATGTCTCCCAAGGTTATTTTAATTTTCACAACCATTAAGCAACTTTGATAAAGGCAAGAGAACTTTTAAAATATAATTATTTTGGGCGGCAAGGCTAAAAGGGACTAATCACAGCCATCTTAATTGTAGTTTGGGAAGGCCAGGCCCCCAATGATAGAGATTGCAAAAGGCCCTGCCGTTAAACTACATTTCTCACAAGACTCAGTATCCAAAATGGCTGAAAGACCCCAAAATATTTAGCTGTTTATAGCAGTTTTCATCTAAATACAAAATGAACTGAATCTACAAAGAAATCAGCAAGCAATATTCAACTTTTGCAAAGCCAAGAGAACATAAACTGCTTTAAAAACAATCATTTCACTTTGGCCTGATTGCCATGAACAAGACACTGGGGTAGCCAGCCAGCCCTTTACAGTCAGTAAGTAATGATAAAATAAAATGATTGCATCTGCAAAAAGGAATAAACAGATGGATGTGTCTTGAGGATCCCCTCCAACTCAGTAGAGGAAGCTATTGATTGTCAGGAGCAGGCATGTAGCCGGGGGGGGGGGCAAGGGGGCTTCAGCCCCCGAAATTCTCAGGGTGGTCCGCGAAAAGGCCTTACTGGTACATTATTCAAACTGTTATGTTTATTCATATCATGATCTGATCACCATGCTCATTATATCCCACATTAATGGGGTTATTGGGATAACAATATAAAAGGTTTGCTAGGGTAGACCATCTTCCACCCAGTCTCAGCCCCCCGAACCAAACTCACCCCCCGAATCAAAATCCTGGCTACAGCCCTGGTCAGGAGGTTAGGATGGTGCCTTTCTGAACAAGGGGGTCAGACTAGATGTTCCTTGATGGGTTCTTACACTATGTTTTCTGTCCTCTAACAATTTAACACAGTTTGTGCCACACAAACAAAGTTTCTAGAGTAGAACAACTACTTTCAAAATAAAGACCACCAAATGAAACAGGAAACAACACTTTTAAACCAGGAACCAATTTTCTTTATTATTAAAAATGTTTTTTTATAAAAAATTTAAAAATTCGCCAAAAATCCAGAGAGAAGTCAAAAATTCTGAAATTTGTTGAGAGAACAGAGGTCCATGTATTCTACCACTGTAGCAAGGTTCGTATGGATTGGTCTAAAAATGAGGGAGGGAGAAGCCCCTGAAGTTTCCCCGGTGCCAGTGCTGTTTTTACCTATTGCTCATGTGCGTCCACCATTAATGAATCGATTTGGAAGTTTTGGAAAGATTCTGAAAGTTCTGACTGTTCTTTTGGGATAAAACCAAAAATAAATTCAGAATCGAACCACTAGCACCCTATACTTCCAAACTGAGTTTTAAAACTTTTTTTAATCAACCAAGTCTACTATACAGTAGTCATCCCTCCACATTGGCTCAGGTTAGGGGCACAAAGACCCAATGATTTGGGGGCTACGGAAAGCTCATAGGGGTTTCACAAGTGGTCTTGGGAACCACACTTCTCCCAGTGAAGTGGTGGGAAGTTAAGACTTTCTGCAAAACAGGTGAGCGACCTGTACTTGCAAATTAGACCACCCCTCATTATATTGGGAAACTCCGACATCACTTAGGAATTCTCCAAGGGAAAATGGAGTCCTGAATCCTTATTATCCTAGAGTTGAACTCTGACTATGCACTCAAATGATCTAGGCAGAACCCTGCCACCTTTAATATATTTTCTGCTTTAGCTTCTAAGAAATCACAATTTTTTTTAAAAAAATCCCCATATCCCTATGATTGGAAAATGCCTCCTTTAGTTGAATAAAGATCAGAGGAATAATGTGAGAGCCGGGGAATGGGAATCCCCTGACTGTACATTTACACATCTGGGGGCTATCATTTTGGAGATACAAAATTGTAGCCAAAGACACTACTCAAATGCTAAACAAACAGACATCTGCCAGGGTGGGAAGAAACTTTGGACCATGAATGCATTCAATAGAGATTGCCAAAATGAGATTGCCAAAATGCAGCTATGTTATCAATCTGGTGCTCTGTAGTCAGATGGAATTTGTGCTGGGAGTGCTCAAACCTAGTCCCAAGGGAGATCTTCTAGAAGTTTGATGTTTAGTAAGGTTTAAATGTGCTGAGGTGCATATCCTCATAAAGCAACAACAGCGTTGCAACTGTTAAGCAAATTATTCCTATTAATACTACTTCTTTCTGCAAGGCTAGTGATATTCATGGTGTTCGGTAAAAGGTAGCATGAACCAGAGGAGAATTGGAAGTTACATTTTCAGGCTTTGGTCATAAGTGAGGTGTTTGTAACAAGTTCAGGAAGGCTCTGCTTCTCTGATGGATTAAGGACCATAGGGTTGACATGCGTGCTGTTTGCAAAAAACTCAAATGACTTGGTACTTCCCCGAACCCGTCCCTCTAGCTTGTGTATATGGGGAGTCATTCACAAACAAGGCACTGTAGGAAAGAAGACCGGATGAAAGAGCAGATTATCTCACAGAATTAACCAAACTTGTCTGTTCTTTGCAAGTGTCAAAACAGTGAGCTGTCGAAAAACAAGATGTGAAAAGATGAGGAAAATTGGTAATGAATTACCACCTCTTAATGTGGAACTGCCTTTGATGAGGTCGCCATATTTCTTCCCCTGTTTTCAGAGTTCACAGAGTCAAAACTTTGCTTGTGTGCTTCCACATGGCAGGGGGTTGGGCTGGATAGCCCCTGTGGTCCCTTCCAACACTATGATTCTATGATAGGATCTTAGAGGTGGAAAAGACCACAAAGGTCCTCCAATCTAACCCCATTCTGCCAGGCAGGAAGACACAACCAAATCCCTTCCAATAGGTAACAATCCAGCCTCTGTTGAAAACCTCCAGAGAAGGAGATTGCTCCAGACTTCCAAGCAGCATGTTACACTGTTGAACAACTCTTACTGTCAGGAAGTTGTTCCTTATGTTTAGGTGGATTCTCTTTTCCTTACATATGAATACATTACTCTGTGTCCCCATCTTTAGAGCAGCAAAAATAAGTTTTCCTCCTCCTCAATACAAATATTTAAGCATAGCTACCATGCATTCCCTCAACCTTTTCTTCTGCAAGCTAAACATACTCTAAGCCAGTGTTTCCCAACCAGTGTGCCAGGGCACACTAGTGTGCCATGAGCGATCATCAGGTGTGCTGTGGGAAATTGGAACCTCCAATACCCTTACTTAGAAAAGGAGCGCTGCTACGTCACAGTACAAAATGCACAATGAATCATACATAATCATACGCAAAAAAACACATTCAAAGTACCCAATCCTGCTGGAGAAAATCAAAAGTCTCACATAGGGTAGTTCGGCATGGTTGCCACAGAGAGCGGAGGAGTTGTGAACCAGGAAGTAGTGAGTTCACGGAGCACTCCTCTATGGAAAACTCGCGATATTTGATGAGATCACAGAAGTGAGATGTTATCAGCATCTTGTTGTGTCGCTGTCAGCATATTCCTACTGCCATTGCAGTTCTGCTAGAATTTGATTTTAACTGGGGGTTTTATCTGGTTTTATGCATTTTATGTGGTTATCTGTTTTTAACTCTGTAAACCGCTCTGGGCTCCAGAGAGAGCGGTATATTAAGTCAAACGAATAAATAAATAAATAAATAAATAAAACAAAGTGTATCCTCACAATGTTATCCAATGACAGTTCCGGGATCTGCACAATAACACAGTCAGTTTGCAGACAATTTAAAGAAGCAGCACCATAATCATAGCGACAAGGTAGAAAATCACGTAGATAATCACATATATTCAAACTGCCAGAGGCTGAAGATAGATGTGGTGATGGAATCGAAAGCTGGCATGGGCAAACTGGGACCTTCCAGGTGTTTTGGATTCCAACTCCCACCATTCATAGCAGCCTCAGGCCCTTTTCCTTTCCCCCCCTCAGCCACTTAAGCAGGAAAGGGCCTCAGGCTGTTAGGAATGGTTGGAGTTGAAGTCCAAAGCATCCAGAGGGCCGAAGTTTCCCCATGACTGACAGCTGTTGTGTCTTTCTGCCATTCCTGCCAGGATATCTATGTTGTGTTCATTGAAACAGGCCCAGGTTACACACTGAGTGTATAAATACATTTAAAAACATACTAACTATATGTATTACTGTGTTAGAGTGCCATTTTGTGTCATTTTGGTTGGTGGTGTTCCCCAGGATTTTGTAAATGTAAAAAATGTGCCGCGGCTTAAAAGAGGTTGAAAAACACTGATCTAAGCCACTCTGCATATAAATTCATGGCTTCTGGACCCTGGACCTCTTTTCTGGACACATTCCAGCTTGTCAATATCCTTCTCAAATTCTATTGCCCAGAATGGGATTTAGTATTCCAGGTGAGGTCTGAGCAATAAATAATAGACTGGTACTATTAATAGTTAACTGTTTTTTCTCCTTACTTCCCATCTTTCCCTATTTACAAAGTTTTAATCCAAATGCAATAGTATGGGAAGTATGGACAGAAGTGTGTGTGTGTGTGTGTGTGTGTGTGTGTGTGTATGCCAGTCCCTGTGGACACTGTTGCTCTTCAGGGATAAAGTAAGTGGCGTTAAGTGATGCAAGAAATTTGTAATCCATGGACTAGCCCAGTTTCAATTCTGCTTCAAGGATCTGGTGCTTAAAATGCTGTAATGCTGTTGACCTAGGGGCATCGCCATTAAACAAAGAAAGATATCAAACCAAAAAAAAAGCTAACTGTTTTTGGAATAATTTTTAAAAGGTAGGCATTTAAGTTGATCAATAAATAAGAGATGCAGGTTAAAGAGTAACAAAAGAAGTGGGCCAGTGTGTCACTTGGTTTACTATTTCACCTCCAAATCAAGAAGCAAAATAATTCACTCAATAACATATTCCTCTATACTCTACCAAACCATTTTACTTGACTAAGATAGGTTAGTCTGGAGCAGTGGTGGCAAACCCTCTCTCTCTTGGCAATGTGTACCACCCCCCCCCCACCCCCACCCCAGTCAGGAAACAAGACAGGGAATCCCTGCCAAAAGCAGCCGCTCGCCAGTCACAATGTCAGTTAGTCCAGAGTCATACACATCAATCAGTGTAGCAGAGACAAACTACACAGCTCAGGTCCAGCCTGTTTCCGTAACCAAGTCTCCCCTTATGAACCTGAGATCCCCTGGGAAGGCCCTCATCTCGTTCCCACCACTGTTACTACTGTGGTTGATGGACATGAGGGAGAAGGTCTTCTCTGTTGTAGTTCCTCGGCTCTGGAATGCCCTCCCTAGGATATTAGATTTCCTCCCACCTTAGCGGCCTTCAGGAAGCAATGAAAAACATGGCACTGGAAACAAGTATTTGGGAATGGCTAGTGTAAATGAAGAGGTGACGTCTGTTTGAGGCAAATTGTAAATCAGGTGTTAACTGCTTTCATCATCAAAAGTAGGACGTCTCTTGTTTTTCATGACACTTACGTTTTAACTCGTTAATGTTTATATAGATGTATTTGATGTTTGTGAGTTGACCTTTCTGATGTTGGTCCTATTTTAATTATTGTGATTTGCCTTTTTGATTTATTGTGATTGTCACTGTGTATATTGTTTTATGTTTATTCATTATTTATTTATTATTTCGATTTGTTAGTCGCCCCTTCCGACAGGCTCGGGGTGACTTACATATATTTAAAACCATAAAAGCACTGTAAAACAACGGACCAATGTCCACGCAATTAAAATTATACAACAGATACACACTAAAATAACTCTTGTGGCCTACATATAAAGTAGTGGCCTAGAGTTATCTACGGACCGAACGCTTGCACGAACAGGAGGGTTTTACAAGCCTTACGGAAGGCTAACAGATCGGTCTGTGCGCGAATTGTGGAGGGAAGAGCATTCCATAAAACTGGCGCGATGGCACTAAAAGCCCTCCTCTGCGTTGTGAGCATTATCAACATAACTGCTTTGAGTCCCTTCCAGGGGTGAGAAAGGTGGTATATACATACTGTAAATAAATAAATAATTAATAAGTATCCAAACCATTCTTCAAAGCACTGTCAAATCTAACAAGAGTCAAGGTACAAGGCCAGCAAAGTCAATCCAACAAGAGTCCTGATCTTTCCCTGACTCATCCACCTTATTCTACAGCTAGTATTTCCAGAATCATATTGCTGCTCCACTTCTACTGCAGACTCAGATGCCGGGCAAAGAGACCCTTCATTGTCATCTTCAGTACTGATCCTGACATCCCCCCCCCTCTCTTGCCCCTCTGCTTGCCTGCTCCCCTGCTTGCTTGCCTGCCTGCTTTTCTGGCTCCTGCTGATTTGCTCACCCACCCACACCTCACTCACCCCCTGCTCACTACCCCCTCACTTCCCACATGAGCCCCCCTTTTCTGCACTCGGTTTACACCAGTGGTTCTCACCCTATGGGTCCCCAGATGTTTTGGCCTTCCAACTCCCAGAAAGCCTAACAGCTGGTAAACTGGCTGGGGTTTGTGGGAGTTGTTGGCCAAAAATACCCGAGAACCCCAGGTTGAGAATCACTGCTCTAGACCATGAACTACTCAAACCATTTCATTGTCTCCTAACTTGATGTTAATTTTTGCTATCTACTGTGATTTTCCTTGGCCACATTACACCACATACTGAGGGATGAGCATCCCACAAAACCAGAACTTCTTTCCTCCATATCATCCTCTTCTCAGCTATTAAATATCACCTTAAAATGTCTTTACTCCAGTGCTGCTTTTATTATATTTATTTCCTCCCATTATACCGTATATCTTTTCCATATTCCTTATACCATCAATCACAAAAATTGCAATAAAAACACCATACAATCCCATGTCTTAAACTACAGGAAGGGAGTATAGGAACAGCAGCCAATTCAAAATCAAAACCATAAGGTAATAAAAGAAGGAAAAACGCAATTTAGATAGGAAATCCCAAATGTAAAAGAAGTAGATGTTTGCCTTTCACTGGAAGGCCAATGGAAATGAGGCCTTAATGGACCCTCATGGGCAGGAAGTTCAAGCCTCCTCTGTTTGCACCAGCTCCATATTAGGAGTCTCCTGTATTCTTACCAAACTCTTGGTGGGCTCCAGACCAGACCTTCTTTCACAGATAGATGGGTGAAGGGCCTATCTTCAGATAGCAGGAGTTTTAACTATTAGGTGATGTATAACTGATATTTTAAAAAGTACTGCATGATCCCAATATTCACAGGGATACGTTCCTGGATTCACAGTGGAAATGTGAAACAGCAGATAATAGTGAACTTGATTGAAATTAAGGACTTCTGAAGGAAACATGACTGGAGAAATATTTCTAGCATTTCAAGGTTCTTCAACATGTTTCTTCTATGGTCAAATGGTCAAATTTGTTGGTGTATACCATTGCATGATCCGGAAGGGTCTAGAACAGTGTTTCCCAACCAGTGTGCCAGGGCACACTAGTGTGCCGTGAGTGATCATCAGGTGTGCCATGGGAAATTGGAACCTCCAATACCCTAACTTAGTAAAGGAGCGCAGTTACGTCACAGTACAAAATGCACAATTAAACATATGTAATCATACGCAAAAAACACATTCAAAGTACCCAATGCTACTGGAGAAAATCAAAAATCTTACATAAGGTAGTTCGGCGTGGTCGCCACAGAGAGCGGAGGAGTTGCGAACCCGGAAGTAGCGAGTTCACGGAGCGCTCCTCTACGGAAAACACGCGATATTTGATAAAATCACGGAAGTGAGTGCCAAAAACAAAGTATATCCTCACGATGTTATCCAATGTCAGTTCCGGAATCCACACAATAACACAGTCAGTTTGCGGACAATTTAAATAAGCAGCACCATAATCATAGCGACAAGGTAGAAAATCACATAGATAATCACATATATTCAAACCGCCAGAGGCGATAGATGTGGCGATGGAATCGAAAGCTGGCATGGGAAAACTTGGACCTTCCAGGTGTTTTGGACTCCAACTCCCACCATTCCTAGCAGCCTCAGGCCCTTTTTCCTCCTCAGCCACTTAAGCAGGAAAGGGCCTCAGGCTGTTAGGAATGGTGGGAGTTGAAGTCCAAAGCACCCAGAGGGCCGAAATTTTCCCATGACTGACAGCTGTTGAGCAAGACCTTCGTGTGTGTCCTGCCATTCCTGCCAGGATAACTATTTTGTGTTCATAGAAACTGGTCCAGGTTTCACACTGAGTGTATAAATACATTCAAAAACATATTAACTATATGTATTACTCTGTTAGAGTGCCATTTTGTGTCATTTTGATTGGTGGTGTGCCCCAGGATTTTGTAAATGTAAAAAATGTGCCACGGCTCAAAAAAGTTTGAAAAACACTGGTCTAGAAAATGCCTAGAGGGAACACATTTCTAGATTCTCCAACACAACTCTATAATCAAGAACTACCAGAATCATGCTAAATAACCTAGAAAACGCCGGAGAAAGCACCTTCTAGGTCCTCTAATGCAGCTCTGTGGCCAGCTTCTAGTGGAAGTATACCACAGAATTGCACTGAAAAAACACCTAGAGAAAACACGTTTTTTCTGGGTGCAAGTAAGTAAAATCATGCATACTGGTCCCAAGGATACGGGGTTATGTCTTCCGACAGGGACTGTCTGTCGTATGTGTAATGTAATCCGTACTGAGTCCCCTTCAGGGTGAGAAGAGTGGAATATAAATAAACAGTATTATTATTATTGTATTGTATGCTAATTTTGACATCTTACAATACTTTCTTACCTCACAAGTTCCACTTGTAAGTGCCAGGAGATGTTATAAAAATATCCAACTTGGAAAGTGATCTACACATTTTTCAAACCAATGAATTAGCCAATCAAAGAAACTTAGCTAAGAATGTGAATGACCATGGGAAATGTCTTCCTCTTATCTTTAACCTCCTTAAACATTTATACTTTGAAATGGTTCTTTATGTGACAATTCTATCTTTAAGTCTTGTCAGTTTTCTTGGGCCTAGAATACCAAATAACCCTCCCAAAATGGGAAATTTCAGAATTTCATAGAATGTTGCCATGGCTGCTTAAGTGGAATATAGTACTCTAATTGTACAATGTAAAAGATCCCTTAGGTGGCTGTTTCCATTCCAATACTGGACTAGAGGGATCAATAGTCTGTCTCAAATTAGCTTTACATGTTTTTTCATGTTAAATATGCACTCTTTAGCAGCCCAGGACTGTCCAAAGGGGAGCCATTGTTGAAGAGAGGTGGATCATATGCGCAATGGTTTGACTAACCATCTGCTGCAATGGTTTTTTTCTGGTTATGGATATGCAGCACGTATCTCCCCTACCTCATTAAATGTTGTTCATTTATCCACTTCCCACAGCTTGTATATCTATCTACCTGGGCCTCCAACTTGCTCATTACACAAAACTCTTCCCAGTATTTCCTTTCAAATTCCTTAGATATCATGCCTTTGTGTCTTTGGAGGAGGCAGTCCAGACTCAGGATGCCCTAGGAAAGACCTCCAAATTCACTTCCAGTTTTCATGTAAGGTTAAACTTGGTGACAATTATTTATTTGCCTCTTACATTTCTACAATGACATTTATTCAAGAGACTTAACTGTAGATGAACTGAGACTAGGCAAAAATGTGATTTAAGCAGAAGAAATCCAATACTATGGGATCCCCCAAACAACTAAAGAACTATGGACACCTCCAATGAGGGTGGAAGGTTGTGATGCTTGTTGTTGTACTTTTCTTCCAAATGACTTTTCTGTTGTCTTGGGGGCATCTGCACAGCAGAAATAATACAGCGTGGTGCCACTTTATTTGTTTGACTCAATGGTATGGAATCCCGAACGCTGGAGTTTGTTAAGGCAGAAAATGCTAAAGACCTAAACAACAACTTCCATGATTCCATAGCATTAGACCAGTATTTCCCAACCTTTTTTGAGCCGCGGCACACTTTTAACATTAAAAAAATCCGGGGGCACACCACCAACCAAAATGACACTCTAACACAGTAAAGAACGGCTGGGGGATGGTGACCTGCTGGGAACAGCTGTTGGGAGTGCTGGGGGAGGGGGAGGAGCCAGGCCAGGCCATGCCCCGCCCCCTCCCTCCGGCTTCAGTTCTCCCACAGCTTTGCCAGCCTTGAGGGGCAGTGCCAAGCCAGCGGTGGCAGAGCCAGCACAATGCTGGCTTGGCACTGCCCCCTCAAGGCTGGCGAAGCTGTAGGAGCGCTGAAGCCGGGGAGGGGGCCGAGCCAGGCCACACCATGCCCCCCCCCTCCCCCCAGCTTCAGTTCTCCCACAGAGGAGAAGCATGAGTGGTGGGTGGGTTTCAGTAGGCGGGGCTCCTCCGCGCGGCTTCAATGAGCGAGGGGTGCAAGTCATGGTGGATTGGAGGCTGGCTGGGGAAATGGCCGAAGGAGGTGGCGCCCTGGGCCCTTCTTCTTTTTCTTCGCCGCCGCTCGGCCCTTCCTCCTCCTCTCCCAAGCAGCAGGAGTTTGGCAGGAGGGGGGAAGGAAGGGGGGCAGAGAGCTTTTCTCACGGCACACCTGATGATCGCTCACGGCACACCACTGGTTGAGAAACACTGCATTAGACCATGTCAGTGAAAGTGGTGTCAAACTGCATTAATTCTCCCATGCAGATGGATTCCTGGACTATATATCTGGCATTTCCTACCATTAGCTACAAACACCCGTTCCAACCCTTGAGTGGATTCTTTTTAATTCTGCCACAAATTCTAACAGAAAAGAATCCATCTGTGCTATTCCTTCCATTCTTTTTTAAAAATGTATTTAAATCAGTAAGTAGCCTTTATTTCAGCCAACAAACCTTTGGCTGAACTCAAATGAGGACAGAATACTAAAATACAGCATGTGTGTCTCCTTGGCCCTGGAATGCCCTCTCCAAGAAAATCATATTAGCTCCTAATCTCCTTTACTGATGTGCCAAGGTCCCCTTCCCCTCTGACCACCCTGGACCCTTCCTGCCCTCTAATTTTGTATGGCCCACAAATGGCTCTCCACATTGCCTAAAGCAGACAAAAGACAACCAAAACTTCTGTGCCACACACAGAAGCCAAATATTTGTTAGAGACGTGCACATGCATTTGTCATACTATGCAGACAGAGCTGAAATGTCTACATTCCACAACAGATCTATCCCATTCATAGAATCATAGAGTTGAAAGAGACCTTGTTGGCCATCCAGTCCAACCCCCTGCCAAGAATCAGGAAAATCACATTCAAAGCACCCCCAACAGATGGCCATCCAGCCAATTTAAAAGCCTCCAAAAAAGGAGCCTCCACCACACTCTGAGGCAAAGAGTTCCACTGCTGAATAGCTCTCACAGTCATGAAGTTCTTCCTCATGTTCAGGTGGAATCTCCTATTTTGTAGTTTGAAGTTTGCGTCCTAGTCTCCAAGGCAGCAAAAAAACAAGCTTGCTCCCTCCTCCCTATGACTTCCCCTCACAACTTTATACATGGTAGAAGAACAGACTGTGCTCTGGCATCATGAGATGCAGAACCAACCTTAAGAGATGTGGCTACAAAGTGAAGCCCACGACAAGCGAGTGTGGAGAAGAGCAAACCACAGACCACCTACTACAATGCAGCCTGAGCCTTGCCACATGCACAATGGAGGACCTTCTTATAGCAACACCAGAGGTACTCCAAGTGGCCAGCTTACTGGTCAAAGGACATTTAACAGAATACCAAGTTTTAAAACTGTGTGTTTTCTCAAATACATTGGTTTGCTCCTGATATCTATGTATATAATAAAAGTCAGTGTTTGCGGCCGAGCGGTGGGAGGAATATGTGGCAGCATTTCGATTGGCTTCCACTCTGGGATTATTTGCATAAATGGCTCTGACTGGCCAGCCACCCAACATTCCAACACAGCACAGAGAGGAAAGGAAAGGGCCTGAGGCAGGCATACATGGCTGGAGTTGAAGTTAGCCAGTTGACAGTTTTTTCTGTCGAAAATGGAATGTTCAGTACCTTCACCCAATACACTTCTAAGGTGACTCAGAGGGAAAGCAAAAGGCCTCAGGCAGTCAGCCACTGCGGCCCACAGCAATGACGGATCAGGACCAAACATGGCAAACAAGGGACCAATGGCCCACTTCACAACCTGGTGTGGTTTAGGGCAGGATGGGCCACAAATGATGGGATTTGCAGTGCCTTCACCTCATTCACTTCCCAAACAACACTGCAGGTCCAAAATTGACAACAAGGCTTCCTTAACTTGATTTTCCTGACTAGGCCTCAGCTCATGGGATATTGTTAGGCTTCCTCAACTTGATTTTCCTGACTAGGCCCCCAACAATGACAGAACAAGACAAAACTTGGCACACAGACCCCCAAGATGCACCCTACGTCCTGGTGTAGTTTGAGGAAGGGTGGACCATGGATGATGGGACTTGCAGTACTTTAGTTCACTTCCTTAGACCACTGTGGCCCACACCAATGACGAACTATGGCACACAGTGCCTTCCTCAAAGCTAGTGATAAATAAATAGCAGAAGGGGCAGAACTGCACTCACGGCAAATCCATTGGTACTTTTATTTGAAAATTGCACATTGTTCATTACATGTGCTTGTGTTAAAGTACAGTATTTGCATTGACATGAGGACAAGCTGATCTAGGATTTTAGAGTTGATCTTTTGTGTGAAATGTATAGCCTTATTATATACATATGCTGTTAAGACTGCATAGGCTTCAAGTGAGAACCGGAGGAACACATTTAAAGTGTGTATCCGTTCTTTCAAGGAGAATTCAACCTCATTCCTAACACTTTACAAGCTGATCTCCCGGACACTATTCATTACCAGTAAGGGCAATTTCTTTGAGCCCAGTTTCCTGCCCAGAATGGTTATCACACAGCTGCTTAAATCAAGCTGGTAATTTTATATGTCAAGGAAAGCCCTGCAGGAAGTATTGGCTGTATTTATCATGTGCCTATCAAGGGCACTGCTTTCTTACTAGGCCTGTAACAAAGCAAGGAGCCCGGTGTCATAATACGGGGTTGGGAGGGGAAGGCGTAATGGGACTCTGGAGTTACAGCTTACTCAAGCTGATGGCCTTGATAATATCCTCAGTGAAGCCCGGAAAGCTGCTGCCTGGACGTTCTCTTCTGTCGGTGTCAATACAAATGTGGCATTCCTGATGGGGCCAGGGGCGAAGTCTGGCTCTTTGCACGCCGAGCCGAGGAGTGGGGAGAAGTCTGCTTTTGACACTGAAAGGGACAGACTGGCTCCCGGTGCAAGGTCAAAGAGAGATAGACTCCTAAGTTGTTGTACCGGAGAGCCCGTGGAAAGAAAAGAAGGAAAAAGAGCTCAAATGAAATAGAAGCCAGATAAAGGTCTGGAACCAGATCCTGCGCTCTATCAATGCCCTGGGTTAGTGTAAGGGAGACACATGGGAACGCAAACACAAGGAAAACGATAGGGTATTTTCCCCCTTTGCACCGTTGACAACAAATAAGCCCCACCCCTTCCAGAAAGAAAGAAAGGGCCAAAGAAATAAAAATGAGAAACCAGGGAGCCTTGCAGCCTGATAATAGAAGAAAAGTCCATTTGTTTTCTGCGCACAATGAGGAGTTTGTTCACGGCAGCATAGAGACCGTCCCATCACTGGAAATCTGGATTTCACTTTTTGACCTCACTCGGCCTAGTAGATCAAGTCAAGCAATGCTGATATTTCTCTTCTGCAGGAGAATGAGCCACCTTTCAGTCCTCCTACTCCCTTTCCCTTTCAGCTTTCATATGTCAACATAAAAAATAGCTGCCGAGAGGCATACCTCCAGTGGCTGCACCTGCAAACATCCACTTATCTCTGGGCCTTTGGTGCAAAATATCATCCCTAAAGGTTTGCTGCAGAGGATCTCTTAATTGTGGTTGGACTAACATAATTATTATATTTTATTGGCCATTGTTCTAAATTAAAGTTGACCCTTCTTATCCACGGATACTGCATTCATTGATTCATAGGTTGAAAATATCACATCTCTTAAAAAAAGGGCAAAAAGCAAACTTTGATTTTGTCATGTGTGTGTGTACACACACATATATATACATACATGCACACATATATGTCCCAAAAGCCTCCATACACAGCAAAAAGTAGTGACACATATTATATTATATTTATTATTTATTTATTGTATTTGTATCCTGCCTTTCTCACCCCAGACGGGACTCAAGACAGCCTTACAATAGGCAGCAGTATAGTATAGTATAGTATTAATAATAATAATAATAATAAAAACCAAGTATGGATCGTCAATGTTGCAATCCCAAAAGCAAAATTGAAGAGAAACAACTGGAAAATCTGACACGGCACGAGGATTTTAAAATCGAACTTCAAAGACTTTGGTACAAGCCAGTCAAGGTGGTCCCAGTGGTGATTGGCACATTGGGTGCAGTGCCTCAAAACCTTGGCCTGCACTTAAACACAATCGGCACTGACAAAATTACAATCTGTGAACTGCAAAAGGCCGACGTGTGATCCAATGCAACAACCAGCATCTTCTTTGCTGTGTACTAATTATTTGAGTTTCAAAAGTAATATAACTTTATTTTTGTATTCCATCTTCATCTCCCCAAAGGGACTTGGAGTGGCTTACATGGGGACAAGCCCAATCAACATAGTTTAAAATATAACACAATAAAATTCATAAAACAACATCATAAAACAATATAAAACAGACAACATCATAACACAGCATAAAACGACCATCGAGCAAACAACCAACAGCCTGATACAGTAAATAGTTTCTGGGCTCAGGCAGGCGGGCTGGTGCAAATCAGTTGTAAGGACAGGGCTGATGATTAAAGAGCAAAAGCCAGATGATAAAATTAGGATTAGAGGACAATATGAAGTAAAGCACTATATCTATAGATACAGTAGGGAACAGTAGTAAAGTCCAAGGACTAAATCTTGGGTCATACCTGGGGCTAAAATTATCTGGGGAATCTCGTAACTTCATTCTTGTAATGAGTAATCTAACTATTTAATCAAAACTTGATTTTGCTATTATATGCAATGGGATTTGAGTGTCCACACATTTTGATACCCATGGAAGGACCTGGAAACAACCCCAGCAGATACTGAAGATCCACTGTAATGTTTTAATCATGTTTTTTCTTAATTGTGTTTTATCTGTTGTAATTTCCATCGTTTTAACTGCTTTTTGCTTTTACTAGCATTGTGAGCTGCTTTGGGTCCCCAATGGTAAGACATTTTGGATATAAATTAACTAACTAAATACAATCAACTCCCTTTGCTTTCTAAAGCCATCTTGTATATCAGGCTGTTGTTTTAGCTACAGATGTGAAAATCATTCCATTTTGACTCTGTTGAGATTCCCTGGATCCCACCTCCATATTTTTTTCTTGTCCATGTTTCGCATCAGGTTACAAGATTTTGTGTCTTAATTTTTGCATGGAAATTCATGCCCATTGTCTTGTGTATATCTTTTATCTTCTTTTTGTTAACTGTTTGAAACGCTCAATAAAGATTTTTTTTTTAAAAAAAAGAAATTCATGCCCATCCTTAATACATTTTTTCCTGATGCATATATTTGTTTTTGCAATTTTCCTTGCTCACGTAATGTTTCTCTGTTGACAAAAACATGTCTGTGCATGATATTTTTCCTCTCATTTTGACACTGTATTTCCCCCCATTTTAGCACATTTGGCCATTCACACTTAAAAATATGTGCATTGATTTGTCTGCATTTTCTTTCACATAAATGTTCTGCAAGCCTCTGTGTGAATGCTTAAGGAGAGGTGAGAATTTTCCATCAGCAAGTCCTTGGAAATGCAAAACGACTACTTCTCTCGAAATTCTCAAGCCCAATTAGATATATTGAAGGTGTATAGAGGAATTGAGAACCAAAACCAGACTTTGGGGGGAATAGACATTGCCCACCCCATGCATAGATTTAGCTCCATGTAGAACTGTGGTTCTTAACCTATGGGCCACGGACTACCAGTGGGATGCAAGGACAAAAATCTGGCCCACGAGCCTCCTTTCTCTTTATTTATTTTTTCTATTTTATTTCTACTTCTTTCACGCCGCCCACCACTCCTTCCCTTTTGCTGACCATGGCATACATTCTGTATCAGAAACTAGAGCTAATGTGATCTATCCAATGCATTTTTTCAGAATCAGCCCCCAAACTGAATTTAAAGTTGACCAAAAACTGATTCATAACCCTTTTGGTACTAATGTTGGAGAGTGGCCCCTGGTCAAGTGGTCCCTGGTCAAAAAAAAAAGGTTGGGAACCTACATTGTAGAATCTGTAAGAAAATATGGAGCTGAGGGACAGTAATGGGTACTGTCCATTATCCCGATGGAGGCCAAAAGGGGGCACTAGACAAAGAAGGTTAGTCCATTTTATTGAGGGGAGGAATGGAAGGAAGAAAAACATTTCCACATTTTCACTGGTTAGTTCTCCTCCCCACTTCTGATTTCATAAATGAGGGTTGTTTCCACGACAGCGACATGGGGGAATAACAGGAAAACAGAGGGGAATGGTTTTCCTCCATAATAATAATATCCTCTCCCCCCTCTTATTCAACATCTACATGCGACCTCTCACACAGCTGGTCCGAGACTTCAGGTTAGAGTGTTACCAATACGTCGTTGACACTCAACTTATCCTGAAGATAGCTGGTCAACCAGACACAGTGCCATGTAATCTCCATCAGTGTCTGGAGGTTGTTACCAGATGGGTTTGGGCTAGCAAGCTGAAAGTGAACCCTGCAAAAATGGAGATCCTGTGGCTGGGCTCCCCGAGTGGTGGGACCATCAAATTACCGACCCTAGATGGCAAGACCTTGCGCCCTTCACCTCGAGTGAAGAGCCTGGGTGTCCAATTAGACTCTCGATTGACGATGGAAGCCCAGGTGTCCTCCATCAGTAACACGGCCTTCTTCCATCTGTGTCATATCAGACACCTGGCCCCCTACCTCCGTAGAGATGACCTGGCCACAGTGATCCAGGCCTTGGTCTCCTTGAGACTGGACTATGGCAATGCTCTTTACATCGGCTTACCAGGGTCTACCATCCGTAGACTTAAACTGCTTCAAAATGCAGCTGCTAGGAGGGGGCCCTTGCAACGTGTCACATCACTCCAATTCTGCAAAAACTTCACTGGCTTCCGATCGAGTATGGAGTCATCTTTAAGCTGCTGGTCCTCACCTTCAAGGCATTACATGGCTCCGGCCCATTATATCTAAAAAATCAACTCGCTTTCTATCAAACCCAGAGACCACTTCAATCTGAAGATCAAATGCTGCTTGTAGTTCCCAGTCTCAAGATCATACGATCTACAAAGACCAGGCGCAGGGCCTTTACTGCTGTGGCCCCGTCTCTTTGGAACACTCTTCCGCTTGAAGTCCGTACGCTCCAAGACTTACTAGCTTTTTGTAGAGCGTGCAAGACTTATCTGTTTAGGCAGGTCTTCCCACCTGGCCAATCAGTTTTATGTTTTACCATTATCATTTTGACTTGGTTGTTTTTTAAAAAATGGACAACTGGGGCTGCTTTGTTTGGTTTTTGCTTCTCTTTGTGCAAATATACTTTTCCGCAAATGGGTTGAAATCTTTGTATATGTACAGAAACATCAGTAAAGACTGTATGTCATTCTTATCCAGAACCACTTGGATTTTTTTCTCATGGAAAGTGTTCCACTAAAGGATGCTTGAAAATATTCAACAGTCTCAGGGAAAAATGCAAAGCATGAAACAATACAAAATAGGTTTCCAGGGGGTTACTTTTCCCTTAGGGCTGCAGGATCAAAATTTCATAACAATGGGATGCTTTTGAGCTGTGGGGCTTGACATCCATTATGCACTCCGAAACAAATGAGGGACATCTATTATGAATAAGAGGCATCCATTATGTCGCTTGAAAGCAAGAAGTGGGGAAATAAGGGACATCCATCCCAAGATGATAGCGAATTCTCCTTACAATAAATGCACCCAGTAATCCCTCATGCCTTTCTACACATTCCCGATTTGCACCATGTACCATTCACTCATTCAATTATCTGCGGTCTGAGAAACATTGAAATACAGAGACTGGGCTCTTCCATCAACAAGACAGAGTGCAACTTTATACTCATAGAGTTACACAGCAGTTGCGCAAAGCTGAATTGTGACAGCATACGACCAACTATGCACAGCACAACTATGCAGTGAAGCGCAATGCAAGACCACGTGCATTGTGTGACCATGCACTTCACACGTAACTCTGCTTTTGCAACTATAGTTGTTCTGCATCGGGTGGAAATGTCCAATTCTTTTAGTATGATGTGTAAGACATGCGTAAGACATCATAGATTGCCAGCCAAAAGAAACTATTCAAGAAGATTTGCCCTCCATTAAAAGACCCTGAAGTCCAGAGACAGTGTATCCAGTCCTCTAAATTAATCAAGACAATTGTGGCATTGTGCTTTGAGCATTGTGTTGTGACTCCAGAGACCAGGGTTCAAATCCCTCCTTAGCCATGGAAAGCCATTGAGTAACTTGGTCAGAACATCATATTCTCCTTGCCTCAGAGGAAGGCAAAAGAAAATCTCAACTCAACCAAATTTGCCTGGAAATTTTCATGAGAGGCTCACCCTAGGGTTGCCAAAGGTCAGAAATGGCTTGAAGGCACGCAACAACAAGAAAGCATACTCCTCCAGTGATATTTTCCAGCACATTTCCAGTCTTGACATCTTTAGATTGCACTTATCACAGAATTCCATATGAGAAACAGGGTTCCTGAGAAACCTCCATAGCTTTGGGTTGTTTTGGTTTTTTTGGGCTGTATGGCCATGTTCTAGAAGCATTCTTTCCTGACATTTCACCTGCATCTATGGCAGGCACCCTCACAACCTCTGAGGATGTTTGCCACAGATGCAGGCAAAACATCAGGAGAGAATGCTTCTAGAACATGGCCATACAGCCCAAAAAACCTACAACCCAGTGATTCCGACCACGAAAGCCTTTGACACTCCATAGCGTTATCATTATAGTAAGGGGGGAAAGAATAACTGTAAGTCCCCTTGGAAGAGATAGTCTCTCTGAACCGGATGGAATATGGGATTCTACTTTGACCAAATCGGCCCTGAATGTTTGTCTTTCGCAAGACTGAAAGCAATATTAAAGGTGTGACTGAAACCATTCAATCTCCCCTCTTACATTTACTCAATACTGGCGCATTACTTCACATTGCCTGCATGTTATTGAGACCACTGCTGCTCACCTACTACTTTCTCCCTTCTCCAGCTCTAAGAAGGCCTACCTCATAATGTTTGCATGGTAAAGCTCTACCAACAGAGGGCAGGATCCCTTTCTGGGTTTTTTTTCTTTCCTTCCTCTATTTTCCTCATAAACCTTCTACCTTCTCCCTCCCTCTTTCCTTCCTTCTTTCTTTTTTCTTCCCTTGCTCTCCCTCATATACCTTTCCCATCTCCTTTCTTTTCTTTCTTTCTTTCCTTTCTCTTCCCTTCATTTGTTTGTCTTCCTTTGTCTTCCCTTCTTTCTTTCTACCATTCTCAGGCCTTTCCCCATTTCCTTCCTCCCCTTTTAATTTCCTCCCTTCATTTTCCTCATACACCTTCTCCCTCTCTCTTTTCCTTCCTTCCGTTTCTTCTTCCCTTGGTTTCCCTCATATACCCTTTCCCTCTTCTTTCTTTCCTTCTTTTCTCTTCTTTCCTTTCTCTTCCCTTCTTTCTTTCTGCCATTTTTATGCTTTTCCCCATTTCCTCCTCCTTCCTCTCTCCTTTTTCTTTCATTCCACCATCCCTCCCTTCTCCTTTACTTTTTTCCCTTCTTTTTTCTTACTTCCCTCCCTCCCTTGCTTTCATACATACATCACTTAGCAGCAGTCAAGTTGCTTTACTCCCTTTCTTTCCCATCACACAGGACCACTTCACCTAGCTAACAGTTCTGCTAGCTGCAGAATCAGCTGAGAAGTGGACACCAGCATAGATGTTGGCTGACAACCCTAGAAGAGGTCCCTACTATTGTCACTCACTAGTGGAAAAGTAATAGAGGGGGGAAGATGATTTAGACAGTAGAGAAGCAGATAATCTGAATTTGATAGAGGAGAGAAATGAGAGTGCACTCTCAAATGCAGTTGCTTATTAGAAACTGGTTTCAAATTGGACTGATTGCTTAACAAAAATCTGAGATATCCAAAGTATCAGTTGATTTTGAGAAAATTTCACTAGGATTTGATAGTCATCCATCCATCTCCATATATAAAAAATATTGAAGAATTTTTATTTTACTCACTGAGAATGCTCATGAAGATCTTGATGGAAGCTGCTGCTCACTGGGGTAGGGTCTCCATCTAGTACTTAGAAGTGTGTTTAAATCCTTCCTGATTCATAAGCAGTGCCCATCAATCCTAAAAATAGGGATCTAGAAAAAAAGAGGAGGGAAACAATGTATTATTTCTTTGTCAGGCCACATATGTACAGTGGGATCCCAATTTCTGCTGTAGTTTGGTTCCAGGACCCCATGTGGATACCAAATTCCATGGATGCTCAAGCCCCATTGTATACAATGGTACAGTAAAGGTTATGTCTGCATATCAGTGTATTGCTTAACACAGTGTTTCCCAACCTTTTTTGAGCCGCGGCACACTTTTTACATTTACAAAATCCTGGGGCACACCACCAACCAAAATGACACAAAATGACACTCTAACACAGTAATACATATAGTTAATATGTTTTTAAATGTATTTATACACTCAGTGTGAAACCTGGGCCTGTTTCGATGAACACAACATAGATGATCCAATATAGATAAGTAATTTGAGCATTGGAGTTATGGGTGCATCTACACCAGGCATGGGCAAACTTGGGCCCTCCAGGTGCTTTGGACATCAACTCCCACCACTCCTAACAGCCTCAGGCCCCTTCCTTAAGCAGCTGAGGGGGGGGGGAGGAAAGGGCTTGAGGCTGGTAGGAATGGTGGGTGTTGGAGTCCAAAACATTTTGAGGGCCCAACTTGGCCCAGACCTGGTCTGGATTGATCCATGCACACACATGAGACTTTTGAACCTCAGTATGGGAAGCAGGGCTCTCTCTGTGTCGTGACTCTCCTTCACACGCAGTCCTGCCCTCCTCAGGAAACAAGGGAGAAGGAGAGGAGGCCTCAGTCTAAAGGAATGGGCTCCTTCCAGACCTCGCCCACTCTCAGTCCCGGATTCCGTCGTCGTCTGTTCTAGATCCATCAGGTCATGTAGCAGCCTTTGCAGTAGAAACAGACCAACCAACCGACATGCATCCATAGATATGTTGACACACACACACATTCATTCATGTTTTAATGATCCTGTTGGCTAGCCTTTGTTTTATAAAGAGGCATATAGGAAAGCCAAATAAACCAGAGTCATACCATGATGCCTCTTCACTTAAAAAGAGACATATTTGGCTCAGGCAACATCTTCACAGAATTTTTAATAGTAAGCACTAGGCATGAGAAAAAAGTTATGAAAATGTTTCGTTTCGTAAGAAATTCGTAAGAAATGCTACTTTCGTGTATTTCCGCACCTGGAACGCCAACCAGGAAGTGGACTTTCTTTTTCGAACTTCGGGGCCAGGACTTTCTTAAGTGTCGTTATTAGGTCGTGGGGGCACCCTCCTTCTCTCACTCACCCCCTCCCGCCTCCCTGGCCAATAAGTATTATGGCAAGGCAAGCCCTACACTCGCTCCTTTTTCGGCTGGAAGCCCGGAAAAAATGTAAACAGAGAGGATTACTCAGAAGTAACGCTGCAAACGAGGGCACTTTGGATGAAGGGCCCTCCTTAGTGGATTAACTACTGAGTAAACCTCACTGTTTACATTTTTTCCAGGCTTCCCTGCCTCCTGCCCTGCCAGGATCTAAAGCATCAAAGAGTATTGGGGTGAGAAACCAACCTAATATATAATAGAATGAATGCTACTGTAAGT
Organism: Anolis apletophallus; assembly: GCA_030556195.1. Taxonomy (NCBI): domain Eukaryota; kingdom Metazoa; phylum Chordata; class Lepidosauria; order Squamata; family Anolidae; genus Anolis; species Anolis apletophallus. The sequence goes on from JARBWK010000004.1 coordinate 163,235,056, forward strand.
GCCTAATATTATAAGTAATCCAACTGGTCATACCTACATTCCATGCACATGCAATAATACAGCAGTAATAACAATAAGAGGTAAAATTCAAACCGAAGTATTCTGACTGGTCTCTCCTCATGCGGTGCAAACGGGCTCTTCTCTTATTAGCCCGGGAAATTAGCCCGGGGGAAAGCCAGCGTTTGCTGCGTGGGAGCACACACATACATATTCTTGGGGGGGGGATTTGCTGCAGAATACCGGGCTCAAAGAGAAGATTATGCAGCAAATCCCCCAAAGAATATGTATGTGTGTGCACCCAAGCAGAAAACGCTGGCTTTTCCCGGCTAATTTCCCGGCTAATAATAGAAGAGCCCGTTTTGCACCACATGAGGAGGGACAAGTCAGAATACTGGTTTGAATTTTACCTCTTCTTATACCCATTGTTATTACTGCTGTATTATTGCATGTGCATGGAATGTAGGTATATGACCAGCCTGGGCAAACTTGGGCCCTCGCTCCCTCGAGATCGGGGTGAGAGAGAGGCAGCGAGGAGCCAGGGGGGGGGGCTCCTCCTCCTTTTCTTTTGCTGCTTCCAAGAATAGAATACCCCCTCCCTCCCTCCCTCCTTTGCTCCCTCCTTCCTATTTGGAGAGTCCCATCTAGAATTCAGTGTGATTTATTCAAGTTTTGTTTACAACTCCCAGAAATCCTAGCCAATTTACCAGCTGTTAGATTTTCTGGGAGTTGTAGGCCAAAACCATCTGGAATGTGCATGCGCTGGCATACAAACTACTAACGAATTTCGTTAGTAATTAAGTTACATTTTAGAAATTTTTGGAATTTTTTTTGTAAGTCTTCCTATTACTAATAAAAAAAATCCCCCCTCCCCCATTAGATTTTCGATTCCCTATTTTTGGGTTCTAAACCATGCCTAGTAAGCACCAAGCAAACTATATAATTTTATGTAGACTAAGGTGAAAATGCTGGCTATGTAACAAAGTTGTGTGGATAAAGACAATATAAAGTGAGGGCAATATTTCCTGGATTGGCACTATCCTCTCTTTGAATAGGCAAACATACTGACCTCTATATCAGTGTGGAGCCACAAACCGGGAGAAAGGCTCACCGCAAAGAAATTGAGAAGATGGATCTCTGCCCCTGGCTGCTTCCAAAGCGCGCTATGGAAGCAGCCAGGAGCATAGATCCATCTCCTCCGTTTCCTTGTGCGGAGCCTTTCTCCCGGTTCGTGGCTCCACCAAGCCCGGAGAAGCCGCAAACTGGGAGAACAGCTTCCCGCAGGGCCCAGGCCCTTCCTGGGAGCAGAGTTTGGCCGTCTCGCATCTTCCGCCGAGCCCGGCGAGAGACGCGAACTGGCCAAATCCAGCTCCCAGGAAGGGCCTGTTCCTTGCGGGGAGCTTTCTCCCGGTTCGCTGCTCCACCAAACCCGGCAGAGCCGCAAACTGGGAGAACAGCTCCTCACAGGGCCCCGCCCCTCCCTCCTCCCCCTCTTCTTCGGTGCGCGCAAAACCGCTCTCGGCCTCCCTCCGGCTCCCTGTCTATTTTCCCAAAACTCCATCTGTGTTCACATTTGGGCATATTGAGTATTCATGCCAAGTTTGGTCCTGACCCAACGTTGTTTGAGTCCAGAGTGCTCTCTGGATGTAGGTGAACTACAACTCCAAATCTTACACACTGGTCATTTATTAACTATATGTATTACTGTGTTAGCCTGTCATTTTGTGTCATTTTGGTTGATGGTGTGCCCCAGGATTTTGTAAATGTAAAAAAGTGTGCTGTGGCTCAAAAAAGGTTGGGAAACACTGCTCTATATTACCGGTGACCCAAAGTGCATCTACATTGTAATATTAATACCGTTTGACACTGGTTTAACTGCCATGGCTCAGTGCTATGGAATCCAGGAGTTTGTAGTTTGCTAAGGCACCACCACTCTTTGTTAAAGAAGGCTAAATACCTTGCAAAATTAGAACTGTGAGTCCATAACATTGAACCATGTCAGTTAACATGGAGTCAAACTGCATTAATTCTACAATGTAGAACCCTCAAACTCAAAATGGAGTCACTGGCTCACTGTCATCAAAGCAAGAGCCATTACAATGGAGGAAGTCTTACCCCCTCATCCCCACCCCGCCCCACCAATCCATCTCAGTACGCAGTCCATAGAGCTGATTTTCTACCGTTTCTGCTTTCATGGAGAAGAGACACTTCCACATTGAGACAAAATAAGATGCATCTTCTTCCTTGGTAAGCAATGTTAACATTGTGGGTCTCTTAATTGTGGATGCAGAAGGAAAGTAGCCAGGAAAATGTATTTGCATTACTGTCAGGGATAGGGCATGCTGCACTATTGTGGTGTGTAATTGTATTACCACCCTGCCAAGGATGTCAAGAATAGAGCTCTTGACATGTTCCATAGAAACGTTCCGAGCACGTCGGCTCCCAATCTGCTTTGCAAGGCAGCGTGCTCACGGAGCACTGTGACCAGAAATCAAGAGATGAGAGATTTTAGTCGAGAGGCAGTACGTTCCATTTGGAAAGTGTGAAAAGCATCACTCTGGGCTTTGTGTGAGATGTTCAGAATTTCACTTTGCAGCCTGAGTGCTCCATACTGAACGGGTGAAATGAGAGAGGATGCCGGCAGTTCTCCAAAGTCCAAACAAGAGAGAACATCAGCACATGCCCTGCCAGGTCCAGGGCTGTATTCCCCACTTTCACCCTTTCTTCATTCTGAAAGCATTCTTTTTAGAACTACCTATTACGTTCTACAAGAAACGAAAATCTAGAGTGTCTGAAAGACATTATCAGAATTACCAACATGATCTATTCCTAATGGTGTTTTTTTTCATTTCAGGAGCAATTTGAGAAATTGCAAGTCACCTCTGGTGCAAGAGAATTGGCCATCTGCAAGGATGTTGCCTAGGGGAGGCCTGATGTTTTACCATCCTTGTGGGAGGCTTTTCTCATGTCCCTGTGTAATAAAAAATTCTTTACCTTCCAACCCCCGAAATAACGAGACAGCCAACAGTAATTGGATCAAATTTGGGCAACCTTTATTTAAAGTTACTGATTCAAGTTTAACCTCACTAAACTCAGGTGTCAAGGGAACAAGGTGTGGCCTAGCGAGGCAGCGTCCGCGAGCAAACGACCCCTCGGCTACTCTGGGAAACTCCCCTGAGTCCCCTATAACACAAAACTGGGCAACCTCTCAAGGAAAACACAAGAAAACCTCTCTGAAAATACTTAACCGGGCTCTCAAAGTTTCTGAACCAATGGTATCCCCCTCACCCTTCAACAGCTGTCCAGGTAAGTGTATTTGTGCACTGGCCCAACCAACTTTGAGTAAACATGGGTCTATGGATTGCCCTAAACTATTTACGCTGTCCTATTTATAGAATCACCATCCCAGAAAGGCCCAATAACAGTACAGGGTAGGCAAAAAACGCCCCCTAGAACAAGGGTGCTCACACTTTTTCAGCATGCGAGCTACTTATAAAACAAACAAGTCAAAATGATCAACCTACCCACTACAAAAATATGAAACATATAACACAGTATCTGCTTTGAACTGGGTTTTCTGAGTCCACACTGCCATATAATCTGATTCAAAGCAGATAACATGGGATTTTATTCAGCTGTGTGAAAAGGACCTCAGATAACCCAGGGCCGGCAGCACTTGGGTGGCATCGGGAGCCTGCGGGGCGGGACTGAGCCTTCCTCCCACCCTGCCTGCGATCTACCAGAACACCCTACATCAGTGCTTTTCAACCTGGGGGTCGGGACCCCTGGGGGGGTTGTGAGGGGGTGTCAGAGGGGTCGCCAAAGATAACCAGAAAACACAGTATTTTATGTTGGTCATGGGGGTTCTGTGAGAAATTTGGCCCAGTTTTATCATTGGTGGGGTTCAGAATGCTCTTTGATTGTAGCTGAACTATAAATCCCAGCAACAACAACTCCCAAATATCAAGTCTCTTTTCCTAAACTCCCCCAATGTTCATATTTGGGCATATTTAATATTCTTGCCATGTTTGGTCCTGATCCATCATTGTTTGAGTCCACAGTGCTCTCTGGATGTAGGTGAACTACAACTCCAAAACTCAAGGTCAATGCCCACCAAACCCTTCCAGTATTTTCTGTTGGTCATGGGAGTTCTGTGTGCCAAGTTTGGGTCAATTCCATAATTGGTGGCACTCATAATGCTCTTTGATTGTAGGTGAACTATAAATCCCAGCAGCTACAACTCCCAAAGGACAAAATCAATGCCCTCCCCCCCCACACCACACACCCCAACCCCCCAGTATTGAAATTTGGGCACATTGGATATTTGTGGCAAATTTGGTCCAGTGAGTGAAAATACGTCTGGCATATCAGATATTTACATTACAATTCATAACAGTGGCAAAATTACAGTTATGAAGTAGCAGGAGGAACTGTATTAAGGGGTCACCACATAAGGAAGGTTGAGAACCACTGCCCTACATGATCTACCAGTAGATCACGATCTACCTAATGAGCACCCCTGCCCTAGAACGTAGAAGGGGAAAAAATTCCTACCCGGCCCCTAAGGCGACCACTATACGGTCACCAGGCGGGAGTGGTGGGTCAACACCTCAAATGGGAATGAAGCAGGAGGCTGCCCCATTCACCAGAGGCAGCCTCCCCTCACTCCCCAGAAGGTTCCATCCAGGGAACCAATCGCCTCCCTTCGTGGGAGGAGGTAATAACCTTTCCCCGCCCACTGCGTAGGCAGGGAAAGGGCAATATGTAGATTTGATAAAGGTGGATTTGATATGATATGTGTGGTTATGAATGGAAGAACAGAAGATGTGTGGATGGAGTCAATAATTTTGGAGACCTCAGTAAAATATTAAGGCCTGCAATGACTAACTACTAGGCATGAGAAAAAAGTTATGAAAATTAAATGAAATCGGAAGGGATTCGTATGTAATGGGACTTTCTAGTTTATACGCATCGCCGCAGCGATCCCGGAAGTACCCTTTCATTTACGACACTTTGCAGCGCCATTTTTGTATCTGGTGCATAAGTGTCGTAAGGACGTTGGATTGCTTCTTTGCCCTTACTCAACGTGGTTTCTGATTGGCTAATGGAGACCAGGTGGTACCATAAAGCCACCTTCTTTCCTTTAGCCAATCAGCGAGCGAGGGCCTCCTCCTCCGAGGAGGAGGCCCTCGCTCGCTGATTGGCTAAAGGAAAGAAGGTGGCTTTATGGTACCACCTGGTCTCCATTAGCCAATCAGAGACAGCGAGGGGCGCGGGGGGCATCTTCCTCCTCTCTCGCCGCCCTCCTCCTTTCCCCTGCCAATAAATCGGAGTATTGGCAAGGAAAGGAGGGGGGAGCGAACGCCTCCTCCTTCCCCTCCTTTCCTTGCCAATACTCCGATTTATTGGCAGGGAAAGGAGGGGGAAGTGAATGCCCCCCTCCTTTCCCTTGCCAATAAACCGGGAGTATTGGCAAGGAAAGGGGGAAGCGAATCGCCTCCTCCTTCCCCTCCTTTCCTTGCCAATACTCAATTTATTGGCAGGGAAAGGAGGGGGAACTGAATGCCCCCCTCCTTTCCTTGCCAATAAACCGGAGTATTGGCAAGGAAAGGAGGGGGGGGAAGCGAATCGCCTCCTCCTTCCCCTCCTTTCCTTGCCAATACTCCGATTTATTGGCAAGGAAAGGAGGGGGAACTGAATGCCCCTCTCCTTTCCTTGCCAATAAACCGAGTACTGGCAAGGAAAGGGGGAGCGAATCGCCTCCTCCTTCCCTCCTTTCCTTGCCAATACTCGATTTATTGGCAAGGAAAGGAGGGAAGTGAATGCGCTTTAGATCCTGGCAGGGAGTAAGGGCAGGGAGGGCCCGTCTGCTCCTCCTCCTCTGCCAGGATCTAAAGCGCATTAAGCCTGATGCGCTTTGATCCTGGCAGAGGAGGAGGAGCAGACAGGGCCCTGCCCTTACTCCCTGCCAGGATCTAAAGCGCATCAAGCCTTGATGCGCTTTAGATCCTGGCAGAGGAGGAGGAGCAGACGGGGCCCGCCCTGCCCTTACTCCTGCTTCATGACAGGCCAACTTCAGCCCTCCAGGTGTTTTGGACTTCAACTCTCACCATTCCTCACAGCCTCAGGCCTCTTCCTTTTCCCCTCAGCCTGGGCAAACTTGGGCCCTCACTCCTTCAGGATCGGGGCGAGAGAGAGGCAGCGAGGAGCGAGGGGGGGCTCCTCCTCCTTTTTTTGCTGCTTCCAAGAATAGAATACCCCCCTCCCTCCCTCCTTCCTTCAGTTTACCAGCTGTTTGGATTTCTGGGAGTTGTAGGCCAAAACCATCTGGAATGCGCATGCGCTGGCACACGAACTACTAACGAATTTCGTTAGTAATTACGTTACATTTTAGAAATTTTTGAAATTTTTTTGTAAGTCTTTCTATTACTAATAAAAAAAAATCCTCCCCCCCCATTAGATTTTTGATTTGCTATTTTTGGGTTCTAAACCATGCCTACTAACTACCTGCTTGCTGGACCTATGCATGCCTTGTGCTCATTGCTGAGACCTGCGGGAGTATTAGTGCACAGTAATGGAGGTTGGACTGGGTAGATCTAAGCAATGAATGGCAAGAGACAGAATTGAGTCATGCCAGTTAAAGTGCTGCCAAACTGCATTAATTCCACAGTGCAGATACACCTATAGATTCCTCTTTACCTGGCACAACTGTAGTTTAGTGAGGCCCTATGTGTCAAAAAAAGAGAAAAAAAATTGAACTTTAGTTGGATTCATAGTGTTACATCTGTATAAGTGTAAAGGGGCTCTGAGGGTGCATTAAAAAGGTAAAGGTCCCCCCCCCTCATGACATTAAGTCTAGTCATGTCCAACTATGGAAGGTGGTGGCCATTTCCATTTCTAAGCCAAAGAGCCGACGTTATCTATAGATGCCTCCAAGGTCATGTGGCCAGCATGACTGCATGGAGAGCCATTACCTTCCCACTGAAGTGGTACCTATTGATCTGCTCACATTTGCATGTTTTCAAACTGCTAGGTTGGCAGGAGCTGGGGCTAACAGTGGGAGCTCCCCTGATTCAAACCGCCAACCTTTCCGTCAGCAAGTTCAGTAGCTCAGTGGTTTATACTGAGAATTAATGGAGTTCAACTGCCATGGCTCAACACTATAGAATGGAAAATGCAGTTCTGCAAAGTCCTTAGCTTTCTCTGCCGAAGAGTGCTGATGCCCCACCAATGATTCCATCGCTTTGAGTCATGGCAGTCACAGTGGTATCCAACTGCATTGATTATACAGTGTAATTTTACTACTGATTTTAATTTCTATCCTCTAAAAAAGTATCAGAAATGACATAATTTGTTTTGAACAAAACAGGAAAACCAGCCCTATCCTCCTGTCAACTGGAAAAGCCCTTAATGAAGGCACACTCTTTGCTGGCACTCTTTGGCATTAAGAAATGCAAAAGATTATCAATAATGCATTTGCAAGGCTACCCGAGCACTATTTTTAAAGCAAATAATTCACTCTTCCCAACCCCGAAACCAAGCCATCCCATTAAAAAAATGCCACAACTCCTCAAGAGGCTTCAAGACATATATAGAGCCCCACTGCTGCACAAATGAGGTCAACTGGAGCTGTAAGCCACGAGGCATTTGCTCCAGAGTAATCCCATTAAAGTAAATCTTCTCTCTTCTGGAAGGAGTGGGATGCAGAGTCCAGCCAAGCAGAAGATAAGTCAAAACGTGGGAGAAATTTATGCCGGTAGACAAGAGTTATCCCACATGGAAGATCGCCAGGGTATTGGAATAAGGTTCTTCTGTCCCAGAGCCAAGATCTTTGGGATCTCTGAATACAGAAACATCTACAACAGCTGAACAGACAGCAAATGAGTTCCTATTGGAAATCCGTTCCTTAAGCAGTCTCTCTTGGAAACAGACGGAACCAACATTTGTTGAATCTGCGCTTTATTGTGAACTTACACAATTTATTTCCTGAACCACGATGCAAATGGAAACACACTTAAATATTGATATTTACCCATGCTGAATGTTGTGGTGCAGTTTCCGAAATGCAAAGCATACACACACAAACAGAGGTACAAACAAAGCTCAATAGAATAGTGTTGTCCGTGAATGCAACAAAGAAAATATGCTTTATACACGGGGAAGCAGATAGTAAAAATGCCCATGTTAGGAGAAAAAAGTGTACAAAAATCTTGTCACATTTACTGTGCTGAAACCTGACTGTCAATACATTGTATGCTGATTCTTTATCTTTGCAAACACCATTTTAATTAGGGTTAGGTAGACGTAAATGTTTTCCCCTGACATTAAGTCCAGTTGTGTCCAACTCTGGGGGTTCATGCTCATCTCTATGTCTAAGCCGAAAAGCCGGCGTTGTCCATAGACATCTCCAAGGTCATGTGGCTGGCATGACTGCATGGAGCGCCGTTACCTTCCCACCAGAGGATCTACTCACATTTGCATGTTTTCGAACTGCTAGGTTGGCAGAGGCTAGGGCTGACAGCGGGAACTCACGCCACTCCCCGGATTCGAACCTGCAACCTTTTGGTCAAAAAGTTCAGCAGCTCAGCAGTTTAATCAATTGCACCACTGGGGGCTCATAGTTTGGGTTGCAACTATGTTTGGGCTCCTAGTTTGGGAATCTGGAGAAGGTTCTTAACCTTTGTCCGGCTGAGTAGGTACAATTGTAACTATTCAGTTTTGAAATTGCAATAACTTTTTTTTGAAAAGTCGTAGAGGGCTGAAATTTCGTGACATCTCTGCAGTTTTGGTCCGGAATATATTGGCCAAATTTCAATAACATATCTCCACCCCGTTCCGAGATAAGGGGTCAAGATATTTTTGCATCCATAACAAGCTGCATAGGTACAAATGTACCCTCATATATTTTGAATGAAGATAATGCAAGGAAAAAAGAATTATATTTTTTTAAAAGATAATGCTATTTTATTATTAGAAACAAGTAACAAAGCTGTTCATTTACATTTATAAAAGAAAATGTAAGAAACTTATTTTATTGATTTTCTTCGCAAGTAATGCATTGTTGTCTTTGCTACCGAGTGTTCATCGCAAATGGGTTTCACACAAACCACACAAGACTTTCTAGTCTTACGTTGTTTTCGACCAATAGGAAAACTGTAACAGAGCCACCATCTTTATTTTGTGCTAAATATAAGTAAAACATCGTAAAACAATATGTAGATACTAATTATTACCCATTTTTTGTATAAAAATCATACCTATAGTGATGAGTTTCATACAAAATATATGTAAGCCAAGTCCAGGCTCAAAGACAATTTCTGACTGTTCTGTCCCCACATAAGGCTAATGAAGGTATAACTGGCTGTTAGATGCTGTGAGACTTTCCTACCGTCGTATCCAAGAAATTGAAGACTTCACAAGCCTAGAAATGTGTGTGCTCACAGCAAAATGGCTACTGAGAGGAGGGAGGCAGGAAGAGAAGTAGAAGCCACTCCCAGTTTGAATCAACTTAATTCACAGCAACATAAGTGAGCAGTAACAACACTGGCCAATAGATATCAGCATAACATTTGTAGCTGAATGAACTTTAGTTTCTGAAACCAAGTAAAGGAGAAAGTCTTCCCACAGTGGAGATATATATGAAGGTACAATTGTACCTCTGCAGCCTGTTAACGTTGTAAAAATATGCAGCCTGACGAAGGTTAACCTTAATGAAGGTGTAAAATAGAAAGTTTCATCAGGTGTTGCTTGTAACCTGATTGTGTAACAGTCCACACATGCTCAAATTCCTTCTTCTACCCAAGCATTATTATTACAAGAATTATCTCTGTGGGGTCTTGGAATGTATCTCCCATAGATCCAGCAATTGTACAGTAGCATCACAAAATTGAAAGAGATCCCAACGCTCATCCAGTTCAACCCCATTCTGTTATGCAGGAATACACAACCAAAGCACTCGCGACAGATGGCCATTCAAAATCTACAATCTCACCCCATTTTTAGGTAGCCTATTTCACTATAATAACACACTATATTTATGTTCCCCTTTATCTCCCCAGAGGAACTCAAAGCGAATTACAGTACACAGTAAGGCAAACATTCAGTGCCTTTTACACAGTGGTCCAGATCCATCATTGTTTGAGTCCACAGTGTTCTCTGGATGTAGTTAAACTACAACTCTAAAAGTCAAGATCAATGCCCACCAAACTCTTCCACTATTTTCTGTTGGTAATGGGAGTTGTGTGTGCCAGATTTGCTTCAATGCCATCTTTGAGCCTTGATAAAGTCCTATAACAATAAGACGAAAACGGAAAATAGATCTTGTCGACGTTGTACTGTTCCGTTGGCTGGATTGTAATGCATGAGAGGGACTGCTAGATGTATATCACAATTTGATGAATTTGGATACGTATCCAGTACAAGTGAATTGATGTGTAGAACTTTATACTACGGTGGATATATGTATTTTTGAAATTACCCATACCGCAAAGACACTGTGGATTTATTTAAAATAATTATCGGATTTTACCCTTGGGTGGACTATAATTTTTTCTGTGGACTCCACTACTGGATGAAGAAACTCTATGTTTTGTGAACTCTTACAAGGAATTACCCAGTGATTACTTCATTTACACACAAGAAATCCTTGGATTACACTATTGTGAGTGACTTTGAGTCTCCAATTATAATTATCCACCCATTCGGGTATAGTTGGGATTCGTTTCCTTTGATTTTATTAATTATCTACGCATCTTGTATAGTAGATTTGCTTCAATGCCATCGTTGGTGGAGTTCAGAATGCTCTTTGATGGTAGGTGAACTATAAATCCCAGCAACTACAACTCCAAAATGATAAATTCAACACCCCCCCCCCCTCAATTCTAATTTGGGTGTATTGGGTATTTGTGCCAAATTTGGTCCAGTGAATGAAAATACATTCTACATATCAGATATTTACATTACAATTTATAACAGTAGCAAAATTGCAGTTATGAAGTAGCAACAACAATAATTGTATGGTTGGTGGTCACCACAACATGAGGAAGTGCATTAGGAAGATTGAGAAACACTGCCATATCCAAAATGCTTCGGATCACAATGGTTCCTTATCTTGTACTTGGGAGATATTTGAAAACAGTGCCTATTTTGGAATAGCCTTGCATCTCATTGCTTGCCTTGCTTTTGAAATGTGAGAGATGGAAGATCTGAGAAAGAAATGTGCAGGAGTCCTGCAGCCGCTCCCTCGAAGTAGGTGGCTGGCAGCAATAAGAGAGAGACTAAGGATCTGAGAGACTGAAAAGCAGGAAAGTCACAGCTGCTTCCTAGAAGGAGGAAACAGGTGGGTGGAGGCAAGAAGTATGATGAGTTTTGGAAGTTGTTTTTTTTTACTTTGAATTTCCATACAGGGGAGACTCAACCTGTACTGTCAAAACCTTAATCTTATTTTAATGTTTGATATTTAGTGCAGTGTTTCCCAACCAGTGTGCTGTGGCACACTAGTGTGCCATGAGCGATCATCAGGTGTGCAGTGGGAAATTGGAACCTCCAATACCCTTTCTTCCCTTCCTGCCGAACACTTTTTCTTCTCCACTCGGGCTCCCTTCTTCCCAGCCTCGCTCTGCTTGCTTTGCCTCGCTTTACTCTGGGGCGAGTCTGTGCAGTAGCGCCCACACGGGTCACGTCTTCCTCCCTCCCCTCCTGAACATGCTCACACTGCCCCCTCGGATCAAAATGGCGGCAGAAGCGGCAGTGTAGAAGAAAAAGTGTTCGGCAGGAGGGGGAAGAAAGGGCACGAAGGGGGAGGAAGAGGTCTCTGTCGAAAGCTGGCCTGGGCAAACTTGGACCTTCCAGGTGTTTTGGACTCCAACTCCCACCATTCCTAGCAGCCTCAGGCTCTTTTCCTTTTCTCCCCTCAGCCACTTAAGCAGGAAAGGGCCTCAGGCTGTTAGGAATGGTGGGAGTTGAAGTCCAAAGCACCCAGAGGGCCCAAGTTTTCCCATGCCTGTTTTAGGGACCTTAAAGTGGTGAGCCTCCTTCCAACATTGTGATTCTGGATAGAAAACAAACAACAACATAACATAACATTGTTTGAGTCCACAGTGCTCGCTGTATGTAGGTGAACTAAAACTTCCAAAGTCAAGGTCAATTCCCAAGCAAACGCTTTCAGTACTTTCTGTTGGTAATGAGAGTTCAATATGCCAAGTTTCGTTCAATTCCATTGTTGCAAGAGTTCAGGATGCTCTTTGATTGTGTGTTAACTATAAATCCCAGAAACTGTAACTCCCAAATGTCAAGGTCTATGTTCCCTAAACTCCATCTGTGTTCACATTTGGGCATATTGAGTATTCATGCCAAGTTTGGTCCTGATCCAACATTGTTTGAGTCCACAGTGCTCTCTGGATGTCGGTGAACTACAACTCCAAAACCCAAGGTCAATGCCCACCAAACTCTTATAGTATTTTCTCTTGGTTATGGGAGTTCTGTGTGGGAAGTTTGTATCTTTCTGCCATTCCTGCCAGGATATCTATGTTGTGTTCATCGAAACAGGTTCAGGTTTCACACTGAGTGTATAAATACATTTACAAACCTATTAACTATATGTATTACTGTGTTAGAGTGTCATTTTGTGTCATTTTGGTTGGTGGTGTGCCCCAGGATTTTGTAAATGTAAAAAATGTGCCGCGGCTCAAAAAAGGTTGAAAAACACTGATTTAGTGTATGTTTTTCATTGTGTTCTGTTTTTACATTGTAAACTGACTTGAGTCCTAGTTTTGGGCGAAAAGGAGGAATGATAATGACAACAGTAATAATAATAATAATATACCCCATTTCTGCTATTCCTGTTTTGATCAAATGACACTAATTATATTGTATCATGGATGATCAGTGGAATACAGATTGCTTTAATGGGCTTCAGCGGGAACGGTCTTGCTTTCTAGGAGTCTGTAATCCTAGATAGACACAATCTGGGCAGGGAATTAACATGCACATAACTTCGGGAGGTTTTGCTACGGTTTACTGCAACTGTTCATCTGGCAGAACGAGAAAGGCATTGTTTTGTTTAAAACCAGCCTGTCTGCACAGCTGTGAGATTGGTCATGGCAAAAAAAAAATTCAGTACATTCTGGATGGCACAAAACAATATCTGGCACTCCAGCATATGATGCGGCCTTAGATGAAGACAATGAGGGTGACCAAATGGGGTGGGTCTCTCACCCAGTTGGCTTCAGAGGTTGCACAGACTGCCAAAATACCCACACAGCCTGAATGTGACTGAGTGGACACTGACTTCTGGTCTTGAAAAAAAATGGAGATTTAGGGACGTAAAAAATACCTTGCGAATTATTTGCAAGATTAAAACCATAGAATGATACCGTTGTGTTTTAATCTTTGTTCTACATATTTTAATATCAGTATTTTATAGAAATATGTTTTAATATGTGCTTTTTATAGAATGTATTTTATTCTGATGATGGTTTTAATCTACATTGTCCCACCTTGAGCCTTAAGGAGAGGCAGGTAATAAATACAAACTTGTTGTTGTTGTCACAATAGGACCTCGACTTAAGAGCACCCTGACTTAAGAGAATTTTGAGTTAAGAGCAGTTGCTTGGTCTGTTTTTTCTTTGACATACAAACATCATTTTGAGTTGAGACCTAGCGCCAGGAGTGCCACCACCAGAATTCAGGGCTTTAGGGCTTCAAGGGAGCAGCCTCCATGGCTCGTGTCTCATGCTGCTTTGGAAGATTGCTGTCCATTTTGAGGAACTTTGGGTTAGTTGATTTTGTGTGGGTTTTATTCCTGGTCTGTTTGGCTTCCTGAAGAGAGGGAGGGAGGCTAGAATGAGTACAGTATGAAGAAAGTGATGCTTCTGCCTCTTCACCGTCTGCTTTGTGCTTCCTTGCCACAACTTTGTGCTTTTATTTATTTATTTATTTATTCGGTTTTATATTCCGCTCCTCCCTGCAGGCTCGGGGCGGATCACAGCAACATTCGATAAAAACAACAAGATACAACAATGTTAAAAAACCACAAGGGTTACAAATTCTAAAACTCAACACATGGTCATACAATACATTTCCGGGATTAGCCAAAAGCGAGTATGAAGAGGGAAGTCTTGCACGCTCTCCTAAAGGGAACAAGCTCTCGGATCGCACGGGTGTCGGGTGGAAGAGAATTCCACAATGTAGGGGCTGCAACAGAAAAGGCACGCTGCCTGGTTGTGGACAGGTGGCAGGAGCGGATTGATGGAATTTCTAACAGGTTCTGCTCCTCTGAGCGCAGTGATCTCAGGGGAACATACGGGGTAAGGCGGTCCCTCAGGTACACAGGCCCTAGACCGTATAAGGCCTTAAAGGTCAAAACCAACACCTTGAAGGCAATTCGGTACTCGATAGGAAGCCAGTGCAGTTGCCGTAGGATGGGAGTAATGTGCTCTCTTACCGGTGCTCCCACCAGTAAGCGAGCAGCAGCATTCTGCACTAGCTTGAGTTTCCGAATTGTCAACAAAGGAAGGCCCACGTAGAGGGCGTTACAGTAGTCCAGCCTCGAGATGACCGTTTTACCATTTTAAAGTTGATATTTCTTTTCTTATTGTTTTATGTAATTGTGCATTTATACATTATTTGTTATTTATAAAAGTACATTTTCTTATTTAAAACACTCTAAGGGGGGGAGAATGGATTAATAGCATTTCAGTTGGAAAATTCATTTTGAGATAAGAGTGATTTGAGTTAAGAATTCAGTCACAGAATTAAACTCTTAACTGAAGGTATCACAGCATAGTTTTTATTGCTGTAATAAGGGTCACCCAGTCCAACTTTGCTCTACCATGCAGGAATTCACCATCTAAGCACTCTTTACAGATGACCAATAAATAAGACACCACCGCATACACAATCAGCACCATTTTCCACTGTTGAACAGCTCATCGGTTTCTACTTTTCAGCTTGTCAATATCTTTCTCAAATTGAGGTGCCAGAACTGGACACAGGATTCCAAATAGTGTGGGGCTATTATTTCACACAATCTAGAGACTATACTCTTGTTGATGCGGCCTATTGGCTTTTTGACTTGCATATCATTGTTGACTCATGTTCAACTTGAGGTCTATTAAGACTCCAATGTCTCCTAAAAATATCCAGGAAAGACAGTTTGCCTCTTTCCTTTGGCAAGTAAAGAAGTAATCCAGAGAACTGGGAAGGATTGAGGATCACAAATCGAGCTTGTACCCCATGGACGTGCTTTGCTGACTCCTGGACTGATAGCATAGCTTCATCTCTAGCTCAGCATAACCCAGAATGCAGGCATTAGATTACAGCCCCGATTATCCTGAGCCTGTGTGTAAGTGGAAATGCTATTGACTGGAGATGGGTGGCATTGTATTCCATTTCCTCTATAAGGTGATGGATTAAGTATTTTAGACCAACATTAAATATTAGACACTCAATGTCCTTCGAAACATGACCCCCCCCAAAAAAAATTGTTTAAAAAAGGAGATGCTGGAACTGCTCATGGAAATATGTACCCCCAAATCTAGTGAGACACAACCCATTGCAAAACATGCATTTCAATTTAACACCTTCCATTTGCATTCATGCCAAAAAGCACTTATCTGCAGAGGTTGGAACTGTCATAATGCGTAAGAGGCACTTAACTTGCATTCCAGCCAATAACCTGTACAATGTAGCATTTCCATGGAAAATATATTATGTGAGGCTGTCTTTGCATTAACAGCAACTGGTAAACTGAAGATGAATATCTCTAAGCTCTTGGAAATCACACAGAGAATCACTAGAGCTCAAATTTTGGGGAGATGCTATAGCTGGAATAGGCATTAGGAAGTTTTCTAGTTTCTGGTAAGGAGAGAAATAATATACATGCAATTCTACGATGACTGTATAATTGTTTTCCGATTGAAAAAAAATGGCTCAGATGAGGTTTACTTTTGCCGTTTTCTGAGGCTGGGAGAATGTGACATGCCCAAGGTTACCATGGGTTTCCATGGCCAAGCAGGAATTTGCTCCTTGTCTACATAGTCACAGTTCGACACTCAAACCATTATGCCACACTCCGAATTTCTACTCAATGCCAGCTTTAGATCATTCAATTCATAAAACCATTCTGTCCTGCTTCAGCTTTAATTTGTGTATCTTTAGAATTTGAATGAAAACACACATTTAAATGAATTATTAAAACAGATTGCTCCCAAAAAAAAAACCAACAACATACAATGGAGTATTTTCCAATTACTGTATACCAGTGGTTCCCAATTTTTTTTGACTGGTGACTACTTGACCAAAGACGACTCTCCAACATTAGTACTGAAGGGGTTACAAATCAGTTTTTGGTCAAATTTAGATTTGGTTCGGTTATTTGGAGTGCTGATTCAGAAAATTGCATTGGATAGACCAATGTTTCCCAACCTTTTTTGAGCCGCGGCACACTTTTAACATTTTAAAAATCCGGGGGCACACCACCAACCAAAATGACACTCTAACACAGTAAAGAACGGCTGGGGGATGGTGGTCTGCTGGGAGCAGCTGCTGGGAGTGCTGAAGCCAGGGGAGGGGAGGAGCCTGGCCATGCCATGCCCCACCCCCTCCCCCCGGCTTCAGCTCTCCCACAGCTTCTCCAGCGTTGAGGGGGCAGTGCGAGCGAGGGGCGGGAGTCATGGCCCCCATCCCCAGCGCCGCTCTCCGCCATGACTCCCACCCCTCACTCGCTCAAGCCACGTGGAGGAGGAGCATGAGCAGTGGATGGGCTTCAGTGGACGGGGTTCCTCCTCCGTACAGCTTCAGCTTCAGAGTCATGGCGGATTGGAGGCTGGCTGGGGAAACAGCTGAAGGAGGCGGCGCCCTGGCCCCTTCTTCTTTTTCGTTGCTGCCGCCCAGCCCTTCCTCCCCCTCCCCCAAGCAGCAGGAGTTCAGGAGGAGGAGGGGGAAGGAAGGGGGGCAGAGAGCTTTTCTCGCGGCACAGCAGGAGTTCCGTTTCGGCACACTACTGTGCCGCGTCACAGCGGTTGGGAAACACTGCTCTAACTGATTTCAACAAGAGTCTAGACTCACCAAGGAAGCTAGAAAGGAGAGAGGGAAAGCCCTGAGCCTGGGAATGGAAGTCAACACAAGTGCCACTAGTTCCAGTTAAGAATTGGCAACCACTAACCTGGGAGAGAGCCCAAATCCTGGGCCAAGGTTTGGGTGTTCCCTCTCAATTAGAACATAAGAACATAAGAAGAGCCATGCTGAATCGGACCTCAGCCCATCTATTCCAGCATTCTGTATCACACAGTGGCCCCCAGTTGTACACGGGGATCTCGAGCAGAAGAGAGGGCAAAACCCTAACCTGCTCCCGACCCCCCACAACCAGTACCCAGGGAAATCCTGCCTACCTCAACCAACTCCGAGGTGGCACTTGAATGTCCTTATCAGTAACTACCAATACACTTGGTATCCATGAATCTGTCTAATCCTGCCTTGAAGTTGTTCAGGCTGACAGCTGTCACAACCTCTTCTGGAAGTAAATTCCATAACCCAATGACCCTCTGGGTGAAGAAATATTTCCCTTTATTAGTCCTAATTTTCCTACCTTGGAGCTTCAGGGAGTGCCCTCTAGTCCTAGTGTTGTGTGACAGAGAAAATAATTTTTCTTTATTCACCTTTTCTATCCCATGCATGATTTTATACACTTCGATCAAGTCACCTCTTAAACGCCGTCTTTCAAGGCTGAAAAGACCAAGGCGTTGCAACCTGATTTCATAAGGGAGCCGCTCCATCCCTTGGATCATTTTTGTTGCCCTTTTCTGTACCTTTTCCAGTTCCGTTATATCCTTCTTAGGGTGCGGAGACCAGAATTGTACACAGTACTCCAAATGTGGCCTTACCATAGATTTGTAGAGAGGTAATACAACATTTGCTGACCTATTTTCGATTCCCTTTCTGATCATGCCTAGCATAGAATTTGCTTTTTTCACTGCTGCTGCGCACTGGTTAGCATTGGTTAAGGCTGTGTCAAATTTGGATAAGTTTACCCAGGTTTTGAGAGTTGATTTTTTGGCTAAAATTTCTAGTATTGTCAAAGAGTTCCATGGCTGGAATCACTGGGTTGTTGTAAGTTTTTCGGGCTGTCTAGCCATGTTTCTAGAACATGGCCAAACAGCCTGCAAAACCTACAACCCAGTAAAATTTCTAGATTTTTGCATGAGTATCTGTGCACCAAAAAGCCATTTTTGTGCATCAAAACCTATATTACAAGGGTCAAGGAAATGGAAAACACAAAAAATAAATGCTTTTTGATATACACATTTGTAAGGCAGGCATGGATGAAGTTGATTTCCACTGGATTTGCAAAAATTGCATTACTCAGGGATCCCTGGGTACTGTATGCTGGGGGAGCAGCATTTGAATCGCCTGCATGCACATGCATACAGACCCGTGAGCTTCGGTAGAACTCGACTATCTTCAGCTTGATTGGATTCAGTAAAATATGGATTTGAAAACTGAGCACATTTGCAAAACAAATAATTTAGCTTAAAGGAAACACGGCTCAGGATTCACCTGCTAACTATCAGCTGCTAGCATGTCTCTTACTTTTTGACCAATAATAACCACATCCTCCTGAATGTGAGTTGTTCTCTCTCCCCCAGTTCACATTTGACTGCGGAATCCAAATGGATTCCCTTTATTGTAATTACCTCTCTAACTGCACTGCGCTTCCAATGCATCAGGTTAATGTTAATGGAATTTGAAGCAGAGGCAACTAACATTTATTCATTCCTCTTGCTCTTCCCTCCATCATTTACTTCCCTTCGCTGTCAAACAAAGTTGGCCCAAGGTGCTTTTTCACTAAAGAAGCAATATCCAAGCTAGAAATCAGACACATGGGGGCGATTTCTAATGGAAGTCCCAAATACAGTAGGCTCACTGAATCCATCATTGAACAGTGAGTCAATACAGATGAAAAACCTACTGATGCAACAGACCTACTCCAATTCAGAAGTAGCAAAAGGATTAGGAATGATGGTCACCTTCCGATGCTGTAGAATTGCAACACTCAGAATTTCTGACTATTGCTTATGCTGAGAGAGTCAGTGATTTCACTGGCCAGCAAAGATCCATTAAACCAGGAATGTGGCACAGCTAGCTAAGTGTCAGCTGCATAAGATCTCTCTGACCAGTAGGTCATGAGTTTGAGGCCTGCCTGGATCGAGGTGGGTGCTCGACCTTTAAGTGTAGCCTGCTGTCGACCTTTGCAGCTCGAAAGACAGTTGTATCTGTCAAGTAGGAGATAAAAGTACCACATTAAGTGGGGAGGCAAATTTTGACTGAATTATGAGGCCATTAAAGAACTCCAGGAACGCGCTGAGGAATGTGGAAAGGAACAACAAGGGACGCTGGAAATGATGAGAGATGAGGAGTGCACCAGCTCCCCCTGGTGGCCACAGTTTGCCTCTGTTCGTCTATATGTTGTGTGTGGAAACGGCAGGGATTGTCTGCTAAGTATGTGTACCTGAATCCCCTTCGGGGTGAGAAGAGCGGAATATAAATAAAGTAAATAAATAAACAGGACCATAGCGGTTTGAGTGTTCAACTACAACTCTGGAATTCAGAGTTTGATTTTCTGCTCAGAAATCCACTGGGTGACAAGACAGACACTCAACCGAAGAAAACCTCATGATAGGTTTGCCTTAGGGTTGCATTTTTCCAATGTTGTGTGCCATTGGAAAAATGGCACACAACAAAAACAACAATGTCAAATAGGGATGTTAGGGCTTGCTATCCATTATCATATGGGGAATAATGAGGAGCGGCTTAAAGAGCCTGGCATGTTTAGCCTGAAGAAGAGAAGGCTGAGAGGATTCATGATAGCCATGTATAAAAATGTGAGGGGAAGCCATAGGGAGGAGGGACCAGCTTTTTTTCCTGCTGCCCAGGAGACTAGGACGCAGAACACTGTCTTCAAACTACAGGAAAGGAGATGCAACATTAGGAAGACCTTGACTGTGAGAGCTGTTCAGCAGTGCACATCGGGGCAAAGAACCCCAACTACACCTACCAATTGATGGGGTCAAAGCTTTCCGAGACAAACCAGGAAAGGGATCTTGGGGTTTTGGTGGACAGCTCAATGAAGATGTCAACCCAGTGCGCAGCAGCAGTGAAAAAAGCAAATTCTATGCTAGGCATGATCAGAAAGGGAATCGAAAATAGGTCAGCAAATGTATTACCTCTCTACAAATCTATGGTAAGGCCACATTTGGAGTACTGTGTACAATTCTGGTCTCCGCACCTTAAGAAGGATATAACGGAACTGGAAAAGGTACAGAAAAGGGCAACAAGAATGATCCAAGGGATGGAGCGGCTCCCTTATGAAACCAGGTTGCAACGCCTTGGTCTTCTCAGCCTTGAAAGACGGCGTCTAAGAGGTGACTTGATCGAAGTGTATAAAATCATGCATGGGATAAAAAAGGTGAATAAAGAAAAATTATTTTCTTTGTCACAAAACACTAGGACTAGAGGGCACTCCCTGAAGCTCCAAGGTAGGAAAATTAGGACTAATAAAGGGAAATATTTCTTCACCCAGAGGGTCATTGGGTTATGGAACTCACTTCCAGAAGAGGTTGTGACAGCTATCAGCCTGAACAACTTGAAGGCAGGATTAGACAGATTCATGGATACCAAGTGTATTGGTAGTTACTGATAAGGACATTCAAGTGCCACCTCGGAGTTGGTTGAGGTAGGCAGGATTTCCCTGGGTACTGGTTGTGGGGGGTCGGGAGCAGGTTAGGGTTTTGCCCTCCCTTCTGCTCGAGATCCCCGTGTACAACTGGGGGCCACTGTGTGATACAGAATGCTGGACTAGATGGGCTGAGGTCCGATTCAGCATGGCTCTTCTTATGTTCTTATGTTTAGTGGAACTCTCTGTCCCAGAGTGTGGTGGAGGCTCCTTCTTTGGAGGCTTTTGAACAGAGGATGGATGGCCATCTGTCGAGCATGCTTTGAATGTGATTTTCCTGCTTCTTGGCAGGGGGTTGGACTGGGTGGTCCATGAGGCCTCTTACAACTCTATGATTCTATGATCCTATGAAACATGATTCTCACCCAATTTTTACTCATTTTAGGGCAGACAACCTTTGAGTGTCCCTCCATACATAATACCTGACAGACACAAGCCAACCCTGTGCCAAGCTGGAATGTCTCCAGAGAAGGGTGACCAAATGGTAAATGTTTTGGAAGTCAAACTCTGACATGATGGCCATTCTTAAATATTTCAAAGAATGTCATATTAGGAAGCGGCAAGCTTGTTCTGTGCTATTCTAGGGACTAGGATGTGAAACAATGGATTCAAATTCTAGGAAAAGAGATTCCACCTAAACATTAGGAAGAATGTCCTGACAGTAAGAGCTGTTCAAATAACAAAGTGTATATCAATATATTAATAAATATTCAATGTGCAGATCTAGGCAATCGATATTGGTTAGACTCACTGTGTTTTTCAAATTATATCAACACACAATCAACAATGAAGGAAAGTCCAGATTATAAGGAATTGGTAAATTGGAAAGTCCCAAATAGACTGTGGCGGTCACTGTCAATTCCAATGGTGGAACTAATCCACAGTTCGTAGTCAACAATAATCCATATCCTAGTCGTAATCAAAGTCCAAAGTAGGAAGGAACGCAGGAGAATAACTATTAAACAATTCAAGAGTCCCAATGTGGTACGCCACGGTTAATCCAATATTGCGGAGCCAGGTTGACGGAAGTTTAGTTCACAAGGATCCCGCTCCCTTTTCACATTGAATGCAGAAGCTTTCTCAAAACCCACAATTTCCACTTGGGGACTGGTCGGTAGGACCTGATACTTTCACTTCTGACTTACCCAGGACACCATCCTTGATTACTGAAGATTGTGGGTTTTGAGAAAGTGTCTGCATTCGACGTGAAACGGAGCAGGTTCCTTGCACATTGAATATTTATTAATATATTGATATACACTTTGATATTTAAACATTGTCCTTTGTGTTAGAGCTCTAGCAGAGCAAACAACTCCTTGTCTTGTGTCTAGTAAGAGCTGTTCAACAGTGGCATATGCTGCTTCAGAGTATGGTGGTGTCTCTTACTCTGAAGGTTTCCTTCATGGCAGAACTGGGTTGGACTGGGTGCTCCTTGTGGTCTCTATGATTCTGTTATTCTATTATAAAAACCATAATATATTTTGTGTTCTTCTGTGGTCTCTTGAACTTGTGGCTGAAAGAAGTCACCAAAGTGGTTTCCAGTTGCTCTAGAGATGGGTGACCTTTGGAATCAACTGATATTGATCAACCTCATTCAGGTTCAATTCAGACTCAAATTAGGTCAAGAGAACATGGCTTTATTGTGCTCCTAGGGAGCAAAAAAACGTCCAATCACCTTTTTGTTATCATCCTGAAGAAATCCCCTACCTCAGTGCTTATTACTTTTAATGACTGCATTTACTCAGATAAAGAATAGCAGATGGAAGGCCAAGGTTCATTATCTTAACACCTTTTCCATGTTATGAGGAGTCCTGAAATATGTGTGTTTCTATGACATTTAGTGATATTCTAAGAGAGAAACACTGGGAAACCTTACTCAGAAGGACTAACATAAACATGTAAATGCAGCCTTCAATATAGTCAATAATAATAATAAATGATAGTGTCAATCAATAATATTGATTGACACTATCATTTATTATTATTATTGACTATATTGAAGGCTGCATATACGTGTTTATGTTTCCTCCGTGTTGTGTTAGTCATTTAGCGATATTCTAGCACATTGAATGCTTATGGTTTATAGGCGTTACAGTACAAAAGGGCCATGATGGCTGACTCTGCAGACTGAACCATTTTGGAAGACCCAAACATTCACTCTGAACTGAGTTCAAACTCCTTCCCTGAAGATGAGATGGAATTGATGCTTTTCATTTTGGAAACTACTATTCCAATCAGTGTTTACTATTTGTTTATCTGTTTTAAAAGCAAGAAAACAAACCCTTGTATGAGTGCATACTGAGAGACCACAATCTGGTTTTGGTTTGTGCTATTTTATGCATCTTCACACCTATCAATTTGAGTTTTGTTAGAGCCTGGCTCTACTCAATTACTTGCAATCCCACAGTTCTGAATTAAGTTTTCCCTCCATTGTTTCATCCTTTCCTCTCTCTTTGAACAGAGAATTCTTTCAACCACAAAGTGCATCCAAAATGAATGCTTCCGCTGTTCATTCCTGCCCCCCTTCCCTCCCCATCCTTAAAGGACCGCTATGAGCCATTATGTAACATTGTGGTAGATCCATATTTCGAGCACTGTGTGCTGTTCTATTTGCTATTATACTGAAAAGTACAGATACAGGAAGTAGGAATTGAACTGATGCAGATAAAAGATCACCTTTTGTACAGAGCTGGGTGCAGGTAGTCCTTCTAGCTTTGGGGAAGATTAAAAGCCTTTTCACACATCTGTGGATATGCAGTGACTGCCTGTAAGAAATGAGCCCAGAGAGCTGACATGTTGCTGGCCCTAGCCTGAGATCAGGAACATTTGATAAGGAGCAAGTGCGTAAGTCAATCCCTCTGTCCAAATACTTGCAAGTAAGAGGTCCTGCTCCCAGAAGGCTGAGAACAAAGCTATGCTCCAGTGAATACGGAGAGCTGCTGCCGTTCCTCCTTGCCTCTGGGCCCAGAAGCTTACCATGAGGAATGGCACCCAAGAATCTTTTCTTTGGCAGCGCTTAAAAGCTTAGTGTCCACTGACTGGTTGGGATTCTGAGTGCTCTCATTTCAAGGAACAGATGTTCTATCAGAGTTCTCCAAACATCCATCTCTGCCTATCCCTGTTTCATTCAAGGCATGTTTATGGGGTTTGGAACAAGGGAGAAACACTGA
The DNA here is from genome assembly GCA_030556195.1 of Anolis apletophallus. NCBI lineage: Eukaryota > Metazoa > Chordata > Lepidosauria > Squamata > Anolidae > Anolis > Anolis apletophallus. The sequence goes on from JARBWK010000004.1 coordinate 163,258,954, forward strand.
CCCAGAACACTCACAAGACCTGGATGCTTTTGATGGCCAACAACACAATGCTTGGACCTCATCAGTCGGTGAAAAATTGGCACAAGATTTTATCACTCTGTCCTTGAGCTCACTAAAATGTTTTGCTACACCTTAATAATAATAATAATAACAATAATATTAATTATATTAATCTGTGCTTAAGTCCGTTCAGCAGTTCACCTACCTGGGAAGCATCATCTCTTCAGATGCCAAGATTGACAAAGAGATAGATCACAGATTAGCAAAGGCATAGAATGCATTCAGAAGGCTTCACAAAAGAGTCTAGAGCAACAAGCACCTGAGGCAAAGCACCAAAATCAGTATATACAGAGCTATCATACTGTCTATTCTCCTCTATGTGTTTGAAACTTGGGTCACCTATCGCCAACACCTACGACTCCTCGAACGCTTTCATCAGCGCTGTCTTCGCACAATCCTAAATATACACTGGACCGACTATGTCACTAATGTTGCTGTCCTTGAGCAAGCAGGGATCACCAGCATTGAGGCCATGCTATTGAGAACACAGCTGCGCTGGGCAGGGCACGTCTCTAGGATGGAGGACCACCGCCTCCCAAAGATACTACTCTATGGTGAACTCGCCACGGGTCAGCGCAAGAGAGGCGCCCCCAAAAAGAGATATAAGAACTCCCTGAAACAACACCTCAGGCTCGGCTACATTGATCACCAACAATGGTTCACCCTGGCCTCACATCAGGAGGCATGGAGACGCACTATCCACAATGCTGCGGCCTCTTTCGAGAAGAAGTCAAGAGGTATCAGGGAACTGTCCTCTTTTCGCCGAGCCTGCAAGACGGCTCTTTTTTGCCTGGCTTTTCCAGTTGAGTAACTGTTATGCTTTCTATGTAGTTTAGCTTACTTTTAGAATTATTTTAGCGCTAGTAATGTTTTAGATTAAATCATTGCTTATCTGCTTTTACACCGTTGTTCTATAATGTCAGTTCTACGCATGTTTTTTACCTGTTGTAAACCGCTCCGAGCTTGTAGAGGGAGCGGTCTAGAAGCCGAAAGAATAAATAAATAAATAAGACACGCCGAATGGGTCTCGAAGAGAAATGACAACGCAGAAAGAACCGCAACTTGGAAACGACATCACTTAAGGAGACTTTCTGCTGTGCTTTCTGCAACTGAACTTGCCTATCTCAGATTGGCCTTTTTAGTCATCAACCCGCTTGTAAAAAGCGTGGGATGAGTCAGTCCTTCCTAAGATTCTTCGTTCGCGAAGTAATGCCAAGAGAGAATATTAATAATCTTTATTTATACCCCGCCACCACCTCCCCAAAGGGGACTCGGGACGGCTTACATGAGGCCAGGCCCAAACAATAACAAACAACAAATTACAATAGAATAAAAATCAAAATATCAACAACACAATAAAAATACATACATATACATAAAAGAACAATATGCAATTAAATATCTAAAATCACAAATGACAGGCGGGCCGCATGCACAATATAAGATGTTAAAAACTTAGGGTGAGATAACAGGAGTAGATTCTTTGCAAGGGAGAGCACATATAAACACGGGTTGTGGGAGGCTTTCTTATAAGGGGGCGGGGAGTGGACATTGTTCAATTTTGGCTCTTGGCTCTTGGATACAAAAAAGGAAAGGAGGGAAAGAGCAGCTGAGGTTATCTGAATCAAAGGTGTAAAGGCAAGATGGCTGCTAAAGGTGCAGGAGAGACATGTTTTTCATACTGACCAACTACATACCTAGGCGAAACCTGACAATGGGACATGACAGCCCTCTGTCTCATGATCATTCTGTCTCTGATATTGGGAGACACTTACAACCATCCTGACTAGTAACCCTTCGTTCATTAACTTATCTTCTTAAGGCCGTTCAAGCTTGCAGCCATTTATCTTGTGGCAACTCTGCAGTTTAACTGTGTGCTGTGGGAAGAGGCAACATCGTTTTAAATGACCTGACACTCTCTTCTTATTCAGCTTTGGTGGCTGGCCCAATTGGATTCTACTATGATGCATGCCCGGATTACCCATAAGACCAACGGGGCCATGGCCTATGGGTGCAAGCCGGGGGGGGGGGGCACAGATCACAGAGAAAAAAAACCTGGTCCGCGCCCCTCTTTCCCCCTTTCTCATGCCCCTCCTCACTCCTTCTCCCGGCAAAGTCTCTGCTCCGTCTCGCGCATGCTCTCTCCCTCTCTCTCGTGTGTGCCTTTGGAGCGAGTTTGCACCCGCTGTACTCTCCCCAAGCCTCCCGACTCCCGAGGAGACCTTCAGAGCACAGCGGAGGTTTCCAGCCAGTGGGAATGCATGGGGACCTTGGAGGTGGTGAGATAGTGCCTACTCGCCTTTCTCTTCTGCTCTGGAGGCACCATTGGAGCAAATGGCCAAAGACTTGAAATTCCTCAAACAGCGTAACTTCCAAAACGCCAATAAACCCAGGCGGTGGCTAGCAAGGAGGCTTCGGAAAAAGAGGCAAGCAGGGGTCATCACCAGCATCCACTGTGGCGACAAGCTACTCACAAAAGAAGATGATATAAAGGACGAATTCCAGCGGTTCTTCACCGGACTCTATACAGGCGATCAGGTGGAGAAGGAGGACATCACAAAATACCTGAGGGACCAGAACCTGGAGACACTCCCAGAGCAATACAGGTCGATTCTCAACAAGGACATAACAGAGGAGGAGATCAGGAAAGCGATCAAGGGGCTGGATGCTAACATGGCACCGGGCCCAGATGGCCTGACGGCGAAGCTCTACAAGACCCTGCCCGACGAACTAGTTAGCCACATGAGGACAATATTCAACAGAGCAATGGCGGAAGGGGTTCTTCCTAACTCATGGAGAGAGGCCAATATCTCAGTGATTCACAAGGAAGGGACAAAAAAGTGTTAATCCGGGCCTGCTATGATGAGAATATGAAAGTTTCTCCCTATCAACTTCCTCAACATCCTTCACAGGATTAAAGACTTTCATTACACTTCTCTTGGACCCCATCTACATGAACCATTTAGTGCCGTTTCAAACTGGTACTGAAGAAAGTGATTTCACTGTGCAAATGGGAAATCCCGAAACCAGTTTGAGGCCCAGCACTGATGCACAGTAAGGGCTTTCTTTTGCACACTTTCATGGGAGTTTGTTGTCTGGCTACTCCAGTTTGAAGCTAGCTCTGAACTGCATTAAATAGTAAGTGTGGATATGGCCAAAGAGTTATTAAATTACGGTATTTTTTTTCCTCATCGGGGGGCTGCTCTTGTTCTTTGACCATTTGAGTGTACCCTTTCGGTAGGATGTAGATTCCACCTTCTGAAAGCCATCTGGCAAGCTTTCAACTAAGACACCACACCATGGATCTTCCCAGTAAGCACCTTAAACCAGTGTTTCCCAACCATTGTGACGCAGCACAGTAGTGTGCCGTGATGGACCTCCTGCTGTGCCGTGAGAAAAGCTCTCTGCCCCCTTCCTTCCCCCTCCTCCTGCCAAACTCCTGCTGCTTGGGGGAGGAGTAGGAAGGGCCAGGCGCTGGCGAAGAAAAAGAAGAAGGGGCCGGGGTGCTGCCTCCTTTGGCCATTTCCCCAGCCAGCCTTCAATCCGCCATGACTCCCGCTATGACTCTCGCGCCTCGCTCGCTGAAGCCGCATGCAGGAAGAAGCCGGGGGAGTGGGCGGGGCATGGTGTGGCCTGGCTCCGCCCCTTCCCCGGCTTCCACTGTCCCACAGCTTCTCCAGACTTGAGGGGACAGTGCCAAGACAGAATTGTGCTGGTTCAGCCACTGCTGGCTTGGCACTGCCCTCTCAAGGCTGGAGAAGCTGTGGGAAAGCTGAAGCCGGGGGGAGGGGCAGGGCATGTTGCGGTTTGGCTCCGCCCTCCCCCCGGCTTCCGTTCTCCCACAGCTTCTCCAGCCTTGAGAGGACAGTGACAAGCCAGCATTGTGCTGGCTCTGCCACCGCTGGCTTGTCACTGTCCTCTCAAGGCTGGAGAAGCTGTGGGAGTGCTGAAGCTGGGAGGAGGGAGGCATGGTGTGGCCTGGCTCCGCCCCTCTCCCAGCTTCCGCTCCCACAGCTTCTCCAGCCTTGAGGGACAGTGCTAAGCCAGCATTGTGCTGGCTCTGCCACCGCTGGTTTGTCACGGCCCCTTCAAGGCTGGAGAAGCTGTGGGAGAGCTGAAGCTGGGGAGGGGCAGGGCATGGTGTGGTCTGGCTCCGCCCTCCCCCGCTTCCGCTCTCCCACAGCTTCTCCAGCCTTGAGGGGAGAGTGCCAAGCCAGCCTTGTGCTGGCTTTGCCACCGCTGGCTTGGCACTGCCCCCTCAAGGCTGGAGAAGCTGTGGGAGAGCTAAAGCTGGGGGGAGGGGGTGGGGCATGGTGCAGCCTGGCTCCTCCCCCTCCCCCAGCTTCAGCACTCCCAGCAGCTGCTCCCAGCAGGCCACCATCCCCCAGCCGTTGTTTACTGTGTTAGAGTGTCATTTTGTGTCATTTTGGTTGGTGGTGTGCCCCCGGATTTTTTAATGTTAAAAGTGTGCTGTGGCTCAAAAAGGGTTGGGAAACACTGCCTTAAATTACTGTTTCTGCTGCTGTTCTATACTCAGACTTATGGCAACCTCATCCTAAGCATCTCTTGACAGAGGTGTTTATCTTTGCCTTTCTCTGAATATGACTTGCCCAAGGTTATCCAACCAGTTTCCACGGCTTAACAGAAATCCACATCCTGGTCTCTTGGCATACCAATCCAATACTCACATCATGTTTTGTTATTGTATGCCTTCATTTTGACTTTTGGTATCCCTCAGAACTATCATGGGGCTCAGAATGTGTGCCTCTCTCAAGGTCACCCAATGGTTGGTGGTTTTTTTTGGCTGAGTAGAAAACTGAACCCTGGCCTCCAGTGCCATAGTCCACTGCTAAAACTACTATTTATTATTATTCATGTATTTATTTACAAAATTTCTACCCCACCTTTCTCACCCTGGAGGGAACTCATGGCGGCTTTACCTATAGACAACAATTTGATGCCCTAAAACACAATGTGCACTTAAATAAATATTAAAATAGAATTAAAAAGTAAATAAAACATTTTAAAACAGTACATTAAGAGTTAAACACACAATCCAAAGGCATAATCCAGACCATTCCTATGATCATTGTACATTGTTCCAAGTTTATCTATTGCAAAGTTTGGTCACGTTTTCACTCTCTTACAGAAGGAGGTCAGAAAAGAGGGGGCTGAACTAACATACTGGGGAGAGAGTTCCACAGTTGAGGAGCCACCACTGAGAAGGCCCTGTCTCTCGTCTCCGCCTGCCTGTGAGGGACTGAGACCAGGGCCTCCCCAGATGATCTTAAACTCTGCGGTGGTTCATAGAGGGAGATATGTTCAGACAGATATGCTGGGCCAGGTTTAGGCAGCCAGGTTGCTCACGAGGGTGGTGTACAGGGACCATACAACCCCTCTATTATGTTAGCTTCACTGGCTGTCAATCTACTACTGAGCACAATTCAAAGTGCTGGCTTTATCCTATAAAGCTCTAAACCAATGGTTATCAACCTGTGGGTCCCCAGGTGTTTTGGCTTTCAACTCCCACAAATCCTAACAGCTGGTAAACTGGCTGAGATTTCTGGGAGTTGTAGGCCAAAACACCTGGGTTGAGAACCATTGGTTTAGAGCTTTATAGGCTAAAGCCAGCACTTTGAATAGTACTTTATAGCAGACTGGCAGCCAGTGGAGCTGACGTAACAGGGAGGTTGTATGTTCCCTGTACGCCGCTCCGGTGAGCAATCTGGCTGCCACCCATTAGTTTCCTGTGCTGTTTTATAGACACTACTTCTTTTTGTATGAGAAACTCAAAGGTGGTGAAGTGAGAGTAGGAGTGAAATTACTTCTTGTATATAGTCTGGGATCAGAGACGGAAGAGGGTTCCTGTGCAGAATCTTGATTGAAGAACTCATGGTAGCAGACTGGCAGCCAGTGGAGCTGACGTAACAAGGAGGTTGTATGTTCCCTGTACGCCGCTCCAGTGAGCAATCTAGCTGACACCCATTGGACCATTTGTAGCTTCCGAACAGTCTTCAAGGCCAGCCCCACATAGAGCACATTGCAGTAGTCTATTTGGGATGTAACCAGAGTGTGGACTACCATGGCCAAGTCTGACTATACCACTATACCATGATGGCTTTCACACCATCATGTTTCTTCACCCAAAATACAGGACCCGGTTTTCCCTGGCTTAAAACTACCATTTGAAAAGCAGATCATTGACAGACATGTACTGTATTCTATTTTTAAAAGAAGGTGCATGGCCTACCACTACGCTTCCAGATGGTTGCCAGGAAACCAAGACAGGACGGGTACATATGCACAAGAGAGTGCATGTTTAGAACATCTTAATTAGCGTTCACACACATGTATGAGTCAGCCAACGGCTCAGCTTAGTGGGCTAGGAGGGGGTGGGGGGGGTCTTTCTTTCTTTTTCAAACAATCCTGGTTGATGACTAAGCGACATCTGTGGGAGCCCAAAAAAACTACAGCAGCAGTATCTGTCGATGGCTAATTGATTTATAAAAATTGCCGACAGACAGATGTGAACAAACATTCTTGACAAACATAATTATAAATCGGCTGGTGCTTTTAGCAAGAGGGAGGCTTATGAAGCCATACCGTCAGGATAAGTAATGGAGACCTTGGAAGGCCATTTTTTATTCCCTGCGCAGTCGAGGCAGCTCAGTGCTGAACACACCCCACATCTCTCCGTTTTCTCAGGATGCACTGACGAAGAAGGCTCAGCTAGTCTTCCTTTATTTAAAGCAAACAACAGCAACCTAAGGAAGATCAATCTCCTATAAGGAAGGAAAGGTTTGCTGTGCGAGCGTGACCATTAATCATTTACACAGCAACACTGCCTTGCTTTCAAGATGGTATGTAAAAGGCGATCCCAATTCAAATGCGCAGGAATTGTTGTGAGCCAGAAAGCTACGGTTTGGAAGAGATTGCATTTGAGTGGTAAAGCAACTGCTTGATATGGAGGGGATTCCAGGTCAAGCTCTTGGCAGCTCCTGTTAAAGGGACCTTGGAGAATTATTGCTCATCTAAGTGGCATATAGGCTGCTATTGTTGTTAACTGCTATCAGGTCAACCTCATGAATGAGAGGCCTCCAAGATACTCCATTATCACAGACCCGACTTGTGGGAACGAGAGATAGCCTTCTCCTCTGTGGCCCCCTGACTTTGGAATGCATTGCCTAGTGCAGTGTTTCTCAACCAGTGTGCCAGGGCACACTAGTGTGCCGTGAGCGATCATCAGGTGTGCCGTGGGAAATTGGAACCTCCAGGAAGGGGAGACTCCAGTGTGGAACCTCCAGGGGGGGGGAGACTCTAGTGTGTCGAAGTATAAAAACCCTAAGAAACCTACCTCGATAAAGGCACAAAATTACAAACACCTCCCCTCCCCACCCATTGTCTACTTGGTCTCTCCCTCTCCATGCATTGGGAAGGCCCGCCTCCCTTTCCCCTAGTAGAGACCTCCTCTTGCCTCCTGGGGGTTCTGTGTGGGAAGTTTGGCCCAGTTCTATCATTGGTGGGGTTCAGAATGCTCTTTGATTGTAGGGGAACTATAAATCCCAGCAACTACAAAATGTCAAATGTCCAAGGTCTATTTCCCAAAACTCCATCTGCCCCCATTCACATTTGGGCATATTGAGTATTCATGCCAAGTTTGGTCCTGATCCAACATTGTTTGAGTCCACAGTGTTCTCTGGATATAGGTGAACTACAACTCCAAAACTCAAGGTCAATGCCCACCAAACCCTTATAGCATTTTCTCTTGGTTATGGGAGTTCTGTGTGGGAAGTTTGTGTCTTTCTGCCATTCCTGCCATGATATCTATGTTGAGTTCATTGAAACAGGCCCAGGTTTCACACTGAGTGTATAAATACATTTAAAAACATATTAACTATATGTATTACTGTGTTAGAGTGTCATTTTGTGTCATTTTAGTTGGTGGTGTGCCCCAGGATTTTGCAAATGTAAAAAGTGTGCCGTGGCTCAAAAAAGGTTGGGAAACACTGGGCTAGCGAGATTAGGTTAGCCCCCACCTTGGAAACCTTTAAGAAGGACCTCAAGGTGTGGCTTTTCTGTTACGCTTTTGGAGAATGAGCTCACATGTTTCCTCTCATGCTCTCCAAAAATTGGCATCCTCACATTGCATTGTCTTAGAACCTCCCCTATAAATATATGTTTTTGATTTTATCTCATCCTTCGTTTTTTATCTGTGTATTTTGCACATGTGGCCTGCTCCTTTTATTTTATTAGATTGTTTATTTTATACTAGCTTGGGGACCCGGTGGTGCTCGGGTTATTTGAGGAAGGCATTGTGTGCCATAGTTCATCATTGGTGTGGGCCACAGTGCTCTAAGGAAGTGAATTAAAGTACTGCAAGTCCCATCATCCATGGTCCATCCTTCCTCAAACTGCACCAGGATGTAGGGTGCATCTTGGGGGTCTGTGTGCCAAGTTTGGTCTTGTTCTGTCATTGTTGGGGGCCTAGTCAGGAAAATCAAGTTGAGGAAGCCTAACAATATCCCATGAGCTGAGGCCTAGTCAGGAAAATCAAGGTAAGGAAGCCTTGTTGTCAATTTTGGGCCTGGTCTGTGATTTATAGGGGCTGTAGTGTTGTTTGGGAAGTGAATGATGTGAAGGTACTGCAAATCCCATCATTCATGGCCCATCCTGCCCTAAACCACACCAGGTTGTGAAGTGGCCCATCGGTCCCTTGTTTGCCATGTTTGGTCCTGATCCGTCATTGCTGTGGGCCGCAGGGGCTGACTGCCTGAGGCCTTTTGCTTTCCCTCTGAGTCACCTTAGAAGTGTATTGGGTGAAGGTACTGAACATTCCATTTCCAACAGAAAAAACTGTCAACTGGCTAACTTCAACTCCAGCCATTTATGCCTGCCTGAGGCCCTTTCCTTTCCTCTCTGTGCTGTGTTGGGAGGCTGGCCAGTCACAACAATTTATGCAAATAATACGACAGTTGCAGCCAATCAAAACGCTGGCACATATTCGCTCGGTCGCACCACCCACCCACCGCCTGCAAACACTGACTTTTATTATATACATAGTAGATAGATAGATAGATGATGTTTTATGTTTGTTATGTTGTTGTATGGATATGTATTTCTGGGCTTGGCCTCATGTAAACCGCCCCAAGTCCTTTTCGGGGAGATGGTGGCGGGGTACAAATTATTATTATTATTATTATTATTATTATTATTATTTCCTCTCTCATCCTGCTCAGGCCTTGCAGACTCAGGGACATGACTTCCTTGATTGAGTATATCCATCTGGAATGTGGTCTTCCTCATAGAATCATGGAGTTGGAAGAGACCTCGTGGGCCTTCCAGTCCAACCCCATTCTGCCAAGAAGCAGGAAAATCACATTCAAAGCACACCCAACAGATGGCCATCCAGCCTCTGTTTCAAAGCCTTCCAAGAAGGAGCCTTTACCACATGCTGGGGCAGAGAGTTCCACTGTTGAACAGCTCTCACAGTTAGGAAGCTCTTCCTAATGTTCAGGTGTACTTTGAAGCCATTGCTCCATGTCCTAATCACCCAGGAAGCAAAAAACAAGCCTGCTCCCTCCTCCCCATGACTTCCCCTCACCTTGATACATGGCCCTCATCATGTCTCCTCTCAGCCTTCTCGTCTGCAGGTTAAACATGCCCAGCTCTTTAAGCCACTCCTCATAGGGCTTGTTCTCCAGACCCTTGATCATTTTAGTCACCGTCCTCTGGACACATTCCAGCTTGTCAACATCTCCCTTAAACTGAAGTGCCCAGAATTGTGCTCTCGTTTCTTATTGCCTTCTACCTTGCTAAGCATTATAATTTTTTCAAGTCACTCCTTCTTATGATATGGCCAGAATGCAACCGTCTCAGCTTAGTCATTTTGGCTTCTAGGGGGAGTTCAGCCTAATTTTCTTCTTTAAGCCATGTACAGTATATGTGTGTTTTTTCACAGTCTACAGTATCCATGGATTTTCTTCCTATCAGCTTTCTTCACTGTCCAGCTTTCACAAGTATACATATAAAGGGGGGAATAGGCATGGACAGTCCTAACTTTAGTATTCAATGAGATATAGGTTGCATCTCCATGGTAGAGGACCAGTTCTACAGGTAGAAGGTCACAGGTTCAACTCATCTCCAGACAGAGTAAGAAGAGAACCTATCTTAAAACTAAGTGTTGCGTTCCAACTGAAAACAAATACGTATCCAGCTAGTGTTTACAATCCTGTACATTTGTCTAAATATGATAAACAAACAGACAAGTGTGGGACTTGGCTGTAAACATTTAATGATATTACTGCCATACACAAATGGCAGGGGCAATCAAGTTTTGCTTTTCTTTTCTTTCTTTCTTTCTTTCTTTCTTTCTTTTTTGCAAAAGGCTTCCAAATACAAAACAAAAGAACAAAGGAGAATAAATGCAATTTCCTCAGGTCGAGATTTTGACACCGTGTGTAGTTCATTTGGATCACCCAATGCTAATTCTGAATCTGCCTGTATAATTTCTGTGATCAAGAATATAGGTTTGTACAACATAACAATGGGAAAAGACACACAAATACTTCCAACCGCGCCCTATCTATCTATCTATCTATCTATATATATATATAAAAAATATAAAGGGGTTCCCGTCATGGAACGACCGTCCCTAACAGAAAAACCTTACAACGCAGAAACTCCAAACTTGCCAACAGAAATAGGCCTCAAGCAAGGTAGGTTTTTAGCGAAGAAACTTTTCCCCCCAAAACCTAAAAGGCCCCCAAAACAACAAGTAAAAAAACTACATTTCCCAGCATCCTCCGGGGCTGCCAACGACTCTCCCAGCCTCTACATTCTGACAACATGATTGGCTGCCAATAAGGGCGGATTTGCATAACTCCTGTACTGTCTATTACAAAAGTCAGGTTAGAGATAACTAGGTAATAAGATTATTATTACCTAATAACTCCTGTACTGGCCAGCCAACATGACCATTCCAACCCATAATAAACTGCCAGAGGAGGATAAGGCAAAGAGCTGAGGCACAAACACAAACACCCAATTCACTTCCCACAGAAAATTTACAACCCTACAAATCACAGACCACGCCCAAAATTGACAGTAAGGCTTCATTAACTTAATTTCCCTGACTAGGCCTCACTTAATGGAATGCTGTTTATGCTCTGAATTGACAGTAAGGCTTCATTAACTTGATTCTCCCGACTACGCCTCAGCTCATTGGACATTGTGTATGGCCTGAATTGACAGTAAGGCTTCATTAACTTGCTGTTCCTGACTAGGCCTCAGCTCATGGGACACTGTGTATGGCCTGAATTTACAGTAACCTACCTTGGCACACAGAGCCCCTATGACCCACACTACATTCTACTACAGTTTGGAGGAGGGTGGACCATGGATTATGGGACTCCATGGATAATGGAGTCCCCCCATGGATAATGGGATTTGTACTACTTCAAAACCCATCATTCCCCACAGACCACTGTGGCCCAGAACCAAGACCGATAAAGACCAAACTTGGCACACAATGCCCCCCATGACCCACACTCCATCCGACTGCAGTTCAGAGGAGGACACACCATGGATAATGGGATTTCAAGTACCTCCACTCACTTCCAAAGTACCCCACCCACACAAGCATCAACCTCTACATCAACACAGCAGACGGAAAGACAAAAAACATTGTATATCCACAAGCTATGCAGAACGCCAGCAACACCACACACCAACAACTCCCCAGGACTTCAACATCCCACCCACCAGAACAACCCACAACGACACAGCCATGGCCCCAACAACATCATAACTAACAACAATTCCAACCCTTACATACTCAGACTTTCTCGCATCTCCTAAATAGGGCACAGCAACGCGTGCCGGGTACAGCTATATATATCTGACTTTAGAAGGAGGCCCAATTCTATTGTATGTTTGGAGACAAAGAAAAATCAGTCAAGGTCAATTTCCTTGGCCTTGATGAAAATGTTTGCATTCAGATATACATGGAAGAAATGGTCAACCAGCAGAAGTTTTTTTTTCTCCCTGGGACTTCTTTAAAATACAAAATCAATGGCTCAAAATCTATCAGGGACTCACGTCTTTGCAAATGGATTAGTTTCTCTTGGAATTAGAATCTGGCAGTTTCATAACATTCATATCCAGTAAAGAGCTGTCATGAGATTTCTACACAAAAGTGTTAGTTAACTGTCTGATGCACAACTAGATTGATGCACATCAGGGCCGTAGCCAGGATTTTGATTTGGGGGGGCTGAGACTGGGTGGAAGAGGGTCTACCGTAGCAAACCTTTTGTATTGTTATCCCAATAACCCCATTAATGTGGGATATAATGAGCATGGTGATCAGATCATGATATACATGCACATAACAGTTTAAATAATGTACCAGTAAGGCCTTCTCGTGGACCACCCTGAGAATTTCGGGGTGAAGCCCCTTAGCCCCCTGGCTACATGCCTGATGCACATTGGTCTTAATCTGTGCTGGTCCTATTGCCAAACCAGGCATCTGAAGTATTTTCCAAGGCCCTCGCTTTGTCCTTGCAGATAGTGTGCTTACAACTTGTTCCGCTACAGGAGAACAGCTAGTGCATCCATATTGATTCCTCTGGTTTCCAACATCATTGAATTGGCCGTACAGGGGGCAGAGCTGAGGTTTGGGAGATGTGTTCTACACAATGATCTACCAGCTATGGTTTTTCATCCAAACAAGATCAACAAAACAACTCCGGTATCCTTTCCTCTCCTACCACTAGAGACAAAATGGTCTACACTGGAGTGGGATTAGGAATGAGATATAAATCGAAGCACTTTCCTCAAATTAAGAAATTTGGGATTCAGCTTTCTTGTTTAACTGAGATGTCTATAATTTTGCAAGGAGAACAGAATGCACAAGAAAGACATCTGAAAGTAATAATCCAAAGTGCACCATTGTTGTAGATCTGTAAAGCAAAGATTACATATCTGCTCTTGAGAAGCCCTATTCAGATGCTCTAAGTAAAGTTAAAGCAGATGTGGGAAGCCATCCAATAAGTAGACCGGCCTCCCATTTTCTTTGATTTTCATATTTTCTGTTGCTGTGTGGCTTGAATAGAATAACTTTATTCTTGTATGCCACTTCCATCTCCCTGAAAGGACTCGGGACGATTTACATAGAGACCAAATACAGTAAAAACAAAAGTTACAAAGTATCACAATTAAGAACAAGTAACAATAAAATATAAGACATCATAATACATGAACCAAACATCAAACAACCAGTAGTTGAGAGAACTGGGCATGTGCAGATTTGAGACTAATAGGGCAGGACAAGGGCTTGTGCAAACGCAACCTGTAGGGCCGGGACTGGGATCCAACTTGAAAATCGGAGCTAGGTAGACTTAATCAATAGCTAAACCATTATTCAAAACACATTCGAACATCCAAGTCTTCATGTCTTTCTGGAAGGTGGACAGGGTAGGGGCAAATCTAATCTCCCTGGTGAGAGAGTTCTAGAGCCAGAGGGCCACCACCAAGGAGACCCTCTCTCCCATCCCTATCAACCGAGCTTACAATGGGAGCGAGAGAAGGGCCTCCCTGGCAGATCTTAGCTCTTGTGCCAGTTCATAGAGGGAGATACAGTCACAAAGATAAGCAGGACCCTTCTGTAGAGGCAGTGTCTGCTGCGCTCCCTGTAACTAGTTAACAACCTATCTGCTGACCTTTGCACAAGCTGCAGTTTCCTGGCAGCCCCACGTAGAGTGCATTGCAGTAATCAAATCTAGATGTAACCAAGGCTTGGACCACCATGGCCAAGTCAGGCTTCTCAAGGTACGGTCGCAGTTGGCACACAAGTTTTAAATGTGCAAAGGCCATCACACCTATGATGATCCTATCATGGGGTTTTCTTGGCAAGATTTGTGAAATGGGGGATTACATGGTGTAAGGACTCACCCATTCTGAGCGGGCCGAGGCCTGTGTGGCAGTTTGGCTCCCTAGTTAGAATAGCTGGCATCCTTCTTAGGAAGGGAGATCCACACAGCAGCCATTAGGAGAAGGTAGTTGCCAGAGACAGGGGGCGTGGCTTTAGAGTTTCTCTGGCTAGTTACAAAGTCTCCCAGGAGATTGGCTGAGAGCCAAGGGGGAGGAGTTAAGCTGTCTAGGAGGGAGAAATCCTGACAGGAAAGTTTAGTCTTGAGTGAGGTTTTGGAGCAGAAACATCCAAGCCTCAGCTGTTGTTCTGATATAGTCTGTTTCAATAGTGACACATCCAGAGAGCTTGGGGTGACACTTAGAGGTTAGAGCCAGTAGGGATGACTTGGAATGGTCAGACAAAACACCTTGCAGTCTCTGGGTTAGAGAGGCAGGTGGGCTCATGGGACTGGGGAGTTAGCAGTAGTTAGCTAACCCCGTCAACAAGACTCAGGGGACTTTTAGTGTAGAAATGTTCCTGGTTGGAAACACCAGTTCACCGCTAGTTTTAGTATTAGGGTGACAGTACAATATCTTAGTCAAGTTTTAGCACTGACTGGAATTGTTGAAGATCTAAGCTTTAGTAAAAACCTTTTCTGTAACCATACGCTCCAGCACATTTTATCTATAACCATACGCTCCAGCACAATTTATCTGTAACCATACGCTCGTTGCCTCAATAGAAGTAAACCATCAAGCTCTGTGCCTTATTGTAACGCCTGCTTCAGTTAATAAATTCTTTCCTGTTCATTTTAAAGAAAGCCTCCTTCGTTCTTCCTCTCCTTAGAATCCTCTCAGTTAAATATTTCTTTAGGAGCCTAACTGGTGATCATATTTAATTTTATAAAATCCTAATAACATTAGGTTGGTGGCGGCATTTTGGTTAATTAGGGTGGACCAAATTATTCTAATTGGACCTAGGTCGTTATAATTGGTGGCAGCGGTGGGATTTCACCAAAGCCCTACCCTGCCACAGTGACCCGACGTCCCACGGGTCCGTCACACATGGTCTTATTCTACAGCTGAGATAGTATGATTTTGCCCATAGTCACCCACGGGGTTTCTATAGCTAAGCAGAGATTAAAATAATGACCTTCCCAAGTCTACCTCCAAATTTCAAACCACTACTACACCATGCTGGTGCTCATTTTCATATTTATAGGGTGACACTATATGATAATAGTGGTAACATAAAAAATAAAGAAGGCACAGTTGTGACGTGTGGACCTCCTCTTTTCAGAATCTCTAGATAGGGGGCATTGTTTTTTCACAATGCAATGTTTGAATGTGGGAAATGTCAGTGAAAATAAAAGGCTAAATTTTGTGTCACCTTTGGGTTCAAAGTGTGCAAATAATGAAAGAGAGAACTCACTCCACTGCCATATAGTTCTGTATAATTTTTCATCCACCTAGCTCCATACTGTTGATAAGGCAAAAAAGGGGGCAAGATATTCAACAGTGCCTGCCGGCAACATTTGGTTTTAACACACTGCAAAACGCTGTGACATTTTCAAGCAAGTAACCATTGCTCTAAGGCAGGGCTCCTTAAACTTTTCCACTCGTGACCCCTTCCCGCCCAAAGAATTTTTCTGTGACCTGGATATATAGGTATATAAAATAGGTATAAAAATTAAACGTTTACTGATAATAAACCTGCATTTACAAGGCTTGCCGGAAAACCGATCTGAAGACCTTCTCTTCCAGCTGGCCCACCTAGTCAGTTTTAATCATTAATTTTAAACTTGTGTCCTGTGTTTTATTTTGTGTTCTGCGTATTTTAATAAGTATAGAAATTCATTATAATATGTATATTTTATAGTAATTCATACTGCAAGTCACTTCAAGCAAAAAGTGGGTGCTAGAAATAACATCCTACGAAGCCGACTGGCACAACCTTGGGTTCATAACCAGACACAGTGAAGAGATCCACCTATATGCTTTGCTACACTGCCGCTGAATACGCATGCTCATTAAAACAGTGGATATGGCTACTAATGAGACATAACACATTATCGCAGAATGTTTATGCCCCACATCACTGAAGAAATTACCCTGTTTGGCTTCCTGACATCTGTCAGGAAGTAGCAACCCATAATGAAAGGATCAAGGCAGTGACATCTCCAGCCCATCCTCTGTTCAGATATCAGCCAGCAAACCAACACCTTAAATCAAGAAACAGTTTTCTAAGATCTAGAGAGATACTCGCAGAAACACCTCAGCAAGCTAGAGCCCAAAAATGGCAGGTTAAAACCCAAAAGTGTTGTGAACCACTTTTGAGCCGCTAGGAGAGGTGGGTGAGATATAAAATTACTATCATTTGATACATAACAAGATTAGTACACAGCAAACAAGATCACTATGCTGGCTTTTGTATTTGATCACACATCAGACACTTCCCAAGTGTCTAGGACTGTGTGATGTATTGGTGAATAATGTGTGAATAATAATAATAATAATAGCTAAATGTTGTACCAATAAACAATTGTACCAATATTCGCTCATGTTGAAATCTAATAAAACCAAAACAGAAATATCCAGCACATCAACATATTTGTACAAGCCTGGCATCAAAACTGTCTTCTTTGATGTTCAAATGGGAACAACACTTCCATTTCTACTTCATCAAAGGATTTTAAGTTCATGCATAAGCCACCTGCATGCTTCTCCTGGAGACTTGCTACAAACACACCTTCTAAGTCCCAATCGTGTTATGCAATATATTTTATTATTTATTTACAGTATTGATATTCTGCCCTTCTCACCCCGCAGGGGACTCAGGGCGGATTACAATGTACACATACATGGCAAACATTCAATGCCATAGACATACAACACATATAGACAGATAGAGGCTATTTAATATTCCACTTTTCTGGCCACCAGGGGAGCTGTCGCATAACCGTCCATCTGCGACACTGATGAGGTACTTCCGCATTCCCCGCATGCTTTGCTAGAGATTTTTTTTAATGGCCTCGCAAATTAGTTAAATTAGCCTCCCCACACGTAGGTAGTACCTAATTTGCCTACTTGACAGATGCAACTGTCTTTCGGGTTGCAAAGGTCAACAACAAGCTACACAATTGGTCAGAAGCTCACTCTGACCCGGGCTGGCTTCGAACTCATGACCTTTCGGTCAATAGTGATCTTAATGCAACCAGCTGTGCCACAGTCCCGGTGCTATAAGGATGCCACAGATAACATGTAACTAACTATGCTAGAGGATTGCCTTGTCTGAATATGGCATTTTCACACTTTTTCCTCTCCTGTTAAACCCTACCATCTATTTCACCTTGTTCCTTGAAGGTTGTGTTAAATATGGTGCTAGATATAGCTCAGGCTTTCACACCAGCTTTCTGTCTTTTGTGTTGTATTCTTTTGAATAGGAAAAGTTGCTGTCAGAATATTTTCCCCCATCAATCCATGGCCTGTAAATCACCTCATCTGTCTCTGATAACTTTTATAGAACTAATGGGCCCCAGTGGCATTTATTTATGGGTAAATGCTATGTTTCTAAATACATCAGGATTTTTCAATACCTAAAGACATCCGCTGTTTCTCCTCACATTAGGTAGGCGACAGCTGGAAATGCTCTAAATGGAACAGAAAGGTCTCTGCATTCAAATGTTAATATGGCAATTACCATACCTAGAGATCTATTTAAGGGACACGTTTTGCCTGTTACTCACACTAGCAAGGGAAATAGAGGAAAGGCCACTGACTCATGATACCTGCACTCTGGAGACCATGAGTCAAGGTGAGAAAATATAAAGATCAAATTAACGTCTTCAATATGCATCTTGGCTTCACAAGCAAGGAGAAAACACGAATCATCGGGAAAAGTCCATCACATTTCCTGTTGATTGACACCTTCTGCTACAATACACTGGGAATCAATACTATTCAGAAGCCTAGTCCCAGCAGTTAACTGGGTTAGGAAGATACTTTGGCCTAGAGCAGCGGTTCTCAACCTGGGGGTCGTGACCCCCAGGGGGGTCCTTGGGCCATTTTGGGGGGGTCCCCACGCCCTTCCGAGTTCTGAGTTTTCTATAATTTCTGGGGGTCTCAGTAGTGTGTGGAAATCACAGCTGAATCAGTTGAAGGTACTGCAAGTCCCATCATCCATTGTCCATACTCCCCAAACATTGTTTTTGTGATCAATCACTATGCTTTAATTATGTCCAATTTGTAACAATGAAAATACATCCTGCATATCAGATATTTCCATTATGCTTCATAAGAGTAGCAAAATTACCGTTATGAAGTAGCAACGAAAATATGGTTGGGGGTCACCACAACACGAGGAACTTTATTTAGGGGTCACGGCATTAGAAAGGTTGAGAACCACTGGCCTAGAGCAAGAAAGCCGCCAAAACAAAGATAGATAGATAGATGATAGATAGATAGATAGATAGATATCCCCTCCTTTCCTGTTCAGCCTGGACAATTTTAATTGCACATTTGACTGCCTTAGAAAGCAAACACAAACATGATATCTAAGTCCTGATAGGGGAGAAAGGTGGAGTATACATAAAATGATGGATAGATGGTGTATAACTGGTATTGGCTGGGATCTTGTATCAACCAAACCAATACAGCAGGGCTGCATAGGAAATCGATCGTGATCGACCAGTCGATCGCAGGAACGAAGGAGGTCGATCGCAGCTGGATGGGGCGCTTCTAAGAGGGGGCGGAGCCAGGCTGCACCAAACCCCGCCCCTCCCCTGGCTTTGGCACTCCCAGCAGCTGCTCCAGCCTTGAGGAGAGCAGGGCCAAGCCAGCCTTGTGCTAGCTATGCCACCACTGGCTTGGCACTGCCATCCTCAAGCCTAGAGAAGCTGCTGGGAGCTCCAAAGCCAGATGGGAGGGGGAGGGGCTTGGCACAGCCTGGCTCCACCCCCTCTGGTTTCCGCTCTACCAGCAGCTTCTCCAGGCTTGAGGATGGCAGTGCCAAGCCAGTGGTGGCATAGCTAGCACAAGCTGGCTTGGCCCTGCTCTCCCCAAGGCTGGAGAAGCTGCTGGGAGCTCCAAAGCCAGAGGGGAGGGGCGGGTCTTGGTGCTGCCTGGCTCCGCCCCCGCGGGCTTCCGCTCTATCAGCAGCTTCTCCAGGCTTGACGATGGCAGTGCCAAGCCAGCATCGTGCTAGCTATGCCACCACTGGCTTGGCACTGCCATCCTCAAGCCTAGAAAAGCTGCTGGTAGAGGGGAAGCCAGAGGGGGTGGAGCCAGGCCATGCCAAGCCCCGCCCTCCCCCTCTGGCTTTGGAGCTCCCAGCAGCTTCTCTAGGCTTGAAGATGGCAGTCTGAAAGGTGTTTCCATCAGGTTTGCAGAGGTAGAGTTCGGACTGGAGATCCTGTATTGCAGTGGTGCCCACATTTTTTCAGCATGCGATCTACTTATAATAAAACCAAGTCAGAAAGATCTACCTACCTCCTCAAGGCTGGAGGGGGGATGGGGGTGAGGCTTGGCATGGCCTGGCTCCGCCCCCCTCTGGCTTTGGCACTCCCCGCAGCTGCTCCAGCCTTGAGGAGAGCAGGGCCAAGCCAGGGCCAAGCCAGCTATGCCATCACTGGCTTGGCACTGCCATCCTCAAGCCTGGAGAAGCTGCTGGTAGAGTGGAAGCCAGAGGGGGCGGAGCCAGGCTGCACCAAGCCCCTCCCCCTCCCATCTGGCTTTGGAGCTCCCAGCAGCTTCTCCAGGCTTGAAGATGGCAGTGTCAAGCCAGTGATGGCATAGCTAGCACAAGGCTGGCCTGGCCCTGCTCTCCTCAAGGCTGGAGCAGCTGCTGGGAGTGCCAAAGCCAGAGGGGGGCGGAGCCAGGCCATGCCAAGCCTCACCCCCATCCCCCCTCCAGCCTTGAGGAGGTAGGTAGATCTTTCTGACTTGGTTTTATTATAAGTAGCTCGCATGCTGAAAAAATGTGGGCACCCCTGCAATACAGGATCTCCAGTCCTAACTCCACTTCTGCAAACCTGATGGAAACACCTTTCAGACTTCTCAATGTGCAGCAGATGTTTGGCAATTCAATTTTGCCTCAAAAAAATCCTCCAGATCTCTTGGGAAGACAGGCGGACAAACGTCAGCGTGCTGGAAAAAGCAAAGACCACCAGCACTGAAGCAATGCTCCTATGCCATCAACTCCACTGGACTGGCCACATTGTCTGAATGCACGATCACCATCTCCCAAAGCTGTTACTATACTCCCAACTCAAGAATGCTGTGGACAGGAAAGAGATTTAAAGATGGACTTTAAAACTGTGGCATAGACACTGAGAACTGGGAAGCCCTGGTCCTTGAGCACTCTAGTTGGAGGTCAGCTGTGACCAGGAATGATGCAGAATTCGAAGACACACAAATTCGAAGAGACACGAATTCGAAGAGACTAGGACCACTTTCCATCAGGAAACCAATGTCCTTACTGTGGAAGAACATGTGGGTCAAGAATAGGGCTCCACAGTCACCTACGTATCCAACGCCAAGACACTACACTTGAACAATAAGGGATCGCCTAAGTAAGTAAGTAGTATCCTGAATATGAAACAATTACAGATATTGCATTGTATTCACATTCACTACTTAGTCACAATTGTGTTACAATTGTCATGATTTTATCACTCCCCCCCCCCCCATTTGTTTTAGCAGTCTTCAGTTGCATGGAAAGGTTCATGCTGCCAGTAGGCATGAGAAAAATGAAACGGAAATTAAAAGGATTCGTAAGAGATTCGTATGTAATGGGACTTTTGAGCTTTTACGGATCGCTGCCGCGAACCCGGAAGTAGACTTCCTTTTACGGTCCTTGAGGCCAACAATTTGCATTATGATCGTAATAAATTCTTAATTATTAATTAATTAATTATTGTACTACGTACTCACTTCTCCCTGTCTTCTCCCCCTCATTTCCTTCCCGCCTTCATTCAGCTTCTTCTTTTCCCCGCATTTCTATGGGGAACTGGAAGTGACGCTGCTGCTAGGTAGGCAATGCATTCTGGAAAGTGTAGTCCTCACGCTTTCCCCCCTCCTTCTCTTCCCCGTTGCTCTGCTGCCATGCCCCATCGCAGGGGCCAGCTTCACACACACACACACACACGCTTCTCCTCCTCTCTCTCCCTGCGCTCTCCCAGATGCGTCTCTTCCCCGTTGCTCTGCTGCCATGCCCCATCGCAGGGGCCAACTTCAGCCCTCCAGGTACGTGTTTTGGACTTCAACTCCCACCATTCCTCACAGCCTCAGGCCTCTTCCTTTTCCTCTCAGCCTGGGCAAACTTGGGGGCTCCTCCTCCTTTTCGTTTGCTGCTTCCAAGAATAGAATACCCCCTCCCTCCCTTCCTCCATCCCTCCCACCCTTCCACCATCCCGCCCACCTTCCAATTTGGAGAGTCCCATCTAGAATTCAGTGTGGTTTATTCAGTTTTTATTTCTAACTCCCAGAAATCCCAGCCAATTTACCAGCTGTTAGGATTTCTGGGAGTTGTAGGCCAAAACCATCTGGAATGCGCATGCTCTGGCATACGAATTACTAACAAATTTCGTTAGTACTTAAGTTACATTTTAGAAATTTTTGGAAATTTTTGTAAGTCTTTCTTTTACTAATCAAAAAATCCCCCCCATTTGATTTTAGAATCGCCATTTTTGGATTCGAAACCATGCCTAGCTGCCAGGGATTGGAGCACATGTGAATGGGATTTCCATCAGGCTTGAAAAGGTCAGGACAGGAAGGGTTACCAAGTTAACCATATTTACCTAATAACAGTGGATTCTTGGTATCCGCTGGGGTTTGTTTCCCAGACTACCTTCCCCAATATCAACATCTTTAGATGCACAGGTCCTATTACCGTGGTCCCTCGCTTATCGCAGGTGTTACATTCCGCAAAGTAGGGACGCCCCCTCACCTTTCCTCTTCATCCTCCTTACCTTACTCTTCCTCCTCCTCATTGCCACATGGGGCCTCTTGCCGCTGCTTGGGCCCCGTGACTTCTTCTCAGTCGCGGGACCCAAGTGGCAGCAAGAGGCCCCATGCGGAGACGAGGAGGAGGAAGAGGAAGGTAAGGAGGGCGAGGGAGCAGCTCTCCCCCCCCCCGCCCTCCTTACCTTCCCCTTCCTCCTCCTTGTCGCCGCTTGGGCCTCTTGCTGCTGCTTGGGTCCCGCAAATCCTCCTCAATCCTCAGTGTTCCCTTGGTCCTCCATATCCACAGATTTGGCACCCACAGATTCAACCATCCACTGCCAAATCTGTGGATATGGAGGGCCAACTGTAGCTGGTACAGGATACCAGTCATTCCATTCGAATTAGTTTAAAAAACAACAGAATACGTATTAGTGCCAGACCCACAAAATAAGGTGTCAAAAACATCTGGCAATATTTCTACATGGATTGGGTTTATCCGCATCAGACAGATCAAAACTTTACAGATTTTCTTTGACACATTCAAGCTAACCTTTATTTCCCGCATGCTATTCATACGGCTTGTGAGTCATCACCATGGCTGATGCACAGGTATGACAAGCTGGTCCCAGTAATCCCTTCCATTTCCCTTCTGCTTTGCAAGGCACCGCTCTTACTATGAGTCATGTTTAAGCCTGCCACAGCTGTTCCCTGTGAACCAGATCCAAACCTGTTCCAACAGTGCGTACAGCCAGTTACTGGGGGCTTTGTTGGCTTGAACAGGAACTGAACCAGAACAACGTCATTCACAGCCAAGCCTAAATTGGATGGCGCTCCAATTTTAGTTATTTGAATCCCACGGCCCACAGGGCGATAACTGCCGTAAGTGCCGTTATAGTTTGACAATTCCCAGTTTCGAGTATGTGCTTCCTGAGTGCCAGGGAGACAGGCATGGGTGAATTGGAGTATTTCCTCTCCTGGTTGTGTTTTGAGTCTTTTTACTCTGCTTTTGTGCATAACTGGATCCCCCCCTTAGTTTTAATTGAGCTAAATCAAAGATTCCTGTGGCAATATATGGAACATCTCGCCCATCTGTTTCTCTTCCCCAAAACTTTTGGTAGCATCCAAAACCCAGCTCCAAATGGATTTCGTCCACTCTTATCCCCGGAATAGAAATGTAATCCTCCCTTTCACAGCTGACTCATGTGCCAGCTGTGCCCGTACCTTGGGAAGTCTGATCTGGCTACGGTTGTCCACGCTCTGGTCACATCCCAAATAGATTACTGCAATGCACTCTATGTGGGGCTGCCTTTGAAGACAGTTCGGAAATTACAATTAGTCCAACGGGCGGCAGCCAGATTACTAACTGGAGCTACATACAGGGAGCATACCACCCCCCTGTTGTGTCTGCTCCACTGGCTGCCTGTCCATTTCCGAGCTCAATTCAAAGTGCTGGTTTTGACCTTTAAAGCTCTATATGGTTCTGGCCCAGCTTACTTGTCCGAACGCATCAGCCTCTACGTCCCACCTCGTAATTTAAGATCATCCCTGCTCTCACTCCCGCCAACTTCTCAAACGCGGTTGGTGGGGACAAGAGGGCCTTCTTGGTGGTGGCTACCTGTCTGTGGAACGCGCTTCCAAGCGACATACGATCAACCCCATCCCTCCTGGCATTCAGGAAAAAAGCGAAATATTGGCTGTGGGACCAAGCGTTTGCACATTAGCACAATACAGCACTTTGGACTAGATTTGTAACAGCAAGTTGATGGATATGGCTCAATGCTCCTGTTATGGACGAAATACTGTTTTTAACTTAAGAGAATGTGTATGATGTGTTAATGTTAATTGTATTTTAATGTGTTTTAATGCTGTATGTTTTTGGTATTATCTTGTATTTATTATGTTGGCATCAAATTGTGCCTTTTGTTAGGCCGCTCTGAGTCCTCCCTCAGGGGTAGAGAAGAGTGGGGTAGAAATGTTGGAAATAAATAAATAAATAAATTTCTTCATTCACACATGTAAGAATGAAAAATAACAACCCTTCCCCTGATATGTGCGTGTACAAACATTTTTCTTCTACTTTCAATATTTTTTTTCAATTTTGCAACTTGGTTGTGAAAAGAGGTTTTTGAAAACACAAAATACAACAGTTTGGGGGCAAGCATGTAGCATCTTGTGCAAAATACTCTTCACAAAACCAAAAATGAAAAATGAAAAAGCAACTTGCAAAGGTTGAGATCTCGCCAAGGTGAGAGAGATCGTACGTCTCTATGCAACAAGATATACATTTCTCATGAAAGAAAGTTAGGAGAATCTTTTTACATCTCCAGGGGTAGGTCTGAGGTCATGCAAGGAGAAGCAATGGGCAACAGGAATCAACAGTTCCACTAAAATCCCCTTTCTGGTAATGAAATTTACCACTAAATTCTGACTATAGTATTTTTAGGTTTTGTGTTTGTTTGTTTGTTTGTTGTTTTTTAAAGTGTCCTTTGCCTTCTTCCTTGGTTGTAACCATACTTGGAGAGCCAGACTGGTCCAAATCTCTGCAAAGCCATGAAAATCAGTTGAGTGACTTGGAGCAAGTCTCACTCTCTCAGCTTGGGCACGTTTCGCCTGCAGAAGAGAAGGCTGAGAGGAGACATGATGCCCATGTATCAAGATGTAAACCAGCTATGTCTGGCTATGTTTTTGTATGATCGTTTTTAAGATGTAATTTTATGCGTTTTAATCTTAGGTGTTTTATATGCTGTTTTTATATGTTTTAAACCTCCCTGAGCCTCGGGAAAGGCGGTTTATCAAGTCAAAATAAATAAATAAATAATAAGATGTGAGGGGAAGGCATAGGGAGGAGGGAGCAAGCTTGTTTTCCGCTGCCCTGGAGACAAGGACGTGGAAAAATGTCTGTAAACTACAGGAAAGGATATTCCACCTGAACATGAGGAAGAACTACCTGACTGTGAGAGCTGTTCAGCAGTGGAACTCTCTGCCCTGGAATGTGGTGGAAGCTCCTTCTTTGGAGGCTTTTAAGCAGAGGCTGGATGGCCATCTGTCGGGGGTGGTTTGAATGAGAATTTTCTGCTTGTTGGTAGAGGGATAGCCCACAACGTCTCTTCTAATTCTATGATGCTATGATTCTATGGAGGTAATGGTACACATCCCCCAAATTGAAAATAGTAGGTTAGGGTCCACATTTATTTATTTATTTATTTTATATTCCGCTCTTCTCACCCCGCAGGGGACTCATGGTGGATTACAATGAACACATATAGGCATGCATTTAATGCCTTTTGGACCAAAAGACAGACACACAGATAGAGGCAATTTTTAAACATCTGGCCACTGGCGGGAGCTGTCACACTCCTTCTTTTGTCAGCGTCCTCAGCGTACTTTCCTGGAGATCTTATGGCCACGTAAATCAGTGAAATTTTGCCTTCCCACTATGTGGTGTCTTAATTTCCTACTTGACAGATGCAACTGTATTTCGGGTTGCAAAGGTCGACAGCAGGCTACACAAATAGGTTGGGAGCTCACCTCCACCCGGGCAGGCCTCGAACACATGACCTTCTGGTCAGAGAGATCTTATGCAGCTGACACTTAGCCAGCTGCGCCACACTCTCGCCACATAAGTTGGAGACGGCTTGAACACAGATAACATCCAATCATAATTTATTATTTATTTATTTTAAATATTTATATTCTGCCCTTCTCACCCCAAAGGAGACTCAGGGCGGAGCACAACATATATATGGCAAACATTCAATGCCGGGACATGAATTCATTATATGCATACATAAACATTAAAAACATTTGTCTCAATATTACAATGCACTGTTTAAAACCTTATATAGACAGCAATGAGTCAAATGGCCTACTGTCTTACTCAAAATGATTGAGACAGCAAGTTGATGGTCTTTACACATTTAACGACAAATCTGCAAAAATGTAGGAAGTAGAATGCAGACTGAGTAGGACTTCACTGGTGAGATTCTAGCACCATGTGTACCTCTTTATTCTGTTCCGTGACTAATACCATCAGAACATATTATGTGCAAATATGTTTGATACATTTAGATCTTTTGGGTTACTCAATGTTCATTCTCAAAGTGTAGAAACCATCTGATAAGGTCACCATAAATTGGAATTGGCATGTTGACACATAACAGTAACACCATTCTTCCTGTAGAAACCTTTTCCAGGTCATCCCACTCATTGGATGATCCTCTTCAGAGGAGACCCTCTGAAGAGTGTTATATAGTACTATGAGATTGTTATATAGTACTATGCTTATAATTTTTATAATGACTTTTTGTATGTTTTTATGTTGGTAATTGCAATGCTTTACCATGTTGGAAACCACCGCGTGTCCCCTCGGTTATTAAAGATTGTTGTTGTTGTTGTTATTATTATTATTATTATTTCCCATGATCAATTCATTTCCTGGAAACTGGGAGATGGATTTTAAAGCCAGAGCCTGAAGTTAGAAAGACTGCTGCAAGTTAAAGAAAGAAAGTGGGACATAAGGGTACCTGAAAAGCCAGATAATTACAATTAATTACGGGCCAGCTGCGCCCGTACCTTGGGAAGTCTGATCTGGCTACGGTCGTCCACGCTCTGGTCACATCCCGAATAGATTACTGCAACGCACTCTATGTGGAGCTGCCTTTGAAGACGGTTCGGAAATTACAATTAGTCCAACGGGCGGCAGCCAGATTACTAACTGGAGCTACATACAGGGAGCATACCACCCCCTGTTGTGTCAGCTCCACTGGCTCCACTGGCTGCCTGTCCATTTCCTTAGGGACCGCCTCATCCCATACTGTCCCACTAGGCCATTGCGTTCTGAGTCATACCAACTGAGTCATACCATCAGACATGCTAGCTGATTATTCCCTTGAGCAGATGGTCATGGAACCAACCAGGGGAAAGGGGATCCTGGACTTGGTGCTAACTAATGAACAAGATCTCGTTCAAGATGTCCTTGTAACTGAGCCCATAGGTACCAGTGACCACAACACAATAACCTTCAACTTAAGTTTGGAGTGCAAACTGTCAGTGAAAACTAACACAGAGACCTTAAATTTTCAAAAGGGAATTTCACCAAAATGAGAAAAATAGTAAAGAACAAACTAAAAGGAACAGTAAAAAAAATCAAATCCCTCCAAAATGCTTGGAAACTGTTAAAAAATACTTTAAAACAAGCCGAACTAAAATGCATTCCTAAAATAAGAAAGAGGCCAGGAAAGTCCAAGAGGACATCGGCATGGCTTATAAATGAAGTAAAAGATGTGATTGGAAAGAAGAAAAACTCATTTAAGAAATGGAAGGCTCTTCCTACTGAGGAGAACATAAAGGAACACAAGCTCTGGCAAACTAAATGCAAAGCAACCGTCAGGAAAGCCAAGAGAGATTTTGAGGCACATATAGCTAAGAACATTAAAAAAAATAACAAAAACTTCTTTAAGTACATCAGAAGTAGAAACCCAACTAGAAAAGCAGTTGGGCCACTTGACGAAAATGGTAAGAAAGGGACAATAAGTGAAGACAAGGAGATTGCCGAGCGGCTAAACGACTTCTTTGCCTCCATTTTCACACAGGAGGACAGACAACATATGCCTGTAGCTGAGTCAGTTTTTTCAGGGAGGGAATTCAATGAATTAAACCAGATAGAGATAAACAAGGAAGATGTTCTCACATGTCTTACTAAACTAAATATCAACAAATCACCAGGGCCAGATGGCATCCACCCCAGAGTTCTTAAGGAACTCAAGTGTGAAATTGCTGAAATTCTAGCCAAAATATATAACCTTGCTCTAAGATCAGGCACTGTACCCGAGGACTGGAGGGAGGCAAATGTAACTCCGATCTTCAAGAAAGGATCCAGGGGTGATCCAGGAAATTATAGGCCAGTTAGTCTAACCTCAGTTCCAGGCAAGGTGATGGAAACCATTATTAAAGAAAAATTACTAAGCACATAGAAGAACAGGCATTGCTGAAGGAAAATCAACATGGTTTCTGCAAAGGCAAATCATGTCTTACTAACTTGTTAGAATTCTTTGAGGGTGTAAATAAACACATAGATAAAGGGGACCCAGTCGATATTGTTTACCTTGACTTTCAAAAGGCTTTTGACAAAGTCCCGCACCAAAGGCTCCTAAATAAGCTCTTCAGCCATGGAATCAGAGGACAGGTCTTGTCCTGGATTGGAACCTGGCTAAACTGTAGGAAACAAAGGGTGGTAATAAACGGACATTTCTCTGGGTGGAAAGAGGTGAGAAGTGGCGTACCCCAAGGTTCAGTTTTGGGTCCGTTACTTTTTAATTTATTCATTAATGACCTGGATGTAGGAGTAAATTCTGAGGTAGCAAAGTTTGCAGACGACACTAAATTGTTCAGGGTAGTTAAAAATGAAACTGATTGTAAAGAGCTCCAGAAAGATCTCTCGAAATTGAGTGAATGGGCAACAAAGTGGCAAATGCATTTTAACCTAAACAAGTGTAAAGTCATGCACATCGGGGCAAGAACCCCAACTACACCTACCAATTGATGGGGTCAAAGCTTTCCGAGACAAACCAGGAAAGGGATCTTGGGGTTTTGGTGGACAGCTCAATGAAGATGTCAACCCAGTGTGCAGCAGCAGTAAAAAAAAGCAAATTCTATGCTTGGCATGATCAGGAAGGGAATCGAAAATAGGTCGTCAAATGTGGTATTGCCTCTCTACAAATCTATGGTGAGGCCACATCTGGAGTACTGTGTACAATTCTGGTCACCGCACCTCAAGAAGGATATAACGGAACTGGAAAAGGTACAGAAAAGGGCAACAAGAATGATCCAAGGGATGGAGCAGCTCCCTTACGAAATCAGGTTGCAACGCCTTGGTCTTTTCAGCCTTGAAAGACGGCGTTTAAGAGGTGACTTGATCGAAGTGTATAAAATCATGCATGGGATAGAAAGGGTGAATAGAGAAAAAAATATTTTCTCTGTCACACAACACTAGGACTAGGGGGCACTCGCTAAAGCTCCAAGGTAGGAAAGTTAGGACTAATAAAGGGAAATATTTCTTCACCCAGAGGGTCATTGGGTTATGGAACTCACTTCCAGAGGAGGTTGTGACAGCGGTCAGCCTGGACAGCTTCAAGGCAGGATTAGACAGATTCATGGATACCAAGGGAATCAGTAGCTACTGAAATGGACATCCAAGTGCCACCTCTGTGTTGATGGAGGCAGGCAGGATTTCCCCGGGTACTGGTTGTGGGGGGTCGGGAGCAGGTGAGGGTTTTGCCCTCCTTTCTGCTAGAGATCCCTGTGTACAACTAGTGGGCCACTGTGGTACACAGAGTGCTGGACTAGATGGGCTGAGGCCCGATTCAACATGGCTCCTCTTATGTTCTTATGTTCTTAACTTCTGGAGGTTCCCAGTTTCAAGACCTACCACCTCACGACCACAAGACAAAGGGCCTTCTAGGTGATCGCCCCTATATTGTGGAATGCACTGCCTGCCAATGTTCATGCACTTAAAGACCTAATGACGTTCAGGAAGGTGTGCAAGACCCTCCGGTTTCGGCAGGCCTTCGGGGTCTAAGACTGCAGCTTCAGGCTATCCAACTCGTTTTGGATGTAACCCTGATAATTTGTGCTTGCTGTGTATTTTATTGTGCTTTGATGTGTTTTTTATTGTGTTTTATTGTGTTTATTGCATTCTATCGTGTAATACTGTGTTTTTAAATTGTCTTTTCTACTGCTGTAAGTCGCCCCGAGCCACACCGGGAGTGGCGACTAACAAGTGTGAATTATAAATAAATAAATAAAATAAATTTCCGAGCTCAATTCAAAGTGCTGGTTTTGACCTTTAAAGCTCTATACGATTCTGGTCCAGCTTACTTGTCCGAACGCATCAGCCTCTATGTCCCACCTCATAATTTAAGATCATCCCGGGAGGCCCTGCTCTCGCTCCCACCAACTTCTCAAACGCGGTTGGTGGGGACGAGAGAGAGGGCCTTCTCGGTGGTGGCTCCCCGTCTGTGGAACGCGCTTCCAAGCGACATACGATCAACCCCATCCCTCCTGGTATTCAGGAAAAAAGTGAAATCTTGTCTGTGGGACCAAGCGTCTGCACATTAGCACAATACAGCACTTTGGACTGGATTTGTAACAGCAAGTTGATGGATATGGCTCAATGCTCCTGTTATGAACGAAATACTGTTTTTAACTTAAGAGAATGTGTATGATGTGTTAATGTTAATTGTATTTTAATGTGTTGTAATGCTGTAGGTTTTTGGTTTTTTATTGTATTTATTATGTTGGCATCGAATTGTGCCTTTTGTTGGGCCGCTCTGAGTCCCCCCCCCCCCGGGAGGTAGAGAAGAGCGGGGTAGAAATGTTGGAAATAAATAAATAAATAAATAATACAACCACCACCTTTAGAAATATAAACTCTTATTCCTTATTGAATCCACACACACAAATATCCTCATCCTTGACAAAAAAAGATATTCCAATACAGCTTACTGAGAAAACTGTTTTTGGAAAATGATAACTTTGCAAAAAAAAAAAAGAAAGAAAGAAAAAAGTAAGACTCCAGAAGTGTGAAAAGCCATTGCCAATCTTGCCAATCATCAAGATTTTTTAAAAAAGTATTTGTTCTTGCAGAAAAGGCAAGAACTTATTTATTCTTGCAGAAATAAACAAAATAATTACACCCCTAGTTTAAACCAACACAGTGCCTTGAAGCCTCCTTCCTTGGATGTTTCAACCTTCTGTGAGGACTTCAAATGCAAGCTGTGGAGACGCCTTTTCTCTCCGACTTTCTTCCAGCAAGGAAAAGTCACTGGGGACTCAGGGTCTCTCTCCTCAACTTCTAAAAGTCTGAACTTGCAGATGCGGCTCAATGTGATATGGAAATCTAGTCTTCTCACTGTGCCATTAGCAACCGCTTCCACATGAAAGGAATTCATAGCTTGTTTGGAATATTTAAATTGAGTTGACACAGCCATGGTTTTGCAGACCACATTTTTCAAGGCAGAGGAAAGGGGGGGGGGGGCGGCGGCAAAGCAACTATGAATCATTTCCATTTAGCAATTCTTCAGAGAAATGCATTTGCAACCCTTGGTGGTTCAGCTCTGCCAAAACTGCAGGAACTCTTTCATGCATGTGGGCAGGGCCGGTTCGTCCATTAGGCGGACTACGCAGGCACGTAGGGCGGCGTCACCCGGGAGGGGCGTTGGCACCTGGGAGGGGTGCCACTGCGCCGCTCTGCCACCCGTACCGCTGCCCTGCCGTTGCGCCGGCCAGGCCTCCGCAGCCGGCCCCTGCAGCCGGCCCCGCCGCGCCAGCCGGGCCTTTGTTAGGTGGCCCCGCCGCACGGGGTGCTCCAGCCGTGCCTCCACATGCACGGACGCGCGGCTCCGCAGGTCCGCGCATGCATACTGGCTCCAGAGCGCACCTCCCGCTTTGGAGTCAGTGCGCGTGCGCGCAGTTTCATGCATGCGCACTGGGCTCCAAGCGGGAGGCGCTCTCTGGAGTCAGTGCGCGTGCGCAAAGATTGGTGCATGCACACTGGGCTCCCCTCGGGAGCAACTGGGGGGGTGCAAAAAATTTTTCCGTGTACCCCCCGGGAACAGGTAGGTTTGCCCCTGCATGTGGGTGGAGGGACACACTCTGGGCTCTACCAGTCTAATATAGATGTTAGAAACATTGCTTTACTATGTATTTTTAAAGGCTATACTTGTGGGGGATCAGCTAAAAAAAGCAACCAAAGCTCTCATTTTACAAAAAGAAGGCCAGAAGGTAGACTGATTTTTTTAAAGTGTCAACAGAATTGCTGCTTTGCTGGCAGAAAATAATTAATAAACAGTGGCAGGAAATCCAAATACTGAGGATGTTTGGCCTGAAGAAGAGAGGAGAACAGGACAGTAATCTTCAAACATCTCAAAGGCTCACATATAAAAGAGGGCAAAGAGTTGTCCCCTGCTGCTCCACAGGGTAAGGACTAGCTCTGATGGGCCGAAGCAGTTCATTTCAGTGAATCTATTCTGGGCTTCTGTCACAATGTTAAAGGAACAATCTAAGCTGCTGGACTACAAATAGATTCATCACTTTGGACAGCTCCCAGCTCTTCTTCAACAGCTTTATAACACCAGATAGCTAAGACATGGGCAAAATTTGGCCCTCCAGGTGTTTTGGATTTTGTCTTCCACAATTCCTAACTGTCGGTAAGCTAATTTCTGCGAATTAAAGTCCAAAACACTTGGAGGACCAAAGCTTGCCCATGTCAGAGATAGCTCCTTTGGACGACTGCATGGGTAAATACTTGAAGCAAGGTTTGAACTAAAACTAAAAAGATATTACAAAAAGTCATATTTGGTCTGAGACTAACATCTAGATAAGTGTTTTTCAACCTTTTTGGAGCCGCGGCACATTTTTTACATTTACAAAATCCTGAGACACACCACCCACCAAAATGACACTCTAACACAGTAATACATATTGTTAATATGTTTTTAAATGTATTTATACACTCAGTATAAATGGACCTTTTTCGATGAACACAACATAGATATCCTGGCAGGAATGGCAGAAAGACACAAACTTCCCACACAGAACTCCCATAACCAAGAGAAAATACTATAAGAGTTTGGTGGGCATTGACCTTGAGTTAATGCACAGAGGACAACTGGAGGACAACTGGAAGGTTCAATCTACGTCAATCAACCCAGAGACTCAACAGAATCTCACTTTATTGATCCAGGCTGCCTGATGTATCCAAACTGTCTACTACTGAATTCAAACCAAGGTTTTCCCATGGAAACAAGTGAATTAGTTCCATTTTGTCACTGAAAAAATAGCTACCACGAGAAAACCAAATTTAATTCCTAGCTCTGTGTAGAGTAGCCTACACATGATCTTCATGATTTTGGCCCATTTGTAACATTTCTCTTTGAAATTATCCTCTCAAACAGGGATGGGCAGTTCTGATTACTATACACTAGCTGTACCTGGCACGCGTTGCTGTGCCCTATTTAGGAGTTGCGAGAAAGTCTGAGTATGTAAGCATTGGAATTGTTGTTAGTTATGGTGTTGTTGGGGCCATGGCTGTGTCATTGTGGGTTGTTCTGGTGGGTGGGATGTTGAAGTCCTGGGGAGTTGTTGGTGTGTGGTGTTGCTGGCGTTCTGCATAGCTTGTGGATATACAATGTTTTTTGTCTTTCCGTCTGCTGTGTTGATGTAGAGGTTGATGCTTTTGTGGGTGGGGTACTTTGGAAGTGAATGGAGATACTTGAAATCCCATTATTCATGGTGTGTCTTCCTCTAAACTGCAGTCAGATGGAGTGTGGGTCATGGGGGGCATTGTGTGCCAAGTTTGGTCTTTATCGGTCTTGGTTCTGGGCCACAGTGGTCTGTGGGGAATGATGGGTTTTGAAGTAGTACAAATCCCATTATCCATGGAGGTACTTCAAGTCCCATAATCCATGGTCCACCCTCCTCCAAACTGTAGTAGAATGTAGCGTGGGTCATAGGGGCTCTGTGTGCCAAGGTAGGTTACTGTAAATTCAGGCCATACACAATGTCCCATGAGCTGAGGCCTAGTCAGGAACAGCAAGTTAATGAAGCCTTACTGTCAATTCAGGCCATACACAATGTCCAATGAGCTGAAGGGTAGTCGAGAGAATCAAGTTAATGAAGCCTTACTGTCACTTCAGAGCGTAAAGAGCATTCCATTAAGTGAGGCCTAGTCAGGGAAATTAAGTTAATGAAGCCTTACTGTCAATTTTGAGCGTGGTCTGTGATTTGTAGGGGTGTAAATTTTCTGTGGGAATTGAATTGGGTGTTTGTGTTTGTGCCTCAGCCCTTTGCCTTATCCTCCTCTGACAGTTTATTATGGGTCGGAATGTTCATGTTGGCTGGCCAGTACAGGAGTTATGCAAATCCGCCCTTAGTGGCAGCCAATCATGTTGTCAGAATGTAGAGGCTGGGAGAGTCGTTGGCAGCCCCGGAGGATGCTGGGAAATGTAGGTTTTTTTACTCGTTGTTTTGGGGGCCTTTTAGGTTTTGGGGGGGAAAGTTTCTTTGCTACAAACCTACCTTGATTGAGGTCTATTTCTGTTGGCAAGTTTGGTGTTTCTGCGTTGTAAGGTTTCTCTGTTTGGGACGGTCGTTTCATGATGACTCTTCCTTTATATATATAGATGGAGGACAACTGGAGGGTTCAATCTATGTCAATCAACTCAGAGACTCAACAGAATCTAATGAGGCATTCAAAGTATGGCTGTTAGATGGACTTGAGATATGTATGATCAGTCCTGGAGCTCTTAAAAACTATACTATAACAGTGCAATGATTGCTGTTTAACAGTCACAGCAGCATCCCATGGAATCCTGGGGGTTGTAGTTGAGAGAGGTACTAGAGCTCTCTGGCTGAGAATACTAAATGCTTTTCTCTAAACTTCAAAACCCATGATTTCTGAGGATGCAACCATGGCGATTAAAGTGGAATAATTGTGCCGAGGGAAGCACTGACTGTACAAGAGACTCAAGCAGACAGAGAGCTGCACCAGGCCTTTTCATTACAACAGGAGCAACAGGTCTCCTTCCTGAGATTGTCTACTGTTATCATATGGATGGCCCCACACAATCTTTATCACGCCAGGATGGGTTTGCTGAGGCAGGAGAAAAATGCAGCCATTCCTTATCTTGCCGCACCAGAGAGGGGAAAGACCTGCTTGTACTCTGGGAAGAACTTCAGAAACAAAATTCAAGGCTCCCATTCTCAAAAGGGGTCAAACATCAAGCCCTTCACTTGCCCTCAATCTTAACAACAAGAAACAGCGGCAGTAGCAAGAAAAACATTGTGAAGAGGGATGTTGAGTTTGCTACTCCACACGGAAGGCATGCTCTTATTCCCTTGCCAAGCTTTCTGTTACACAGCCAAATACAGCGGGCCTTTGATATGCACTGGGGTTTGGTTCCAGGACCCACCATGGATTCCAAAATCAATGGATGCTCAAGCCCCATTATATGCAATTGTATCCCTGAAATAAAGTGACTAAATCTCAACCTGATTTTTCAATTTCTTAAAGATATGTTTACGCCATGCATGGCTGAGTCCATGGATAGCAGATCTGTGGATGTGGAGGGCCAACTGTATATGCTTTGAAGTTGCCTACTGACTTATGGTGAGCTCATGAATTTCAAAGGTGTTCACTGAAATATATCATACAGTACTTGTGAGGGAGGTGGGGATTGGCATATTTTCAAAACATAGATCGTTTCTTTTTTCATGTTAGGAGCGACTTGAGAAACTGCAAGTCACTTCTGGTGTGAAAGAATTGGCCATCTGCAAAAATGTGGCCTAGGTCAGTGTTTCTCAACCAGTGTGCCGTGGCACACTAGTGTGCCGTGAGCGATCATCAGGTGTGCCGTGAGAAAAGCTCTCTGCCCCCTTCCTTCCCCCCTCCTCCTGCCAAACTCCTGCTGCTTGGGAGAGGAGGAGGAAGGGCCAGGTGGCGGCGAAGAAAAAGAAGGGACCGGGGCGCCGCCTCCTTTGGCCGTTTCCCCAACCAGCCTCCAATCCGCCATGACTCTCGCCATGACTCTTGCCCCTTGCTTGTTGAAGCCGCGCGGAGGAGCCCTGCCTACTGAAGCCCGTCGACCGCTCATGCTCCTCCTCTGTGGGAGAGCTGAAGCCGGGGGGGGGGGGGAAGGCATGACACAGCCTGGCTCCGCTCCTTCTCCCCGGCTTCAGCACTCCCACAGCTTTGCCAGCCTTCAGGGGGCAGTGCCAAGCCAGCGGTGGCAGAGACAGCACAATGCTGGCTTGGCACTGCCCTCTCAAAGCTGGCGAAGCTGTGGGAGAACTGAAGCCGGGAAGAGGGTTCAGGGCATGGTGCGGC
Source organism: Anolis apletophallus (assembly GCA_030556195.1). NCBI lineage: Eukaryota > Metazoa > Chordata > Lepidosauria > Squamata > Anolidae > Anolis > Anolis apletophallus. Next base: position 163,294,742 of record JARBWK010000004.1, read on the forward strand.
CTGGCACCGCCCCCTCCCCGGCTTCAGCGCTCCCACAGCTTCGTCAGCCTTGAGGGGCAGTGCCAAGCCAGCGGTGGCAGAGCCAGCACAATGCTGGCTTGGCACTGCCCCCTCAAGGCTGGCGAAGTTATGGGAGAACTGAAGCCGGGGGAGGGGGTGGGGCATGGTGTGGCCTGGCTCCTCCCCCTCCCCAGCTTTGGCACTCCCAGCAGGTCACCACCCCCAGCCATTCTTTACTGTGTTACAGTATCATTTTGTGTCATTTTGGTGTGCCCCCGGATTTTTTTAATGTTAAAAGTGTGCCACGGCTCAAAAAAGGTTGGGAAACAGTGGCCTAGGTGACGCCCTGATGTTTTGATGTTTTAACACAGTGTTTCCCAACCAGTGTGCCGTGAGCGATCATCAGGTGTGCCATGGGAAATTGGCACTCTCCCCCCTCCTAGCAGCTCTTTCTCCCTCTTTCCTTCCCCAAAGATCCTCTCCGAGGCAAAGGAAGGGCTCCGTCAAATGCCAGGGCCAGACCTGCCTTGAGGAAGCCTTCAGGAGCCTTGACTCATCATGGCTCCAGCTCCTGCTCAGGGCTGCTTCAGCCTCCCGATGCTCCCAGGTTCGCTCACTGCCCAATTCACCAACGTGGAGCTTCCAGCTTTGGCTGTTCTCGCGGGAAATCCAAGCCAACGCGAAAACGCTGACTCAATCACTTCTGCCCAGTGCTCTGCTTTTGCGGAGGGAGGCAGCCAAAGAGGCCACACAGATCTATGAAACTCTATACGTTTCATAGATCTGTGTGGCCTCTTTCGCTTCCTCCCTCCTCCCTCCGAAAAAGCAGAGCACTGGGCGGAAGTGATTGAGTTGGCGTTTTCGCGTTGGCTTGAATTTCTTGTGAGAACAGCCAAAGCCAGAAGCTCCATGTCAGTGAATTGCGCAGTGAGCAAACCTTGGGACATCGGGAGGCTGAAGCATTCACAGGTTTCCAAGAAACAAATTGAGGCTCTCTGCTTGGAAATGTTTTTTTTGTACTATTTTACTGGATTTTTCAAGAGTCCCCCCTGCCTGAAGGAACTGTTTATAAAAGGTTCCTGACATCCATAGTTAACTGGAAGCAAGTTTCACTCAGGGTGAAATTTCACAAAGGTCTGGAGAACAAGCCCTATGAGGAGCGGCTTGAATTGCTGGGCATGTTTAGCCTGAAGAAGAGAAGGCTGAGAGAAGACATGATAGCCATGTATAAGTATGTGAGAGGAAGTCATATATATGTTGTGTTCATCGAAACAGGCCCAGGTTTCACACTGAGTGTATAAATCCATTTAAAAACGTATTAACTATGTAATTTTGTGTCATTTTGGTTGGTGGTGTGCCCCAGGATTTTGTAAATGTAAAAAATGTGTCACGGCTCAAAAAAGGTTGAAAAACATTGTTTTAACATAAATGGTTGAATCTTTGGATACTAACTCCATGACTATGGAGTACCAACTGCAGCCATTTAAAATGCTTAGCACATGCTATGTGATACCCAACCAGGAATATGTTGAGTTTTGAAGATCTAGGGCTGCGCCCACACTGTAGAATTAATGCAGTTTGACTCCGCTTGAACTGCAATAGCTAAATGCTACAGAACCCTGGGACTTGTAGTTTTACAAGGTATTTAGCCATCTCTGCCAAAGAGCACTGGGGTTTTACCAAACTACAGCTCCCACATTTTAGTCAACATGTCCATTGAATCTACAGTATCAATGCACTCCAAGTAGATCCAAATTCCAGCTGGCTCAACAGGATAATCAGACATAGCTGTGGTCAAAAGATCTGAGAAATATGGAAGACAGTTTCAAGAATCAGCTTCAGAGAGTGTCCAAAAGCGGGAAAAGAAACAGAAAAGAAGGGAGAAAGAAGAGTTCACACAGGGACTCAACCTGAATGGCTCTTTTCGTGCTCAGCCTCTCATCTCCCAGATAAAGAGGTTGATTAAATCAGCATGTATAATTTCTCTACTCAGGAGTGCAAGCGGGAAAGTTGCATCTTGTTCATGATTAACATTTCCTTTCAGCCTGGTTTCTCCAATTCTTTTTCACGTCCTACCCAACCACAATAAATGTGCTACAAAGAAATGGAGGGGAGCTCAGATGAGCACTTCCACAGAATAGCCACTCAAGTGGAATACTGTTAGGACAATTATTCAGGAACAAAATGGATTGCTTCTTCCATCTCTCCATTTCCTCCCCCCCTCTTTTTTCTTTCAACCCCCCCCCCCTTTAAAAAAAAAGCTCACCCTGCCAGTTTCAGAGACCTAGAGGTAGAGAGACCACATATGTGGCTGTTTTTTTGAGAAAGGCAAGACAGAGGGAAAACGATGATTGTGTTTCTATGCCTCCAAACCTGGCTCATGGCAACTTTCTCCTTGGCAAGATTTATCCACAGGGTTGGCATTGCCTTCCTCAAAGGCTGAGATAGACTGTGTGACTTGCCTCAAGTCACCCAATAGATTTCCATTGCTGAGTGTGGGATTTAGCTCTAATTTCTTGGTGTCCTAGCTCAATACTGAAAATTACACTTTTCCACTCGGGGTCTATGAGTCTTTCATAGCTCACAATGCACAACACAGGGCTTTTCTCCACACCTAGTACACAACTGGTCACGTTAGAAAAGCCAGATAGGGGACACCATCCTTTTTTCCATGTCAGGAGTGACTTGAGAAACTGCAGGTCACTTCTGGAATGAGAAAATTGGCTGTCTGGAGACTCCCAGATGTTTTGATGATTTATCATCCTTGTGGGAGGCTTCTTTCACGTCCTTGGCCTTTGGACTCTCTGCTTTGCTTCTTTCACATCCCAGCATGGGGAGCTGGAGCTGACAGAGGGAGCTCATTCACCCTCTCCCCAGTTTAGAACCTCTGACCTGTCGGTCTTGAGTCCTGCCGGCACAAGGATTCAAGCCATTGTGCCACCGGGGACTCTGGGACACTACCTGTCTGCAAGGGAAAAGTTAGGACAGTACTAATGTTGCACGCCTTATTCTTTAAAATAGGTAAAACTCAAAAGATGGTTAAAACATAATTTGTCATCTATGTAGATAGATATATAGCTCAGTAGACTTGAGCGCAGAACTGTTTGGAGCCACTTCTTCTGGCTCTTCCGGGAGCCCGCCATCCAGTACGAATCCCTGCTCGTAATGGAACCAAGCGAGAGCCGATCTCGGCTCCTCCTCCCCTATTCGGCATCAAAGTTTAATCTTTTTTATTTTCCTTTATTTTCTTGATTCTTTTTATTTAATGGGATTGACTGGGAGTTGGGAACATGTGGGGATGGGAGGGGGGGCTTGGGAGAGTCACCCTTTTAGCCTTTTTTTCTCCTTCCCTTCCTCTCCTTCAAATACTTCTAAATAATAATAATTATTATTATTATTATTATTAATCCTGGCAAACAAAAGAAAAACCCTGATTTTCTGAAAGCGGCTACTACCTAGTTACCTCTCCTTTAGAGTAGAAAATAGAAACAGCTTTATGGAAGCATTAAACTTGGAGATTGAAGCATGCCCACTCCATAGCACCTACAATAGAGAAAAAATAATAATAATAATCTTTATTTGTACCCCGTTCCCCATCTCCCTAATGGGGACTCAGGGAGGTTCACATGAGGCCAAGCCCAAACAACAAATTACAATAAAATAAAATCAAAAACATCAGCAATAACACAATACATCTAAATAAAAACAATATACAACTAGATGTCAAAATCACAAGGACAGGGAGGGCCGCAGACACACATATAAAGTGTTAAAACTCAGGGTGAGATAAATTGAATATCATCCTTTACTGGGGGGGGGGGGGTAGACTCCAAGAATGGGAGTACTGAGGAGAGCAATGCTAGAAATTAAATAATTACTCTCCAAAGGCACAACGGAAAAGCCAGGTTTTCAGGTGTTTCTTAAAGGTCTCCAGAGTGGGGGCTTTCCTAATCTCTCTGGGGAAGGAATTCCAGAGTCAGGGGGGGCACAGAGGAAAAGGCCCTCTCCCTTGTGCCCACAGAACGTGCCTGTGAGACTGGCAGGGGCGACAGGAGGGCCTCCCCTGAGGAGCGGAGGGTTCGAGCTGGAATAATCAAATCTGCAAAATTTTAAGCAGCAAAAGTGGTGGATCAACTGTATTGGTTTCACAACCACATGTGTAAAGGAAATTACACAGATGTATGTCAACAATGGGGCTCTGGTCAATGTCTCACAACCTGATATGAACAAAGGATGGGTCAAGCCCACAGTGGGAATCAGAGAAACATGAGAGTGAAGAAAGTACAACATAAATGAAGGACACCACTTGAGCGTAGAGAAGAGGGCACTGCTGCTATGAAACCAGATCCTGCTTCAAAGAATTCTAGGAGAAATAAGATTGAATTACATAAGCCCTACAAACACAAGGCAGGGCAAATTGACATTCTCAAATTAGCACCTTTCCTCTCAGATCTGCTGTCCTCTCAAATTCTTCCCTGCAGTACAGTTTGATTAGCGGTATGTCAAAAATAACACAAAACTTACTAGAGTCCACTTTTTTCTCCCTTCTGAAACACCATTTGTACATTAAAGGTGGGCTGATATGCAGCGAATTGCTCAGGCCCTGCAGAACAATCTGTGCCTGCAAAACAAATAAAACAAAACTCCCTGGGACAACAGCCAGCAATGTGAAATGGTCTCTGGAAATCACACCACTGCTTAAAATCAATGGGAGACTTTGCCTTTTGGTGAGCTGTTATTTAAAACTGATTACTAGCAGAGCAATAAAATGGAGAGAAACGGGTGTAACTTGGCCATTAGAGTTTAATAGAAGCACCTTTCCCCATAATGGAAGTCCAGAGAAGGTGGTACATTTTCAAGTACCTAATTAACCTCTTACAAGAATGGATAGATCAGGCATGAGACCATTGGAAACTTTATTATAGTCGTACAGGAGGCTATTGCTTTGTCTTGTGCTAGTCCTGTTGACACTGATGGGTTGGGCAACAACTCTCCGAGGTGTCATGCAACAATTATTCCTAGCCCTACTTAAACATTCCTTTAACTCTGAAGTCTTCTGAAGAAAAAACATGTACCCAGCCAGCAAGTTACGTATATCCCTTCAGTTTGTGTCAGTTGTAAATATAGTGTTTCTATTTGTTTGTTTATTTACAGTATTTATATTCCACCCTTTTCACCTCGCAGGGGACTCAGGGCAGATTACATGGCAAACATTCATTGCCACAGACACACAACACATATAGACAGACAATCAGAGGCTATTTAACTTTTTTCTGGCCACCAGGGGAGCTGTCGCTTCACTGTCCATCTGCGACACTGATGAAGTACTTTCCGCATTCACCGCATGCTTTTTGCTGGAGAATTTTTATGGCCTCGTAAATTTGTTAAGTTAGCCTCCCCACACATAGGTGGTACCTTAATTTCCTACTTGACAGATCCGACTGTCTTTCGGGTTTCAAAGGTCGACAGCAAGCTACACAAAATTGGCCGGAAGCTCACTCTGACCTGGGCTGGCTTCGAACTCATGACCTTTCAGTCAATAGAGATCTTAATGCAGCTGACACCCAGCCAGCTGCACCACGGTCCCGGTGCAGTAAAGGTGGGCTGATATGCAGTGTTCCCTTCCTACTTTACGGTTCGCTTATTGCAGACTCGCTGTTTCATGTATTTATTTATTTCATATACTTGTACCCTGCCCTTCTCACCCCCGAGGGGGGACTCAGGGAAGCCTCATAATGATGAGAACCATCAACAAATTCATAAAAACAAAATATTAAATGAACAGTTATTAAAACACGCCAATTAAAATCCGGGTCTGGGTCAATTCATTGTCACTTCGAAATTTCTTATGTCTTCTTCATATAAGCCACTATTCTTTAACCCCCCTCAGCTCTCAACTGCCAAGAGGAGATTGGAGGCCAGCAGCACCTTCCACTCTGCTCTCGCCAGCTGACAACCAAATGGGGTTTAAAGATAACCCCCATTTGGTTGTCAGCTGGCGAGAGGGGAGTGGAAGGCATGCACACCATCCCTCCTCGCCAGCTGAGAATCAACCCGCATTAGAGATATCGCGGGTTGGTTCTGAGCTGGCGAGGGGGCGTAATAAATAACGAATAATGAATTTTGTTATTTATTACGTTACAATTTTGAAATTTTTACATTTTTTTTCGGAACACTTTCTATTTAGAAACAACAATGGCAACCCCGAGTTTAGAAACACATTTTTAATGGATCAAATTGCCCTACTGTTTAGTACTACACATATTTACAGTACAACCCCTTTATCTTCAGGGTATACTTCCCAAAACTCCACAAGGATACATAGAACCATGAATAATTCTGAATTCTGTGTTTTGACAATAATAATAATAATCTAATAATAATATTTTTATTTTTATACCCCACCTCCATCTCCCCGAAGGGACTCAGGGTGGCTTCCAAAGGGATAAGCCCAGAGAGCACAGAATTAAAACATAATGCAATCCAAACAAATCAAAACAAAATAAAAACACAGTAAAACATAGCATCATTAAAACAGTACCATAGAGAGCAATAAAAGTGTTGAGTTCAGAGGGCTCTGAGTTTGTGCAAAATTCCTAACTAGAACTAAGGGAAAGTGCAAAATTTGATGGAAGGAATGGGAGAAAAATGTCCTTGGGCATTAAAATGTTAGGATTGTAGAGTGGAGGGCCATGCTAAAGTACTGGAACTTAGGTATTATTGGGCCAATTCTTTGGAACTGCCTAGTCAAAGGCAGGCATCTGACTATACCTGGGCAGGAATCATACCATAGAATCACACTGGTGGGCCTAGAGAGGTCCACAAACACGGCAGTGAGGGGAGCATGGATAAGTGAAACCATGGATATTAAATCCATGGATAAGGGATTCATACTGTATTTGAAATCGAAACTCCAAGGTCAACCTGGATTCTGGCAAAGTCTCTTTGGCATAGATCCCTTTGGCAAAATTGTAAGGAGGAATAAGGACATGCTGGCAGAAGCTAGCGACAAACCGGCTATTTTAAAATTCAGCTGATTCAGGGACTCTACTCTACTGGCAGAGCCAGTGTTATGTAGTGGTCTGAGCAAAGGACCACGGCTTGATCCCCTGCCCGGTCATAGAAATGTACCTGTGACCTTGGGAAAGTTAGACATGTGCAGCCCCAGAAAACCCTGCATTAAGTTCACTTTAAGGTTTCCGTAAGTCAGAAATGACCAGAAGGCAAACAACACACACACACACACACACACACACACACAAGTTGGAACTAACCATAGGATCTTTGTCAAATTTTCATACATTTTGGGGCATGAACTGGATGGAAAAAAGACTGAAGAAGTGTGAAAGCTGATATAGCTAGACTGAAATAAATCATTGCCTTAAGCTGTTGTGATGGTTGCTCAAAAATCCTCCCTTTAGGCATTTGTAGTCATGTGATGAACAATTTATCTGACACTTATCAGCTTTTGCACGGAACTGGCAAATCAACATTGTAAGAGCCAAAATGAAGTTTGAAAAGCATCCCATGTGCTAATGCATATTCCTGTGCAATGAGTTGGATAACTCATTTATTTATTTATTATTTACGACATTTATATGCCGCCCTTCTCACCCCGAAGGGGACTCAGAGCGGCTTACAAGTAAAATGTAAATACAATATATTATATTATTGCCATAGCACAATATTAATATTTTATATTACATTGGACTATAACATTATAAGCTGGACAAGGTGATTGAGAGGGCAGTAGTGGAGCAGTTGCAGGAGTTCCTAGATGACACAGCCGGATTAGATCTCTTCCAGTCCGGCTTCCATATGGAGCATGGGACAGAGACTGTGCTGGTCGTCATCACAGCTCAACTTCGCTGCCAGCTCAATCAGGGCGGATCGGCGCTGCTTGTATTATTGGATCTCACGGCAGCTTTTGATTCGATCGACCACAATGTCTTGACCCATCGCCTCACAGTTGCTGGAGTTAGGGGGACGGCCCTGAATTGGCTGTCCTCTTTTCTCCATAATCGTGCTCAACGAGTGGAATGGGGAGGATTGGTCTTTGGGAGATCCCCTCTTTTGTGTGGGGTCCCCCAGGGGAACATTCTTTCCCCTCTATTTAACATCTATATGCGACCACTTGCTCAGCTGGTGCAAAGTTTCGGGCTTGAGTGTTATCAATATGCGGATGGCACTCAGCTTGTTCTGGGGATGAAGGGCTGGCCAGACTCTGTAGCTGATTGTTTCCATCTTTGCCTCAAAGCTGTGACTGGATGGTTGCATGCCAGCAGGTTGAGGGTGAATCCAGTAAAGACGGAGATCCTATGTCTGGGTCGCCTGGGCAGTGGGGATATCCAGTTGCCAACCCTGGATGATGAGGCACTATGTCCGTCATCATCGGTAAAAAGCCTAGGACTCATCTTGGACCCTCTACTCACAATCGAGGCCCTTATCTCCGCTGTGAGTAGAATTGCATTCTTCCATCTGCGTCAGGCTAGGCGACTGGCTACCTACTTGTCCCGGAGTGACCTGGCCATGGTGATCCAGGCCACGGTCATCTCAAGACTAGACTACTGTAACGGCCTCTAATTTGGCCTACATCTGGCGGTGATTCGGAAGCTCAAGCTGGTGCAGAATGCTGCAGCTTGGCTCCTCGCCGGGGAACCGGCGAGTTGTCATGTCACCCCAATCCTCCAGCAGCTGCACTGGCTTCCGATTGATCACCGAATCACCTGATGGTACTTACCTTCAAGGCCTTGTATGGTCTGGGGCCAGTGTATTTGAGGGGCCGCCTCACCCCTACCAACCTCAGAGATCACTTCCCTCTGAAGATCAAAATCTGTTGGAAATTCCTAATTTCAAGACCTTCCGCTTGACAGCAACTAGGCGTAGAGCCTTTTCAATCATGACTCCTTCCTTGCGGAATACATTACCGGCTGAAGTCCGGGCCTTGCGAGACTTGCCAACCTTTCGTAGGGCATGCAAAACGCAGTGATTCCACTTGGCATTTGAGTTATGAAATGGGTTTTTAAACTGGTTTTATAAATTTATTGTTGTTTGCAGTGCTGTTTTGTACACCGCTCCGAGCCCTCGGGGAGTGGCGGTGTATAAATCCAAATAATAAATAAATAAATAATAATGTAATATTATTAGTAATATTACATGTAATATAAAATATATAATTATAGTATCATATTATTATTAGTAGTATTATATTGTATTACATTATAATATTATCAATATTATATATATATATATATATATATATATTTCTTCCTTTCATCATCATCATAATCATTTATGTATTTATTTACTTTTATCCTGCTTTTCTCCCATGGATAGCACTCAAAACAGCAAACAAAATAGAAAAAAAAAATCTAGAAGATACAGATAACAATTATCCCCCAACACGGCATATAAACAATAAAACAACATATTCTATAAGACATAGATGATATCTGTGTGTATGTGTATGCATAACCAACTACTTGCTCCCTCGACCCGTGCCCCTCCTGGCTTATTAGACCTTGCCAGGAGAGGTTACGCGGCCCCCTGGGCACGATCTTAAATAGCTCCCTTGAGCAAGGAGTCTTCCCAGGGGATTAAAAGAGGCTATGGTAAGACCGCTGCTGAAGAAGCCGAATTTAGACCCTTCGGCTCCCTCCAATTACCGGCCTGTTTCCAACTTGCCCTTCCTGGGCAAGGTGATTGAGTGGGCAGCAGCGGATCAGCTGCAGCAGTTCTTAGACGACACAGCTGGATTCGATCCCGTCCAGTCCGGCTTCCGTCTTGGGCACGGGACGGAGACCGTGCTTGTCGCCATTACAGACCAACCGCCGCCAGCTGGACCAGGGTGGATCGGCACTGCTTGTCTTGTTAGATCTGACAGCAGCGTTTGATACAGTAGACCATGCATTGTTGACCCACCGCCTATCCGCTTCCGGAGTCAGGGGACTGCCCTTAAATGGGTGGCCTCCTTTCTCCGGGATCGGGGACAGCGTGTGGAGGGCGGGATGGTCTCAGGCGGCTCCCACTTAACTGTGTAGGGTCCCCCAGGGGGCCATTCTCTCCCCTTATTATTCAACGTTTATATGCGCCCCCTGGCCCAGCTGGCCCGCGACTTTGGTCTGGAGTGTTATCAGTACGCTGATGACACCCAGCTTCTGCTGCGAATGGACGGCAGGCCGGATACCGTACCCGCTTGCTTCCATCTGGGCCTCGAAGCCGTGACTGGTTGGCTGCGGGCCAGCCGGCTGAAGGTGAATCCGTCGAAGACGGAGATCCGATGGCCTGGTCGGCCTGGCCGGGATGAGTGCCGGTTGCCTACTCTGGACGGCGAGCAATTAAGCACGTCGTCAATTGTTAAGAGCTTGGGTGTTCAGTTCGACTCCCTGCTGACCATGGAGACCCAGGTCTCCGCGGTCAGCAGGGTGGCGTTCTACCACCTACGTCAGGCTAGGCGACTGGCCCCCTACCTGTCCAGGAATGACCTGGCTACGGTGATCAAGCGACGGTCATCTCGAGACTAGACTACTGTAACGCCCTCTCGTTGGCCTTCCCTTGGCGACGATTCGGAAACTCAAGCTAGTGCAGAATGCCGCTGCTCGCCTGCTGGCAGGAGTGCCGGTGAGGCAGCACATTACGCCCATCCTCCAGCAACTGCACTGGCTGCCAATTGAGTACCGAATCACCTTCAAGGTGCTGGTGTTGACCTTTAAGGCCTTGTACGGTCTAGGGCCTGTGTACCTCTTGGACCGCCTTGCCCCATACGATCCCCGAGATCACTCCGCTCAGCAGAGCAAAACCTGCTGGAGATTCCACCGATCCGCCTCTGCCGCCTATCATCAACTAGGCAGCGCTCCTTCTCAGTAGCAGCTCCAACGGCCTGGAATGCCCTGCCGGAGGAGGCTAGAGCCATACGGGAGCTCGCCCCCTTCCGCAGGGCCTGTAAGACCTTCCTTTTCAAGCAGGCCTTTGGTTGACATATAACGCCTCTTGCTTTCAATCGACTTATGACTCTGTGTTACCGTTTTTGTCACGTAGTGTAATTTTAACAATGTTTTAATGATGTTTTTAGTATCATTTTTGTTATTTTATGGTTATAGCATTGTTTTATTTTGTTCGTGAGTCGGCATGAGTGTTGCCTGCCGATCACTATGTATGTCTTGTAACCCGCCACGAGCCCTCGGGAAGAGGCGGAATACAAATGCAAATAATAAATAAAATAAATAAATAAAAATAACTACATATAGTATTGACATTAAAATCCCTGTGCCTCAGGCTACCAAGTTTGTCCTAAAAATTATACTAAAAGTCTCAGGGCTCCAAGTCTTAGGCAATTTGAGCCCTGTCTGATCGAGATAAGCTGCTATTGTGTGTTGTCAGGGAAGGCATGCTTACATAAAAGGTTTTCACCTGGGAAGGAAAGGCCAATAATGAATGGGCCAAACACTCCTCTTTGGGGAGGGAGTTCCAGAGCCGCGGGACAACCACTGAAAAAGGCTCTCTTTCTCGTTCCCACCAACCATACTTGTGATGGTGGTGGGACCAGGAGGAGGGCCTCTCCTGATGATCTCAGGGCTTGTGTGGGCTGATAGGAGGAGATGCCGTCCCTCAAGTAGGCTTTTTTAAAAAAAATTTAGGACACTATCATGAAACAATACACAACAAAATTCAATCATATATAGAATATACAAGGGAATTTCAACAGTGACAAATGCAAGATACTCCACTTAGGCAGGAAAAAAATGAAATTTAAACATATAGAATGGAGAGGTACATGAAGTATGTGTGAAAAAAATCTTGGAGTCCACGTAGAGCAGTGATTTTCAACCTTTTTTGAGCCGCGGCACATTTTTTACATTTACAAAATCCTGGGGCACACCACCAATCAAAATGACACAAAATGACACTCTAACTGTCATTTTACTAACTGTCACCCTCCCCCCTCGTGACACCGCTGCTTCCACCAAACCCCCTTCCCCCCCGGGAGACCCACGTGCAGGAGGCCCATCACTATCCCATGGGGGAGGGCTGCGCTGAGTGGCTGAAGTGCACATGGGCTTGGCTGAGCAGGACAAATAGGAATTGAGCACACGGGGTGGCTCCGAGCCTCGGAACAAACTGCGGTGGAGGCTCGCAGCCATCGCCACCCCCAGCTCTCCTTCCTGAAGGGGTTCAGCACCCCCCCCCCCAGGCGTGCCCCCACCCACGTCCCTTCGGCTTCCCTGCTGTCACCTTGGGGCCAGATTGGGAAGGAACCAAGCTAGGCTGTGGAGCTGCGCATCTCGGTCTCTGCTCTGCAGCGAACCTAGAGCCCAGTCAGGAGAGACCAGGAGATGAGGGGTTGCTCCCCTTCCCCAACACAGAGGGGCAACGAAAATGAGGCTTTCCTGGCTGAAGCAGCAATGCCAGCCAGCCTGGCTGCAGTCAGGGAGAGCCCTCGCTCATCCAGAACTTTCCTCCCTCCCTCCTCTCTCCTTCCCTTCTTTCCTTCCCTCCCTCTACGCACCAAGGGCAGGAGGAGCCGCAGCCCGGCCAGGTAGCCCTTGGAGCGCAGAGGGAGGGAAGGAAGGAAGGGAAGGAGGGAAAGAGAGGAGGGAGGGAGGAAAGTTCTGGATGCCGAGGGCTCTCCCTGACTGCAGCCAGGCTGGCTGGCATTGCTGCTTCGGCTAGGAAAGCCTCATTTCCGCTGCCTGAAGTTTCCTGCTAGTCTCTCTCTCTCTCTCTCTCTCTCTCTCTCTCTCTCTCTCTCTCTCTCTCTCTCCATGGTAATTTCCCACGGCACACCTGATGATTTCTCATGGCACACTAGTGTGCCATGGCACACTGGTTGGGAAACACTGACGTAGACAACAAGTTAAACATGAGCCAACAATGTGATGTGGTGGCAAAAAAAGCAAACGGCAATGATAGGAATATAGCATCTAGATCAGGGGTGGGCAATTACCGGCCCTCCAGGTGTTTTGGACTTCAACTCCCAGAAATCCTAGCCAGTTTACCAGCTCTTCTGGGATTTCTGGGAGTTGAAGTCCAAAACACCTGGAGGGCTGGTAATTGCTCACCCCTGATCTAGATCCAGCGAAGTCATGCTACCCCTCTATTATGCCATGGTTAGACCACATCTGGAATACTGTGTCCAATTCTGGGCATCACAATTGAAGGGAGATGTTGACAAGCTGGAATGTGTCCAGAGGACGGTGACTAAAATGATCAAGAGTCTGGACAACAAGCCCTATGAGGAGCGGCTTAATGAGCTGGGCATGTTTAGCCTGAAGAAGAGAAGGCTGAGCGGAGACATGATAGCCATGTGTAAATATGTGCGAAGAAGTCATAGGGAGGAGGGAGCAAGATTGTGCCTGCTCTTAGTATCTCTACCTGCCCCTTTTCTTTTGATGCAAAAATTATACTTCAGTTGCTGCCATGTGAGAAATTTGAGGAAAAAATCATGAGGGAGACAATTCTTATTCGAGGGGAATGCCTCAATTTGTTCTGCATTTAATCCATGATTTGAAATTAATGTTATATATGGCTTGAAGTCTAGGGACAGTTTTATATTGTTATGATGATAACTTCTTGTTCCCTCTTCTTCTTTTTTAGCTCTATGTGGTTTTACTTATCTTGCTTTTCTTCTGTAGAAGTCCCAATCTTGGGGAAAAGTCAGGATATAAATAGATATATGGATAGATTGATTGACAAGGTTGTACAATGACCTACATCGAAGATCTACTTCTGAAAACCCCCTGGAAGCTAAAGGTGCACACAGAGAACTCAAATATCTCCTTGTAATGTATGAGGATTAAATGGTATTTTCTCTTATTATAAATGAGTCCCCCCCCCCTCAAAATGTGTATTTTTAAAGAACTGCACTGGAACACCGAGGAAACGAAAAAGTTGGGTGTTTGCCAAGTTCCCGATCTGCAACTCAGACTGGAAAGTGTGGGTCAGGTCAGTTTTTTGTCCGAATTTGAAAGACTATAAATTTCTCAAGAATCCCTTGGGGAAGGGAAGGATGCTGCTACTAGGCAATATGAACCAGAGTTGTATTACAAGGAAGAGGCCAGCTGGTTGTTTTTGGAAAGGGGCCGAGAAAATAAGAAGGCATCTTCTGATCAAAACGAAATCTTGTTTTAATTGTAACATGGAAAGAAAAGTGATTCAGGGATTAAAAATTAGGCAGACGCTGTTATACTATATGCGTGGGTCTACTACATGTGCATGCCACGGCCAGTTTCCCCAAATTTGTGAGTTCGAGTTTAGCAGATTTAATTAAAATGTTCTCAATGTCTTTCAAGTGAGTTTCTGTGGTCAACTTCTGATGGAGTCTCAGCCTCAGGCAGGCGTGCACTTTAAGGAGGCTTCACCTTTTTCTCTACTCTATAATAATAATACTTATTATTATTATTATTATTTATACCTCGCTACCATCTCCCCAATGGGGACTCGGGGCGGCTTACATGAGGCCAAGCCCAACAGTGCATTACAATAAAATAATACAAAAGAAAACACAAAACAGTAACACGATGAGGTAAATAAATCATAAAAATACACTGAACAATATAAAATAATACAACAAAATAAAATCATTCAGACACAGTAACAATGAGCGGGCCACGAGTAAAAGATAAAATGTTAAAAACCCAGGGTGAGATAGGAATGGAGCAGAACATCTGTAAGGGAGAGACTCATAGAACAGAGTCATAGGGATTAGGCCTTCTAATAGCGGGGGAGAAATATTTTTTAGGGCAGTGTTTCCCAACCTTTTTTGAGCCGCGGCACACTTTTAACATTAAAAAAATCCGGGGGCACACCACCAACCAAAATGACACAAAATGACACTCTAACACAGTAAAGATCGGCTGGGGGTTGGTGGCCTGCTGGGAACAGCTGCTGGAAGTGCTGAAGCCGGGGAGGGGGTGGAGCCAGGCTGCGCCATGCCCCGCCCCCTACCCCCGGCTTCACCTCTCCCAGCAGCTACTCCAGCCTTGAGGGGGCAGTGCCAAGCCAGCGGTGCCAGAGCCAGCACAATGCTGGCTTGGCACTGTCCCCTCAAAGCTGGAGCAGCTGCTGGGAGTGCCGAAGCCGGGGGAGGGGCAGAGCCAGGCCGTGCCATGCCCCGCCCCCTCTCCCCAGCTTCAGCTCTCCTACAGGCTGCGCCATGCCCCGCCCCTCCCCCCAGCTTCAGCTCTCCTACAGAGGAGGAGCATGAGCGGTGGACGGGCTTCAGTGGGCGGGGCTTCTCCTCCACGCGGCTTCAGCGAACGAAGGGCGAGAATCATGGTGGGAGTCATGGCGGATTGGAGGCTGGCTGGGGAAACGGCCAAAGGAGGCGGCGCCCCGGTCCCTTCTTCTTTTTCTTTGCCACTGCCCGGCCCTTCCTCCTCCTCCCCCAAGCAGCAGGAGTTCGGCAGGAGGGGGGAGGAAGGGGGGCAGAGAGCTTTTCTCACGGCACAGCAGGAGGTCCGTCACGGCACACTAGTGTGCCACGGCACACTGGTTGAGAAAGACTGCTTTAGGGATAAGCATTGAAGGTGCAACTAAAAAAAAGGGGGGTGTAAGGTTAATCTCCAAATGCGCAATAGAAAAGCCAGGTTTTAACATCCTTCTTGAAAGTTGCTAAAGTGGAGGCTTCCTAATCTCAGCGGGTAATGAGTTCCAGAGTCGGGGGGCCACAGAGGAGAAGGCTCTCTCCTTTGTTCCCACAAGGCGAGCCTGTGATGTTGGTAGAGGTGAAAGAAGGATCAAAGAGATCGGGTTGGTACCTGGAAGGAGATATGGTCACGAAGGTAGGCGGGTCCCAAACCGTTTAGGGCTTTATAGGTGATGACCTGAACCTTGAATTGGGACCGGAAAATAAACGGCAGCCAAGGGAGCTTCTTAAATGGGGGGGGGGGAGGTTGACCGCACCCTGTAATTCGCTCCTGTTATTAATCTGGCTGCCGAACGTTGTACCAGTTGTAATTTCTGGTCTGTCTTCAAGGGTAGCCCCACGTAGAGTGCATTGCAGTAATCCAATCTAGAGGTACCTAAGGTGTGGACCACCATAGTCAAGTCAGCCTCTAGAGGTGAGGCACTCGGCTGCAAGTGGGTGGCTGCTTTTCGGAAGCTTCTTACCTGTTTCTCTACTCTAGAGGAGAGACGCTTGGCTGCAAACTGGACCTGCACACCACACACATTCTCTTTCCAGGAAAGGAAAATAGATCTGCTCACAACTTTACTAATTAAAGACATTCCATTTTAGTATTGTCAATGATGATGGTCAATGATCATCACGCTAACCCTAAAAAAGAGACATCCAAAAGCCCTGTGGGTGGTGGCTTCCTTGGTTGAATGTCTTGGGCTGCATCAATGGTTCTCAACCTGTGGGTCTCGAGATGTTTTAGCCTTACAACTCCCAGAAATCCCAGCCAGTGTACCAGCTGTTAGGATTTCTGGAAGTTGAAGGCCGAAACATCTGGGGTCCCACAGGTTGAGAACCATTGATCTATACTGCAGAATTAATGAAGTTTAACATCATTTTAATTGCCATGTCTCAATGCTATGGAATAATGGAAGTTATAGCTTTAACCATCTCTGCCAAAGAGTGTTGATGCATTACTCTTAGAATTCCATAGCATTGAACCATGTCACATGAAGTGGTATCAAACTGCATCCAATTACCAAATGTCC
Source organism: Anolis apletophallus (assembly GCA_030556195.1). NCBI lineage: Eukaryota > Metazoa > Chordata > Lepidosauria > Squamata > Anolidae > Anolis > Anolis apletophallus. The sequence continues at coordinate 163,311,404 of JARBWK010000004.1, forward strand.
TCTTTTCCTACTGCCTTCCATTTTACCAAGAATTATCATGTTTCCTAATGCAGTGTTTTTCAACCTTTTTTGAGCCGCTGCACACTTTTTACAGTTACAAAATCCAGGGGCACACCACCAACCAAAATGACACAAAATGACACTCTAACACAGTAATACATATAGTTAATATGTTTTTAAATGTATTTATACACTCAGTGTGAAACCTGGGCCTGTTTCGATGAACACAACATAGATATGCTGGCAGGAATGGCACAAAGACACACACGGTCTTGCTCAACAGCTGTCAGTCTCTCTCTGTTTTTAGTTTTTATCACAGTCAAGCTCATCTCACACAGATATGTGGTTGAACATGGGAGCAATGTCAAAATAGCTTTGTTGACCATAATGGGGAACTCCCTGGCAACAGATAACCAAAAACTGTCCAAAGGAAGACAAGCAAATTTTAGCTTTAAGCTACGATCTTGTTTCAGGTCAATTTATAGTTAACACACAATCAAAGAGCATCCTGAACTCTTGCAACAATGAACCAAACTTGGCTTATTGAACTCTCATTACCAACTGAAAGTACTGAAAGGGTTTGCTTGGGAATTGACCTTGAGTTTGGAAGTTGTAGTTCACCTACATCCAGAGAGTACTGTGGACTCAAACAATGTTATGTTATATTGTTGTTTGTTTTCTATCCAGAATCACAATGTTGGAAGGAGGCTCACCACTTTAAGGTCCCTAAAACAGGCATGGGAAAACTTCGGCCCTCTGGGTGCTTTGGACTTCAACTCCCACCATTCCTAACAGCCTGAGGACCTTTCCTGCTTAAGTGGCTGAGGGGGGAAAAGAAAAAGGGCCTGAGGCTGCTAGGAATGGTGGGAGTTGGAGTCCAAAACACCGGGAAGATCCAAGTTTGCCCATGCCAGCTTTTGACAGAGACCTCTTCCTCCCCCTTCCCCTTTGCACTCTTTCTTCCCTTTCCTGCCAAACACTTACTTTTTCTTCTCCACTCGGGCTCCCTTCTTCCCAGCCTCACTCTGCTCGCTTTGCTCACACTGCTGCTTCTGTCGCCATTTTGATCCGAGGGGGCAGCATGAGCATATTCAGGTGGGGAGGGGGAGGGAGGAAGACGTGGGGCAAGTCTGCGCAGTAGCGCCCGCATGGGTCACGTCTTCCTCCCTCCCCCTCCCCTCCCGAGCAAAGCGAGGTGGCAGCATGACCAAAGTGAGGCAAAGCGATCAGAGCGAAGCTGGGAAGAAGGGAGCCCGAGTGGAGAAGAAAAAGTGTTCGGCAGGAGGGGGAAGAAATGGTGTTGGATGTTCCAATTTCCCACGGCACACCTGATGATTGCTCACGGCACACTGGTTGGGAAACACTGTCCTAATGAGTCATGTCATCTTGTGATATCTCCAAAGAACATCAGCCTCAGTTTAAATGTTTCGACTTTTAGGGAGTCTTCACTCTTGATTTGCTTGAAGACCCATTTATTTGTTTTTTCAGCCCGCCTTAGTTTCATTGGGACTCTTTTCCAGCAACGCATTGCAAATGAATTGATATTCTTTCTGTCAGCATTCTTCACTGTCCAGCTTTCATAACCACTTATGGAAATTAGAAACACGATGGCCTTTCTGAGCTTCACGGTTATGGACTAAAAACTCAGTCCGCTTTGGAAGAAAGATGGCTTCTGGTATTGTGCATGTCCACACACACACACACACACACACACACACACACACACACAAACCAAACCCATAGTTGGCCCCCATCTGCTCCTGACAATGAAAGTGTGCATATCTTGGATTCATTTCCTTTTTATCTGTCATGATGGTGGCATAATTCCTCAAATCCATTTTGCTAATGAGGAATGTGAGACTGTGAGGTCAAATATTCAAAATGCATGAAAGAAAAACAGATTTGTTTTCAGTCTTTTCATCCCACAGATAGCAGACACTAGAGGGAGCAATTAGTGAAGAAGCTAATTGATAAAGCTCTGTTTTCTTTCTATAGTATGCTCCAAATCCGTTTCAAGAATCATCATTCCTTAAATCTAGAAACAAGAAAGGATGGTGTTGTGGAGTGATAAAACTATAGGGCACTGTCTTCAATTTCATCCTTCTCCATCACTATTCTAGAAGAACTACCCTGAGTTTGGAAAATATCAGAGCTCTGAATGGTCTAATTAAGGCTAAATTTGCAAATTGATTTTAGGATTGACTACCTCTGCCCATTGGTGAAATATGGTCCAGATGCAGCAGGATGCTCACAACACTGGTTGAGTGAGGACCCATTTACACAGACATTATAATCCACAATGAAGTGGAGTATATAAGAGGGAGGTGATCAAATAATGCACACCCATAATAATGGGAAGAACCTCATCAAACAGAGAAAAACTGTGTTAAGTCTAGCGAAAGTCCAGTTTCTGCTAAAACTGATCTGCAACGGAACCTATTATATCCCAGGCACATGGAAAACATGAGATTTCCATGTTGTGTACTGGTGAGGATGGCACCAGTGCATAACTGTATTTTAAAACCCTGGACATTCCTGCACTCTGATTGTGAAGTGTTAGCTCTGCCTTTTCCTCTTCTCTGCTTCAGTTCCCCCTGGCCTTCCCAATAATGTAGATAACTTCCTCTATATTTGTTGTTCCAACAGTCCAAAGGACAACAGAAGCTTTTGGCTAGCCTAAGATTCACAGGAGAGAAGATTAAGACAGTTTATAAGCAACAAGTTGTAATCCATCACTTTGCATCAGAGGCAGAAGACTCCAGAAATATGACTGCAACCAGCAAGATCTCCTTTTGTAATGTATTGTTTTAAGTTACCTTATGATAGTCCCAGGTGGAGTTAACCATTTATTCATCTTGTTTGCAATAAACTCATTTATTTATTTATTTATTTATTTATTTATTTGTTCAAATTTGTGAGTCGCCACTCCCGGATGGCTAGGGGCGACTTACAGCAAATTCAAGATTAAAACAGAATAAACCACCATTAAAAACAGCATTAAAAAAACAACAGTATGATACAATAAAAGTACATCAATGTGATATACAGGACACAGGAAGGCAAGAGCCTACCAATCTTATTTTTGGAACCCAAAGATCTGCCGGAACAGGAGGGTTTTGCATGCCTTCCAGAATGTAACTAAGTCCGTAAGAACACGGACTCCGGAAGGCAGAGCATTCCACAGTATCGGAGCGATTATTGATAAGGCCCTACGCCTTGTGGCCGTCAGGTGGTACAGTTTGACGCCAGGCACCTCTAATAGTTGACCCACCTCAGAGCGTAGTGGCCTAGCGGGACAGTAAGGGATAAGGCGGTCCCTAAGGTACGCTGGCCCCAGACCGTTTAAGGCCTTAAAGGTCAGAACCAACACTTTGAAGGTGATCCGGTGTTCCACTGGTAACCAGTGCAGCTCTTGCAGGACAGGTGTTATATGGGAGGACGTCAAAACGCCAGCCAAGAGTCTAGCCGCCGCATTCTAGACCAGCTTCAATTTCCGGATCACCGACAGAGGAAGGCTAACGTAGAGAGCATTACAGTAGTCCAGCCTCGAGATGACCGTGGCTTGGACCACTGTAGCTAGGTCATGACGGGAGAGGTAGGGACCCAGCTTCCTCGCCTGACGGAGGTGGAAAAAAGCAACTCGACTGACGGTGGAGATTTGCGTCTCCATCGTCAGTCGAGAGTCCAGAGTAACGCCAAGACTTTTTACTGCCGACGACGGACATAATGTCATATTTTCACCAAGCCTAAAGTGTTTCTGTCTGCTAAGGGTCTTAATCTTAACAGAAGGTATCAAATAGGCCCAGAGTAAAGCCAAACAATATAGTTTTCCCAAAGGCTCGAGTGATCACCGAGTGATCCTCGGTGATTCACTCACTCTCATCCTCAGAAAACTCTGATAGATTCACCTCAGGCTCTCTATAAACTGTAATCTACTACAAAGCACACAATAACACCAAGAGCACCCAACAAAGTAGGCTTATACTCATGAAAGGTCAACTGAAAATAATAACCACTTAGTCTTTAGAATTGCACTACATTTCTAATTTCTTCTTCTTTTTTCTCTCCCTCCTCCTTCTCTTTAAACATGATGTTGGGCCACCGATCAATCACCCACTTTATTTATAGCCTGCCTTTCCCCCAAGAATGGGACTCAAGGCCTCCTACAAAGGAAAAGAAATACAAGTAAAGCCACATACCCCATATAGGGTATGCAAGACTATAGTACAGTATTTCTCTGTGTAATTATTGCCATCACATGAGAGATGTACCCCCTCTTTTAGGATCCCAAAATTGGTTTCCTGTCTTTCCTCATCTAATTGTCACTAGGTGGGTCTAGGGACCTCATCGCAAAGACCAGTTTCACCTGCCATTGAGGCAAAAGGAAAAGAGCAGCGGGGCAAATCTGTCATTCCGTGTGAAGCTCCCCCTCGGTGCCGCTTTCCCCATCATATTTTATTTATTTATTTATTTGTCATATTTCTATACCGCCCCTCTCAGCCCGAAGGCGACTCAGGACGATTTACACGAGGCAGTCTCTGCCCTTCAATCAAAAACATGAGTAACAAACCAAACAATGACCATATAACACAACAATTAACAATTAAAACATACAATTATAGTCTCAGCGTCATGTTGAAATCACTTTCCGTCACATCGTCGTCATTCCATATATCTAATTAAACCGTTATATTACATCAGCAAATGCCTGCTCAAACAGGCAGATCTTGACTTTCTTGCGAAATGTCAGGAGGGAGGGGGCCAATCTGATGTCTCTAGGGAGGGCGTTCCAAAGCTGAGGAGCGACCACTGAAAAGGCTCTGTCTCTCATCCCTGCCAATCGCGCCTGCGAAGAAGGAGAGACCGAGAGCAGGGCCTCTCCGGATGATCTTAAACATCTTGATGGTTCATAGGGAGAGATGTGTGCGGTCAGGTAAGTTGGACCAGAACGGTTTAGGGCTTTAAAGGCTAAAGCCAACACTTTGAATTGTGCCCGGTAGAAAACTGGCAGCCAGTGGAGCTGGCACAACAGGGGAGCTGTACGCTCTCTGAATGCCGCTCCTGTTATCAACCTGGCTGCTGTCCATTGGACTAGTTGCAGCTTCCGAACAGTCTTCAAAGGCAACCCCACGTAGAGAGCGTTGCAGTAATCTATACGGGATGTAACCAGAGCATGGACCACCGTATGAGGAAGCTACCACCCTCCTGTGTTGTGGGGAAAGCATCCAGTAATGATTTTACCTGGTTGGGTTTGGGGCCTCCACCAAAAGTCACACGGAATCATGTGATGGCCGGCATGGGGCTCCGTCCATTAGATGGAATGAAAATGTCCTAGGACGCTAAATTCCCCCCCCCCTTCACACACACACACACGTCTTATAAGGTCCTAGGACTCTCCCTTCTCCCTCCTTGGAGGCAAGCCAAATGGGTCTGGGGTTTTCCCTCTCTTACTTTGGAGGAGGCTGGAGGGATAAGATCCAGATGGTCCCTTTTGTAGTTCTTTAAAACATACCTTACCTCCTAAGAAGAGGCTGGGTCTGAGAAGCAAGAGAAGAAAGGTAGCTGCACCCCACTTTTTTCAGAACGTGACTATTAGGCAATGAATTATGGTACTTGTTAACTGCTATCAAGTTGACTTAGACTTATGGTGACTCTATGAATGAGAGATCTCCAAGCCCCCATCATCAACTGCCCTGTTCAGGTATTGCAGAGTCAGAACCAGGCCCGGATTAAGATCTTTGGCCGCCCGAGGCCAAGACGCCCCGTGCCGCCCCCCAGGGGGGAAGCCACCCCCCCAGGGCGCTGCTGCGCATGTGCGGCAGCAGCCCCGGGTGTGTGGCTTCCGTGCCGCTGCCTCCTCCCGTAACCGGAAGGAGGGCCCAAAGAGGTGGACGGAAGCCACGCGGCACCGGCCCCACGGCTTCCGTCCACCTCGCGCCTTCCTTTCGGTCGTGGGAGGAGCCAGGAGGAGGTGGACGGAAGGCGTGGGGCACCGTGGGGCTTCCATCCGCCACCTCCTCCACCCCCCGCGACCGAAAGGAGGGCGGGAAGAGGAGGGCGGGACTTACCTTCCTCCTCTTCCCGCCCTCCTTTCGGTCGCGGGGGGTGGAGGAGGCGGCGGACGGAAGCCCCACGGTGCCGCGCGCCTTCCGTCCACCTCCTCCTGGCTCCTCCCGCGACCGAAAGGAAGGCACGAGGAGGAGGAAGGGAAGTCCTGCCCTCCTCCTGGCTGCCTGGGCCGTCCCCTTGCAAAGGAAGGAGGCGGCCAGGAGGAGGAGGAGGAGGAAGAGAAGCCCGATGGCAGGCAGGCGCACGCGCGCATGCATGCATACCTGCCAGCGGGGCGGAGCTTCCTTCCTCCTCCTCCTCCTGGCCGCCTCCTTCCTTGCAAGGGGGCGGCCCAGGCGAGGGGTGGACGCCATTCCCTCCTCCCCGCCCCTCGCAGCGCTCTCCCCCGCCCTCTCCTGACTCTCTCGGGAGAGGGCGGGGGGAAAGCGCTGCGAGGGGGCGGTTTTTTGTTGGTTTTTTTAAATTTCGGGGGGCCGAAGCCGCTGCCCCACAAAACCCGCCGCCCGAGGCCATGGCCTCGTCTGGCCTAACGGGTAATCCAGCCCTGGTCAGAACCATGACTTCCTTGACTGAGAGAGAACTTTGGTCTGATCCAGCAGGGCTCTTCTCATGCTCTTATGTAAGATCTTGTGCCTTGTTATATAAGATTTTTTTTTACAACCCACTCATATTCTTTGAAAGCGAGAAGGCTCAATGTCCTCTGTTTAAAGGAAGCCTTTAACTCTTGATTTTTTGGAGTTTTTTTTAAAGTTAAGGGCAAAGTAACACATGTAGGAGGCCGAGAAGAATAACAAATACCATCTCCTTCCTAGCTCACTTTCACCAGAAACAGACTTGTGCCGCAACACTTTGGGGATTTGGCTGGAGCTGCATGTATTGTATGATTATTTTGTATCATGTTATAATGTTATAAATGTCCTTTGGGGCACAAGCCTGGTGGAAGTTTTTTTGGGGGGGAAATAAGCAAATATATACCAGCCAGCTTCCATTTCAGCTGGGTCTTTCTTGATTTGTGGATCTTAACTCAAGGTGAAACTAGGGTGGGCGGGTAGAGGAACCTGACATTTGTACACGTCATTCTTTTCACAGCATTACCTTTCACAGAACCCCAGGGGATTAAAAGGCTTGGGTTGGAGTTTTTAGTTCAGTGATTTCACACACCACTTAAATTGCCTGATGCGATCACATAATGCTTTGTCAGGGCAGGGCTGGGGGAAAAGATGCTTGTTTAACTTTAAAAGGAGGAAAAAAGCAGCTGTATTGACTGGCTCAGCAGGGCTGGAGGTGGATTTTACATGCTGAATATTACAACCTTTGATACTCTAGGTGTTTTGGACTTCATTCCCCAGCATTCCTGATGGTGAAGCTGGCTAGAACTTCTGGGAATTGAGGTTCCAACACAAAGGTTGGAAACCACTTCACCAGTGGGTTTAGCACAGGCATGGGCTTACCTCAGGCGCTCCTCATTTTCCCTATTATCTCAGCATAAGGACACAGTGGCCTGGCACATCCTATGCAGAAAGGTCGGGGAGGGAGGCACACAGCAGCCAAAAGCTTTCTGGAGCACTCTCAGTCGTTGCATGTCTTCCCCTTCCCCTGGGATAAGGACAGTGCAAGTGGCCCCATCCTTATGTTGAGAGGACGGCTCAAGAAAAGCATATAGTGGCCGAGAGTCCTCCAGAGCGCTCTCGGACGTAGCCTGTCTCACCCTCCTCGAAGTGACTTACAGGGAACATACCACCTTCCTGCTTCGTCAGTTCCACTGGCTGTCGGTCCACTTTCGAGCACAATTCAAAGTGCTGGTCTTGATCTATAAAGCCCTATACGGTTCTGGCCCAGTTTACTTCTCCGAATGTATCTCCCTCAATGACCCACCTGGAAATTTAATATCGTTGGGGGAGGCCCTGCTCTCGATCCCGTCACACTTGCAAGCACGATTGGAGATACAGGGCCTACTCGGTGGTGGCCCCCTGTCTGTGGAATGCACTCCCCAGTGAAATCAGGATGACTCCTTCTCCTTCAGGAAGAAACTCAAGTCTTAGTTTTGGGACCAAGCATTCAGGCAGCTGGCTGAGCAACAACTGTAACGACTTGTGACAATTGTCAATTAAGAGACCTTGGACTGGAACTCTGGGCTATGATTTGAATTTGCAGACTCAGACTTGGTTGTGTTAATATTTTAAGGGCCAATATTTTAAATGTTTTTTATTACTTTGTTAATGTGTTTTTTATTGCTGTTGACCTGTTAATTGCTGTGCTCTAACCATTTCTTTATTGGCATCTAATGACTGTCAATTGTAAGCCGTCCTGAATCCCCCTTCAGGTTGAGAAGGATGGGATACAAATAAATAATAAATGAATAATGCTGAGAGGACAGCCTGAAGATTGAGGGAGGAGGATCGGGGCAGTCACTGTATGACTAATTTTCCTCCTGGCATGAGGATGGAGCAAGCAGCCCTATCCTTATGCCAGGAGGACGACCTGAGGGTGAACTGAACCCTGCCCTGCCCCATCCCCTCCTGGCCCCACCCTCTCACAGACCCTCTCCCTCCAAGGCCTGTTGCACCTAGTGCATACCCGGCTACCCTCCCTCCTGGCATGGCCTCCTCGGTTGGGCCCACAATATGGCCCCTAAGCCAAAATGTTTGACCATGCCTGGTCTAGCACAAGGAAGGGTGGGGTGTTCTCCATCTCAGCAAACACCAACAAAAAGCAGGATATCACTGTTTCTTCATATATAGTTGATTTATTTTGTTAACATTCATTAATTTCTTTTAAGTGGATAGTGGAATGAAGGTACATCCAAGAAATATTCACTGGCATTGCATTGTATCATCCAAAAATAATATCTCCAAATTTATCTGTTATTTAGAAAATAATATATAATCCGGTAAAGAATGCCAATGCGTCAGGTCGACGGTCTCTAAAGGCCTTGCCGTTTCGCCGTTTATGGCTTTTTGTTGGTGTTTGCATGCCTGGTCTAGCATCTCAAAGCTGATTCTCTTACACAAGTAGTTGGTGAGAAGCATCACAGACATAAGGATGAAGTGACTTTTTCAATCAATATACAACAACAAATGGGGGGGGGGGGTTACCAAAATTCAAGACAATAATGGAATAACAAAATGAACAATATGCACAGTATTTTTTTTAAAAAAAACCTCTACTGTCATTTGGACATAGAAAAACAGGAAAAAAATAGTGCTTGATGAGTCCTCATAATGTCAGAACTGTTACACTCAGTTATCAGCCAATGGAATTGACAGGTTTCCTTTTGAGCTGGTTAACCAGATCTACCTACCAGACTTTAGGTCCACTCCACTTAATTGTTCAGAAACATAAGAATTGGATCAAATATCCACTTATTCCCATATTCTCTGTCCTTTTAGCAAGAAGCCAAGATGCTTCATGAAGTTCCCAAAGTGTAATGCAGACACTTTATAGTGAACTAATTCATTTGTTTATTTAATCTAGTATTGTCTGTACTATTATACAATAACGATCATTCTGAAGATGAAAATTGGAACTACCACAGTATTTCCCATTCTGATATATAGATATGGAAGCTGGACACCGAAGAAAGCTGGCAGGGAAAAACCCATTTGAAATATGTATATTGGAAGACAGTTTGATGGTTACCATGAACTTCCAAACAGACAAACAAATGGGTCCAAAAGTAAATCAAGTCTGAACTATAACTAAACGCTAAAATGAGTCAAGTGATGCTATCACACTTTGAATGGATCATGAGACAACCTAACTTACTGGAACAGACAATGATGCCATTTGAGGTTGAAGGCAGTAGGGAAAGAGAATGTCTACAAAAGAATTGACTCAAACAAGGAATCCAAGGTCCTAAATCTGCAAGAGCTGGGTAGAGCTGTGGACAACAGCAAAATAACCCTTCATGGGGTTGTCCAATTCTCATGGATACTCTATCCTGTGACTGTATTTTGAAAATAAATGTTATACATATATTTTATAACAAAGTACTTTATTTTACCCTTATTCTATGAAAAGTCATTTCATTGCATGTATTCTTATTTTAGTATTACTGGAGAAGTAAAAGGGTGGTCCTTTCTCCAAACTCTGAATAGACGGAGATCTTGGATAATGAGACATAACTAAGATATGTCTCTTTTTTAGCTCCACAACCCATTTTTTCCTCAGATGCAGTACTCCCAACATAGCTATTGTCTGGCACTTGAAGAGTGGGAATCTAGCAGACAATCATCTAGCTATCTTTTGGGGGGGGGGGGGTCCTCTTGAGACCACTTGACATGTTGTTGCTATGTGTGCACTGTTATTGCTGTGTATGTACACTTATTGTGAGAGTTACGTTCGACGAACACCCGTGATAAGTGAAAAACCGCGAAGTAGGGATGCCCCCTCCCCTTTCCTCCTCACCCTCTGTATCTTCATCTTCCTCTCCCTTGTCGCTATCTTGGCCTCTTGCCACCACTTGGACCCTGCAATTGAGGAGGAGGTGGAGGTGTACAACTGGTGGGCCACTGTGTGATACAGAATGCTGGACTAGATGGGCTGAGGTCCGATTCAGCATGGCTCTTCTTATGTTCTTATGTTCTTATGAGGTGTCGTGGGGCCCATACAGCAGCAAGAGGCCCCGGTGGCAACCATGAGGAGGAAGAGCCGCCCCCTTGCCCTCTTTACCTTCCTCCTCCTGGTTGCCACTGGGGCCTCTTGCTACCGCGATTGAGGATGCAGCGGACGCAGCATGGAGCCCAAGCAGTGGCAAGAGGCCCAGGCCACCACAGCGTACATTGTGTTCTCTCTCTCTCTCTCTCTCTCTCTCTCTCTCTCTCTATATATATATATATATATATATATATATATATAAGGCATGAGAAAAAAGTTATGAAAATGAAATGATTCGTAAGAAATTCGTAAGAAATGCTACTTTTGAGTATTTCCGCATCTGGAACGCCAACCAGGAAGTGGACTTTCTTTACAGAACTTCGGGGCCAGGATTTTCTTAAGTGTCGTTATTAGGTCGTAAGGGGGGGGGCACCCTCCTTCTCTCTCACCACCCTCCTGCCTCCCTTGCCAATAAGTATTATGGCAAGGCAAGCCCTAAACTCGCTCCTTCTTTCGGCTGGAAGCCTGGAAAAAATGTAAACAGAGAGGTTTACTCAGAAGTAAATCCACAAAGGAGGGCACTTTGGATGAAGTGCCCTCCTTTGTGGATTTACTTCTGAGTAAACCTCTCTGTTGATTTTTTCTGCCTGCCTGCCAGGATCTAAAGCATCAAAGAGTATTGGGGTGAGAAACCAACGTAATGTATAATAGAATGAATGCTACTGTAAGTGCCTAATATTATAAGTAATCCAACTGGTCATATACCTACATTCCATGCACATGCAATAATACAGCAGCAATAACAATGGGTATAAGAAGAGGTAAAATTCAAACCGAAGTATTCCGACTGGTCCCTCCTCAAGCGGTGCAAACGGGCTCCGGGCCCGGGATTCTGCAGCAAGCAAACGCTGTGCCCGGGGTTTTGGCTTTTCCCGGGCTCATAGAGAAGAGCCTTTTGCAGTTTGCACCGCTTGAGGAGGGACCACAGTCAGAATACTTCGGTTTGAATTTTACCTCTTCTTATACCCATTGTTATTACTGCTGTATTATTGCATGTGCATGGCATGTAGGTATATGACCAGTTGATTACTTATAATATTAGGCACTTACAGTAGCATTCATCTATTATACATTAGGTTGGTTTCTCACCCCAATACTCTTTGATGCTTTAGATCCTGGCAGGGCAGGAGGAGTGGACCTCCCTGCCCCTTCTGCCTGCCAGGATCTAAAGCCTTGAAGAGGCTTCATGAGGGGCCAACTTCTGCCCTCCAGGTGTTTTGGAGTTCAACTCCCACTATTCCTCACAGCCTCAGGCTTCTTCCTTTTCCTCTCAGCCTGGGCAAACTTGGGCCCTTGCTCCCTCAGGATTGGGGTGAGAGAGAGGCAGCGAGGAGCAAGGGGGGGCCTCCTCCTCCAGTTTTTTTGCTGCTTCCAAGAATAGAATACCCCCCTCCCACCCTCCTTCCCTCCCTCCTTCCTATTTGGAGAGTCCCCTCTAGAATTCAGGGGAATTTATTCAAGTTTTGGCCTACAACTCCCAGAAATCCCAGCCCATTTACCCGCTGTTAGGATTTCGGGGAGTTGTAGGCCAAAACCATCTGGAATGTGCATGCGCTGGCATACGAACTACTAACGAATTTCGTTAGTAATTAAGTTACATTTTAGAAATTTTTGGAAAATTTTTTGTAAGTCTTTCTATTACTAATCAAAAAAATCCCCCCCCCCACTTGATTTTAGAATCACGATTTTTTGGTTCGAAACCATGCCTAATATATATATACACACACACTGCAAAACAGTGAGTCCGCGGTAAGTGAACAGTGAAGTAGCGAAGGAATGCTGTAGGAAGCTAGCTGTTCACCTATTTGGAAACCCCAATACTCTTCATAACCAAGGAAACAGCCATGGGGACTACGCTAAATAATAATAATAATAATAATTTCTTACCCACCACTCCTTGTGACTCGAGATGGGTTACAATATCACAAAAACACATAACCATTTAAAACAGAAGCTTTCCGAAGCTTTAGGTGCTCTTACTGCCTATTGCAGGGGAAACCAGCTGATTCCTAACCCATCTAAAACACAGACATGTTCTTTTCATCTTAAGAACAGGCAAGCATTCTGAGCTTTGAGGATTACCTGGGAAGGAATCCCACCGAAGCATTGCAGAACACCAAAATACTTGGGAGTTACCCTGAACTGTGCCTTGACTTGCAAGAAGCACTGTTCGACTAACAAGCAAAAAGTGGGTGCAAGAAATAATATCATACGAAAGCTGACTGGCTCAACCTGGAGATCACAACCAGATATAGTGAAGACATCTGTCCTTGCATTTTGCTACTCTGCTGCTGAACATGCATGCTCATTGTGGAATACATCTCACCATGTTAAAACAGTGGATGTGGCTCTTAATGAGACATGGAACATTATCACAGGATGTCTATGCCACACACCGAGAAATTATACGGTTTAGCCCAGTGCTTCCCAACCTGTGGTCCGCAAGAACTAAAATATGGTCCGCAGCCTCACCATTACTACACCATTGCAACGAAAGCGACTGGTCTCACAAAACCCTCTTATAGTGTCAAGACTTATTAAATATGGTTTTCTGAGAGTGAACAGATGGCGATTACTGGATGGCATATGTTCTGCATCAGAAATAGAGCTGGTGTGGTCTATTCAATGCAATTTTCTGAATCAGCACCCCATATAACCAAACCAAAATGAAAGTTGACAAAAAATGACCCTTTTGGTACTAATGTTGGAGAGTGGTCCCTGGTCAAAGTTGTCCCTAGTCAAGTGGTCCCTGGTTAAAAAAGGTTGAGAACCGCTGGCTCAGCCGGTATTGCACCACCTGATATCTGTCGGGAAGTAGCAGTCAATAATGTAGGGACCAAGGCAGTGTCATCTCTGGCCCATCCTCTGTTCAGATATCAGCCAGCATGACAATGCCTTACATCAAGAATTAGTGTCATCTCTGGCCCATCCTCTGTTCGGATAGCAGCCAGCATGCCAATACTTTAATAAAAAGCAGCTTCCTAAGATCTACAGAGATACTCACAGGAACACCTCAACAAGTGAGGGTCCAAAAGTGGCAGGTTAAAACCCAGAACCAAAATCTGTGGCTGATACCAGTTGAGAGACTCTCTCCTAGGCACACAGAAGAATAGGCGGCTTGGAAAGCTCTGAACAGACTGAGCTCTGGCACTGTCACACCCCAGCCAGGTACAAGGAACAAACCAGACCAACGCCATGTTAAAACCAAAGATGCAGAGAGACTCAGAAGCAAGCCTCTGCAGCAACCTCTGAGTGAACCCCAGGAATCCAAGGTCGGGCGCAGCCCGGCTGGTTGGCAGGCTGATAAGCGGGCCTGGTACCAGGAAACAACAGATCCTCCTGAAAGGCCAGGTGGTTGCCCTAACCAGCTTACATTCCAAGAGGGCCGAGATGCGGTGGGAACGAAACTCTTCCCAGCCGTTCCTGTGAGAGAACTCTGACGTAGCCAGCGTATCCTAGATCAAGGCAACCGGGGCCTATAAAGATCCAGCCCGGAATGAGCTCGAGATCTTGTGCCAACATTTTAGCTACCTTGCCAAGCCTCATGGAACTTTGTCTGGTCCAGGGGGGCCTTCTTGTCTTTGGACTCTGAATCTTACCAAGCCTTGTACCAAGAAACTCCTGGATTTAGCCAATTGCGGCACCAAGATCATTGCTCTTTTATTGGACTCTTAAAGACTATTACTTTGCCTCAACTGGATGCTGGGAGCATCACTGAACTATTCTTCCTTTACCTTCTCTACCTATTTTTACCTATTCTTACTTATTCTAAATAAAGCATTTAACCGCAGTTGCTGTGTGTTGGTTTACTAAGGGTCCATCCAAGTCTTGGGTCGCAACAGGCACCATGAGATGCAAGGCCAAATGGGGCTACTAAGTGGAGTCCAGGACATGCAAGTGTGAAGAACAGCACACCACAGACCACCTACTACAATGCAGTCTGTGCTCTGCCACATGCACAATGGGAGACGTATTAAAATACATAGAACGAAGACTAAACATAAGACACAAGATTAAAATTTGCAAGTAAAACTGGCTGGACAGAAGAAGGTTGTGTAGAGTTGGTATAGGATTCCAGTCTACATAATGACCCAAAAAATGAACCTATGTCATCACAACCAACAAACAGGTGCCACCCATAGCATAATACATTCCCTCTTAATTGCCTGTTTTGTTAGCTAAAAAGCTACAAATATTTTGAATTCCAGCTACACAAAAGGTACAGTAACAACATTCCTTTGGCCATTTGTGAGGTTCATAATGACAGGGTGGCAAATCTGCTCCAGAATCCAAAACAGAATGGGGCCATCACTAACGTGGAAGCTGTTTGCCTTTAGCTATCCCTCCCTGAAACCTTTCCCACTGTGAGGTTTTTGAGATCCTTAAAAAAAAATTAATGACCAAAATAATGCTAAAATCCACACTCTCCCTTCACACCGATGGCCGTGAAACACGTGTTTGCAGCCGACTCTCTTTAAAGGCAGGTGGTCTTGCAAGATCATTTCCAGCTTTCAAGTGCTCTGTTTCCCTGATTATACAGATTTGGAGGTGAAAGTATAATGGAACACCAACATTTATCGCACACATTAATTAAGGAACATCCGCTTCTGAAATTGCTAATGGCCCTTGGTCATTAAAAACAATAGAGTATACTTGCACTGTTCAGATAGATTCATTCCCAGTTGGCGAAGGCAATGCGCTTCTGGTTAATTAAGCAAAGGTTCCTTTGCTTTGATTCCTTCACTTACAGATTAAGTATCCCATTTGAAATGCTTGAGACCAGAAGTCTTCTGGATATTATTTCTGGATTTTGGAATATGTATATTTGCATATAGCTACATACAGAGATACCTAGGAGATGGGACCCAAGTCTAAATATGAAATTCACCTATGCCTCATGTAAACTTAATACACATGGCCTGAAGATAATTTTATACACAATATTTTCAATAATATTGAACATGAAACAAAATTTCTGTACATCAGAACACAAGAAAGCAAAGGTATCACTATCCCAGCTACTCATATGGGCAATTCTGGAATATTTTGAATTTCAGCACTCCGGCAAAAGGATGCTCAACCTGTATTACATTTCTATTCTGCCTTTCAAGAAACAAACTCAAGTATGTTTCAACATGGAGACGTTCATGACAATGTTTTAAGACTTTGTACGGTTTTTATATTTTTATATTATACGTTACTGTTTTTAATATAATTTCTGGATTGTTTTTACTGTTATAATTGGTGTGGCATCGAATTGTTGCCTATTTGTGAACTGCTCCGAGTCGCCTCTGGGATGAGAGGGGTGGTATATAAATATAGGAAGGAAGGAAGGAAGGAAGGAAGGAAGGAAGGAAGGAAGGAAGGAAGGAAGGAAGGAAGGAAGGAAGGAAGGAAGGAAATAGACTATTGCAGCTCTTCTATCCTTGCACTGTCTACATCAGTTGAAATACAATCCCCACAATCATTAGTCAGCAGTAGACATGTGCATTCAGAGCAAACCTTGTCTCGTTTTGTGTCCCGGCTTTCATTGGGGTCCACAATCCATTTTTTGTAATCCTCCTGAAACTGGGAGGGTTGTTTTTGGTTCTTTCATTTTGGGGCCCGAAAATCAGACCATTATGGAAGCGGGCTTCCCATCCACTAGCTCCCATTCCTGGCATGCATTCTTCTTACCTGGCACCTGCTGTTTCTACTGTAGAGTAATAGCTGCTCGGCTATAGGCACTGGCAGGTGTGCTCACTTTCTGGGCCTGCCTGCACGCCCCGCCACACATGCCCAGATTACCCATAAGGCCAATGAGGGCGCAAGCCGGGGGGGGGCAGATCACGGACCAAAAAACCCCCTGGTCTGCGCCCCTCTTTTCCCCTTTCTCATGCCCCTCCTTGCTCCTTCTCCCAGCAAAGTCTCTGCTCCGTCCCCTCCGTCTCTCACTCTCTCGCTCTCTCGCACGCATGTTCTCTCTCACTCTCTCTCTCTTGTGTGCTCTCTCTCACTCTCTCTCACGCACGCTCTCTCTCTCTCTCACTCTGTTTCACTCACGCTCTCTCGCTCACTCTCTTTCTTTCTCGTGGGTGCTCTCTCTCTCATTCTCTCTCTCACGCTCTCTCTCAT
This sequence comes from Anolis apletophallus, assembly GCA_030556195.1. NCBI lineage: Eukaryota > Metazoa > Chordata > Lepidosauria > Squamata > Anolidae > Anolis > Anolis apletophallus. The sequence continues at coordinate 163,328,243 of JARBWK010000004.1, forward strand.
GTGTGCGTGCTCTCCCTCACTCGCTCTCTCTCTCTCTCTCTCTCGCACACGCTCTCTCTCACACACATACACACACACTCTCTCGTGCGTGCCTTTGGAGCGAGTTTGCACTCGCTGCGCTCTCCCCAAGTCTCCCAACTCCCGAGGAGACCTTCAGAGCACAGCGGAGCTTTCCAGCTGGTGGGAATGGGGACCTTGGAGGTGGTGGGAGGTTGGCTTAAAGGGGGCGTAATTCCAAAGTGTCTCCTAGGGCGCAAAAAAGCATTAATCCAGGCCTGCCGCCACACACACACTTTTTTCCAAGGAGAGTCTGTAAGTGGAGGGGTGTGCAGGCAAGCCCAGAAAGAATGCACTCCTGCCAGTACCTGCAGACAAGCACCTCTTACTCTAGAATAAGAGGTGCTCAGCTGCAGGTAGGCTCCAGGCCCACCTGCACGCTCCGCCACACTCTCAGAGTGCATGTGTGGTGAGGTGTTCAAGCAGGCCCAGAGCATGCTTGCAGTCAAGCTTGTGGTCTCTTCCAACTCTATGATTCTATGAGTATTCTGACTGAAGTCATCTAGTTATCTGATGAAGCAGACTTACAAAAAGTTTTGGTGAAATTTACAAAAGCTCATGCTACTGGCTTCTTTCTCTCAGTTCAAAGATCCATTTGCAAAATGCCTGAACCAAACTAGGCAGGACCAGCTAAACATATAAATATAGGATTGCACTGCTTCTCCCCCTTTTAAATTTCCCATCTGTATTTTTCAGACTGTCTTTAAAGTAATCGTAACAAGTGACTTTGTGCCATTCTTCTCAATTGGGAACTTGACTTTGAGAGAATGCACTCAACTAGCAGCGTCCAAGGCAGGATGGTATTAACAGCAACTGTCTTTTTCATGCAGTACAGGTTGGGTATCCCTAATCCGAAATGCTTGGAACAATAAGTATTTTGGATTTTTTCAGATGTTTGAATACTTGTATTTGCATATACATGCATAATTAATTACCTTGGGGTGGGTCTAAACATGAATTTCACTGATATTTCATAATCATCTTGAAGACATACCCTAACACACAATATTTCTAAACCGTTTTGTATATAAACTAAAGGGTGTAAGGTAACTTAGCCTTCTCTCACCAAACTACAACTCCCAGGATTCCATAGCACTAAGCTACAGCTGTTAAAGTGGGATCAAACTGCATTAATTCAACAGCGTAGATGCATACACGTTCTGTGTACATTGAGCCATCAGAAAGCAAAAGTGCCTCTATTCCAGCCACCCATGTAAACAATTCTGGATTTTGAAATAGTACAGATCTTGGGATTTTGGATTAAGAATGCTCAAGTTTACACGACTATATAACCTGTGTGCGGTTCAGTCATGCCGGTGTTATTGAGTCCCCATTTAATTTGAGATTAGAGCCTCATAAAAGATGAACCTGTTAACATTCTTCCTTCAAAACAGAACGTACGGCAAGAATAAGGAGAGAACATACGGGCTTTTCTCCTTCCTGTTCTCTCTGTTTTCTTGGCAGCAATTCAGATGAATTTGCCACATTACTCATTTATTGCCTAAGTAAATGTGTGTGTTTTTTTAAAAAAAATGTGAAAAGAAACATTTAAGAGTGTATGAAACGATTTATCAGCAAGACAGATCACGTACATTTCAAACAATGGTCTTTGGCCTCACCTCTGCAGATATACAGGTATACAATGTGGCCTAATGGTTTGAGTGTTGCACTACAACAGTGCTGTCCAACTTCTGGCGGGTCCAGGGCCGGATAAGAGGTCACTGATGACCTGCGGGGCCGCTCGGCCCCGCCCCAGGCCCTGCCCCCAGGCCCCGCCCCCAGCCCAGGCCCCGCCCCCTCCTAAAGCCGCCGAAAAAGGAGGAGTAGGCGGCGCCAAGAGCAGCGCGTCACAGGCCTGGCGTGACGCGCTGCTCTTGGCACCGCCTACTCCTCCATTTCGGCGCCCCCCCTTCCTAGGCCGGGGAGCCGCCAAAAGGAGGGCCTAGGCTGCGGCGCCAAGAGCAGCGTCACGCCAGGCCTGTGATGTGCTGCTCTTGGGTGACGCGCGCCCTTTTTTCGCGGCTCCCTGGCCTAGGGAAGGGAGGGGGCACCGCGTCCAGGGCAGAAGGCGGCACCAACGGCAGCGCGTCACAGGCCTGGCGTGACGCGCTGCCCCTGGCACCGCCTACTCCTCTTTTCGGCGGCTCCCTGGCCTAGGAAGGGAGGGGGCGAAAGGAGGAGTAGGCGGCGCCAAGAGCAGCGCGTCACGCCAGGCCTGTGACGCCCTGCTCTTGGCACCGCCTACTCCTCCTTTTCGGCGGCTCCCCCGGCCTAGGTAGGGAGGGGGGTTCCGAAAAGGAGGAGCTAGCTCTCTTCCTCCTCCCTGCCCCGCCTCCCCCACCCCCCAGGCCGCCATTTAAAAAAAATCTATTTTTTAAAATTTAAAAATGGCGGCTGAGGGCATAGGTGGGGCCGTGTCCAACAGGCTACGGGGCCGGATTCGGCCCCGGGGCCGCCAGTTGGACAGCCCTGCACTACAACTCTGGAAGACCAGGGCTTAAATCCCCAGTCAAACACAGCAACCCATTGGGTGACCTTGGGCAAGTTACTTTCTGTCAGCATCAAAGCAAAGCAATGGCAAACCTTATCTGAACATATCTTGCAAGAAATCCCCACCAAAAGTCCACCTTAGGGTTAGCATAAGTCAGAAATTACTTGAAGGCACAAAGCAAGCATTGTAGGTACATGAAAGGTGTGGTTACATCACTATGGCACCAAGATACAGAATATGGGATAAGACTGTGCAAACCTCTAATAGGCAGTGATACCTGGTTAATAAATTGTTGTTGTTGTGTGCCTTCAAGTCATTTCCGACTTGTGCAAACCCTAAGGTGAACCTATCGCTGGGGTTTCTTGGGTTGAAAGTTTTCATGACCAATCTAGGATTCAGATATGTAATCCAACATACAAAGCACTACACCAGACTAGATTTTAGTCTGAACAGTAGAAATGCTATTGAGAAATGCACCAGGAGAATTCATTTCAAGATTGGTCTAGATCAGGGCTGCCAAGGAAGTCGATCGCGATCGACCAGTTGATCCCGGGACCGAAGGAGGTCGATCCCAGCCGGATGGAGCACTTCTCAGAGGGGGGCGGAGCCAGGCCGCGCCAAACCCCGCACCCGCCCCAGCTTCGGCACTCCCAGCAGCTTCTCCAGGCTTGAGGATGGCAGTGCCAAGCCAGCCTTGTGCTAGCTATGTCACCACTGGCTTGGCATTGCCATCCTCAAGCCTGGAGAAGCTGCTGGGAGCTCCAAAGCCAGAGGGGAGGGGGAGGGGCTTGGCGCAGCCTGGCTCCACCCCCCTCTGGCTTCCACTCTACCAGCAGCTTCTCCAGGCTTGAGGATGGCAATGCCAAGCCAGCCTTGTGCTAGCTATGTCACCACTGGCTTGGCATTGCCATCCTCAAGCCTGGAGAAGCTGCTGGTAGAGTGGAAGCCAGAGGGGGTGGAGCCAGGCCGCGCCAAGCCCCACCCCCGCCCCTCCCCTCTCCAGCTTTGAGGAGGTAGGTAGATCTTTCTGACTTGGTTTTATTATAAGTAGCTCGCGTGCTGAAAAAGTGTGGGCACCCCTGGTCTAGATATTAGAATGGGTCCACCAACCTACAGATATCGAGGCTGTCAACCTCCATGGTGGTAGGAATCCTGTACACCCCAAAGGGATGGACCCAATACAATTGAGTCCTTATATTATTTGATCTCTCTCAACCAACATAATGTCTAGTCACATTTTGCAAAGTCATGTTCTGACTACAAGAAGGGACCTAGTGGAGATGTCCCCTCTTCGCCTCATGATGTTTGGGTTATTACGGTATTATAATGTGCTCTATTTGGAGCTAAGCTTGAAAAGTGTTTGGAAACTTCATTTAAGATGCATTCACATTGTAGAATGAATACAATTTGATACCACTTTGGTATGCTATTGAATCCTGGGAGCTGTAGTTTTAACATTGTGTTTAGCCTTCTTTGTCAAAGAGTGCTGATGTCTCATCAAGAACTCTTAGGATTCCATAGCATTGAGCCAGAGCAGTTAAAGTGATGTCAAACTGCTTTAATTCTACAGTGTAGATGCACGTCCAGTATCTTCTTCGAGGCCTTGGAATCCGTGCTTAAGGAGGCCTCTGTTTTTGCTATTCTTCCATTGGGATGTTTTTTTTAAAAAAACAAACAAAACCAAAAGGCTTTCCAGAACATTTTAAAAAGAATTAACAGGGTACCACACTGCTTTTAATTATACTGATGTTAAGCTGTTTGTATAATTTTAATGGCATAGGTTTAAATATTTTAGTGGTACTGACAATTTAATTGCATTTCAATGCAAAGCTCTTGTATGTTTTTGCCATATTGTGTTTGTTTGCAAGCTGCCTTGAGTCCCAGTTTTTTGGAGGAGAAAGGTGGGATATAAATGAAACTAATGTGTTTCGGGAGTAGAGAGACTATTTTGAATGGGAGCTGAGCAGTGATTTTCTTACCACAAGAGAGCTAAATTCACTGCCAAAGAGTGCTGGTGCCTCACGAAACTACAACTCCCAGGATTCTATAGCATCAAGCCACGGCAGTTAAAGTGGTGTCAGACAAAATTAATTTTACAGTGTGGACACACCCTATATCTCCGGTTTTGGTTTGGAAACCCCAGGTCCCTTCCACACAGCCAGAATATTAAGGCAGAAAATCCCACATTATCTGCGTTGACCTGGAATATATGGCAGTGTGGACTCAGATAACCCAGTTCAAAGTAGGTATTGTGGGATCTTCTGCCTTGATATTCTGAATTATAGAGCTGTGTGGAAGGGCTCTCAGAAACTGGAATAATCCTGAACAACGCTATCTGATACAGTGTGCAAAGTGCTCTGTAATTGCCTATATTCCAAATGCAAAATGTCTATATTAAAAAGGTTAAAATGTTTCCTTTGGCTTAGAGCTCACAGGATGCGAGAAAGGAACTCCTTCCCTGCTCTCATATAAACAAAAAGGGCATATTATATACGACAACTCCGTTAGTCAAACACTGCTGTGTATGGTTTTTCCTCCTCGCAATAAAGCACAGGGGCAGATGTATACATTCTGCCAGACAACAAACGTCTCCAGGAATCATGGTTTCATTTATCTCACACCCCTTATAAACAAGGATAAGTTTATGGAACTCTGACCTACTTATGCCAGAACGTCCGAAACTCTTTGCGATGGAGAAACTGCATTCCAAATTAATGCACACAGGTTATTAGAATTCAGCAGGCAGCTGGAGAGGACTGCAGGAATATGAGAAGGTGATCCCAAGCTGGTGTCCATTTGCTCCCTTCCCGAGGGGTCCTTAACCTCCCATCATTTCTCCTTAATAATTACTACAGAATTACATCTGCTTCACACTTTGACTTTTTTTCCTCCCATTTGGCCCGACCAACATATGAGACAGGCTAGCGCTGGAGTATGTTTTCACATGTTTTGGAACACAAGATGACTCCTTTAGCTCAGTGTTTCCCAACCAGTGTGCTGGGGCACACTAGGGTGCCATGAGCGATCATCAGGTGTGCCGTGGGAAATTGGAACCTACAATACTCTTACTTATTAAAGGAGCGCTGCTATGTCACAGTACAAAATGCACAATTAATCATACATAATTATACACAAAAAACACATCCAATGTACCCAATCCTGCTGGAGAAAATCAAAAGCCTTACATAAGGTACCAGGAGGTGCCTGGTATCAAGGTCTACAGGCTGTCTAGTACGCGCCAGAGGGCATTCGCGGTGGCCGCCCCAACCCTCTGGAACACCCTCCCGGAGGAGATAAGGGTCATCCGCGATCTGCTGCCATTCCGCAGAGCCGTCAAGACCTGGCTATTCAGACAGGCATTTGGTCCATAACCAATGCCGCCCATTAGCACTGCCACCCGTCGCCATCGCACTTCTGCTGCTTGTCGCAGTATTGTGGGAATGGGATTTTAATTGGGGTTTTATTTTGGTTTTACTGTGTTTATGTTTACTTGCTATTTTAATCTTGTAAACCACTCTGGGCTCCAGAGAGAGCGGTATATTAAATGGAACTAATAAATAAATAAATAAATAGTTCGCCGTGGTCGCCACAGAGAGCAGAGGAGTTGCGAACCAGGAAGTAGTGAGTTCACGGAGTGCTCCTCTACGGAAAACCCGTGATATTTAATGAAATCACAGAAGTGAGTGCAAAAAACAAAGTGTATCCTCATGATGTTATCCAATGTCAGTTCCGGGATCCACACAATAACACAATCAGTTTGCGGACAATTTAAAGAAGCAGCACCATAATCATAGCAACAAGGTAGAAAATCACATAGATAATCACATATATTCAAACCGCCAGAGGCTGAAGATAGATGTCGCGATGGAATCGAAAGCTGGCATGGGCAAACTTGGACCTTCCAGGTGTTTTGCATTCCAACTCCCACCATTCCTAGCAGCCTCAGGCCCTTTTCCTCCCCCCCCCCCCAGCCACTTAAGCAGAAAAGGGCCTCAGGCTGTTAGGAATGGTGGGAGTTGAAGTCCAAAGCACCCAGAGGGCGGAGGTTTTCCTATGACTGACAGCTGTTGAGCAAGACCTTCGTGTGTGTCTTTCTGCCATTCCTGCCAGGACATCTATGTTGTGTTCATCGAAACAGGCCCAGGTTTCACACTGAGTGTATAAATACATTTAAAAACATATTAACTATATGTATTACTGTGTTAGAGTGTCATTTTGGTTGGTGGTATGCCCCAGGATTTTGTAAATGTAAGAAGTGTGCCGTGGCTCAAAAAAGGTTGAAAAACACTGCTTTAGCTCATAGCTTTCAGTGGGGTTACCAGCCTGAGTGCTACTTGCCCTATCAATCAATCAATCAATTTCATTACAGGTCTTACCATCAGGAAGTTTTTCCTAATGTTTAGGTAGAATCTCTTTTCCTAGGGCCTGAATGTATTGCACCATTGTGTCTAGTCCCCAGAGCAGCAGAAAACGACATCCTTTCACACATTTAAACATGGCTATCATGTCCCCTCCTAGCCTTCTTTTCCTCAAGGTAAACACACCCAGCTTCCTCAGCCATTCCGCATAGGGCTTGATGTACAAACTTGTGATATTTTCGTCACCTTTCTCTGGACACATTTTAGCTTGCCAATATCTTTTTGGAATTGTGATGCCCAGAACTGGACACAATGTTATTCCAGGTGAGGTCTGACCTAAGAATAACAGAGTGGGGCTATTATTTCCCTCAATTTAGACCAGTGCTTCCCAGCCTATGGTCCGTGGGCCACAAGTAGTCTGCAAGAACTAAAATATGGTCTGTGGCCTCACCGTTACTACACCATTGCAATGAGAGTGACTGGTCTCACAAAATCCTCTTATAGAGCTGAAGCTTATTAAAAATGATTTTCAGATAGTGACTACTGGATGGCATATGTTCTGCATCAGAAACTATAGCTGATGTGGTCTATCCAATGCAATTTTCTCAATCAGAACCCCAAATAACCAAACCAAATCTAAAGTTGATCAAAAACTGATTTGTAACTCTTTTGATGCTAATGTTGGAAAGTGATCCCTGGTCAAAGTTGCCCCTGGTCGAGTGGTCACTGGAGAAAAAAGGTTGGGTACCACCAATTTAGACACTATATTCCTCTTCATGCAGTCTAGAATTGCATTGGCTTTTTTAGCTGTCACGTCTATTGACTCATGTTCAGCTTGTGGATCTACTAAGATTCCTAGATCCCTTTCATGTGTACTATTTTCAAGCATTTATTAGGATATAACCTTGTTAAAATTATTTTTGAATTGTGTGACCAGGATTGTGGTTTATACCGCCAATTAGAGTTTCATATCTAAGAGAATTTATAGTTTTGCAATACTCTATATATGAGACCACAACCTGGCTTCTATACTTATCATATATAAATATTGAATTCATACAGCACTACGTGTTGATTCGTAGTACCTTGTTTTTGTTTATATTTCATTTCGCCAACCCCTGCCCTAGGGGTGTGGTCGGGGTAAATCATCTTCTTGGTGTGGCATTTTGGGTTTATTTATTTACAGATGTTGCTGTAATATTTACAATATTACAGATGTTGCTCCATCTCCAAAGGATCTGAAGAACTTACCCCCATCACACACGTCTTTCTCACATTTCTACAGAAATCATCCATTTGCTTTGCCATCACATGGGAGAGTGCAGGCTCCTCCCAGTTCTTTCCTTCGTGTTTTTTTTTACAGAAATGCTTTAAATATATTGGAAAACATTGGAAATCTATATATATAAAGGAAGAGTCGTCATGGAAAGACCGTCCCAAACAGAGAAACCTTACAACGCAGAGACACCAAACTTGCCAACAGAAATAGGCCTCAGACAAGGTACGTTTGTAGCAAAGAAACTTCCCCCCCAAAACCTAAAAGGCCCCCAAAACAATGAGTAAAAAAAACTACATTTCCCATCATCTTCCGGGGCTGCCAACGACTCTCCCAGCCTCTACATTCTGACAACATGATTGGCTGCCAATAAGGGCGGATTTGTATAACTCCTGTACTGGCCAGCCAACATGAACATTCCGACCCATAATAAACTGTCAGAGGAGGATAAGGCAAAGGGCTGAGCCACCAAAACAACCCACAACAAGACAGCAATGACCCCAACAACACCATAACTAACAACAACTCCAACCCTTACATACTCAGACTTCCTCGCATCTCCAATATAGGGCACAGCAACGCGTGCCGGGTACAGCTAGTAATTTATAAAACTACAAAAGAACTCCTATAAGCAATTTGGGATAGACTGAAGAACTAAAGATTTCCTGAAAAAGTAATCTTTCTGATTTATTTATTTATTTATTTACTTTATTTATATTCCGCTCTTGTCACCCCAAAGGGGACTCACACTTCATTGTGAGCATTAAATTTATTTACTTTATTTATTTATATTTATTTACTTTATTTATATTCCACTCTTCTCACCCCGAAGGGGACTCAGAGTGGATTACAGGTACACATACTTAGCAGACAATCCCTCCCGTTTCCACATACACACATATAGACGAACAGAGGCAAACTCTGGCCACCAGGGGGAGCTGACGCACTCCTCATCTCTCAGCGTCCCCAGCGTCCCTTGTTGTTCCTTCCGCATTCCTCAGCATTCCTGGAGTTCTTTAATGGCCTCATAATTCAGTCAAAATTTGCCTCCCCACTTAATGTGGTACCTTTATCTCCTACTTGACAGATGCAACTGTCTTTCGGGCTGCAAAGGTAGACAGCAGGCTACACTTAAAAGTTGAGCACCCACCTCGACCTGGGCAGGCCTCGAACTCATGACCTACTGGTGAGAGAGATCTTATGCAGTTGACACTTAGCCAGCTGTGCCACATTCCCGATGCATACTTATACTGCCAAGTAGCATTACTTTGGCATTACAAACATTCATTAATTTAAAAATAGTAATATAAGAAATTATTGCTCTATCTTCTATCCTTAGAGCAATTGTGATAACGGTATCTTTAGGGTGCATTTAAAGACCACGCACAGGAAATAGTCACAAAATACTGTAAATAAACACAGAAAAAAGATAACAATTCCCATCACATTTAAATTTCGCTGCTTTAACCCATATCTATGCACAAGGAACCATCTGGAGTTGATTCCTAAGTGTCTTTTAAATCTTTGTGTTCTGCAAGATCTTGTGTTGTCTGATGGGCTCTGTGGGGTTCTGTTTTTAAAGTGTTTAGAAACACTTGGAGAAACACTGTGGGATGAAATCCTTAATTCCTCTTGATGAAACTTAGAATCACATTGACTTTTTTAAAGCTCGCACACTATGCTGTTGACTCATGTTCAGCATGAAATCTACTAAAATTCCTAGATCCCTTTCACATTTACTGTTGTTAAGACAGATACCACCCATTCCAATTTTTTAAAAATAATTTTTATTGAACAAATTTTTCATCTATCTATCTATATATATAATAAAAGTCAGTGTTTGCGGGTGGTGGTGCGGAGGGAGGAATGTGTGCCAGCATTTCGATTGGTTGCCACTGTGGGATTATTTGCATAAAGGACTCTGATGGGACAGCCTCAGAAATCCTACATTCTAAGACACCAGACAGAAGGAGATTGGTTGCCACTGAAATGGTATTTGCATAAAGGACTCTGATTGGCCATCTATATTCCAACATTCTAAGGTGACTCAGAGGAAAAAGTAAAGGCCTCAGGCAGTCAGTCACTGCGGCCCACAACATCGGAACAGAAACAAACTTGGCACACAGGGGCCCAATGGCCCTCTTCACAACCTGGTGTGGTTTAGGGCAGAATGGGCCACAAACGATGGGATTTGCAGTACCTTCACCTGATTCACTTCTCAAACAACACTGTCGCCCCTATAAATCACAGACCAGGCCCAAAATTGACAGCAAGGCTTCCTTAACTTGATTTCCCTGACTAGGCCTCAGCTCATGGGATATTGTTTAGGGCCTGAAATGACAGTAAGGCTTCCTCAACTTGATTTTCCTGACTAGGCCCCCAACAATGACAGAACAAGACCAAACTTGGCACACAGATTCCCCAAGATGCACTCTACATCCTGGTGCAGTTTGAGGAAGGATGGACCATGGATGATGGGACTTGCAGTACCTTCACTCACTTCCTGAAAATAACACGACCCTCATCCAATGACCAATACAGACCAAAATTGGCACACAAAGCCCTCATGACCCACTCTACACCCTGGTGCTGTTTCAAGGAGGATGGACCACAGATGATGCGACTTGAAGTACCTTCACTCAGCTTCCGAGACCGTTGCAACCCTCATCCAATGAATGATCAAGACCAAACATGACACACATAGCCCCCATGGCCCACACTATCTTCTACTGCACTTTGGAGGTGGGTGGACCATGGATGATGGGACTTGAAGTACCAAAGACCAACCTTAGCACACAATGCCTTTCTCAAATAACCTGGGCACCATCGGGTCCCCAAGCTTTTATATATATATATATATATATATATATATATATATATATAAAAATCGAAAAGCAAAAAAGGTTAGATAGAGAAATAGAATAAGTGGTAACAAAAAGAAAAATAGATAAAGGTATAAAGATATAAAGATATAAAAATATAAAGATATAAAGATATAGTCATAGATACATCAAAATCCACCCATCCTAAATCTATGCATTTCTTCCCCAGGTCCCTGTGTTCCTATGTAACGGGCTCAGGAAAAGAAAAGGCTATTTTATAATATGTATTCAAAAATAGCTTTAGACTAGCTTAGCACATACTAAAAGAAGCTGAGGGGAACGCGTCCATCATTGCTCATGACCCATCAAGTTGAACAGCTCACCAGGGACCCAGAAACCTCTTTTTTGTTCTTGCCTGCCACATGGTAGGTGGGCTGCATTCAGTCTAGGAAATCAAAAATGGTGCAAGCAGCTATTGAAGAGAGGATGAAGTCTATCAAGCTTTCGGCACGTCCTTCCATGGCACATGGCTCTACTGCTAACAGCACATGGAACAGAGAGCCTCTGACAGCCGTTGACACTCTCACGATGGACAGTTCGCACATGCATGTCCTGATGACTGCCACATCAAACAACAACTTGTGTATCTAAATGGGGCCAGCATGAAAAATGCAACACGGCAGAATGCTCATAAGAACATATTTTTTTACAGAGAAGGCTGTGATTATAAAATAAAGAATAAAGAGGAGAGGAGGAGTCTTGTGGCAATTTTAAGATCAGGAGAAGGAATCATGTGGCCTGTGAGCCTCATATGGGTGTTTGGGGTGTACTCCAGGGACCCATAATGACCCTATTCCCCATAACCCTTCGTTTTAACAAAAAAAAGTCTTTAAAATCCAATATTATTTATGGTCTCTTGACAGATCATTCCAATTTCAATTTTCAAAAATGGAAATACCCGAGAAGACCTACGTAAGAATCTTTAGTGGAAGTTGACTGTAGAGTCATGCCAGAGAACCTAGCGCCCTTCCAGACAGGGCCCAAAATACGGGTCTGTTTGACTTTTACTGGAAGCTTCTGCAGTCCCAAAGGTCAGTCCCCATAGCCCATCTTTTAATTTTAAGACTTCCAAAAGGAAGGCTCCTATTTCAGAGGAGGCTCATGATAGGCCACCCATTACTATTCTTGCCTATGAAAATCATATGAAATTCATAGACCAAAAGGCAACTTAACGGCGCGCGCACACACCCACATGCGCGTGCATGTGTGCGTAGTCATATAGTCTTGAAGAGCTTCTGTAACCCATTTGAGTCAAATCCAAACCCCACTAGTAAGCTGAAAAACTGCAAATCGCTTCTGGTGTGAGAGAATGGCCATCTGCAAGGATGTTGCCCAGAGAACACCCAGATGTTTTGATGTTTTATCATCCTTGTGGGAGGCTTCTCTCATGTCCCTGCATGGGGAGCTGGTGCTGGCAGAGGGAGCTCATCTGCGCTTTTCCCAGATTCGATCCTGCAACCTGTCGGTCTTCAGTCCTGCCAGCAGAAGGGTTTAACCCAATGCGCCACTGACTCTCTGTCATGAAAAAAGCTGAAAAAAACAGGTTTGCAAATCCCTGGGGAGGGCGTTCCAAAGTCAAGGGACCACCACCGAGAAGGCCCACTCCTGCTATGCTTGTGACAGTGGTAAAAGTGAGAAGAGGGCCTCCCCGGCATATCTCAGAGCCCACACCAGTTCATAGAGGGAGGTGCAATCATGAAGATAGGCAGGGCCTGAACCATTTAGGGCTTTGTAAGCCATAACCTGCACCTTGAATTGAGATAGGAAATGTATCGGCAGTCAGTGGAGCTGCTTTGATAGGGACATCGTACACTCCCTATAATTGGCTCCAGATAGAAGCCTGGCTGCTGACCTTTGTACCAGTTGCAATTTCCAGACCATTTTCAAAGGCAGCCACACACAGAGTGCTTAGCAATAATCTAATCTGGATGTGACCAAGGAATGGACCACTGTGGCCAAGTCAGGCTTCTCGAGGCATGGCTGCAGCTGGCGCACAAGCTTTAACTATGCAAAGACCCTCCTGGCCATCGCCGACACCTCAGCATCAAGCAGAAGCACTGAATCCAGGAGGACCTCCAGACTGTGAAGCTGTGTCCTCAAGGGGAGTGTAACCCCATCAAGTACAGGCTGCCACCCTATAATAGGTGTTCCAAAATCTGGGGGGGGGGGGGGAATCCAAAACACTTATGGTCCAAAGCAGTTCAAATAAGGGGTCCTCAACCTATACTTGGAGCCCCCGGTAGCACAATGGGTAAAAGCACTGAGCTGCTAAACTTGCAAACCGAAAAGTCTCGGGTTCGAATCCGGGGAGCGGTATGAGCTCCCACTGTTAGCCCCAGCTTCTACCAACCTAGCAGTTCGAAGACATGCAAATGTGAATATATCAATAGGTACCGCTCCAGTGGGAAGGTAACGGTGCTCCATGCAGTCATGCTGGCCACATGACCTTGGAGGTGTCTACGGACAATGCCGGCTCTTTGGCTTAGAAATGAAGATGAGCACCAACCCCCAGGGTCGGACACGACTAGACTTAATGTCAGGGGAAAACTTTTACCTTTACCTAACCTATACTTGTATACATTTTATTTTATCAACTGCACCTTCCACCCAACTTCTGATATACCTAAAACAGACTGGGACGGCATCTGCTAGTCCACTCACCAGCTTGCCAGGAGCTAGAGAATGTAGCCCTCGGAGAACAGAGCCTCCCACACTTAACAGATCTCTAACCTCAGATCTTATTTACCTGACAGATATGAAACAACAGGAATCCCTTCTGTGCAACAAGAAAAGGAGAAGACATTCCAAATGTTTCTTACATTCTCAATCACCCACGCAAATGACAGCAGGTTCTATCTTTCTCACACATGTATCAAGATGTAGGTTTACAGCAATTACATCTCTGAGGCTACATCTACACTGTCGAATTAATGCAGCTTGACAACGTTTTAAAGACATGCCTCAATGCCATGGAATCATGGGAGTTATCATTTCTTAAAGTTTTTAGCCATTTCTATCTGAGTGCTAGTGCCTCGTGAAACTATATATGCTGATGACCTTGGCCTAACAACACAAGCAAAAGACTTTCTAATGCCTTGAAAGATCTCTCCAGCTACCACAAAGATAACCACCTGAAGTCCAACCCTGCCAAGACACAAGTGTGTGCTTTCCACCTACGCAATCGTGAAGCCAACAGGGAATTGAAAGTCACCTGGGAAGGTCAAGAGTTTGAACATTGTTTCTATCCCAAATATCTCGGTGTAACCTTAGATAGAGCACTAACATATAGGAAACACTCTTTGAACACCAAGCACAAAGTAGCCGCACATAATAACATTCTGCGAAAACTTACTGGCAGCACATGGGGTGCAGACTCAAAATTAATAAGAACATCAGCCCTGGCCTTGTCTTACTCAACTGCTGAGTATGTCTGTGCTGTTTGGCATACGTCTGCCCACGCAAAACAGGTGAACATAGAATTGGACAAAACATGCAGAATAATCACAGGATGTCTTCAACCTACACCTGTTGATATACTCTACAAGCTAGCTGGCATTGCCCCCCCCCCCCATCTCAATTGTTGCTGCTAAATGGGAGAGAAATAAGTTTGAACACTGTGAAAGCCATCCACTACATGGCTACCAGCCTCCCAGTAGACTCAAATCAAGGAAAAGCTTCATGAAAACTACCACTCCTCTTAGTGTCCCCCCAGCTACAGCAAGGGTATCCCTCTGGCCAGCTAAACCCGGAAATCCCAACGGGATGGCCCCCCATGAGGGTCTTCCTCCAGGGGCAAACCAAGAATTGGTATCTTGGAAGTCCCTGAACAGACTCAGAAGCGGAGTGGGCAGATAAAAAGACAACCTGACAAAATGGCACTACCTAAAAGATTGCTGAAACACAATGCTAATGCCCACAAATTAAAGGGCTGGACTAGAATGCGACGCGAATAAAATACTCTGAGGTTGCAAAAATATCAAAGTATATTATAGAGTGCAATTGTAAGCATTAGTGGCACGCTAAACATAGTATAATGAGCATCATATCTATATCACAATATATTGAATTCTTACAAACTATGTACCTCTCAATAGTGAAGCATACACAGTACAAAACAAAGAGCCCAGAGCATGAAACTGGGTAAAGGCGATGCAAACATAGAGTCCATGTAAGCCCTATGGGAGGTCCGGAGCCAAATAACTCACGGACTGAAGACCGAGTCCTTGGGGAAGCCTGGAAGGGCGGAAGAGCTGGTAATGCACCGGCTAGGCTGCCGCCTATGGCTGCAAGTATGTTGACGATGCCAAGATGGCCGTTTCGCGAGAAGTCGCTTCCTCAGGGCGCGTTCACTTCAGACCGCTTCTCCCCAGGGTTGTGGTATCGTAACTACAGGGTACAGTCTCGACAGCCCGGGAGGACTTGTCTATCATTGATGTTATTGATGTGCGGAAACGCGAATACCCCCCGTCGAGACTGTATGATGCTCATTATACTGTGTTTAGCGTGCCACTAATGCTTACAATTGCACTCTATAATATACTTTGATATTTTTGCAACCTCCGAGTATTTTATTCGTGTCACATTCCAGTCCAGCCCTTTAACTTGTGGGCATTAGCATTGTGTTTCAGCAGTTTGTTCCTAGTGAGCATATTTTGTGTTGTGTATTGGACTACCTAAAAGATTCCCATACCTTGTGTGACTATGGAGCTGTACAGACAACTCCGCATCTGTATGCTTATCCACTGTGCCCTGCCTCATGTATAAATGAGGAATTGTTGGAGACTACAGACAATGCCGTTGCTGTTGCCTGTTTTTGGTTAAAGATATTTAGCCGCCTGCGCTCCTTCTATTTTTATCAGTTTTATACTAATTTATGCAATGCTTTTGATACGAAATAAAAATAAATAACCAAACTATACATCCCAGGATTCAACAGCACTGAGCCATGCCAGTTAAGCTCGATTGATTCTACAGTGTAGATGCACCTTGGGTCACCTGTAATGAAGGGAATCAAAACATTGTTATTTAAAAAGCAGTGTGTTTGCATTCTCTTTGTTAGGAGATACAACAATAACCACGGTCATGTTTCACTTCATATGGCATAGAGATGATTTTCACCCAGGAAAAAGGTAACAGGCAAAACAGCCTTTATACTGTTAACAGAAAGCCTAAACCAGACCTGATCTTTATGTATGCCAGATGCATGAAATCTCTTCTCTCTCAGCTAACCATTGCAAGGAGGCGCATGTGTATTTCATACAAACAAACAAACAGAGGCTTTGGGTTTCTGGCTGACACAGGCTCCACCATTTTGTTGTTCTGCAAATGATTATTTGGCAGGTTTTGTGTTTTATCTCAGTCTTTCAGTCGTTGTTTATTCATTTGGAAGTAACATGCCTCATGGTGTTCAAGGCATTTGCAGGACCAGGGGTGTGAACAAAAAAAACAACAACACCAAAACAGTGCATGGCAGCGATGCCCATGTGTTCCTGGCACCTTCTAAGCCAGTTATTTGTCTTCTGGCCCATTCAAACTTTCCTCTTTAAAAGACAGTTAGTATTCTCAGCAAGGGTGAGATACAAGCTGCAATCTCCATGAATAATTCTGGGAGGAGACAGTTCTCCTACAAATGTTCTTCTCCTTGGGGTTTCTTTTCCACATTCCCAGCTCACATCCATTTCTGCTATTTAATGTGCCTGAAGGACAATGATGGCGAGGTTTTGGAAACTCAGATATATGTGGAATGTTTTAAAGAGCTGATCGTGCCTAGCCTGGAGAAAGGAAGCTTTAAGAGAGACATAACTGTGGTCAACCTGAAGGACATGCACGGAGCAGGGTTGTTTTCTGTTTAAAAAACTAGTGTGTGGAAGTGCAGAAAAGTAAAATTTGAATAAATTAAAACAGATTGTAACCAGGCCTTATAACAAACAACATATGGATCTGGGTATGTTTTGCATGAAGCCAAGTGCTGTAGTGGGTTCAGCATGGACTGCGATTCCGGAGATCAGGAATTGAATCCACATTCGGGGATAAAGGCGGGATGTAAAACCAATCAAAACAAAAATAAATAAAAATACATACCGAACACTGAAAGCACAGCCCACCCATCGAATGCTACTGCTTTCATTACCATGCTACTTCTACTCAATCAATCAAAACTTTATTACGGTCACAGACCAGCACAAAGCGGGCACAATTATTATTATTATTATTTTCGGGTTTCTATGCCACCGACTCCCGGAGGCTCGCGGCGGCTCACAGAGCCGAAGGCACAATAAAAACAAAACAGTAAAACAGTTAAAAACAGAGCAACATGATAAAACAATAGCATGATTGAAGCAGTGGCACAATTGGGAGGGTGTGGGCCTACCCGCCGAAAGCCTGCTTAAACAGATGGGTTTTCCAGGCCCGTCTGAACGGGAGCAGGTCCTTCATTGCCCGGATTTCGGCCGGGAGGGCGTTCCATAGCGTGGGGGCTATGACAGAGAACGCCCTCCTGCAGGTGCAGAGCCGTAGCCAGGATTTTGATTCAGGGGGGCTGAGTTTGGTTTGGGGGGGGCTGAGACTGGGTGGAAGAGGGTCTACCCTAGCAAACCTTTTGTATTGTTATCCCAATAACCCCATGAATGTGGGATATAATGAGCATGGTGATCAGATCATGATATGAATAAGCATAACAGTTTAAATAATGTACCAGTAAGGCCTTTTCGTGGACCACCCTGAGAATTTCGGGGGGGGGGTGAAGCCCCCTTAGCCCCCGGCTACATGCCTGGGCGGGTGGATGTCAATCGTGCCAGCTTCACCGAAGGTACCTCCAAGAGATTGGCCCTAAGAGGAGAAGGACAACTCCCCAGTAAACAGTTATTTAAAATCAGACTAGAAATCAGTATAAAAATATATTTTTAAAGATAGGATATTGTTGCCTTACGGTGTCAATCATCACCCGTCTGATATTAAGGGCAGCACAGAACTTAGCAACACTGTAAGTCATTGCAGTGTTAGAGTCCGAAAGCAGCAGGGTGGAATAACATCTTTCACTGTGCCCCGGGTACTTTAAAAGCCATGGTCCAATGAGATTGGATCTAAGATCTCTGTAGAACATGCATTGAAGAAGCACGTGCTCAGTTGTTTCGACATGGGCATAGTCTCTGCTTGAAGGGGGTCTTCTGATACCTCCCCTCCAATACAGCCGATGGGAGGGCATGGCATCTTGCCAGGGTAAAAGCCCTTCGGTGTTTGGGCACCTCCAGGTCTGTTAGGTATGCCATGGGGGCAGTGAGGTATCTAGTGGCTTCACTAACAATGAAGGTTGGGGAACAGGCTAAATCGGATTGGCACTCTATGTCCAGGATCCGTTGCTTAATGAGATCCTTGGCTTGGTCCCATCTCATGCTTAGCAATTGTCCTTGGGAGAAACCTAGTGTTGCGATCTTTGCTGCTACTGTTTTAATCCATGTGGACTGGAAGTCGTCTCTCATGATGAGGGGGGCAAGACCACATGGGGAGAAGCATAGGTGTAGCCAGTAATTGAGAATAGCTGTCCATATTCTCACTTCCACTTTCATGAAGCCTGTCTCCAATCGCAGGGTAGCTACTTCTACTGACATTTTAGCTTCCGCAAAGTTATCTTATAAGGAACCTTTAAAAACAGGAGGCAAAGATACTAGTCCGTGTCAAAAGGCAAGAGCCATTAATGTATTTCCATTTTTAAAAATATTTTTTAAAAAATATTTTTTCTTGATTTTCAGCAGTATTAAAAAGCAAAAAACACAAAAAGAAAAGTGAGAAAATAGACAATAAAGAGCAGGAAAGATATCCTTCCCCCTTTGTTGTCCACCCCCCCCCCCGTGTTTTTGACCTCTCCCATCAATCCCCCCCCCCCTTTGGTTCCATACCTGTTACAATATCCTGTCTTTTAAAAAATATATATTTTATACTGATAATCTAATTTTAAATAACTGCTTACTGGTGAGTTGTCCTTCCCCTCTCAGGGTTCTTGTGCCCACTTTGTGCTGGTCAGTGACCGTAATAAAGTTTTGTATTGTATTGATATCCTAAAGAAAGAGTATAAGAGGAAACATAGTGTGTGCGGTGAGACATTTTTGGGGGAAGAGTGATAAGTCCAAACATTTTGTCATCTAGTATTACTTATTGTTACTGTTGAATGTATTTCCATTTTGAACATTTTACATAAACCCACATACAACAGCCTTAGAATGATAGACTCAATAGACTTGGAAGGGACCAGAAGGGCCACCCAGTCCCATCCCTTTTGCCATGCAGGACGGCACAATCAAAGTACCCTTGACTGATGGCCATCAATCCTCTGCTTAAAAACCTCTAAAGCTTTGAAAACTATCTCCAGAACTAGGAGAGAAAAAAATCTGCCATCTCATACCAAGGAGTTTTGCAACAGAGGGTTTGTCTCTTTTACCAAGGGAACAGTAAACCAACTTAAATTCCTCACCAGAATCCTGAATTCTTTACATTCTTATGAACTGCAGTATATCCTCATCTGTAGAGTCATCCTTGAGTATTGATCTATGTTTTAAGCAACCTCTCATTTGGATTCCTTCAATGTGCCACACTAAAGCAATATGGTGTAGTGGACTGAGTGTTTGATAAGAACTCTGAGAATCTAAGGATTGAATTCCCTTTTGCTCATGGAAGCCCTGCGGGTGACTTAGACCAAGTCACACTCCCAGCTTCTGAGCAAAGCAATGGCAAATAGGGTTATCCTAAGTCAAGGTCAAGTTGAAGGCACAAATGGACAACAACAGTTCTTCCTCTAGAGCAGTGTTTTTCAACCTTTTTTGAGCTGCGGCACGTTTTTTGCATTTACAAAATCCTGGGGCACACCACCAACCAAAATGACACAAAATGACACTCTAACACAGTAATACATATAGTTAATATGTTTTAAAATGTATTTATAGACTCAGTGTGAAACCTGGGCCTGTTTCGATAAACAAAACATATATATGACTTCCTCTCACATATTTATACATGGCTATCATGTCTTCCCTCAGCCTTCTCTTCTTCAGGCTAAACATGCCCAGCTCTTCAAGCCGCTCCTCATAGAGCTTGTTCTTCAGACCTTTGTGAAATTTTACCCTGAGTGAAACTTGCTTCCAGTTAACTATGGATGTCATGAAGCTGTTATAAACAGTTCCTTTGGGGGACGGGGGTGACGACTCCTCTCAAAATATCCAGTAAAATAGTAAAAAAAGAACATTTCCAACCTGAGAGGCTCAATTTGTTTCTTGGAAACCTGTGAGGGGGCTGCTAGGAGGGGGGGAGTGCCAATTTCCCACGGCACACCTGATGATCGCACACAGGTTGGGAAACACTGCTCTAGAGGCAACTGCACTGTATACATAGTATGGCAAAAACAGATCCAAAAGTGACTGGTCATAGTGAACATATCACATAATAACTATAGGTGCATCGACATGATAGAATTAATGCCACTGGACAACATCTCAACTACCATAGTTAAATGCTATGGAAGCATAGGAGTTGCACTTTGATGAGGCACCAACACACTTTGGAAGAGAAGGCTAACACCTTTGTAAAATTACAACTCCCATTATTCCAAAGCATTGAACCATTACAGTTAATGTTGTATCACATTGCAATTATTCTACAGTGAAGATACACCATAGTTTCTAAATTGGATTCTGGACCGTTTCTGACTTTAGTCCAAAGTTGTAGTTTGACTTTTAGCACCGTGAATGTGGCACAGCTGGCTGGATGTCAGCTGCATACGATCTCTACTGACCAGAAGGTCATGAGTTCGAGGCCTCCCCGGGTCGAGGTGGGCTCTCGACCTATTGTGTAGCCTGTTGTCGACCTTTGCAACCCGAAAGACAGTTGCATCTGTCAAGTAGGAAATTAAGGTACCACTTAGTGGGGAGGCTTAATTTAACTGATTTACGAGGCCATAAAAAGATCTCCAGGAAACATGCTGAGGAATGGAGTGTGACAGCTCCCCCTGGTGGCCAGGTGTTAAATTGCCTCTGTCTGTCTTGTGTATTTCTGTGTCTAAATGTAATGTGTACATTGTAATCCGCCCTGAGTCCCCTGCGGGGTGAGAAGGGCGGAATAGAAATGAAGTAAATAATACATAAATTCCAAAGCCCTGAAGGATGACTTCTTTAGCCTTTTGATCCTGACCCAGTGATAGCCCAGCCACTTTGATAGCCCAGGCACTTTGAGTTCCCTTCAGGGTATAAATAAATACAATAAATATAATACATTTAACAACAACAACGTCACCTTAAATCTATTTAATTATTCAGATTTCCAAGATATTATCCAAGATATTCCAACTAATAGGTTCAGCACTTTGGATAGTTCATTTAAACTTTGGAGTAAAAGTCTGGGAGTAGATTCATCATGGAATCCAACAATCTTTACCTCCAGACCATGAAACCATTGACTGACTCCCGTGCTTTTAAAACAATATAAAAGGATTTTTTTCCCTCTCATTATTTGCGGAACATTTTCCCTAAGAAGACTCACCTGGCATTTTAAGAGCCTTTAAAAAGAATTCACCCAAGCTTTGAAACATTATTCAAAAATATTTATAGTACTATTTTAATCTTTGCTTATCATGCAGAGATAGGGATGTGATTTAGCCCTCTGGGGTTCTTTTTGGCTCTCCTTTGTAATTGGATTATATGGTTATGGTGGGAATGATGTTATTTTCTCTCCTGATATGGTTTTTTCCCCTTTATTGGATATTAGGGGGATTGTTATTTGAGTGTATTACATAGGTTTATGCTTTTCTAAAATGGTGCATCACCCAGGGAATTCAGGCTATGGAGCAACAAATAACTAGCACATCCAAGAAGAGTCCATAAAACATAAAAACAAATTGTTTGAATCACCAGAAATACTTACCAAAAGGGAGTAGGATAGCCATATTATTCTATTGTAGCAAACTCCAGAGAGTGTCCAGAAGAACCTAATAAGAGTAACAATTAGGGCTGTGCACATACTCGTTTTCTAAAATGGGATTAGTCTGATTCAGTGTTTCCATTTACCATTTCAGCTGTAACGGCATGGGTGGCTTCAACAAATAACATGGCACCAGAATCCAAGTGGTTTCACCTATATTTGGATTTCCAAATGCAATGTTGTGTCACACAGAGTAGCAGCCATTGTGCACACAGGGAATGTGGCGCAGCTGGCTAAAGTGTCAGCTGCATAAGCTCTCTCTGACCAGTAGATCATGAGTTCGCGGCCAGCCCGGGCCAAGGTGGGTTCTCGACCTTAAGTGTAGCCTGCTGTCGACCTTTGCAGCCCAAAAGACAGTTACATTTGTCAAGTAGGAGATAAAGGTACCACATTAAAGTGGAGAGGCAAATTTTGACTGATTTATGAGGCCATTAAAAATAACCTAGGAATTGCTGAGGAATGCGGAAGAACAACAAGGGACGCTGGAAATGCTGAGGGATGAGGAGCGCGTCAGCTCCCCCTGGTGGCCAGAAAGTTTGCCTCTGCTCATGTAATATGTGTGTAATATGTCAAAAATGTATGTACTGTACTGTGATAAATGTCACATGTTTATATGTCATATGTTGAACTGCAGGGATTGTCTGAAAGTATGTGTACTGTAATCCGCTCTGAGTCCCCTTCGGGGTGAGAAGAGCGGAATATAAATAAAGTAAGTAAATAAATATTTCCCGTGGCTCCTGCTGTCTGAGTCAATCGCAAGAAGGAACCATCTCACGTGTCTTCTTTACAAGTTTGGTCTCTAAATACTGAGGAGTGTTTCTCCATTTTCCAGTTGTGCCGTGGTTGTGTGTGAGAGAGGCTGGGCTGCTTGGTCCAGTGCTTTGTGGCTCTCTCCGCTTTGCTATTGCCATTTGTTTGACTTGCACTCATTTTCATTGCCGTAGCTGCTTTAAATCGCTGTGTTTCTTAGCTGCTTTTGATTGTTTTTGCCATTCTTTTCCCCCCATTTTGCTAGGAAGTTCAGGTTGGGGGTGTTGTTGGGGGGAGCCGTTTTAAAAGGGGTTTTGGTTTTTTTTAAAGGTTTAACTTTGTGTTGAGGGGTGGTAAAGGGAAGGGAGGGGTGATAGCCTGAGAGAGTTACAACAAATAGATCTACTCAGTGTTACCGTGTAACTTATATCACAAGCCACAATAATATAAGTAATATACTCAGAATGAGGTTGTATCACAAAGATATAAATCTATTTTATAAAGGAAATTATCCTTCCTTATGGCATGCCAACACAACGTTCTACACATGGAGTTATATATAGTATGTTCTACACAATACAAATACTGTTTAGTGTTCTACATAATGCGTTCTGCACTATCATTGACTTCCTAGGCGTTCTACACAATACATTCTACACAATTAAAAAGTATTCAGCATTCACCACAGTTTGTAAGAGTTCTACACAAGTAGTTGCTCTTGTGGAGCAAAGTACTCACTCTCCCAGCGAAAGAATGGATAAATTCCAGTAGAGGCAGTCCACGTAAGTCCCCGTTAGTAAAGAGGTCCTCAAATGAGGCACTTGTATAATCCAAAGGTGCACAGAGCACCTATTTAGTGGTAAAGGGTTTTTTGGGGACACGCAGTATGCAGCGCGGTGCTGCTAGCAGAAGCCGGCAGTGCACGTTGCTGAGAAACACTGGAAAGGAGAGATGTCACAAAATACCGTTGTAAAGGGTGAGACGTCAGCGAAGGAGGAAGCACTCCGCGTAGCCCATATAGCGAAAGTAAACAGAGTGAATGCCAAGCATGTAGCCAGGAGAGAATGAGGGTCTGATGTGAAGGGCAAACAGGGGAGAAGGCTCCGTACTGCCTATGGGGAAAGATGGATGGACCCAATCCCGTTTCGTTCTAGGATCTTCGTCAGTGCGGCTTTCAGGCAATAACAAAGCTTCTCTTGAGTAATCCACATCAATAATTCATATAGAGATCATCATAGATTCAACTAAGGGCACCCCAAAGTAGTATAGACCGCGAATAAATTCCTATGAAAACTGCACATATCTTATTTGTAGTGCAAACCCCCCCCCCTTAAAACAATACAATAATTAAAATGAAGAACAATTTTAACAAATATAAACTTATCAGTATTTCAATGGGAAATGTGGGCCTGTTTTTGGCTGATGAGATAGGATTGTTGTTGTTATTGTGTGCTTTCAAGTAATTTCAGACTTAGGTTGACCCTGAGCGAGGGCCGGGTAAGTGAACTTGGAGGGCCGTATCCGGCCCCCACGCCTTAGTTTGAGGACCCTTGATCTAGATCTGGGGTGCTCATTAGGTAGATTGCGATCTACTGGTAGATTGTGTAGGGCATCCTGGTAGTTCGCAGGCAGGGCGGGAGGAAGGCTGAGTTCCGCCCCGCAGGCTCTCGACGCCATCCAAGTGCTGCAGCCCTGGGTTAGCTGAGGTCCTTTCCACACAGTTGAATAAAATCCCATGTTATCTGCTTTGAATCAGATTATATGGCAGTGTGGACTCAGAAAACCCAGTTCAAAGCAGATATTGTGTTATATGTTTCCACATTTTTGTAGTAGGTAGGTAGATCATTTTGGCTTGGTTGTTTTGTAAGTAGCTCGCATGCTGAAAAAGTGTGAGCACCCCTGATCTAGATGGTACCTTCCAAATCCTCAATTCTGTTGGGGATAGCTTGTTGAAATGTAATATTTCAGTCTAACACAGAAGAACGAAGCAAAGCTGTAAGTTCCCAATTTGGACTGAACTGAGTACCAAATACATTTCCTACCTGAAAAAGAGAGAGAGAGAGAGAGAGAGAGAGAGAGAGAGAGAGAGAGAGAGAGAGAGAGGAATAAGGAGGAGGGAAAGAGTGTTTAATGCATCAGGTGGAGGGAAACATCCCAGAATTCAGCTGTTCTTGGTAGAACTCAATTCATTTTTAAAAGGAATCTGACACATGGCATTCCTGCAGAAAAATACCCATTCTTGGGAATATGTCTTCATTGCACACAATGGATTAGAAATGAACCACCTTGGATCTCGAGAGCTACTCTGACAGCTAAATGGCTAATCTTCCACAAAATGGAGGTAACTATCTCTGCCTAATGCAGAACAATGGGCACGTAATTTCCTCCATCTGACAAATTTAGGAAGGATTTTGTGCAGGTGCTCAAACTGGCACGGTTTTTTTTATGATTCTGTTCTAAAATGGGCACAGAGGAGATCAAAGACCTGCCAGGGAGAAATACGATAAAACTAAACACCCCAAAATGGGAGGTTGACTGGCTCTTACCTTCTCTCTCCTAATTGTTGATGCAACTCATGTGGCACTAAATTCTTAAGAAGTAGGATGTTTTGAATTTCTGCAGCATATGTCGCCTGGGAACCGAGAGCCTTCCAATATTGGAGTGATAGATGCATGCAAAGGGTGGGAGGGAGAAGAAGTTGCGGGCATACAAAAACGTGTTCCTTAAAGTTGAATATAAATGAGTGTTTACAGCCAGGGTGTGCCACAGATGTCCTCATTTCAAGCCATGCAACAGAGGAATTCACCAAGCTATTTAATGGATTACAACTGTTAAAGAGAAAATCCTGGAACTCTTTGACATTATACAGTTATAGCACTATGATTACACTTTAATCGCCATCCAATGGAATCAGGGATTTGTAGTTTAGAGGAGGGCATATGGAAATATCTTCCAGAGAGCTTTAGCCTTACCTCTCCGTGAACAACTTGGCCACGGTGATCCAGGTGACGGTCATCTTGAGACTGGATTACTGTAACGCCCTTTACATCGGCCTACCCTTGGGGACGATCCGGAAGCTCAAGTTGGTGCAGAATGCTGCGGCACGCCTTCTCGCCACATTACACCAATATTGCGGCAACTGCACTGGGTACCTATTGAGCATCGGATCTCCTTCAAGGTGTTGGTATTAACCTTTAAGGCCTTGTATGGTCTTGGGCCAGTTTACTTGAGAGACAGCCTCTCCCCATATTGTCCCCAGAGATCCCTACACTCTGGCAAACAAAATCTCATCAATGTCCCCTCCACCCGACAATATCATCTATCCTCAACAAGACAAAAGGCATTCTCGGTGGTTGCACCAACTCTGTGGAATGTGCTACCAGAGGAAGCCAAAGGAATTAGAGAACTGTCTTCATTCTGTAGAGCCTGCAAGACGGCTCTCTTTTGTTTGGCATTTCCGGACGAGTAAACTGTTATGCTCACTGTGTAGTTTTAGAATTATTTTAGCGTTAGTAGTATCTTTTAGATTAACTTGGTGTTTATTATCTTGCTTGTTTTACACTGCTGTAAACCGCTCCAAGCTTCTAGAGGGAGCGGTCTACAAGCCGAAATAATAAATAAATAAATAGTCCAGGATACATAGTCAAGGCAATTAAAATGGAATTATAGTGCTACAAATGTACAGTGTTAAAAGGGTTACAAGATATATTAATAGCTTTCCAAATTGTATTCAGCCTTCTAGCAACAATGGCCAGCATCTGTTTAGTGAGTGATATCTGCATATATAACTTTTCAGAATATGGCAGAGTTGGAAGGGACCACAAGGACCATCTAGTATTACATTCTAATGCCATATAGGAAGACCCAGCTAAAGCACTCCTGAAAGATTCCCACCCAACCACTGCTTAAAGATCTCAAAAGATGGAGTGCCCACCCCACCCTCTACCCCTAAGTCAGTCAAATCCATTGTCAAAACGCTCTTAAGGAAAAAATACAACCCATTTCTAACGTTTTGGTGGAATCCCATTTTCCTATCATTTCAATCCATTTGTTCATCTTCTGGTCTCTGGAGCAGCAGAAAACAAACTCACTCAATCTTCTACATGACATCCACTGAGCCATTTAAAGATAGTTATCATGTCACCTCTTAAGCACGCCCAAGTTATTATTATTATTATTATTATTCGGGCTTCTATGCCGCCGACTCCCTGAGGCTCGCGGCGGCTTACAGGAGCCGAAGGGCACAGTAAAATACAGGCAATAAGCAGTTAAAAACAATTAAAAACAACAGCAGTACAGTAATTATGAGGTATGGAGAAAATTTAATGAAAAAGGATTAGAAAAGGAAGAAGGAAGGTTACCTCCACAAGAAGAAATGAAATTTTGGACGAATGATATGTAAAAGCAATGGCTTGGGGAGGGGGGAGGGGAGCACAGCGGTGAGGGATACAAAAATGTATAAGAAAAACATAATGGCAGATGCTAAAGATTGAAGTATTGTACCTAGAAATGAATAACATGAATCTGCTGTAAATAGACATTGTATAATATTGTGTTGATAATGATAAAACAATAAAAATATTTTTTTTAAAAAAATAACACAGTTAAAACAACGAACAGCACATCATCCTCAGAAGAACGAATAGATGGCGGGGCATGGGCAGGACTTACTCACCAAAGGCCTGCTTAAACAGGTATGTTTTTTACAGGCCCGTCTAAACGGGAGCAAGTCCTTCATAGCCCGAGTTCCGGCCGGGAGGGCGTTCCACAGCGTAGGTGCTATGACAGAGAACGCCCTCCGGCGGGTAGCAGTCAGCCTTGCGAGTTTAGCTGAAGGTATCTCCAGGAGATTGGAGTCCTCAGACCGAAGTGATCTCGGAGGGCAATATGGGGTGAGACGGTCCCTCAAATACGCTGGCCCCAGGCCGTGTAAGGCCTTAAAGGTGAGGACCAACACTTTGAAGGTGATCCGGTGCTCAATTGGCAGCCAGTGCAGATCCTGCAAAACAGGTGTTATGTGGCGCCAGCTGGCGTGCCAGACAGGAGCCGGGCAGCAGTGTTCTGCACTAGCCTGAGCTTCCGGGTCACCGACAGAGGAAGGCCAACGTAGAGCGCGTTGCAGTAATCCAGCCTTGAGATGACTGTGGCTTGGATCACCGTGGCCAGATCGTTCCGGGAGAGATAGGGGCCAGCCTCCTTGCCTGTCGCAGATGAAAAAGCGATCTTGCTGACCGCAGAGACCTGGGCCTCCATGGTCAGCTGGGAGTCCAAATGGACCCCCAGGCTCTTTATGGAAGGCGATGGGCATAACACCGCATCGTCCAGGCTCGGAAGCTGGACATTAACATCACCCGGGCGACCCAGCCACAAGATCTCCGTCTTCGCCGGATTCACCCTCAACCTACTGGCTCGCAGCCATCCAGTAACGGCTTCAAGGCAGTGTTGGAAATTATCGGGGACAGAACCCGGCCTGCCCTCCATCCTCAGAATGAGCTGGGTGTCGTCAGCGTACTGGTGACACTCCAGCCCATAACTCCGCACCAGCTGTGCAAGCGGCTGCATGTAGATGTTAAATAACAGAGGGGAGAGAATGGCCCCCTGGGGGACCCCACAGAGTAGTGGGGAGCCCTCGGAGACCACCTCGCCCCTCCTCACACGCTGAGACCGCTGGTGGAGGAAGGAGGTCAGCCATTTAAGGGCTGTCCCCCTCACACCAGCCACGGCCAGGCTGTTAAGTTATTTATCTTAAGTCTTGGTTTTCAGATCTTTGATCATCTTGGTCATTTTCCATCCATTGCAATGCCTTCGCTGAGCCACATCCTTGTTTACTTGGCTAAGATCTCTCCATAATCTTAAAGTGGCCAAGGGAGGACATGGAAGGTCAAGGGACACACTAGCAAAACACAGTGATACAAACTGGCAACACAACACAATGCTACACTATGGTGTAGCCTTAAAGGTCAAGGGACAGCCATACGCAGTACTTCTGTAACTATTGACTTTATCATTCACACACACGCTATGACATCACACTATTGTTAGCAGTGGATATGCAGGCTGCACTGAGCACCCTCAATATCCCCACCTCTCATTGTTAATGCAGTTGTCTCAATTTGCTAAACAAGGTCTAATGATCATACTTCCTCATGCATTTACCTTCCTGCACTACTGATGTTCCTGAATTATTGTTGTTAATTATTATTATTATTATTATTATTTTCCTGCTTGGCAAGGGGTTGAACTAGATGGCCCATGTGGCCTCTTCCACCTCTATTATTCTATTATTTATTTTTAGCACAATTGCTCAATTCCAACCCTGTTGTTATTTATTCATTCAGTTGCTTCCGACTCTCTGTGACCTTATGGACCAGTCCATGCCAGATCTCCCTGTCGGCCATCACCACCCCCAGCTCCTTCAGAGTCAAGCCAGTCACTTCAAGAATACCATCCATCCATCTTGCCCTTGGTCTACCCCTCTTCCTTCTTCCAACTCTATTATTCTATAATTTATTTTAGCACATTTTTGCAATTTAAAAAAAAATCTAAAACATTAATATAAAATAAAAAGAAAATAGCTAGCTTGGGAATAGCGACGAGGAGGGTGAGAGCAGGAGAATCCCACTCCCTGATGTCACTCTACTGCTGGCATCCAGTACTGAAGCAGATGGAACCCATTGCACAAAAGTAAGTGACAGGAATGTTTTGGGTCTGGAAACTATTAACAGGCTTTACCTACTGATAGTTAGGGAGAATGAATTGGGGGGAGGCTGAGGGATGCACATGGTGTTGTGTGATAGGAACCATCACCAAAGAGAGAGAATATGTCTTGTGCAATGAAGTCCTACAAGATAACTGCAGCCTCCTAGATCTCCCAATAGTAATCCAGTAGTACAAGAGGCTGATAGCTGTAGGTATGCAACCAGCTGTCTCCCGAACACCAACTTGTCCTCCTTTGGCCACTGAACAGTGTGGGAGAGAGGCATCTAGCCTGCAAGCAAGTAAGTTAAATGTTCAGGAAAAGATGTAATTATCCTGGGTGAAACTTTTATTTATCTCATTTTTAACCACCATCTTACACCAGTAGAGCTATGTCAAGTTGCTATTCTACCTCTCTGAGGCCAAAGTAGTAATAGGTGTATGGAGAAAGGGACTCTCACCAGCTGCTGGAGCCAAGGTACTCATATAATGGAGCCGTTCCTAGCTGTGGTTCTCTCTCTCAAAAACCACAGAAATTAGAAAAGGAAGACCAAATAACTGTGAGCCACACTTGTGCTATGAGCTCATATTATGTCTTCAAGCCCATTTTTCAAACAGTAGGATGGGATCACAGAAAAGACAGACTATCACTTGGCACGGGAACATAAAAAAACTGTCCCACATGAGTTCAGATCATTTGTCCATTTCATCTAATATTGTTTACTCTGCTGGGAAGTGGCTGTCTGGAAGAAATGACTGAATCTCGGCATCTTTTCACAGATCCATTTGGAAAAGTACCCACAACCCCTGTCAGGCATTAATGGATGTTCGGCGATTTGCAATAGTACCTGTTGCCATCATGGAAACTGCCTGAGATCGAGGCGGAGGGAGGCCGCAGCACAGTGATGCAGTGGTCTCCAAAATAGTACTCACTGTTGTAATCGGAAACAAAATTAGAAACTGGCTAGCCCCTTGCATTTGGCAAAGAACCTTATTAAAAAAGGGAGAGAACACAAAATCAGAGGTTTAATTATGTTTGGTAGCTGTTGCTGCCAGGGATGCATGAAGTAATCACCAATTATCGTATCCATCCATCAAGTGTCAGAGGATCACACAAGGACATGAAACAAGAGGATGGAAAAATTATATTCTGAATGGTATCTCTCTCAGAAGAGGAGAAGCACACACACACAGCAGCAACACCATTTACCTGAACACTTTCCCCCACAGCCTGTAATAAACCAGCTTTCCAAAGACTCCCTTGATGCAGGTCAAGTTCAAACTCATCTCTTCAAATGGCCTACTGAGTAACCCAAACATTTGGATAATTGGACATTTCAGTTTAGGAAAAAAAATGTAGAGGAATATGGTCAATATAGTCAAATGAGTGTAATGAGATACAATATATACATTAGGGTTGCCTGGTTAAGACAAGAGCAGGCTTTGAGGGTTCCAAATAAAAGCTGGGGTCTAGGGTGACCCCTTGTGAAATCATGGGGGGGGGGGGTGAGCTCTGAAGATGTCATTAAGTATACTATGCTATGCATCAAGCACAGATTATGCCATTTAGATAGAAATACCAAATCCAAGGAATGAGTGAGTAACAGATAACACACTTTGCAAGAAATCTCACCCTGAGATTTCTCCTCCTCACCTGAGAACTAAAGAAGCAAAACCAATCCCCTGAGACTAAGGGCCAGGTTTTGAGATATGGGAATAGCCAAACATACCGGGGCTGTGGCGCAGCTGGCTGGGTGTCAGCTGCATTAAGATCACTACTGATCGAAAGGTCATGAGTTCAAAGCCAGCCTGGGTCGAAGTGAGCTTCTGGACAATTTTGTGTAGCTTGTTGTCGACCTTTGCAGCCCAAAAGACAGTTGCATCTGTCAAGTAGGAAATTTAGGTACCATCTATGTGTGGGGAGGCTAACTTAACAAATTTACAAGGCCATAAAAAATCTCCAGAAAAAACCTGCGGGGAATGCGGAAAGTACTTCATCAGTGTCACAGATGGACAGTGAAGCGACAGCTCCCCTGGTGGCCAGAAAAAAAGTTAGATAGCCTCTGACTGTCTATATGTGTTGTGTGTATGGCATTGAATGTTTGCCATGTATGTGTACATTGTAATCTGCCCTGAGTCCCCTGTGGGGTGAGAAGGGTGGAATATAAATACTGTAAATAAATAAATAAACACATACACAGTAAATTCAGGTTATGTCTACTCAATCGGCAGGTTATTTATGGCCCTGAGCCATAAATATAACAATGTTATCTCCACAACACACCTGCTTCTGAGACATTTTTCTTGGGCGAATGAATGAGGTGAACATTGTGCCTGGAGTTATGAGGTGAAGACTATCCAAGACTCTATGACTTCAGGGCCATAATCTGAGAATCAAAGGCTTTAAGATATCAAATAGTGGACTCTGATGGTGTTACAACTCTGATGTTACGAGTAGTAGCACCTGGTATGCATGATAATCAAGCCTCAATCAAATAAAAAACACCACATATAACAAATGAGGAAAACAACCCATGCATACTTTCCAAGGCAGTTCTCTCTTCCTGAGGTTTATTCTCCTTGCCTATGAAATGGAGAAGAGCAGCCAGGGTCTGAAATCTGGCTACTCTGTTTGTCACAGATTAGCTCAAATACGAAAGACACAAATAAATAGGATGAAAAAGCAACAGACTCACTGAAGCAGAATGATTATTCATTTCCTCCAACTGAATCAACCGAATCAAGCAAAGAGCCAGAACTTGAAAAAGTTATCTTTGTGAACCACATCTGCCCCAAATTGTGCCACCCAGCATGCCTGTGTCTCTTTTCTCAGCTCTGGAAATCAGTCAGCCCAGCAAGGAAGAACCTTAAATACAATAGATTTGACTTATGTAAACGCCTTGACCTACATAAAACCGCCATCAACTCCACCAGAGAGTATATTCTTATTTTACTTTACTTAAACGGCCTGTCTCCTTGAACAGAGTTCAAACATGTGTTTTCAGAAATGTATGAAATATGTAGTATTGAGTGGTCAAGATTGGACTAAAAATCACATATTCTTTGCTAACCATGGCAGCCATAATTTGTAAACCCTTTACTATATGCTGTAAAGAAAGCCACATGAGGAGAGAACAAGGAGCAAGTAAAGAACAAATATTGATGGTAATTGGACAGATTCAGCTGAATTCCAGCCAAGGTTTGCTCAGATATATCATGATTCCACCTACTGACTTCTGGATTCTACCCAAGTGCCACATACTGTGTGCTGCTGTACTTCATGATATTATTTATTTATTGTTCACTTTTATATACCGCTCCTCCCTGCAGGCTCGGGGCGGTTTACATAAAACAACAGTAAAAATACAGATAAAACACTTTATTATGTAAAACACAAGTGTTGTCAGGAGGCGCTTAGATTGAAGGCCTGCTAAAAAAGGGTCATCTTGCAGGCCTTCCGGAAGGGAGCTAACTCCGTGATAGCCCGAACGTTGTCTGGTAACACGTTCCATAGTGTCGGCGCCACCACAGAGAAGGCTCTTTGTCTTTTTACTGAAAGGCGGCAGAAACGGATTGATGGAATCATCAGAAAATTTTGTACTTCTGAGCGCAGTGATCTTGGGGGAACATATGGGGTGAGGCGGTCCCTCAGGTACACTGGCCCTAGACCATACAAGGCCTTGAAGGTCAACACCAGCACCTTGAAAACAATCCGGTACTCTATTGGTAGCCAGTGCAATTGCTGTAATATTGGTGTGATGTGCTCTCTCGCACGTGCTCCCACCAGCAATCGAGCAGCAGCATTTTGCACCAGTTTGAGTTTCCAGGTTGTCGACAAGGGAAGGCCAATGTAGAGGGCGTTACAGTAGTCTAGCCTCGAGATGACCATTGCCTGGATCACCGTAGCTAGGTCATTCCTGGATAGGTAAGGAGGCAGTCGCCTAGCCTGCCGGAGATGGAAGAATGCGGACCTGCTAACCATGGATATCTGAGTCTCCATCGATAGCAGTGGGTCTAATTGGACCCCCAGGCTTTTTACCAAAATCGACGGGCTTAACTGCTCACCATCCAGGGTAGGCAACCAGCACTCACCAATACCAGGATGACCTAGCCATAGGATCTCCGTCTTCGATGGATTCACCTTAAACCATCTGGTACGCAGCCATCCCGTCACAGCTTCAAGGCATTGATGGAAACAATCGGGTATGGTGTCCGGCCTGCTGTCCATTCTCAGCACCAGCTGGGTGTCATCAGCATACTGACACTCCAGGCCAAAATCGTGGACCAGTCGGGCGAGCGGACGCATATAGATGTTAAACAATAAAGGGGAGAGGATAGCTCCCTGGGGGACCCCACAACTTAATGGGAGTCTCCCAGAAGCCATCCCTCCCCTCTCCACACGTTGTCCCCGGTCTTGAAGAAAGGAGGCCACCCATTTAAGGGCAGTCCTCCTAACTCCCGCCGTGGCTAAACGGTGGGTCAATAATGCGTGATCTACCATGTCAAAAGCTGCCGTGAGATCTAACAACACCAGCAGCGCTGACCCGCCATGGTCCAACTGGCAGCAGAGTTGGTCTGTAATGGAGACAAGCACGGTCTCCATCCCATGCCCAATACGGAAACTGGACTGGGAGAGATCAAGTCCAGCTGTGTCATTTAAGAACTGTTGCAGCTGACCCACCACTGCCCTCTCAATCACCTTGCCCAGAAACAGCAATTTAGAAACTGGGTGGTAACTGGAGGGAACCGAAGGATCTAAAGTCAATTTCTTCAGTAGCGGTCTTACCATGGCCTCCTTCAAACCCCCTGGGAACACTCCTTGCTCAAGGGAGCTGTTAATTATCCTACACAGGGGGTCTCATAACCCCTCCCAACAAGATCTAACTAGCCAGGAGGGGCATGGATAGAGGGAGCATGTAGTTGGCCTAGCTGCAACCAGAATCTCACCGACAGCTGCTGCGTCCAGCAGTTGGAAACAGCTGAAGGTGTGCCCATCGAGTGGCAACGGAGTCTCGAGTTCACTTACTGTATCAATTGTGGCTGGGATGTCCCGGCGGAGATTAAAGATTTTCTTTCTCTAACTTATGTTATGAATGCCCTATGACCCTAAGTCCATCACAAGATCTTCTCAATAAGATTTGTTCAGCCAGGAGTTGCATTTGCCTTCCTTTGCGGCTGAGAGTGTGTGACCTACCCAAGCTCACCCAGTGTGTCTCCATGTCCAGAGAGAGTTTTGAACACTGGTCTCTGTCATTTCCCCATACCAGTATTGCTCAAAAAACGGAGACCTATGGCAGCAGAGTCCTCCTTCATGAGTACAGACGGAATAGCTGAAACCTCTTCCAGTTCAGCAGGAAAGGGAGCTGGAAGAAAGACCACCAAGCCCTTGTGAGAGAAGACGAACGAAGCCTTTTACACAGACCCTCAGACATAGCAAAAGGTTACATGCCTATAGCTGTGAGATGTGCTCTCTGTATTCTACCAGACACTTGGGTGTGAGCTGAGCAGAGTGTAGTTAAAAGCAGGAAAGTATCTCCTTGGCTGGTAACTGAAAGCAAACTTTGGTTCACCTCTTGACCACTGGACCCTGCTGTTGTGTGTCTTGTATTTATGACCTCTGGACTGCTCACTGCCTTTTCTCTTTGGACTTTATGACTTCTTGATCTCAGACTGTCTATTACTGAATTCTTTTCATGCTTGGCTTCTGAACTTCTTTAGGAGCGGGACAGTCTCCAGAGTCCTAATTCAACACCTAGACCACTATAATTACGCTGACTGTCTTGCTATGGCTACAGCCTATGAAATCCCAGGATTTGAAGTTCTCTGGCAGGAAACGCTACATAACTCAGAAAATCACAGTTTCCATTGGATCAACCATGGCAGTTAATGTGGAATCAAATTGTGTGATGTGAAAAAGACCCAGGTGTCTCCACCTGTGACCTTGTCTGGGTACAACACAACTTATAATCTCCTCATCACCTTGCCATTCAAGTTCCTCATCGGGAAATGGAAATAGAAATGGATGGCAAGCCGATGATGTCAGGGAATTGATGAGGGCACTTGCTTAATCAGGAAAACATGGTCCCATTTACATGCAAGCCACATCTTTATTATACTGCTACTAATAAAAACTTCATATGCAATAAAATGTCTGAGCCAAAGCACTCAGAAAACAAAACAAAACCAACTCCCTCCCCGCTCCAACAACCTCATTTTCAAAGATTTACACATGTTCTTCAATGGCTGTAGCAGGTGGAGATATTCTGAGCCTGGAAAATGTTCACTAACCCCAGATTTAATTAGTGCTATGATTGCACTGTGGTCTGGTGTTTGCATATGTGGAATTAATCTGAGAAGATTTGGGGGCTATTAACACTTGCTATGAGCCTTTTTTTGCTTCAAGACTCTGGTGCTTAGAGGCATGTTTCTTCTGACTGTAGCATAAAGTGAAGCTGTGAATGGGGCATCCCAGGTCTACTAGTATAGATTGCACATTCGTATTATTTCAAATTCAGTGATTTCCAGGGATGCCAACCAGGGTAAGAAAATCCGACGTTTTCACTTTCCAGAATATGCATATTTTTTCCATACCAGGTTCATTGTATTCTGCTTTCATGTCCCTGGCACACACAAAATCTAAGTCATTTTGCGCACATAAACTTGTGGGATGCTTTCTGCCTTTCCCAAAAAAAAAAAGGAACTTAAGCCAATCTACAAATTATGAAAATTGGTATACATTTAAAGTATTAAAAATGAGTTAAATATATATTCAGGTATACAGTAAGACCCCTGTAACTATGAATCCCGTATCAATGGTTTCATGTATCTTGGCCCTCCAGTGGATTCTATGGGATACTGCCCATTGAAGTTACCATACACTTGTCCTGGAGGAACCAGGAAATTCCTGGAGCAGATATCTCTATGCTTTTATGTGTAACTCTATGGTATGCTGGGACTGGACGTGAGGTAAATCAGTGATATTCCATTGTACACACAGTTTCATGCTCATTGTGTTTGATTTTCTATCGTATTACTTTGCACTGTTTATTATATTTTACGCTTGATTTATTTTATTTTATTGTGATGTTGCTTTATGTTTTTTATGTTACTGTATTGTAATGCACTTCTGGGCTTGGCCTCATGTAAACCGCCCTGAGTCCCCTTTGGGGAGATGGTGGTGGGGTATAAATAAAGTTTATTATATTATTATTAATGGCAATCTGGCAGAGAACCTGTGCCTTGGAGATTCGGGCATCTTGCTGTATTTATAAATAATGAAATTACACACATGCACACACACACACACACACACACACACATATATATATACTGTGTGTGTGTGTGTGTATATATATATATATATATATATATATATAAACTTACTGGTATATAGTTAAAATAATTTAAAATTCATTGAAAGACAGTATACCACATGTATGATTTAGATCAGGGCTGTCCAACAGGCGGCCCTGGGGCCGTACATGGCCCCTGAGCCCCTTCCCTCCGGCCCCCTAACTTGTTTTAATAAAATACAAATTAAAAATAAAAATAAAATAAATTAATTTTAAAAACCTACTTCCGGGTTTAGGCAAGCATCGCGAGACTACGCCAGCCACAGACGGGATTTCGAGGGAGGTCAAAATAGCTGCCGAAATCTCGGGTCCCGCGGGATTTGCGGCCGGCCTGGGTGCGTGCCTCCTCCTCCCTCGCGGCTGCTTCCAGGCCAGCCCCCATTCCCTCAGAGAGAGAGGGAGGGAGTGAGGCAGGAAAAGCCCCTACTGGCTCTGTCCTCTTCCTGTAGAGGGCCCTCGCTTCCCGCCCCGCGGATGGGAGAGCCGCTGCGCCCGGCCTGAGCTTGGCCTCGGCTCCAGCGAGGCTCTTCGGGGACGGCGTCGTCATTGGCGCTTCGGCCCTGTGGCGGGGCTCCCGCAGAATGGGTAAGGAAGGGCCTGGCTCGAATCAATCAATTTAAAAACAGTGGTACGTTGGGTGAGGGGGGGAGAGGGGTCCCTCAGCGGCGGTTTCCTTGGCGACACTTCCTTCCCCTCCTCTGCGCCCCCTCCCCCTTGTTGTGCTGCCTTCCCCCGCGTGCAGGGCGCAACGTGGATTCCTTTGTGCCTGCCCCCGTGGCTTGTTTTCCCTTCAGGGAGGGAGGGAGCTCTTTGGGCCTCCTCCACCCGCCTCTGGGAAAGGAGGCCCCATCAAGCCCTGCGACGGCATTGAGGTGTTTGGTTTTTTTTTTGGTGTCTCCCAATTTGAGTGTGGACTCAAATAACTCAAAGGTATTAGGAAACATTCCCCCCAAATCCACCAGTGTTCCCATTTGGGTATATTGAGTATTCATGCCAAGTTTGGTCCAGATCCATCATTATTGGGTCCACAGTGCTCTCTGGATGGAGGTGAACTACAACTCCACAACTCAAGGTCAATTGTAAGTAAATTGGAGCTGGGGAGGGGGCGGAGCTGGGGAGGGGGCGGAGCTGGGGGGAGGGGAGGGGCAGAGCCAGGGGAGGGGCGGGGGCGGAGCCGGGGGCGGAGGCAGACCCTTCGGCCCCCCAGGTGATCAGTGACCGGAATTCCGGCCCTTGGGCCCGTAGAAGTTGGACAGCCCTGATTTAGATTAAATCAGGCCCCCAAGAAGTTTAGTAAAATAAACCATCTTTGGTTTTACTTGGTGCCATAATGAAACCACCATTACAGCCTACTGGCCTTCTAATAGTAAGGTATTCCACAACCATAGTGTCAGCACAAAGAAAGAGCTGTTCTATGCCTTCCTACTATTAACTATTATTATCTCCCTCCACCCAAACACACAGACACAGACACACACTTGTGGAACACAGCAATTCCACCCAGAGTTTGAGAAAGTTACTTTGGGGATTGTAGCTTCTAGAATCCTTCATTTGTGTAGTCCATATTTTTTTTCTAAGGTAGCTCCCCTCTACATGCAGTACACCTATGCATCTTGAACCCCACTATACTTTGTGGGGCTTACTCTCTAGTTCGCCATGCCCTATGAGGAGCAACTTAGAGAGCTGTGTCTATTTAGCTTGTATATCTCAGAATATCAAGGCAGAAATTCCCACAATATCTGCTTCGAACTGGGTTATCTGAGTCCACACTCAGATAATGTGTGATTTTCTGCCTTGATATTCTGGGACATAGGGCTGTGTGGAAGGGCCCTAAAATGGGACATGATAGACATCTTTAAACATCTGGATGGATGCCATACTGAATATGGAGCCAGCTTGTTTTCTGCTGCTCCAGAGACTAGGATACAGATCCTTAGATTCAGCACCGGGGCTGTGGCGCAGCTGGCTGGGTGTCAGCCGCATTAAGATCACTACTGACTGAAAAGTCATGAGTTCGAAGCTAGCCCGGGTCAGAGTGAGCTTCCGGCCAATTGTATAGCTTGCTGTTGACCTTTGCAACCTGAAATATAGTTGCCTCTGTCAAGTAGGAAAATTAGGTGTGGTGAGGCTAATTTAACTAATTTATGAGGCCATTAAAAAAATCTCCAGCAAAGCATGCGGGGAATGGGGAAGTACTTCATCAGTGTCGCAGATGGATGGTGAAGCGACAGCTCCCTTGGTGGCCAGAAAAGTGGGATGTTAAATAGCCTCTGACTGTCTGTCTGTATGTGTTGTATGTCTATGGCATTGAATGTTTGCCATGTATGTGTACATTGTAATCTGCCCTGGGTCCCCTGCGGGGTGAGAAGGGCGGAATATAAATACTGTAAATAAATAAATTTGCAGGAATACAGTGTTTAGATCAGGCATGGGCAAACGTCATCACTCCATGTGTTTTGAACTTCAACTCCCACAATTCCTAACAGCTAGTAAGCTGGCTGGGATTTCTGGGAGTTGAAGTCCAAAACACCAGGAGGGCTGAAATTTGCTCAGCTCTGGTTTAGATCAAGGGAACTAATATTATTCCGCTTTAGATTGCAGCTCCAAGAACTGGACACAGTATTTCAAATGATGGCTTTATCTCATTTGAATTGCTGTGTCCATTTCAGAACACCATAATTGAAGAAGAATATGGACGAGTTGGAAAGTGTCCAGAGACAGGTGACCAAGATAGTAAAAGGCCTGGAAGATAAGCCCTATGAGAAGTGGTTTAGGGAGCTGGGCTTGGAACAACCGTTCTCAAACTGTGCTCTGCGGAGCCCTTAAGGCTTTGTCAAGCATAGTCAGGGGTTCCACAAGAGCTCTGTGCCCCTCCCCCCCATTTCCCCCTGCCTAGGAAGTATGCAGCCTGTGGAGCTGTGCTGCTGCTGGTGTGGTCTACGGCAGTGTTTCCCAACCAGTGTGCAGGGGCACACTAGTGTGCTGTGAGAGATCATCAGGTGTGCCGTGGGAAATTGGAACCTCCAATAACCCTTTCTTCCCCCTCCTGCTGAACACTTTTTCTTCTCCACTCGGGCTCCCTTCTTTCCAGCCTATTCTGCCGGCATTTTGATCCGAGGGGGCAGTGTGAGCATGTTATGTTCAGGAGGGAAGGGGGGAAGACATGACCCATGCAGGCGCTACTGTGCAGACTCGCCCCACGTCTTCCTCCCCCCCTCCTCTCCTGAACACGCTCACGCTACCCCCTCAGATCAAAATGGTGGCAGGAGAGGCTGGGAAGAAGGGAGCCCGAGTGGTGAAGAAAAAGTAAGTGTTCGGCAGGAGGGGGAAGAAAGGATGCGAAGGGGAAGGGGGAGGAATTATAAAACCCAGAAACTATAAGATCTATTTTCCCCAAACTCCATCTGTGTTCACATTTGGGCATATTGCGTATTCATGCCAAGTTTGGTCCTGATCCAACATTGTTTGAGTCCACAGTGCTCTCTGGATATAGGTGAACTACAACGCCAAAATTCAAGGTCAATGCCCACCAAACTCTTATAGTATTTTCTCTTGGTTATGGGAGTTCTGTGTGGGAAGTTTGATTCCATTCCATCATTGGTGGAGTTCAGAATGCTCTTTGATTGCGGGTGAACTATAACTCTCAGCAACTACAACTCCCAAATGACAAAATCAATTTTTTGACTGATGATCTCTCCTTGGGTAAGTATTAGTATGCTTTGTGGCCAAATTTGGCAGCAATTTGTCTAGTGGTTTTTGAGTTATGTTAATCCCACAAATGAAAATTACATTTATATACAATATATATATATATATATATATATAGAGAGAGAGAGAGAGAGAGAGAGAGAGAGAGAGAGAGAGAGAGAGAGCACAACAGCACAGGCAGAAAGGCAAAACACAGGGAGAGACTGACAGCTGTTGAGAAAGACCTTTGTGTGTGTCTTTCTGCCATTCCTGCCAGGATATCTATGTTGTGTTCATTGAAACAGGCCCAAGTTTCACACTGAGTGTATAAATACATTAAAACATATTAACTATATGTATTACTGTGTTAGAGTGTCATTTTGTGTCATTTTGGTTGTTGGTGTGCCCCAGGATTTTGTAAATGTAAAAAATGTGCCGCGGCTCAAAAAAGGTTGAAAAACACTGGTCTACAGGATCTCTCCGCCACTGGTGCAGTCTGCAAGGCCTCCCCACTGCCACTTTGACTGTGTTTTACCTGAACAGCAGAAACAGGTTAGACTGGGTGGTCCCAGGGATCGGTCTGTTATTATTATTGCAAAGCCTGGGTGGATATCTGTTGGGAGAGCTTTGACTCTGCTTTTCCTGCAAGGTAGAAGGAGGTTGGACTAGATGGCCCCTGGATTGCTGCTGCTGCTGCTGCTGCTGCTGTTATTATTATTATTATTATTATTATTACAAAGGCTGGGTGGCCCCTGGGTTCTTCCACTGAAATACTGTTAAGTTTATGTTGGTTAAAATTGCTCTCCACTTTACCTATTGTATTGTTCTTTCTTTCTTTCTCTTTTTGTACTACAAACAAAATATGTGCAGGGCAGCTAGAATTTTGTTCATTTTTGTTTTTCCAATTAGTTCACACAAATATTCTCTATCCATCTGCCACTGGCCCAGCCCATCTCTCAAATTTTAAAATGCAACTTGGAGCTCCACAAAGTTTTTCTTGGGACTTCATGAAAACATTTTCCCCAATGGCTTTGGAAGTTTGAGACCTCCTGGCTTGGAGAATAGAATAATAATAATAATAATAAAAACTTTATTTCTAACCCGCATCCATCTCCCCGAAGGGGACTTGGAGCGGCTTACTTGGGGCCATGCCCGAACAACAAATCACAAAATAATATCAAAACATCAGAAAAAGCAATAAACACAATAAAAGCAATAAACACAATAAAAATACAGTTATGAGAAGACAACAATGCAGGTGAATCTAAAACAAAACAACAAGGCGGGCCACATGCACATATAAAATGTTTAAAACTCGGGGGAGATAACTGGAGTAGTGTAAACATAGAGGATCACACGGGGGAAGAGGTCCAAAAAATGGGAGCACTTGGGGAGTTTAATCTCCAAAAGCCTGGTGGAAAAACCAAGTTTTCAGTTTTTTTTTAAAGGATTCCAGTGAGGGGGCATTCCTAATCTCTCCCGGGAGGGAATTCCAAAGATGGGAGGCCAGGCCACAGAAGAGAAGGCTTTCTCCCTAGTGGTCACAAGCCGAGTCTGTGAGACTGGCAGGAGCGAAAGGAGGGCCTCCCCTGAGGAGCGAAGGGCTCGGGCTGGATTATGGAAGGAGAGCCGGTCACGAAGGTAGGCAGGTCCCAAACCATTTAGGGCTTTATAGGTAATCACCTGCACCTTGAATTGGGCCCGGAAAATAAACAGCAGCCAGTGGAGCTCTTTAAACAGGGGGGTCGACTGCTCCCTGTAACCTGCCCCAGTTATCAATCTGGCAGCCGAGCGTTGGACAAATTGAAGTTTCCGGGCCGTCTTCAAGGGAAGCCCCACGTAGAGCGCATTGCAGTAATCCAATCTAGAGGTAACCAAGGCGTGGACCACCATGGAAGGTTAAGAGGGGACATAGTGGCTACGTTTAAATATCTGAAAGGATGTGACATTGAGGAGGGAGCAAGCTTGTTTCTCTGCCTTCATCTGATTAAGTGGTAGGACATGGAGAAGTGGATCCAAACTATAGAAAAAAGATACCATCTAAGCATTAGGCAGAACTTCCTGATGGTAAGAAGTGTTTGACAACGGGATATGCTGCCGTGGAGTGAGGTGGACTTTCTTTCTCTCGAGGTTTTTTAAAAGAGACTGTAAAGTCATCTGTTGGCAGTGCTTTCATTGGATGAATGTCCCCTTGGGTCTCTTCCAACTATGATTCTATGTGTATTTTAGATCAGAGACAGAAGTTTGTGATTTTATCCCCAGAGTTTTCCTGGCATCATTAAATCAATCAGAATTCTGTAAGTCAAGATAAAACACCCTAAATAAAGAAATGCTAATAAAAAGTTGTCTAACCCACAGAGCAGCAGATAACATTTCAGTCAAGAGATCCATTGAAAGCCCAGGCCATTGCGTATAGGAACAGATAAGCATTCACTTTGGTTTTTTTTGTTCTAGTCATTTTAAGTTTGCCGATTTGTTTAATATATACTGTATATGCATGTATACATCTATATACCTTACTCACTAGGATAGAATGCATATTCAAACATATTTTATTACTCACGGTTTTTATGGAAAGAATGCATATTCAATAAATAAATAAATAAATAAATAAATAAATATTTGAAAATGGATGAAAATGGTTCAGGTCCAGGCTATCTATCGAATCCCATCTCCCTATACACAAGCACGGTTGGTGGGAACAAGACAAGGGGTCTTCTCCGTGATTGCACCCCATCTCTGGAACTCCCTCTTCAAAGAATTAAAAATGGCCTCCACCCTCCTCTCCTTAAAAAAAACCTCTTTAAAACATACATATGCACTTTAGCGTATGGAGAAGGGGAGGACTAGGCCACTTTTAATTCCATTGGAATGCTGGCTAACTTATTTGTTTTCCACAGCTGCTATGGTACATGAAAAAGAACAACCATAATAGCAATTTTTATGAATTTTTATTTATTTATTTTATTTATTTCCAACTTTTCTACCCCGTCCTTCTCAAGCCCCGAAGGAGGACTCAGGGTGGCTTGCAATGTCAGCAATCTGATGCCTACAACAAGGGCCTGGTCCCAAAACCATGTTTTGAGCTTCTTTCTAAAAAAAGAAGCGGGACGGAGCCAATCTAATCTCACTAGGGAGAGCATTCCACAGGCAAGGGGCCACCACCAAGAAGGCCATGTCCCTCATTCTCGCCAAATGCACTTGCAAAGAGGGTGGGACCGAGAGCAGGGCCTGCCCAGATGATCTTAAATTCTGAGGCGGGACATAGAGATACGTTTGGACAGGTAAGCTGGGCCGGAACCGTACAGGTATTTTAATCATTTTCTCAGGGCCTATGTTTTAATTGTTAATTATGTTATGTTAATTATGCTCTCAGTATCATTATATCGATTTATTTATTTATTCGATTTGGTATACTGCTCTCTCTGGAGCCCAGAGCGGTTTACAAGATAAAACCAGAAAAAACACATAAAAACACATAAAACAGCATTTTAAAACCAAGTTCAGATTTGATTATTCGTAGTTTGTTTTTCATTTTGATGGTAATTTCTCTTCGTTATAAATCTATGGTCATTATTTTGTAGTATTTTGTATTATTGTTATGATGTTTGTATTAGCATAGGGCAGTAAATTTTGCCTTCTCTGTGTGTAAACCACCCTGAGTCCCCTTGGGGAGAGAGGGGGTCTACACATAAAGATTATTATTATTATTATTATTATGAAATCATAGTTTTTAGTATCAAGAAACCATGATGAGTAGAATCCTACATTGATTAAAATATTTGCCATTCAGGGCTTACTCTGCACAAAATTCATAGGTGGCTGTTTTGCAGAAAACACACATTTTCAAGATGGGAAAGATTGTTTTCTGCATCTAAAATAATTGTTGTGTAGGAATATTATTTGCTGTGAAGAAAGATGTCTTTTTCAGCAAATGCCGTTTTATATGCAAAACAACCACTTGCAAATTTTGCGCACAGTGGGTCTCGAATTGTGAACAGTCTTCCAAAATGGTGTGGTTCCCGAAGACTTTCTCACCGCAGAAAGAAA
This sequence comes from Anolis apletophallus, assembly GCA_030556195.1. Classification (NCBI taxonomy): domain Eukaryota; kingdom Metazoa; phylum Chordata; class Lepidosauria; order Squamata; family Anolidae; genus Anolis; species Anolis apletophallus. Next base: position 163,372,804 of record JARBWK010000004.1, read on the forward strand.
ATTGCTGAAATTACCCATTGCTTCCTTTGAGGAGAAGCTTAGTGAAGAATTACAGCCCATATATGCACGCAGAGAGCTGGCGGGTGCCCCAGCGCAGGTAACCCCATAAAGCTGAATAACCCAGGGGGAAAAAGTATGTATACCCCACATATGGTTCTAACAGATGTGGGTTTAAATTACCCTTGAGGCCTCATAATGTTTACTGAATGGTCTGAATGCTAAAAAGAATTCTTGGCTGTTTCTCTTGACAGCTTTCAACCAACACATTAGCTTTGAGACAGCGAAAGCAACAAAATCCACCCACCTTCCTGCATGCACTTCATTTGGTGCCTGGCTTGACTCTGCTTCACTGACCAAGCCGGCCAATTACAATTCAACATCTTGACCTGTGGTCCCCCGCTGGCAGCCGAGAGGGTCTCGGGATACTGCTTGGAGAAATAAATGAAAATAAACCAACCCTGGCCGAGGGTGGGGAGCTTATCGGCTTTTGTTTTCTTCACAACACTCCCTGACTTACTTTACAATGGAAGCTCGCTGCCGAGGAGGACAGCCGTGGAAGAGAAAAGAAAAATGCTGAATAATTCAAAGCCACTGCTCCACTGCTCAAGCCTGATGGAGGTTTAAAAATAGTTGCAAAACATTCTGGTCTGCTTCAGCTTTCCCCAAGCTGGTTAACTCAGAACATGGATCAGCCTCCAAATCCAACCTTAATGGGGTGGGAGCTGGAGGATAATACATCTGCAAGGTACCAAGTTGGGGGAGTCCGATCTTGTTCTTGGGCTGTACCTCCAAGTCAGCTCTGACTTAGAATAATAGAATCATAGATTTAGAAACCACTACAAGGGCCATCCAGTCCAACCCCTGACATGCAGGAACTCACAAAGTACTCCTGATGGATGGCCACCCAGTAGGGTTCCCATATGTCCCTTATTCTAAGGGACGTCCCTTATTTTGGCCCTAAAATTTGTGTCCCTTATTTTCAGGCCCTGTCTCTTATTTTTGACTAGCAGGACAGGACTGGGCGGGATTGACCAGAGGAAGGTGCGCGCTGCGGTTTCCACGGCAATGCCTGCCCGGGGATTCCAACTCACAGGGCAGCCTGCATCCCCGTTGGAAGGAAGAGGCGATACAGGACTAGTAGACTAATTAACCGTTACCCAAGAGGAATGTTGGATCATGTTGGATAAAGATAGTTTCTGGTTGCTTGAGAGTTACTCTTAAAATAGGCCTAGCTGTGCATCCCAATACTATACAATGCTGTGTATCCCATACTATACTATACCATTAACTATTGACATAATAATCATGAAGATATACTGCCTTATAAAATGTATTTTATTTTAATGTTTAGACAGTGCACTTTTAAAGTCAGCAAAGTCAAGTACTAAATACAGATGGAGAAAATAAGGTAGTTCTAATAATGTTTTTTTGCATGACAAAGCATGCAGAAACATACCATGTACTGTTAAGAGGGTGTAAGACAGTTTCTTTTGTGACTTTCAATCATTATCTTATTCTGCTAATAAAACTATTTCTACCTAATGTTTGAGTTTCAAGTTTTTAATGAAGTGTCCCTTATTTTTGTGAAAAATCCCGTAAATGTCCCTTATTTCTTATATCAAAAAATGGAAACCCTACCACCCAGCCTCTGCTGAAAAAAAGCCTCCAGAGAAGAAAACTCCATGATACTCCAAGGCAGCATATTTCACTGCTGTATAGCTCTTAACATTGGGAAATTTTTCCTAATCTTCCACCAAATCAGCTCCTAATTAGGGTTTCTAAAGATTTATGGGAAAACACCACTCTAAGAATGCCTAAGACCTCCAGTGTGATCCTATGGTCAACCTTCCCTGGAAGACTGACCAAGGCCAACCAAGAGATTCCAAAAGATGGGTTAACTTAGGGCCTGTCCAGACAGTACCTTTATTGTGGTGGTAACTCCTGCAGTAACTCCTGCAATAAAGAAGGGGCTGTGCAGACAACATTCTGTACAGTCCTGAATTAACTTGCTACAAACTTGGAAGGCATGGGATAAACCCACTACTTTCGGTGTCTGGACTGTTTTTGAACTGTAGTCCAAACACCCTTCCTACAGTTTCCCAGACTAAATTAGTCTGGAAAACCATGGGAATACCCACCCCCTCCTCCAAAGCCCCCAGACCCCTTTGAAAAGTAAAGAATTAACTGGCACTCAGTACATTCTCGGAGCAGCTTTCCAAGCACATAAACTGTGGCGCAGCTAGCTGGGTGTCAGCTGCATTAAGATCACTACTGACCGAAAGGTCATGAGTTCGAAGCCAGCCCGGGTTGGAGTGAGCTTCCGACCAATTGTGTAGCTTGTTGTCAACTTTTGCAACCTGAAAGACAGTTGCATCTGTCAAGTAGGAAAATTAGGTACCACCTATGTGTGGGGAGGCTAATTTAACTAATTTATGAGGCCATAAAAAAAATCTCCAGCAAAGCATGCGGGGAATGTGGAAGTACTTCATCAGTGTCGCACATAGATGGTGAAGCAACAGCTCCTCTGGTGGCCAGAAAAGTGGAATGTTAAATAGCCTCTGACTCTCTGTCTATATGTGTTGTATGTCTATGGCATTGAATGTTTGCCATGTATGTGTACATTGTAATCCACCCTGAGTCCCCTGTGGGGTGAGAAGAGCAGGATATACATAAATAAATAAATAAATAAATAAATAGACATGACGCGCACAAGGAGAGTTACTCCAAGAATGTACTGGAGGCCAGGTAAGGTTATTTTACTTTTCAAAGGGGTCTGGGCACTTTGGGGGAAGGGGGGTAGGACCTCCAGATGTTCTCGTGGGCCAGTCTCGCGAGAGCATCTGGACAGTCACCCCAGAAAGCACATGCTTTCTGGGGTGTGTGTGAACAAGCCCCCAGGAAGATCCATGTTTTTAAAATGTGGATTCTCCTGGGATAAAGACCTGTCTGGATCAGGTTAAATAATAGTGATCCTATAAGCGGTTTTTCACTTTCATGTGTGAAATGGAAATGAAGACAGCTGCTTACTTACAGTTCCAATCAGGAATTGGGTCAACCTGTCTGAGGCTGGATCTACACTGCCATATAATCCATCTGAAAGCAGATCATCTGGATACAGAAACAGGAATATATGACAGTGTAGATGGGGCCTGAATTGCTCCTCACTCATCCATCAAAAGATCCATAGTTTAAAAGTGGGTTGTTTTAGTGGTACATATAATATATGCCATGCAATATGGGTTGGGTATTTATTATCCAAAATGTTTGTGACCAGAAGCATTTTGAATTTTGACACCCCGATTTAGAAATACAGCACAGTCTCGCTTATCCAACTTAAACGGGCTGGCAGAACATTGGATAAGCAAAAATGATGGATAATAAGAAGGGATTAAAGAAAAGCCTATTAAACGTCAAATTATGTTATGATTTTACAAATGATTTTGGAATTAAACCACTGAGCTGCAAAACTTGCTGAACGAAAGGTTGCATGTTTGAATCCAGGGAGCGACATGACCTCCTGCTGTTAGCCCCAGCTTCTGCCAAGCCAGCAGTTCAAAAACATGCAAATGTGAGTAGATCAATAGGTTCTGATCCAGCGGGAAGGTAATAGCAGAACATCCAGTCATGCCGGCCACATGACCTTGGAGGTATCTATGGACAATGTCAGCTATTCGGCATAGAAATTGAGATGAGCACCAACCCCCAGAGTTGGACATGACTGGACTTAATTTCAGGGGGAAACCTTTTACCTTACCTTGTCTCAGCATACCCATATTTCACATATGAAAATTGAGATGTATGTAGCTGAGGCACATTAGAGTCTGATCAAAAGCATGTGATCAAGCAATAAAGAGGCCAAAGTTATAAGTGGGAAATAATATGCAAAACCACTATCCTAAGCAAACAAATCATGGAATGTATATACTGAATTCAGGAAGGGCAGGACTCCAGCCCTTGCTCTCCACTCCTTTCTGCTGTGTGCAAACTACTTTTGTATTCTGAGCTCAGTTTACTGCAAATAAGCCAAACCTGGACAATTTAATGCTCACAATTATTTATTTATTCGTCATGTTTCTATAACGCCCCTCTCAGCCTGAAGGCGACTCGGGACGGTTTACACAGGCAGTCTCTGCCCTCAATACAACACAGCAACAAGTCAACTCCCCCCCCCAGAAAAAAACATAATAACAATTTAGCAATTAAAAACATACAATTGCAGCCTCAGAGTCATGTTGAAATCAGTTTCCATCCCATCGTCGTCATTCCTTATATCCAATTAAGCCTTATATTTCATCAACAAATGCCTGCTCAAATAACTAGGTCTTGACTTTCTTGCGAAATGTCAGGAGGGAAGGGGCCGATCTGATGTCTTTAGGGAGCGCGTTCCAAAGCCGAGGAGCCACCACTGAAAAGGCCCTGTCTCTCGTCCCTGCCAGTCGCACCTGCGAAGAAGGGGGGACCGAGAGCAGGGCCTCTCCAGATGATCTTAAACATCTCGATGGTTCATAGGGAGAGATGCGTTCGGACAGGTAAGTTGGACCCGAACCATTTAGGGCTTTAAAGGCTAAAGCCAGCACTTTGAATTGTGCCCGGTAGCAAACTGGCAGCCAGTGGAGCTGTCACAACAGAGGAGTTGTACGCTCTCTTAATGGTGCTCCTGTTATCAACCTGGCTGCTGTCCGTTGGACCAATTGAAGCTTCTGAGCAGTCTTCAAAGGCAACCCCGTGTAGAGAACATTGCAGTAATCTATACGGGATGTAACCAGAGCATGGACCACCGTGGCCACAATGAAGTGTCAACATTTGGTGACTATACAAATTAAATTCCTTTTTATCAAGATTTTATCAAGATTTTAAAATCTACCTTGAAAATCTAGTTAAGATGAGATATAGATGTAATGATCATATGGTGATCATGGTTTGTACTGGGAATACATAACAAAAAAACATGATTATGTCAAAGGGGGTCACAGCCTATCCAAAAATCCCTTTCCAATGCATTAAATATTTTGAAGGAGACACCTTCCCATTTTGGAAATGTTGAAACAAAGGGCAATAACAATGAGGAACAGAGATGTGTGTGAATATTGCCAAAGCCTCTGTCACTTCGCTAATGAAAATAATAATATTCTTGTATAATCTAACACCCTTGTTTCCTACTGGGATTGCCAACCATGTGGCACTATTGCATACTATAGAATCTTATTCTCTCATTGTTCTATGCTGACTCGTTTCTTTTTCCAGTTACTTAGCCGGCACTCAATGCTGAAGGAAGCAAAATTGTGCTAAAAAGTCCTTCATCGTCATTACCAGCACATATACAGAATTATCATAAAACCTATCCCATGGGTTAATCTTGTTGGGTTATTCTTGAAATGGGAGTAGGACATTCCCAACTGTAGCTCCACTCAAATAGTTCATTCTGTCATACCATACTGCCAAACATCAAAGTTGGGAAATGTGTGGCCACAACTTACCCACCTGTTGTAACCCACCTCGAGCCATGAGGAGGGACAGGTGTTTTTGTGTGTGTTTCAACTGTGCTGCCCTGAGCCATGGGGAGAGGCAGGTAAGAAATAAAATTATTTTTATTATTTGAAACACAACAAGATTAGCACACAACAAAACATGATCACTATGCTGGTCACACATCGGAGACTTCCCAAGTGTCTAGAACAGGGGTGGGCAAACTACGGCCCCTGGGCCGGATCCGGCCTGGCAGCCAATGCTGTCCAGCCCTTGGCTCCCTCAAGGCTTCGTTGTGAAGAGAGGGAGACGAACTCCCATTGGGGCGGCTGCAAACGCGAAGAAGCAGGCAGGCAGGCAAGCGGACGGGAAGGGAAGGGAGGGGAAGAAGGGGGGGCATCCAGGAGCAAGAGCATGCCTTCGCCTTCCTCCTCCTCCCTTCACTTCCTCCTCACGCGCTTCCCCCACCCTCTTGCCTCGGCGCTCTTTCCCTTCTTCTGTTTCCTGTTTCCTTCCCTCCCTCCCTCCCTCTTTCTCCCTTTAATTTTCCCCCTTCCACCACCTGAATGGAAGAGGGAAGGAGAGAGACTGCTGTGATGGAGAGGGGGCGGGGCTGGGGCCAGGGCGGGAAAGGGGCGGGCCTAGGGTGGGAAAGGGGTGGGGCCGAGGCCAGAGCGCGCGTGGGGGTGAGGGGGCTTCCATTCCCTCCTCTTCTGCCTCTTTGGGCAAATTGAGGATTCATGCCAAGTTTGGTCCTGATCCATCATTATTTGAGTGCACAGTGCTCTCTGGATGTAGGAGAACTACAACTCCCAAACTCAAGGTAAATGCCTGCCCAGCAAACCCTTTCAGTACTTCCTGGTCTCATGGTTCAGTGTGCCAGGTTTGGTTCAAGATGGCTTGGCCATCTGTGAGGAATGGATTGTGTTTTCCCTATGGCAAGATGGATGGCCCTGAATTCTAGGAACCCATTGTAATTATTATTATTATTATTATTATTATTATTATCAGAGGCTGAATGGCCATCTCTGAGGAATGCTTTGATTGTGTTTTTCCCTTATGGCAGAAGGAGGTTATGGATGGCCCTTGGAGGTCTCCTCCTATTCTAGGAACCCATTGTAATTATTATTATTATTATTATTATCAGAGGCTGAATGGCCATCTCTGAGGAATGCTTTGATTGTGTTTTTCCCTTATGGCAAAAGGAGGTTGGACTGGATGGCCCTTGGAGGTCTCCTCCTATTCTAGGAACCTGTTGTTGTTGTTATTATTATTATTAGCAGAGGCTGAATGAATATTATTATCATCATCATTATTATAATGCTCTCACTGAAATAAATTTCCAAATATTTTGCTTTTATGGCTCTTTGAGTCAAAATGGTTCCTGACCCCTGATATAATGAATCACAAATGATACAAATGTTTACATTTTGTTAACCATTGTTTTGTAAAATTGTAGTGAATAAATGTCATTTTTCCTATGACAACCTCTCTTTTTCATTGCTCATAACATATACTCTTATCAGTCTTATTAATATATCAAAAACGCAGTGTAGTGTCTTATTATTATTATTATTAAAGAAATTCAATTGATATTATGTAGAATGTAGTTCAGTCTTTAGGTGCGGCCCACCATAATATTTTTTGGCTCTCGTGTGGCCCCTTGGAAAAAATAATTGCCCACCCTTGGTCTAGAACTATGTAATGTATCGGTGAATAATACATGCAGATTCCAATAGGGTGGCCTTTTGTAACTGACAAACTATTATTATTATTATTATTATTAGAGATAATAAACATGGACAGATGGGTTTTTTAAAAAAAAAATCTGGAATTGGCAGTTGAGGAAGGGAAAGCAACACTGTACTGATAGTAAATCTGGTCCTAGAGTGCTAATTGCCGAACTTGTCCTAGAGTAGGTCGCCCTATCAAGTTGAAAAATGACTTTCACCAACAGAAGTGCATTTAAACAGTAGATTTCCGAACACACAATCTGGCAGAATTGCACACATTTAGAAAGGCCTTCATGAAATATTCAGAGAAATATGATGTAAGACTGACTACGGGAGAGCACATGCCAATTCTCGAAAGCTTACTCAGGGTATTTTGGTCAACACAAGACTGTGGGGAAGGAAAACCAAGCCCAAACAGTGCTTCTAATAAAGAGCTCATTGCTGTTACTGCTTCTGTATCCAGAGCTGGGAAATAAGGACTTAAATTGTCAGCTTTGAATGGCAACTCCTTACAAGAGCTGCAGAATCCTTACCTCTCAGTGTTTTTCCATCAACTAGTAATGAGAGCTGCCCCAAAACAAATGGTGCCTGCCTGCCTTGTATGCCTGCCTCATGATCCATGCTACATGGAGAAGCAACTATGAAGTAGAACAGATGAATGTGTCTCATTCAGGTAGCATTCAAATATTTTCAACTACTGTACTTTTGCGAAATAAAGTTACTTTGCTTGGGCCAATTCTACACAGAAAACAAAGCAGACTCATAGCTCAACTGTTGTAGCTTACTGGTGAGAGGAGTTAAAAAGTAAAAAGTGCCCTCCCCCTCCAAGGAGAGGAGAAGCTCCAAGTGTCTGTATGTCAGCAATAATCTCCCTAGAGACAGCAAACAACGTCCAACTCTGTCACTCCTTTCCACCTACTACTAAGGAGGCTGTTTTGGTCCTGATCCAGTGCTTGGCCGCTGTGTCGGACTGGATGAGGGCGAACAAATTGAAATTGAATCCAGACAAGACAGAGGCACTCCTGATCAGTCAAAAGGCCGAACAGGGCATAGGGTTACAGCCTGTGTTGGACGGGGTTACACTCCCCTGAAGACGCAGGTTCGCAGCTTGGGAGTGATCCTGGATTCATCACTGAGCCCAGGTTTCGGCAGTGACCAGGGGAGCATTTGCACAATTAAAACTTGTGCGCCAGCTGCGCCCGTACCTTGGGAAGTCTGACTTGGCCACAGTAGTCCATGCTCTGGTTACATCCCGTATAGATTACTGCAATGCTCTCTACGTGGGGCTGCCTTTGAAGACTGCTCAGAAGCTTCAATTGGTCCAACGGACAGCAGCCAGGTTGATAACAGGAGCGGCATTCAGGGAGCGTACAACTCCCCTGTTGTGCCAGCTCCACTGGCTACCAGTTTGCTACCGGGCACAATTCAAAGTGCTGGTTTTGGCCTTTAAAGCTCTAAAGGGTTCTGGTCCAACTTACCTGTCCGAACGCACCTCTCCCTATGAACCATCAAGATGCTTAAGATCATCCAGAGAGGCCCTACTCTCGGTCCCGCCTGCTTTGCAGGCGCGCCTGGCGGGGACGAGAGACAGGGCCTTCTCAGTGGTGGCTCCTTGGCTTTGGAACTCCCTTCCTAGTGACATCAGATCGTCCCCCTCCCTCCTGACATTTTGTAAGAAAGTCAAGACTTGGCTTTTCGAGCAAGCATTCACAGACAAACTTTAATCGAGACCAAGGATTAGTATGACGACAAAACGGAAACCGATTTTAAGATTGTGGAGCTGAGATTTGTATTTTGTAGTTTTTAACTGTTAGTTTTATATGTTTTTATATGACTGTTTTTATCTTGTGATGTATTGTATATGGGCACTTGTTGCCGCTTGTTCACTGCCTTGAGTCGCCTTCGGGCTGAGATAGGCAGTATAGAAGCATGGCAAATAAAATAAATAAATAAATAGCCATACTAAGGGTTAATGTGAAGAATGCTATTTGCTGATAAGAAAGAGTTTAAATACTTTTCTGACTGCACAACACACACAGTAGCCATTTGTTCCTTGACCTGCATGGTCAAGGGCTATCCGTCTCAATGCTGATCAGATTGAAATAAAAAGTCTTGTTTGGATTCATCGGTCTTGACTGAGTTCTTCCACCTTATGGGCTCTACAACCTAAACCCAAGCTCTCTTACATTGGAAGCTCTGGATTTTCTCCTACAGTCCCAGAGGTGAGGACAGCTGGCTTAGGTTGGAGCTGGCCTGATCCACACCGCCAATGGACTCACCTCTGTGTCACTGCCAGTAAGTAGCTTTTAGGCAGAGGCTTGCTGGTAAGATTGCATTTTTGCTGATGTCATTTCTGGTGTCCAGCTCTGTGACCTGAAATAAGTTATTTCCACCAAACCTCTAAAAGGGTGCCTAGTGGTGATGCAGCAGTGGCCCAAATGTGCCCTCGACTTGTCCAGTTATGTGGACAGCCAAAGGGCTTCATGGAGGCTCCTGTGTTGCATTGGCCCAACTTTGGAGCCCTTTAATCCAAATTTATCTGCTAGCTGTAGATTCAATCCCTGTAATAACACTATTGACAATGACTAATGCTACCTAGGTTCTCAATGTAGGGCATAGCTTTCCAAACATTTCATGTTGGTGGCACACTTTTTAGACATGCATCATTTCACGACACGGTAATTCAGTTTTACCAGCAAACCAGAGGTAAAAGCAATCCCTTATTAAGAGATACAAATACATAAATTGTAATAACACTGTAGGCAGTGACTAATGCTACCTTAGTTCCCAGTCTAGAGCATAGCTTTCCAAATGTTTCATGTTGGTAACACACTTTTTTTAGACATGTATCATTTCATGACACAGTAATTCAGTTTTACTAGCAAACCGGAGGTTAAAGCAACCCCTTATTAAGAGATACAAACACATACAGAAACTGTAGTAATGAAATCTATGGGGACAAAACGTAGCTCACAAAAATATTTCATTGATATATTAAAAATATATGAATTATTGCTTATTACACATAGACATTGAATATTCTGATGCAACACACCTACACATTGCAGCCAACACACAAATGTGTCACAACACATAGTTTGGAAAGCACTGCTCTTAGGATTTGCTAATCTGCGCTGGTTTCAAAATTTGGATTAGCTGAAAAACACGGCTAAAATTGACCTGGTTAACCTCATTTACATGAGCATGAATATAACAGTAAACCATGATTGTGTTAATACAGGAACGCAAAGCAAAGAGAATTTGCATTAGAAAGAGAATGAGAAGAGGGGATGGAATTTTTGATCTCTAGTGTAGTGCAATAGTTAAATGACTAGCAAATCAAAAAGTAATGAGTTCAATCTCAACTATTCAATGATTCACTAAATCACTCTCTGCTAGCCTCTCCTTTTTCCTCCCTTCCCCATCTATAGTAAGAAGATAATACTAAATTATCCTACAGGTTTATTCTATGGATTAAAAATATATAAGGCAATTGGATAATGTATGTGATACTTTTTGCACATTAAACAGATGTTAAGCATTATTATTATTATTATTATTATTATTAAGAATATGCTAGCTTCATCACCAATACAACACAGCAAACACTCATCATCACTAAGCTGAATTTAATCATGGAGGCAAAAAAAAAATAATTCAGCGATTACAGTTTTTGTGGCCAGTAGATTATGATACCATACCAAAGCTTTAATTCCTATTAGTGAAGTCTAATTGGAATCCCTCCATTACAATAGACTGTTAAATGAAAATTAATATGACTTGCTTTGTGAATCTGGCATCCTAAACAGACTGTCAGCAACATTTCCGCTTCCTTGTTTTGAACAAAGATACATTCAATCCGAGCAACAAATCTGCATTTTATGGATTAAAAAACAGATCTCTGAATATGATCACATTTAAGACAAGTTATTTGTGACACCTGTTGGAACTTGGGAATCACCCACTAACAGATCCATTAGCTTCTTTAAAAGTACTAAAGAGTATGCAGTCGGACTATTCTGATCAAATTGAGGAGGGATTTTTTGTGGCAGGAGTGACTTCAGGAACTGCAAGTTGCTTTTGGTGTGACCATCTGCAAGGACATTGCCCAGGGGATGCCCGGATGTTTTGATATTTTTACCATCTTTTTTTAAAACAACATAACAACAGTCTTTATTATAGTCAACAAACAACTGGAAAAACAACACAGTAAAAACATTTATATAAAAATTAATTACTACCATATAACTGGGTAAGTATATTAATTATTATAAAATAATGCAATTTCAAAACCAGAATTAAATATTTTGGTAGTTTACTAGAAGATGTTTATACCATCCTTGTGGGAGGCTTCTCTCATGTCCCCGCATGGGGAACTGGAGCTGACAGAGGGCCTGAGTACCTAAGGGACCGCCTTACCCCATATGTTCCCCCGAGATCACTACGATCAGAACAGCAGAATTTGTTACTTGTTCCATCGATCCGCTCTTGCCACCTTTCAACAACCAGGCAGCGAGCCTTCTCGGCTGTGGCCCCTGTATTGTGGAATTCCCTTCCTGACGACACTCGAGCGATCCCTGAGCTCGCCCCTTTTCGGAGGGCTTGCAAAACCGCCCTCTTTAGATTGGCTTTCAATTAATCTGGTCTGGTTTGGTATGTTTTATACTTCATGTCCTTGGAATTCATGGGTTCCTACCGACCTTTTTACTGAGACAATGTTTTATGTTATGTTTTTATTGTACGTTGTATGTTTTACTATATGCTGTATATTATTATATGTTGTGATCCGCCCGAGCCTGCAGGGAGGAGCGGAATATAAGATTGAACAAATAAATAAATAAATAAATAAATAAATAAATAAATAAACTCATCCACACTCTACCTGGATTTGAACCTGCAACCTGGGTTTAACATACTGCGCCACCAGGGACTCAAATAGAGGTTATAAGGGATTATTATGCCCCACCATTGCCACCTTCCTTTCTTCTGCAATATCAGGAAAATTGTCACAATATAGATAATGAAGGAAAAGTTAGTTATGCTTTGGGGGGGAGGGGGTATTCTCTCATGCATTTTTGAATGCCCAGCAGGAATATAATTCCCTAATTTGGTTCTTGAAAGAAGTCGATTTTCTTTTCCCTGAAGTTTTTGAAGGCTGCTTCATTCTTTGCAAAATTCACATATAGTTTTTGACCAGAAAATGTATTTTCTGTATAGGAAACAGGACTTTCTCAGTAGAAAGCAATATCATTGTCTGCAGAAAATGCTGTTTACTATGCACAATAGGAGGACAAATTTTTCAGGGTATGTATGCAGAAAACAGAATTTTATGTACAGGGAAAAGTACAAACAAACCCATGTGCTACTATTAAGCAGAATGAGTACCAAACTGCAAGGATGCTTGCTAGTCCTGAGTTCTCATCAGGATTTTATGACATGCAAGAGAAAAATGGGAGTTTAAAGTTTTGGGGTTATTTTTTTTTACAATTGTTCAAATATTGTGCATATTTTTTTCCTTATTGGTGGGTCTCCATTAGCTAAACCATACAACATCTCTATGCAAAGTCAAACAATTTGTCCTCCTGGTCCAGAGCCAAATGGGGAAAGTTACCCTTCTAGATTACAACTCCTAGAAACCTCCAACTTACAATGGAAGGGGAAAGTAGGACCAGGTTGTAAAACAGCTAGCTGGGCGCCCGCTGCATTAAATCACTACTGACCAAGAGGTCATGAGTTCGAAGACAGCTTGGGTCGGAGTTAGCTTCCAGCCATTAGTCTAGCTTGCTGTTGACCTATTAGGCTAATTTAACTAATTTATGAGGTCATAAAAAATCTCCAGCAAAGCATGTGGTGAATGCGGAAGTACTTCATCAGTGTTGCAGATGGGCGATGAAGCGACAGCTCCCCTGGTGGCCAGAAAAGTGGAATGTTAAATAGCTTCTGACTGTCTGTCTATATGTGTTGTATCTCTATGGCATTGAATGTTTGCCATGTATGTGTACATTGTAATCTGCCCTGAGTCCCCTACGGGGTGAAAAGGGCGGAATATAAATACTGTAAATCTGTATATCTGTATACCTTCTGTATACCTTTATAAAGTGGAATGTTTGTATGTATGTATGTATGCGGAGGGCGGAAGGGCGGGAAGGCGGAAGGGCGGATATGTGGCAGCCACTTTTACAGGGCACAGCGACCAGCGCGGGTGATGGACCTGCACCAAACTTGGTACACATAACCCCCCTAACCCCCTTTATGTCCTGGTGCAGGTCGGGGGACATGACCCACGGATTATGGGATTTGTAGTACTTTCAAACACTTTGGCTCCCACAGACCACTGAGGCCACCAAAAAGGACCAATACAGACCACACTTAGCACACACAGCCCCCATGACCCAATCTACGTCCTGGTGCAGTTTGGAGGAGGGTGGACCATGGATGATGGGACTTGAAGTACCTCTACTCACTTCCCAAGTCCGCTGCAACCCTCATCCAATTACTGATCGAGGCCACACTTGGCACACATAACCCCCATGACTGCTTTCACGTCCTGGTGAGGTTTGGGGGAGGACTGACAATGGATGATGGGATTTGTAGTACTTTCACACCCCTCTGTTCCCACAGACAACTGCGGCCCCCAACAAACACCGAGAAAGACCACACTTGGCACACAGAGGCCCAGTGACCCACTCTACATCCTACTGAACTTTGGAGGGGGGTAGACCATGGATGATGGGAGTTGCAGTACCTTCCCTCACTTTCCAAGACTGCTACAAACTTAATCCAATGACTGATCAACACGAAACCTGCCACACAGAGCCCCCATGACCCAATCTACATCCTACTACACTTTGGGGGAGGGTGGACCAGAGATTATGGGACTTCCACTACCTTCAGTAATTTCATGATACCACTGCAACTCCCAATAATGATGGATCAAGACCAAACTTGGCACACAGAGCCCCCATGACCCACTCTACATCCTGCAGCACTTCTCAAATGACCCGGGCACCGCCGGGTCCCCAAGCTAGTAGATAAATATTAACAATTAGATCTTACTTTATATCAATGCCTATTATACCTTTTCTACTGATGATGCTACCTTTAATGTTAGCTTGAAGTCCTGAGAATGGAGGGAGAAGGAGAAAGAGGAAAGAAATGAAGCAAAGGAAAAATCTTTCGAGGAAACTAATTCTGTCTATCAGCACAGTAGCTTTTGAATGACACAGGGGGATGCAAAGCATACCGTTTTTTAGATTTGTTTCTTTTTATGCAGAAACAGGCAGTGAGCCTTCTCCTCCTAGACTAGTAAGATTAAGTGGGGATCAAATTTCATTCTGCCTTTCACCGTACCCCAACCGCCACCCCAGTCTTTGACATAGTGAAAATGCACATATATTTTAGAAGCCTTTTATTAGGAGCTTGTTCCTTCTCAAAACACTTTGGTCAAGGATCCATGAATACTCAATTCACTAGCAAGCAGGACATGCGCTTCTGTCAAAGAGCCCAGAAACGCCAATCTGTCAGCCCAAAGCAGAAACAAAAATACTCAAGCTTTTCAGTTACAATGAGCAAGCCAGGATAGGGATTTTTATATATATAAAAAAAACCACACACACAACAAGTGAAGCAGGTAGCAATCAGACTTTAAATCTGAGCTGAGGTTGATTTGTGCATTTCCATCTCATGGAGATTTAATCTCCAAAAGGCAATTTCAAAGCCAGCTTTTTCCATTTGAGATATCACACATTTCAACACACACACATACACAATGTTTTGCATACTGCTTAAAATTCACAAAGATTGTTAAATTCTAATCACTAAATCCCCTCCGGATGATTGGAATGAAGGTGATCTTACATTGTGTTTCAGGCCTCAAGGTGAGACAGAAATTGTTTTGGTCATGCAGGTGATTGACCTTTACTGAAAAATAGACAGAAGATGAAAAAACAATATGGACCTATTGATTCAGGATTTGATACTGTTTTCCAGACTATCCTATTGAACTGGGTCTGATACTTTACTCTTCTAGATCTTTCTCTTCCAGAATTCATCACCATTGAGCTGATCACAGTCACCATATGTACTGTATCTCCAAAGTTTATGGATGGATGTCTGAGCACATCTTAAAGTAGAGTAGGCCCTCCACTTTCATGGAGGTTAGAGATACATGACCCCCTTAAAATAGATAAAAACCCTATTTTTTGTGCTGAAGAGATTCTCTGGCCATTTGTAGGTCCTCCAGAGTGACTCTATAGTCAACTTCTGCAGGAGGTGACCATAAAATTGCTTTGAAGGACCTACAAATGCCTAAAGAAGTGTTCTCTGTAAGACTCTTTATGTCCTCTACATCAGTGTTTTTCAACCTTTTTTTTGAGCCGCGGCACATTTTTTACATTTACAAAATCCTGGGGCACACCACCAACCAAAATGACACAAAATGACACTCTAACACAGTAATACATATAGTTAATAGGTTTTTAAATGTATTTATACACTCAGTGTGAAATCTGGGCCTGTTTTGATGAACACAACATAGATATCCTGGCAGGAATGGCAGAAAGTCACAAACTTCCCACACAGAACTCCCATAACCAAGAGAAAATACTATAAGAGTTTGGTGGGCATTGACCTTGGGTTTTGGAGTTGTAGTTCACCTATATCCAGAGAGCATTGTTGGATCAGGACCAAACTTGGCATGAATACTCAATATGCCGAAATGTGAACACATATGGAGTTTGGGGAAAATAGACCTTGACATTTGGGAGTTACCGTTTCTGGGATTTATAGTTAACACACAATCAAAGAGCATCCTGAACTCTTGCAACAATGGAATTGAACCAAACTTGGCATATTGAACTCTCATTACCAACAGAAAGTACTGAAAGGGTTTGCTTGGGAATTGACCTTGAGTTTGGAAGTTGTAGTTCACCTACACCCAGAGAGCACTGTGGACTCAAACAATGTTATGTTATGTTGTTGTTTGTTTTCTATCCAGAATCACAATGTTGGAAGGAGGCTCACCACTTTAAGGTCCCTAAAACAGGCACGGGAAAACTTTGGCCCTCTGGGTGCTTTGAACTTCAATTCCCACCATTCCTAACAGCCTGAGGCCCTTTCCTGCTTAAATGGCTGGGGGGGGGAGGAAAAAAGCCTGAGGCTGCTAGGAATGGTGGGAGTTGGAGTCCAAAACACCTGGAAGGTCCAAGTTTGCCCATGTCAGCTTTCGACAGAGACCTCTTCCTCCCCCTTCCCCTTCACGCCGTTTCTTCCCCCTCCTGCCGAACACTTACTTTTTCTTCTACACTGCCGCTTCTGCCGCCATTTCGATCCGAGGGGGCAGCGTGAGCATGTTCGGAAGGGGAGGGGGGTGGGAGGAAGACGTGACCCGTGCAGGCGCTACTGCGCAGACTCGCCCCAGAGCAAAGCGAGGCAAAGCGAGCAGAGCGAGGCTGGGAAGAAGGGAGCCCGAGTGAAGACGAACAAGTGTTTGGCAGGAGGGGGAAGAAAGGATATTGGAGGTTCCAATTTCCCTCGGCATACCTGATGATCGCTCACGGCACACTAGTGTGCCATGGCACACTGGTTGGGAAAGACTGGTCTAAGTAAGTAAGGAACAGACAGGGAGGATAAAATCTCAGGCTAGCTTGGGACTTCTTTCCCCAGAGGAATGCACATTAACTTGGTTATTCTGGTACTGTTCCAAAAAACTTGACATTTGTATTTTCAATTTGTTTGTGTTTAGGTAGCACACAGAGTTTGTTTTCGTTCCGAAAATTTAGGGTGTCTTAATTGTTTGTTTATTTTAAAAAGAGGTTTACGTGACTGTTTCCAACTGCAACAGTAGCATTTATGTGGGCAGGAGAAGCTAAATGCTATTTTGTTAATATGCTTTTTTACAACTGTTAACATTTTCGCACAGCACATAAGGTACAAAGCAATAATTATGAATGGGAATGAGAACCCTTTAAAATATTAGTGAGCGTGTGTTATGTTGGACCAGTAAATAGGGTTTATGTTGCAGTTGCTCCACAGATTGAGGAGCATGGCCAATCTGTGGTTATCACACCATTTTCCCAATATGGTAGTAACAGTCCCAATTAATCCTCTGCACTCCCATTTTTGAGTTGCTTTTAAAATGTCCCGGTTTCTTTCTTCTCCTCCCACCTTTTCCGTCTGTCCTCAAGCTTACTCCGTTAATTCAGGAGAGGAGGGAACTGGATCTTGGTTTTCAACAATGAAATGTTGGAGGGCAAGGGTTGTGTCAAAGAATCATAGAGTTGGAAGACACCTAATGGGCCATCTAGTCCAACCCCCTGCCAGGCCCAGATTACCCATAAGGCCACACTAGGCCATGGCCTATGGGCGCAGGCCTAGGGGGGTGCCAGATCAAGGACCAAAAAAAAAAGTTCAAGCAAAACCGCAACGTGCTGCATGACTCTCTCTCTCTCTCTCTCTCTCTCTCTCTCTCTCTCTCTCTCCCCCCTCTTGGGGAGGGCAGGAGGAGAGCGCTGCAAGGGGGTGGGGGAGGGAATGGTGCGCCCCCTCGCCATCGCTCCCTTGTCAAGGAAGGAGGGCGCGAGGATGACGAGGCAGAGGGAAGCCCCGCCCCCAGGGCTGCTGGCGCCTAGCGGGCATGCATGCGCGGCTGGAGGACACCACTTCCTCCTCTGCCATGTTCTTGGGTGCCGCGCATGGCGAGGAGAAGGAAGAGGCGCCCTCCTGCCACGCGCGCATGCGCGCCAGCGGCTCCAGAGGTGGCGCTTCCAAAGTGTGGCCTAGGGCGCCAAAATGAGGTAATCCGGGCCTGCCCCCTGCCAAGAAGCAGGAAAACCGCATTTGGAAAGCTCAGCATTCATAAGTTTTCCTTCTGGTGATAGGTACCAAACGAATGGCAGAGTGAACTAAAGCCACTCTGTTCCTTTAAGACAGTGGTTCTCAACCTTCCTAATGCTGTGACCCTTTAATACAGTTCCTCATGTTGTGGTGACCCCCAACCATAACATTTTCATTGCTACTACATAACTTCCATTCTGCTACTGTTATGAATCATCATGTAAATATATGATATGCAGGATGTATTTTCATTCACTGGACCACATTTGGCACAAATACCCGATACACCCACATTTGAGTATTGGTGGCATTGGGGAAGGGATTGATTTTGTCATTTGGGAGTTGTAGCTGCTGGGATTTATAGTTCACTTATAATCAAAGAGCTTTCGGAACTCCACCAAGGATGGAACTGAACCAAACATGACACACAAAACTTCCATGAGTAACAGAAAATACTGGAAGGGTTTGGTGGGCATTGACCTTGAGTTTTGAAGTTGTAGTTCACCTACATCCAGAGAGCACTGTGGACTCAAACAATGAAGGATCTGGACCAAACTTGGCATGAATACTCAATACATGCAAATGTGAACACTGGTGGAGTTTGTGGAAAATAGACCTTGACATTTGGGAGTTGTAGTTGCTGGGATGTATAGTTCACCTATAATCAAAGAGCATTCTGAACTCCGTCAATGATAGAATTGGGCCAAGCTTCCCACACAGAACCCCCATGGCCAACAGAAATTTCTGGGAGGGTTTGGTGGGCATTGACATTGAGTTTTGGAGTTGTAGTTCACCTGCAGCCAGAGAGCACTGTGTACTCAAACAGTGATGGATCTGGACCAAATTTGGGACAAATACACAATATGCCGAAATGTGGACACTGGTGGAGTTTGTGGGAAATAGAACTTGTCATTTGGGAGTTGTAATTGCTGGGATTTTTAGTTCACCAATAATCAAGGAGCATTCTGAACCCCACCAATGATAGAATTGGGCCAAACTTCCCACACAAAACCCCCATGGCCAACAGAAAATGCTGTGTTTTCTGGTGGTCTTCGGCAACCCCTCTGGCACCCCCTAGCAACCCTCCTAGGGGTCCCGACCCCCAGGTTGAGAAAGGCTGCTCTAAGAGATTTTAGATTGGGGAGAATCTCCAGAGTGCCCATTGGGGTGAGGGTTAAAACAGAAACAAAGTTTCAAAGGGCTTAGTATAGCAGCTACCACCAGTCATGAACTGGCATGGCTCTGGAAAGTGAGAGATAACCTGCCATTTAGGCTAATCCTGCTCATGAGAATATTCTAAGACAGTATACAGTAGAACATCTACTTTCATTGGGTTTGTGGTCCAGAACTCTTGCAAAAATGAAAAAAAGCATGCATTTTAAAAAGGCTATTTTATTAGATGGCCATCTGTTGGGAGTGCTTTGAATGCGATTAGATGGCCATCTGTTGGGGGTGCTTTGAATGCGAGTTCCCTGCTTCTTGGCAGAGGGTTGGACTGGATGGCCCATGAGGTCTCTTCCAACTCTATGATTCTATGATTCTATTACCTGAGAGACATACACATGCCTAGAGAAGTGTTACCTCCACGAATTTTTAGGTCTCCCAGTGCTGGAGGACCTTGAGGTTCTGAGAGATATCATATTAATCAAATCTGCAAATAATCTAATCTGCAAAAAACAACTCCCCATGTGTATGGCTGACTTTGCATCTGGAAATGGGAGAAACCTTTTGACTGATGGGAATCCATCCTGCTTGCAAACATCTCAAAAGCATTATTGGAAAGAGGATATTCAACTAGATAAGACTGTTGGAGTGCAGCCATACTGTACAATTATAGCAATTTGATAGCACTTTAACTGCCATGACTCCACTGGGGTTTGCAGTCTGATGGGATTTGCAGTCTGATGAGTTCCTTAGTATTCTCAGCTATAGAAGTCTAATTTATTGCCTTGAAGTATAGCTGCCTAAAAGAGAATTCTAAGCACCAAACTACAAACCTCAGGATTTCAAAGAATGGAAGGATTGCAGAAAACTTGTATCAGATTGCAATAAAATTATTGGTCTCATTCAGATTTTTTTTAGCCATTTCTAATGCCTTTCCCCCTCTTTTCCTGGGAGCATCAGTCTGTTCCATCTCACACTAAACCATCTCCACTTTTGCAGAGATTAGTGGTGCAGGTAGTAGAAAAACTACAAATTAAAAAACCCTTTTATTTAATCTGAGAGAATAAGGTCCACTGACAGAGTTGACCACAGAAGCATGTTGGAGGATGTAGAGATTCCTCGAGAGAACATACTAATCCAGTGTATCTCAAATTCTGCTCCTCCGAATGTTTTAGAATGTTTTAGACTTCAGCTCCCGAAAATCCCAGCCATCATTACCATTTATTGTCGAAGGCTTTCATGGCCGGAATCACTGTGTTGCTGTAGGTTTTTTCGGGCTATATGGCCATGTTCTAGAGCAGTGTTTCCCAACCAGTGTGCCGTGGCACACTAGTGTGCCGTGAGAGATCATCAGGTGTGCCATGGAAAATTGGAACCTCTAATACCCTTTCTTCCCCCTCCTGCCGAACACTTTTTCTTCTCCACTCGGGCCCCCTTCTTCCCAGCCTCGCTCTGCTCGCTTTGCCTGGCTTTGCTCTGGGGCGAGCCTGCGCGGTAGCGCCTGCACAAGTCACATCTTCCTCCCTCCCCCCTCCCCTCCTGAACACGCTCACGCTGCCCCCTCGGATCAAAATGGCGGCAGAAGCGGCAGTATAGAAGAAAAAGTAAGTGTTCAGCAGAAGGGGGAAGAAAGGGCGCGAAGGGGAAGGGGCAGAAAGAGGTCTCTGTCGAAAGCTGGCATGGGCAAACTTGGACCTTCCAGGTGTTTTGGACTCCAACTCCCACCATTCCTAGCAGCCTCAGGCTCTTTTCCTCCCCCCCCCCAGCCATTTAAGCAGGAAAGGGCCTCAGGCTGTTAGGAATGGTGGGAATTGAAGTCCAAAGCACCCAGGGGGCCGAAGTTTTCCCATGCCTGTTTTAGGGACCTTAAAGTGGTGAGCCTCCTTCCAACATTGTGATTCTGGATAGAAAACAAACAACAATATAACATAACATTGTTTGAGTCCACAGTGCTCTCTGGGTGTAGGTGAACTACAACTTCCAAACTCAAGGTCAATTCCCAAGCAAACCCTCTCAGTACTTTCTGTTGGTAATGAGAGTTCAATATGCCAAGTTTGGTTCAATTCCATTGTTGCAAGAGTTCAGGATGTTCTTTGATTGTGTGTTAACTATAAATCCCAGAAACTGTAACTCCCAAATGTCAAGGTCTATTTTCCCCAAACTCCATCTGTGTTCACATTTGGGCATATTGCGTATTCATGTCAAGTTTGGTCCTGATCCAACATTGTTTCAGTCCACAGTGCTCTCTTGATATAGGTGAACTACAACTCCACAACTCAAGGTCAATGCCCACCAAACTCTTATAGTATTTTCTCTTGGTTATGGGAGTTCTGTGTGGGAAGTTTGTGTCTTTCTGCCATTCCTGCCAGGATATCTATGTTGAGTTCATCGAAACAGGTCCAGGTTTCACACTGAGTGTATAAATACATTTAAAAACATATTAACTATATGTATTACTGTGTTAGAGTGTCATTTTGTGTCATTTTGGTTGGTGGTGCGCCCCAGGATTTTGTAAATGTAAAAAATGTGCCGCGGCTCCAAAAAGGTTGAAAAACACTGTTCTAGAGACATTCTTTCCTGACGTTTCGCCTGCATCTATGGCCAGCATCCTCAGAGGACCTGATTTGGACCTGAGCCAATAGGTAAAACAACAGTCTCCAGTGAAGAGTGATCTACATGTCTACACATTAGAAGGCATCAGACCATAGAATGTGCTTTGATATTCAGAGCATTGATATAGTGGGTCTAAAAATGTGGTACTGGAGTCTGCCTGTGAAAGCCAGGCTGGACAGCTGTTGGAATTCCAGGTTTGTGTATGCGTACATGGCTTCAAGACACTTGTTGACTTATAGCAATACTATACATTTCATACGGTTTCCTTAGGTAAGGACTACTCCCTGGTGGGTATGCCAGTTCCACTCCCATCCAAGTACTAACCAGAGCTGATCCTGGCATGGAGATATATATGACTTAAATCCTATTATTAGCATCAATTTGTGTAGAATTATTGATTCAATTAGATTAATCCATCATACGACAATTAGGATTAAAAACAGGAATCGCAGAACCATAGAGTTGGAAGAAACCTCATGGGCCATCCAGTCCAACCCTCTGCCAAGAAGCAGGACAATCACATTCAAAGAACCCCCAACAGATGGCCATCCAGCCTCTGTTTCAAAGGCTCCATAGAAGGAGCCTCCACCACACTTATATGATTCCAACTATAAGTTGAGTCTCCCTTATCCAAAATGCTTGGGACAAGAAGTGTATAGGAAGCACCAATGAATTTCATTTTAGACTCTCCAAGATATCCCATTATATATGTATGTATATTCCAAAATTCAAACAAATCCAAAACACTTTTAGAAAGAGATGCTACCAGTCAGAATAGACCATAATGGTGAACCAGTAGTCCTATCTAAAATGCTTCAGACAGCAGTAATTCCCATCCGTTGCCATATAATCCTTATACATGGAGTTCTGGAGATCGGTCCTGGATCCTTCTACATGAAAAGGATGCATTCTAAGAAGAGGAAGGACCATCAAGCTACACAGACTCTTTCACTAAAGCAGTGGTTCCCACTCTTTTTGGACCAGGGTCCACTTGACCAGGAACCACTTTGAGCAGGGACCACTCTCCAACATTAGTATCAAAAGGATTACAAATCAACTTTAGATTCAGTTTGTTTATTTGGTGTGCCGATTCAGAAAATTGCATTGGATAGACCGCATCAGCTCCAATTTCTGATGCAGAACACATACCATCCACTAGTCGCTATCTGCTCACCCACAGAAAACCATATCTAATAATCTAGAGCTGCTGACCTTATTTTAGGTCTCGCAGCCCACGACTGGGCCGCGGCCCACAGGTTGAGAACCACTGCACTAAAGGGAATTTTCAAAGAATTTATTCAGCTGGCGGTTTTAAAACATTGGTCCTCTGTATGTTTTGGAACAAATTCCAGAAGCTGCCACCAGGCCTGGATTAACACCTTTTTGCGCCCTAGGCCACACTTTGGAATTACGCCCCTTTAAGCCAACCTCTACCGCACCCGCACCCCCCACATCACTCAGACTCCCAGGATCCTTGAGCCAAGGTGGTTAAATAGCATTAATTATAGTAAGTGTAGATATCCCCCCTTCTCCTTGAAGGAAGGAGGGCGCGAGGAGGAGGCGGAGGGAAGCCCCCGGGGCCACTCACTGCTGGGCATACGCGGCACCCCTTGTCAAGGAAGGAGGGCATGAGGAGGAGGCGGAGGGAAGCCCCCGGGCTCGCACCCTCCTTCCTTGACAAGGGGTGTTGCGCATGCCTGGCAGTGGCCCCGGGGGCTTCCCTCCGCCTCCTCCTCCTCACGCCCTCCTTCCTTGACAAGGGGGCGAGGGGGGCACCATTCCCTCCTCCCTGCCCCCTCGCAGTGCTCTCCCCCTCTCCCCCCACCCTCCCCGAGAGAGAGAGAGAGAGCCATCTCTGTGCATTTGTGTTTTTATTTGTTTCAACGTATTTTTTTTGGTCCGTGATCTGCGTCCCCCTCAGCTTGCGCCCCTAGGCCATGGCCTAGGTTGGCCTTATGGGTAATCCGGGCCTGGCTGCCACCATATTAGATGATGGTCAGGGATTCTGGGAACTGAAATCCATAACACCTGGAGGACATAAACTTGAAAACTGCTGTACTGGGCTATGTACTATCTGCAGATCTAGTTCATACTCCAAAGACAGTGCCCACAGTAGTTAAAAGAATTACGATTTTAAAGATTTTAGTGATACTGTTGGGTAAAGATACTTGTGAGTTTGATGAGATACGAGACAGAAAGATACAAGAAGGCAAACAATCACATCAATCTGATTCCTTCACAGGCGTTTTTGGGATTAAGGATTTAGAACGACATTGATTTGAAATCCTTAATAGGAAAGCGCTCCTGTCATATGCTGTTCCTCTTGCCAAACACCCTCCCTTGTTTTCTTGACTGTAGTACTACTCACAACACTGGAGCTGGAAACATCAAGTTACGTAAGACCTTAGTTCTGCTCTGTTGTAAGGATGCGATTCTGTCAGAAAATGAACCACCTGGAGCAGAAAGAGGAACACGACTAGGGTTGACTTATCATGGGGGGGAGACAACAGTGGGATGAAAATGAGAAGGTAGATGCCATGCATAATCTATTTAAGCATTGCACCTCTATATAAAAAAAGAAGGGGACACAATTCACTTAATTGTTGAGCTCCTGGAAAGGGAAAATAAAGGCAAATGCTGGGCGGAAAATAATAGAAAATCAGAATATGTTTAATAAATGAGATGCTCCACTGATTAGAGAAGAAATTGAGCCGCATATTAGGCACTCTTGAGTACATAGGTGTGGAAATAATGAAACCTTGGGTACCAGTTAGTTCCTTGAAAGAGGAAAAGTATTGGTAGCCTCCAAACCAAAACAAAGAAGAAGATAAACACACGCATACACACCTATTCCTAACTTCTCTGAATCTAGCAAGTAATCCCAGCTATCTTTTTTATTTTTGCTTAGTGATATACACAACCTGGTTGGCAGTAAAGCCACCATTCCCCACCAGCAGAGTAAGGACAGAGGCTTTAGTGTTACACGTTTGCCAGAATGAGCGGGCTTTCTCCTCTTGTCCAATTTGCCCGCAGACCCTCCTCCAAAACAACAGGTCTGGATTTGCAAAGAAGGCAAGACTTGAGAAAGATGGTGAAGGAGGAGGAAACCTCTGCAGTTCTCAAAACCCGTTTCCTTTGGGTTTCAAGCAACACAGAGATGCACACAACTACAGCACGCACGCACGCACACACATAGAGCAAAATGCTAGTCCCATTCAACACAGCCATGCCTTCCTGGAAGGATAAGTGGCGAAAGCTCGCTTTCTCAATGCCCGACACTTTGCTGCTGAATGAAAAAAATAATCCAGGGAAGGGTTAGCTTGCCCAAACAGCTTACTCCTGAAAGGAAAGGTTGTGTAGAAGCAGGAAACCTAATGGCCCCCAAACACTCTGCATCAGGGAGGAATTATCCACAGGGCTTGTAGTAGGTTTCCATCAAGACGCCTATAAAGATGAAGGGAAATGCTTTTAACCAGCCACAAAGCAGGAATGCAAAGGGATCTCCTTGCAGAGAATCAGTGTGCTTGTATACGTGTGCGAATTCAAAGACTAACCCGTCCAATCTTACTCTTTCTAGCCCTCGGCCCCTGCCGCCCCTGCCACAAATGCACGGCTTGGGGGAAGGGGGATTTCCTCCCCTCCTCACTTTGAGTCTTGCCTGGCATGCAGAGAAAAAATATTACTACCCAGAGCATGCTGGCTTCTTCTTCCAAGCCTGCAAAGTAGCTACAGGCTGTGAAACAGAAAAACAGACCACAGGAAAGGTGTCTGGCTCTGGAAAGGTCAATGAAATAAATTGAATGCAGACAAGTTACTTGACTTCACAACAAATCAGCCAACTCCTCCCTGCCCCATGATGCCCAAGGAACAAATACAGTCTGTTGCAATTGGAATTGTAACCTTGGTTCAATGTGTTTCCGACATCCAAAGGTAAGTGTGTTGCAGCCTGTGTTGTTCATGTACCCTTGCATCACTTGGCATCTGTGACTTAACCTGATCCAGGATGAACATATGACTAGCTGGGCACAATGTCCACTGAATGGATGGCACCACTGATGATATCTCAGTCTTGTTTGCCCTGTTTGTCAAGTCCAACTGTCTCGAAAGCAAGTGATGCTAACGGACCAAAGCAAGCAGTCCAATACGGTAGCGAGGATTAGTGATGTTCCCTCTTTCTATCAGGAAACAGCATTATATCAGAAAAGAAGAGAACATGTAACCGAGAAAGTCAACTTCCACTGCCAGGTCATCACTAGACTCAGGAAATGATCATGGACGTTTGTGTAGAGGTTCATTTTGTAATTGACCATGATTGTTTATGGTATTTTAGAGTGTTTTTAGGATGTTTTATCTTGATGTGTTTTATATGCTTGGAAACTGCCCTGAGCCTCGGGAAGGGCGGTTTAGCAAATTGAAATAATAAATAAATAAATAAATATTTTTTTAAAATTGTGCTCATAATAACAAAGGGTAAGGTTTGCTTCCTTTCATACAAGTCATCATTTATTTAAAAAAACCTTTTTTTTCTGGTAGGCCAGGAAAATATACAACTCAAGAGAACGAACATCTCATCCACTTGGAGGACTCCAGCTTGCCACCAGAGAAGAGGACCATTAAGGCCAAACATCTCTGGCCAAATCCAATGTTTTGCCACACGCTGACCTTCAGGTTCAAAAGACAAACCACTCCTCAACATGGAAAAACAGAGAGGGCAAAAATCACACTCTCCTAGAGGCAATCTGTACAATCTTCCTGTTAAAACAAAACTCAACCTAAGTTCACAATCAGAGCCATTATTTCCAACTTGCACATTCGATCTGCACCCAACCTTCACCAAAAATAGGGAATCAATGAAGCCACGTCAGACATGTTATTGGACATCAACTGACAAATCCCACTTTGTATTAAAATGTGAGGTTCAAAACATCACTCCTACAAAGGTTGATTCTTTATAGTGCCAAGTTGACAGTAAATTAGGAGGTGAGGAGACATCTGAAGCAGCATCCCTAGGAAATGGAGTTGGCCTTCCAGTCTCTTCGTTTGTGAGCATTTGTAAGGAGGGAACTTTGACAAACAACAGCCCCTATCTTCCAAAAATGTACTACAGGGCCCAATCCTATAGCTCATTTCCTCAAAAGTTGGCCCCACAAAACAATGGGACCACTACACCCCACACCTTGGAAAGCAGGAGCATTTCAGCCCAAAGTCACATTATGATCCAGATGTAAACAGACCTCCCCGGAAGACCAAAAGAAAAGGTAAGGAAGGAGGAGGAGGAAGGGTTGAGGATGAGAAGGAAAAATAAGATACTGGAAATAGACACACACACACACACCATCCTTCGCTAACCCTGGTGTGCAGCTGGAGAGGTCCTTAGATAACTTATTGATCTATCACAGGCACGGACAAACTTTGGCTCTCCAAGTGTTTTGGACTTCAACTCCCACAATTCCTAACAGCCTACCAGTGTCCTGATATATAAGGAATTGCAAACTTTGGCCCTCCAGGTGTTTTGGACTCCAACTCTCACAATTCCCAACAACCTACCAGTATCCTGGTAGATCAGGAATGGCAAACTTTGGCCCTCCAGGTGTTTTGGACTCCAACTCTCACAATTCCCAACAACCTACCAGTATCCTGGTAGATCAGGAATGGCAAACTTTGGCCCTCCAGGTGTTTTGGACTCCAACTCTCACAATTCCTAACAGCCTACCAGTGTCCTGATATATAAGGAATGGCAAACTTTGGCCCTCCAGGTGTTTTGGACTCCAACTCTCACAATTCCCAACAACCTACCAGTATCCTGGTAGATCAGGAATGGCAAACTTTGGCCCTCCAGGTGTTTTGGACTCCAACTCTCACAATTCCTAACAGCCTACCAGTGTCCTGATATATAAGGAATGGCAAACTTTGGCCCTCCAGGTGTTTTGGACTCCAACTCTCACAATTCCCAACAACCTACCAGTATCCTGGTAGATCAGGAATGGCAAACTTTGGCCCTCCAGGTGTTTTGGTCTCCAACTCCCACAATTCCTAACAACCTACCAGTATCCTGGTAGATCAGAAATGGCAAACTTTGGCCCTCCAGGTGTTTTGGACTCCAACTCCCACAATTCCTAACAATCCTGGTAGATCTAGAATGACAAACTTGGGCCCTCCAAGTGTTTTGGATTCCAACTCCCACAGTTCCTAAGAACCTACCGGTGTCCTGGTAGATCAGGCATGGGCAAACTTTGGCCCTCCGGGTATTTTGGATCCAACTCCTACCATTCCTAACAGTCTACCGATGTCCAGATAGATCAAAAATGGCAAACTTTGGCCCTCCAAGTGACTTCAACTCCCACAATTCCTAACAGCCTACTGGTGTCCAGATAGATCAAGCTTGGGCAAACTTTGGCCTTCCAGGTATTTTGGACTTCAACTCCCACAATTCCTAACAGCCTACCGGTGACCAGATAGATCAAGCTTGGGCAAACTTTGGCCCTCCAGGTATTTTGGACTTCAACTCCCACCATTCCTTACAGCCTACCTACCGCCTGTTAGGAATTGTGGGAGTTGAAGTCCAAAATACCCGGAGGGTCAAAGTTTGCCCATGCCTGATCTATCAGGACACCCTACCCTCATTGATCACAATCTCCCTTCTCCTTCTCCCGGGACTGGAGATCTCTTGGGAGAAGAGACTTGGGACTCAGGACATCCTGGAAAGAGAAAAGGGGTCTGTCTCCCATTTCCTATCCAGAAAGCGGGGGTTTGGATGCAATTTTCCCAGCAACCAGGAGGCATGCTTGTTTCCAGTTGACATGGGAGAAGAAAGAACCCTCCCCATCACCCACTTCCTTCCACGAAAGCAAAGCCCCAATAATAATGACTGTGAGGCTGGGGGGGGGGGGGAGCATCCTAGCTTATTGCAGACGTCTGGAAGAGGAGAGGGATGGATTGGACTCGCCTTTTGCCTCCCCCTGCCTCCCTTCTGCCTAATCCCCTATGTGTGCAATGCATAGGGGGGACCCAATGCATTGCACACATTCTCCTTCCTTCCACACATAGATGGCAAAAGGGTTTTATTTTGGGCCAGGGAAGGGGATTGTCGCTGTAGGAAAAAAAACCCCAAAAACACCGCGGGTGGGAGGAAGCCAGCAGGATCCCTTACAAGCCTGGGTCGATTTTGGGGTTGGGAAGAAGAAGGGATGGAGAGGAGGAAGAGGAGGAAGAGGAGGAAGAAAAGCCAAGCCGCTTCCAGCTTACCTTTCCTGCAAAGGTCGACCTCTTTCTTTAAAATATTTTCCCACCCTGTGATGGTGGAGAGTGTCTTGCGGGTTGTTGTCTCGGAGGGGTAAAAAAAAATATGAATAAATCTCAAACCCAAACTGGGAGGAGATGGGTTTGAATGGTAATAGAGATAGAGATCTATATGTTGAAACAGTTCCCAAGCGAGATCAGCCATAGACTTCGCCCCCCATGGCGAAATCAATCGAAGGCGTCCAAAATAAAGCTTCCCAGTCCTTGTCTTTTCCCCCAAATGAGATATATATTCAGGATAGATAGAGGGATGGATGGAGGTGGAAGGTCCAGCTGCAGTCCGAAAGCTTGCGCCTGGCTGGCTGGCTGGTTGTTTGGTGGAAGCTGCTGCTTGTATCCCTCCCTTTTCTCTTTCTCTCTCTTCTTCTCCTTCTTCTCCTCCTCTCCCTCGCTCTCTTATACGTCCAGCCCTCGGAGGGAGAGGCGAGACACAAACACACACCAACACACCAACCCAGAGGCAGCGAGGGAACCAGAGAGAGACAGAGAGAGCGAGCGAGCAAACCAGGCAGGTTACATGAATGGGAGGCAGGCGCTGCAAAGGGGAAAAAAAGCCCACGCGAACGCGCGCGCGCAGACACGCGTCCCCGGTCTGCACCATTCCCACGTTCGGGAGCGGGGGTGTCGGCCTGGGAAGGAGAGAGAGGCCGACCAAGCAACCCACCCACCCTTTGGCCAGGATTTTGGAGAGATTGCCAAACAGCCCCCTTCCCTTCTCACGCACCCACTCAAAGTCTGGTTTTGGAAGCGGAATCTGCGCGGTGTTGCCTCTCTATGAGGAATGGGTTGTTTGTAAGTTTGTCGGCCTGTATGGCCACGTTCCAGAAGCATTCTCTCCTGACGTTTCGCCCCCAACGACGGCAGGCATCCTCAGACCTCACAACCTCTAAATCAGTGTTTCCCAACCACTGTGACGCGGCACAGTAGTGTGCCGTGACGGACCTCCTGCTGTGCCGCGAGAAAAGCTCTCTGCCCCCCTTCCTCC
Organism: Anolis apletophallus; assembly: GCA_030556195.1. Taxonomy (NCBI): domain Eukaryota; kingdom Metazoa; phylum Chordata; class Lepidosauria; order Squamata; family Anolidae; genus Anolis; species Anolis apletophallus. Next base: position 163,402,897 of record JARBWK010000004.1, read on the forward strand.
CCCCCCCTCCTGCCGAACTCCTGCTGCTTGGGGAAGAAGGAGGAAGGGCCGGGCGGCGGCGAAGAAAAAGAAGAAGGGGCCGGGGCGCCGTCTCCTTCGGCCATTTCCCCAGCCAGCCTCCAATCCGCCATGACTCCCTCAGGGAGTATAACAGATAGTTATTGTGTAATTTAATTACACTTCACCCGTTCTGTAGTCCAGTGTTTCTCAACCAGTGTGCCGTGGCACACTAGTGTGCCGTGACGGACCTTCTGCTGTGCCGCGAGAAAGGCTCTCTGCCCCCCTTCCTCTCCCCCCCTGCCGAACTCCTGCTGCTTGGGGGAGGAGGAGGAAGGGCCGGGCGGTGGTGAAGGAAAAAGAAGAAGGGGCCGGGGCGCTGCCTCCTTTGGCTGTTTCCCCAGCCAGCCTCCAATCCGCCATGACTCCTGCCATGACTCTCGCCCCTCGCTCGCTGAAGCTGCATGGAGGAGGAGACCCGCCCACTGAAGCCCATCCACCACTCATGCTCCTCCTCTGTGGGAGAGCTGAAGCTGGGGAGGGGGCGGGGCATGGCGCGGCCTGGCTCCACCTCCTCCCCCTGGCTTCGGCATTCTCAGCAGCTGCTCCAGCCTTGAGGGGACAGTGCCAAGCCAACATTGTATTGGCTCTGCCACCGCTGGCTTGGCACTTCCCCCTCAAGGCTGGAGCAGCTGCTTGGAGAGCTGAAGCTGGGGGGAGGGGCAGGGCATGGCGTGGCATGGCTCCGCCCCCTCCCCCGGCTTCAGCACTCCCACCAGCTGCTCCCAGCAGGCCACCCCCCCCCAGCCGTTCTTTACTGTGTTAGAGTGCCATTTTGTGTCATTTTGGTTGGTGGTGTACCCCCGGATTTTTTTAATGTCAAAAGTGTGCCGCGGCTCAAAAAAGGTTGGGAAACACTGCTGTAGTCCACTGTCCCTGAGCGTGATTCTCGTCCCTCGCTCGCTGATGCCGCACAGAGGAGGAGCCCCGCCCACTGAAGCCCGTCCACCGCTCATGATCCTCTGTGGGAGAGCCGAAACTGGGAGAGGGGCGGGGCATGGCACAGCCTGGCTCCGCCCCCTCCCCGGCTTCGGCACTCCCAGCAGCTGCTCCAGCCTTGAGGGGGCAATGCCAAGCCAGTATTGTGCTGGCTCTGCCACCGCTGGCTTGGCACTGCCCCCTCAAGGCTGGAGAAGCTGCTGGGAGAGCTGAAGCCAGGGGGAGGGGAGCGGGGCATGGTGCGGACTGGCTCCTCCCCCAGCTTCAGCACTCCCAGCAGCTGCTCCCAGCAGGCCACCATCCCCCAGCTGTTATTTACTGTGTTAGAGTGTCATTTTGTGTCATTTTGGTTGGTGGTGTGCCCCCGGATTTTTTTAATGTTAAAAGTGTGCCGCGACTCAAAAAAGGTTGGGAAACACTGCTCTTTATAAACCCAATTTTCCCAGACCATTAAATGCTAACCCAGGTGGCCAATTGAAATATTCACACCTACCTCTAACAGAAAATAGGTTTTTTTTCTCCCACCCTAGACCTTCCACAGATATATAAACCCAATTTTCCTAGTTTCCAACAGACCTCACAACCCCTGAGGATGCCTGCCACAGATGCAGGTGAAACGTCAGGAGAGAATGCTTCTGGAACATGGCCAGACAGCCCGAAAAACTTACAGCAATCCAGTGATTCCGGCCATGAAAACCTACGACAATACATCTTTTGGGAATTCTTCTATTGCACACTTAGCTTCTTCGCTCCAGAGATTGAACTTTGGGCAAGTCGCACTCTCTCAGCCTCGGGATGCAACTATAATGTAGTGTGACACACATTTCTTTTTCAATAGCAGTTAAATTGGGGTGAGAGTTGGGCTGTGTCTTTAGCACAATGTCTGTCCAAGGCACAAACCCCATAACATTGAGCCATGGCAGTGAAAGTAATGCCAACCTGCAGCCATTCTACAGTGTGGATCAGACACGGGCAAACTTGGGCCCTCCAGGTGTTTTGTACTTCAACTCCCACAGATCCTAACAGCCTTGGGTCAAGTAAATAAAGAACAACACTCAAAAATAGGGGAATTCCAGACAAGAAGCAATCAGGGCCAGTTAATCACTTCCCAACAAAGGATTTCCCCAGGTGGTAAGAATCCAGACCCTGAAAACTGCTAGGCCATTAAATGTCAATCAAGGTTGCCAATTGAAAGATTCAGACCTATCTCAAACAGACAAGAGTTATTTCTCCCACCCTGGACATTATTCCACAGATATATAAACCCCCTTCTCTTAGTTTTCAACAGACCTCAAAACCTCTGAGGATGCCTGCCATAGATGCAGGTGAAACGTCAGGAGAGAATGCTTCTGGAACATAGCCATAGAGCCGGAAAAACTTACAAAAACCCAGTGATTCCTGCCATGAAAGCCTTCAATGATACATCTTTAAGGGATTCCTCTCTTGCACACAGCTTCACTCCAGAAATTGAACTTTGGGTAAGTCACACTCTCTCAGCCTTGGGGTGCTACTATAATGTGCTGTGACACACACACACACACACACACACACTTTTCAACTGCAGTTAAATTAGGTTAAGAAGAAAGGAAACACCCAGGGCCAACAATCACCTCCCAACAAAGGATTCTCCCAGACGGTAAGAAGTTAGACTCTGAAAACTGCTAGGTCATTAAATGCTAATCAAGGTGGGCAATTGAAATATTAGCACCTACCTCAAACAGACAAGAGTTCTGTCTCCCACCCTGGACATGCCATAGATATATAAACCTCCTTTTCCCTAGTTTCCAACAGATTTCACAATCTCTGAGAATGCCTGCCATAGATGTAGGCAAAACGTCAGGAGAGAATGCTTCAGGAACATGGCCATAAGGCCCGGAGAACTCACAACAACTGAGTTAAATTAGGGTCAGAGTTGGACGGTGTCTTTCACCTTCTGAGCAAAATGTCTGGCCTAACTACAAACCCCATAACATTATTTATTTATTTCAGGATTTTACCCCGCTCTTCTCAACCCCCGAGGGGGGACTCAGAGCGGCTTACAGTAAGGCACAATTCGATGCCCACACAGTAACAATATAAAACCCCAGAACCCTTCAACAATTAAAATACATTCAAATACATTCAAATACAATTGCATTAGCATCATACGCATTCATTCCAGATTAAAACAATGTTCTGCCCATAAAAGCATTGGCCCTATTCATCCACTTTCCATTAAAATCCCATCTAAAATGCTGCCTTGTGCTGGTGTGCAAACGCCTGGCCCCACAGCCAGGATTTTACTTTTTTCCTGAATGCCAGGAGGGATGAGGTGGATCGTACATCGATAGGGAGCGCATTCCACAGGCGGGGAGCCACCACTGAGAGGGCCCTCTCCCTCGCCCCCACCAGCCGCATTTGAGAAGTAGGCGGGAGCAAGAGTAGGGCCTCCCTGGATGATTTTAGATTGCAAGGTAGGACGTAGTGGCTGATGCGTTCGGACAAGTCAGCTGGGCCAGAACCGTATAGAGCTTTAAAGGTCAAAACCAGCACTTTGAATTGAGCTCGAATTGGACAGGCAGCCAGTGGAGCTGACACAACGGGGGGGGGGGGGGGTTATGCGCCTGTATGTAGCCCCAGTTAGTAATCTGGCTGCCGCCCACTGGACTAATTCCAATTTCCGAACTGTCTTCAAAGGCAGCCCCACATAGAGTGCATTGCAGTAATCTATTCGGGATGTGACCAGAGCGTGGACGACCATAGCCAGATCAGACTTCCCAAGGTATGGGCGCAGCTGGCACACGAGTCTTAACTGTGCAAAAGCTCCCCTGGCCACCGCCGAGACCTGGGCTCCCATAAGCCATGGCAGTTAAAGTAGTGCGAATATGCAGCCATTCTACAGTGTGGATCAGACATGGGCAAACTTGGGCCCTCCAGGTGTTTAGGACTTCAATTCCCACAATTCCTAACAGCCTCGGGCCTTTTCCTTTCCCCCTCAGTTGCTTAAGTGTTTGTTAGGAATGGTGGGAGGTGAAGTCCAAAACACCTGGAGGGCCCAAGTTTGCCCATACCTGGTTTAGATGTACCCTGAGTCCATGAAATTGCAGTTGGATTTCTAACTGGGGCTGGTTACAAGAAATGCATGATTGCTCCTATCTCACAAAACAACTCCCAGGATTCCACAGCATTGAGCCCTAGCATTTCAACTGGAGTCGAAGTGCGTACGTTCTACCTTGTGGGCGCATCCTAAGTCAAGTTTCCAAAGAACAACTCCACTTAGAGCACTTTGTCATCCAAACAACTACTAGACTCCAGGATAAGAGAAAGGGGACATCTGCAAATGGGCCCCTCTTGTGGCCAGAATGTGACTTTACAAAATGTGACTCGGCAGGATGTTAGCTTGAAGAGGGACTGAATATTTGGGCTACCAAAAGTCGAGTCCATCCCTGCAAACTCTGCAAGAGCCTGATGGCATCAATGCCTATGGGCTGGTGGTGGACCCTTCCCAAGGTTTAGTCCAGTCTTGGAATGAAACCTCCAGGTGCAGTATCTTAGGTAGCATTTCTACTGTTTCATCTGAAACCCAGGAGGGTATAGTGGGTTTGTGTTGCCAAGATAACTCCATGACAGGTTTGCCTTGGAGTTGCCAGAAGTCTAAAATGACTCAAAGGCACACAAAAAATTAACATGTGCAGAGGTTGTGATTGCTTCCCACCCATCCTTTGCCTGTCTGTGCTTGGTTTCTCTTTGTATAATACAACCAGCTTGGGGACCCAGCGGTGCCCAGGTTCTTTGAGAAAGGCATTGTGTGCCAAGGTTGGTTCCTATTAGATGTTTATGTGGCTTGCAGTGGTCTCAGGAACTTAGTGAAGGTACTGCAAGTTCCATTGGCCATGGTCCACCCCCCTCCAAACGGCACCAGGATGTAGAGTGGGTCATGGGGGCTCTGTGTGTCACATTTGGTCTTGATCATTCTTTGGATGAGGGTTGCAGCGGTCTCGGAAGGTGAGTGAAGGTATTTCAAGTCCCATCATCTGTGGTCCATCCTCCTTGAAACAGCACCAGGGTGTAGAGTGGGTAAAGGGGGCTCTGTGTGCTAATTTTGGTCTGTATTGGTCATTGGGTGAGGGTCACGTTGTGAAGTGGGCCATTGGGTCCCTGTGTGCCAAGTTTGGTCCTGATCCGTCACTGCTGTGGGCCGCAGTGTCTGGCTGCCTGAGGCCTTTCCTTTTCCCTCTGAGTCACCTTAGAATGTTGGAATGTGGATGGCCAATCGGAGTCCTTTATGCAAATACCTTTTCAGTGGCAACCAATCCTCACTGTCTGGGGCTGTAGAATGTTGGAATTCTGAGGCTGGCCAGTCAGAGTCCTTTAGGCAAAAAACCCCATAGTGGCAACCTATCAAAACGCTGTCGCATATTCCTTGGCACCTCCGCACCTCCCAGAAAATGAACATTCCATTTCCAACTGAAAAAAACCTGTCTTTTGGCTAACTCAAGCATTCAGTTGCATTCTGTTTTGCTGGCCAATCAGAGTCCTTTATGCAAATTGTCTCTCAGTGGCAACCAATGCCCTCTGTCTGGTGCCTTAGAGTGTCGGTGTTCTGAGCCTGGCCAATCAATGTCCTTTATGCAAATAATCCCACAGTGGCAACCAATCGAAAGGCTGGAACATATTCCTCCCTCCGTACCACCGCACCTCCGCACAGCTGCAAACACTGACTTTTATTATATACATAGATATAATACTAAAAATATATTATAATTATATATTTTATATTACATCTAATATTGCTAATAATACTACAGTATAATGTTATAGTACAATTTATTTATTTTTTATTTATTAAGCGTGCTTCTATGCCGCCACTCCCGGGGAGGCTCGGGGCGGCTCACAGGAGCCAAACAAGGCACAATAAAAACAATACAATGATTAAAACAGCAATTTAGCTAAAAACAGTACACTCAAATCATTTAAAACTGTGGTGCAACACGCTACCACAGAAGCACTTAAAACAGCGGCTGCACAGGTAAGACCTACAGGTCGAATGCCTGGCGGAAAAGATGGGTCTTGCAGGCCCGTCTAAATCCAAGCAAGTCCTGGATCGCACGTGTTTCTGCTGGGAGGGCATTCCACAGTGTGGGCGCGATGACAGAAAACGCCCTCCTGTGGGTTGAGGTCAGGCGTACGAGCCGCGCCAAGGGGACATCTAAGAGGAAGGCTCCCTCTGACCGCAGTGATCTCGTTGGGCAATAAGGGGAGAGAGGGTCCCTCAGGTACGTTGGCCCCAAGCCGTGTAAGGCCTTAAAGGTAAGAACCAACACTTTGAAGGTGATCCGGTGCTCAATAGGCAGCCAGTGCAGATCCTGCAAAACAGGTGTTATGTGACCGCCTGCTGGTGTATCAGACAGGAGTCGGGTGGCAGAGTTTTGCTCTAGCCTGAGCTTCCGGGTCACCGACAGAGGAAGGCCAACGTAGAGTGCGTTGCAGTAGTCCAGTCTCGAGATGACCGTGGCTTGGATCACCGTGGCCAGGTCGTTCCGGGATAGATAGGGGGCCAGCCGCCTCGCCTGTCTAAGATGGAAAAAAGCAGCCTTGCTGGCCATGGAGACCTGGGTCTCCATGGTCAGCTGGGAGTCCAAATGGACACCCAGGCTCTGAAGGTTGCAAGTTCGATTCCCGAGCTGGCTTGGACAACCAGCTGTGAGCCCTGCCCACTGTTCACCCAGCAGTTCGAAAACACCCCAGCTGTAAATAGATGAACTGGGAACCTGCCAAAAGCGGGGGAGGATTCTTTTCAGCAAGGACTTTACAACACCTGAATAAATAAAGACCGGCTGTTGGAAGGTGGAATGCAGAACAGAGGAACAGAGGCCCTCCGTCATCAGGATGAAGCAACAGCACCCCCTTGTGATGTAATGACGCACCCTGTGACACAGCCAGAAGAAAATCCTTCAAAAATTGTATGTGTTGTATTGTAACTGTACGTCTTCTGGCAGGGATTGTCTGCCGTATGTGTGATGTAATCCGGTCTGAGTCCCCTTCGGGGTGAGAAGAGCAGAATATAAATAAAGTGTATTATTATTATTATCATTGTCTATAGACACCTCCAAGGTCATGTGCTGTTACCTTCCTGCCAGAGTGGTATCTATTGGTCTACTCACATTTGAGTTTTTTTGAACTGCTAGATTGGCAGAAGCTGAGGCTAACAGCGGGAGCTCAACCCGCTCCCTGGATTGGAACCGGCGATGTTCTGGTCAGCAAGTTCAGCAGCTGAGTGGTTTAACCCACTGCGCCACCGGGGGCTCCAAATAGGGCAGGGGTGCTCATTAGGTAGATCGTGATCTACTGGTAGATCTCGAAGGGGTTCCTGGTAGATCTCGAAGGGCGTCCTGGTAGATCCCAGGCAGATCGCAGGCACAGTGTGTATGGCTCCCATGCCATTTGTGAGGAATGCTCAGGGGCTTATTATACTCACATTTAGTTGAATTCAGTCTTAAAATGTATTACATGGCTCTCACTGAAATAAATTTCCTAATATTTTGCTTTTATGGCTTTCTGAGTAGTGGGTAGGTAGATCTTTGGGTCTTGGTTGTTTTTTAAGTAGCTCGCATGCTGGAAAAGTGTGAGCACCCCTGAGATAGGGACTAGGCATTATCAAAAGCTTGTTTGAACAATCAAGGTCTTCAGGTCCCTATGGAAGAAGGACAGTGTGGGGGGCCTGCCTAATCTCCTTAGGGAGGGTACTTCAAAGCTGGGAAGTCACCAACAAGAAGGCTCTCTCCCTCGTCCCCACCAACTGCACTTGTGATGGTGGTGAGACCGAGAGGAGGGCCTCACCAGCAGATGTTAGAGCCCATGCCAGTTCATGTGGGGGGGCTCGGCCCAAACTGTTTAGGGCTTTATAGATAATAGCCTGCATTTTGAATTGGGACCAGAAATTTATCGGCAGCCAATTGTGCTGTTTTAGTAGCGGCATCATGTGCTCCCTATAGCTAGCTCCAGTTAGTAGCCTGGCTGCTGATCTTTGCACCACAGGGTGAGGGAACACTGTACATGATACGATAGTTTCTCTTCATATATGAAGATTGTTAGTTTTAACTAAACCAGGGCTGTCCAACTGCTGGCCCTGCAGGTGTTTTGGACTTCAAATCCCAGAAATCCTAACAGCTGGTAAACTGGCTAGGATTTCTGGGAGTTGAAGTCCAAAACACCTGCAGGGCCGGCAGTTGGACAGCCCTGAACTAAACCGTTTGCTGAACCAGGTTGAACCTTTTTTTCCTTTTGGTGGCATAGGGATTTTTGTTTCCACATTAATCCATCCTTTGGTCCCATGATTTCTGTTAAATAATAAGTGCCCAAGAATTTAATGACTTCAGCGAGGCATACCTGTACAGTAGACTCTCAAGTTTCGTGGGGATTAGGGGTGCAGGAACCCCCAAAAAGTGGGGAAATAATGAACTGGCCGTGCTTCTAGATGTCAAGAAGGCCAACAATGAGGCTTCCTTCTAAATGATCAAGTCCTCTAATTGCACCACTGTCAATTAAACCTGGTTAATGGGGTGCGGAAGAGTAGGTTAATCAGTTTTACTCAGTGAAAGGTTGCAACCCTGTCTATAATCTGAAACAGACAATGGGAAGCAGAGAAGGTGGAGGGAAAGATGACAGAAGAGAAGGACAAACATAAGCAAGGCAGTCGTTTTCTCAGAAGATGATAGGGGGGCCCCAACCCTATTCTAATAGCTTGTCTTTATAACTTGCATTGTAAATTACATAGTTGGAATTAGGGGTTTAAACAGGCAGGATGCACCCTACACAAACTACATTAAGTAAATGGGCGAATCACTGGGGGGAGATGGGAGATTTTGTTTTATTTTATTTTATGAAACTAAATTTTCTGAATACATGTCTCCACAGATTATGCTAGGAAAGATGGGGGGGGGGGGAACCCTGCCAGATGTTGGGATTATCATTTGGAAGGATTTTCGTGGCTGCTGCTGTTGTTTATTGATATTGAGGCTGCATATTAAAGGGAAGGCATTTTTTCCTCTCACTTTTTAATATTTGCAAAAATTTCTGCAGAGCCACAAGGGATCAAAAAAGGGCATCAGACTGAACAATGGGAGAACCTAATGGCAAAGCAAATTTCTTCCTGTTGAGATTAAGCCCTGTCATTGATGTTGGGTGCTGACTACAATCATAGAGTAAACATTCAAAACGGGGCTTGCATAACCTACTTTTGAACGGCCATCTGTTAGGAGAGCTTTGATTGTATATTCCTACATGGCAGAATGAGACTGGATGGTCCTTATAGTCTCTTCCAAATCTGTAGCTCTATAACCAAGAAATAACAGAATGGTGGGATCCTGCAAGTAAGCCAATTCAAACACTACAGGGAATATTCCAGCCTCCCCATTGCTCCCCCACTGGACAATGTGTCAGTCTAACTTGGATTTACTTTTCTTTTGGCCAATAAAGCTTAGAAAAATCACCATGTTATATTACAACAGAGTATTTTCTATTCTGTTCTGATCAGAACTCTCCCAAAATCTTTGTTGTTGTTTGTTCGTTCAGTTGCTTCTGACTCTTTGTGTCCTCAAGGACCAACCCACACCAGAGCTACCTGTCGTCCGTCACCACCCCCAGCTCCTTCAGAGTCAAGCCAGTCACTTCAAGGATAACATCCATACATCTTGCCCTTGGTCGGTCCCTCTTCCTTTTTCCTTCAATTTTCCCCAGCATCATTGTCTTCATTAAGCTTTCTTGTCTTCTCATGATGTGGCCAAAGTACTTCATCTTTGCCTCTAATATCCTTCCCTCCAATGAGTAGTCGGGCTTTCTTTCCTGGAGGATAGACTGGTTGGATCTTCTTGCGATCCAAGGCACTCTCAGAATTTTCCTCCAACACCACAGTTCAAAAGCATCTACCTTAGCTCAGCCTTCCTCATGGTCCAGTTCTCACATCCGTAGGTTATTACAAAGAAAACCATTGCTTTAACTATGCAGATCTTCGCTGCCAGTATGATGTCTCTATTCTTCACTATTTTATTTATTTATATGTATTTATTGCTTGCTTTTATATACCGCTCCTTCCAGCAGGCTCAGGGCAGTTTACATAAAATCAGTTACTAAAAACAGCAACATTTCAATTTAATAACAACAACAATATAAAACAGCACATAACAATCCACATAGGACTCAGGATTTGAGGAATTTCCTCAGGAGCCATTTAGGTTAAAGGCCTGCCTGAAAAGGCTCATTTTACAGGCTCTCCGGAATGGGCCCAATTCCTTGATGGCACAGACTTCTTAAGGCATTGAGTTCCTTAGCGACGGCGCCGCTACAGAAAAGGCTCTTGATCTGGTTGTAGACAAGCGGGAGGAGTGCATGGATGGAACTACTAGGAAATTTTGTTCTTCCGAATGTAGTGATCTCGGGGGAATATATGGGGTGAGGCGGTCCCTCAGATACACCAGCCCTAGACCATACAAGGCCTTAAAGGTCAACACCAACACCTTGAAAACAATCCGGTACTCTATTGGTAGCCAGTGCAGTTGCTGCAGAATGGGCGTGATGTGCTCTCGTGCGGGTGCTCCCACCAACAGTCGAGCAGCAGCATTCTGCACTAGCTGAGTTTCCGGATTGATGACAAAGGAAGGCCAATGTAGAGGGCGTTACAGTAGTCCAGTCTCGAGATGACTGTTGCCTGGATCACCGTGGCCAGGTCGCTTCTGGGTAGATAGGGAGCCAGCCGCCTAGCCTGGTGTAGATGGAAAAACGCGGTCCTACATACCATGGAGATTTGCACCTCCATTGATAGCAACGGGTCTAAGTGGACCCCCAGGCTTTTTACTGAAGACGACGGGCTTAAGAGCTTGCTATCCAGGCTAGGCAGCGCCCAGGGCGAGCCAGCCATAGGATCTCCGTCTTCGACGGATTCACCTTCAACTGGCTGGCACACAGCCATCCAGTCACGGCTTCTAGGCATCGATGGAAACAATCGGGTACGGTATCCGGCCTGCCATCAATTCTCAGCACCAGCTGGGTGTCATCAGCATACTGATGACACTCCAGACCAAAGTCGTGGACCAGCCGAGCCAGTGGGCGCACGTAGATATTAAACAATAAAGGGGAAAGGATGGCGCCCTGGGGGACCCCACAACTTAAAGGGAGTCTCCCAGACACCACCCCTCCCTCCTCCAGACGTTGTCCCTGATCTTGGAGAATGGAGGCCACCCATTTAAGGGCAGTCCCCCGAACTCCCATCACGGCTAAACAGTGGATCAATAGTGCATTATCTACCGTGTCAAAGGCTGCTGTGAGATCTGACTGGTCATTGCTCTCCTCCCAAGAAGTGAACTTCTGATTTCCTGGCTGCAGTCTGTGTCTGCAGTCATCTTTGCACCTAGAAATACAAAGTCTGTCACTGCCTCCATGTTTTCTCCCTCTATTTGCCAGTTATCAATCAGTCCGGTTGCCAGAATCTTGGTTTTTTAGATGTTTAATGCAACCCAGCTTTTGCACTTTCTTCTTTCACCTTGGTTAGGAGGCTCCTCGGCTCCTCTTTGCTTTTGGCCATCAAAGTGGTATCATCTGCATATCTAAGGTTGTTAATGTTTCTTCCAGCAATTTTAACCTCAGCGTTGCATTCATCAGGCCCTGCACATTGCATGATGTGTTCTGCATACAAGTTGAATAGTTTGGGTGAGAGTATACAACCTTGCCGTATGCCTTTCCCAATCTCAATACTGTGTTTAATTCAAGGCACCAAAGTTCAAAACTTAGTCACAGAGTTGGCTGTCCATCTGATCTGCATTCTGCCATGTAGGAATACACAATCAATAAAAAACCTCCAGAGAAGGAGACTCTACCTCACTCCCAGGCAGCATAGTCCACTGTTGAACAGCTCTTACCATCAGGTTCTTCCTATTGTTTAGGTGGAATCTATTTTTCTTGGTTTGAATCAGTCTTTGGAGCAGAAAAAAACAAGCCTGCTCATTCTTCCATATGACATCTTTCACATTTTTAATTGTGTCTATTAGTTCCCCTCTTGACCTTCTCTTCTTCAGACATACCCAACTCCCTAGGCTACTATTCATAGGGCTTGGCTTCCAAACCTTTGACTAATTTAATTGCCCTTCTCTGGTAACTCTTCAGTTTGTCAAAATTTTTCCTGAATTGTCATGGCCAAGACAGGACAACAAGCAAAAAACAACTGGTGGCCAAGATGGTCAATTGTCTGAAAACCAAGTCTACGAGGAATGGTTAAAGAAACTAGTTCAGAGAGGGATAACTATATGGAGAGGTGACATGATGATGTGGTTGGCCACTGTGACAACCAGGCCATCTAACCTACTTTTCACGATTATTGTGATATGACAGTTCCAAGTGCCAATTTCATTCAGTTTAGCTGTTTGGGGAATGACACAAAAACGTTGAAATGGATGAATGCATGAATGATCCACCAAAACTCATTGTCTGTTATTTTGAATCTTTATATTGGATTATTCTTATTTTTATGGCAAAATTCTTTCTAAGAGTTTTTTTTAAAATGTTTTTAAAGAATTGAACAGTTGCAAGAGGAACAAAAGGTGTTCTCTCAAAGAAATCCATCTGACTTCTTGTCACCTGCTTATTTTATTTTATTTTGTCATATTTCTATACCGCCCCTCTCAGCCCGAAGGCGACTTGGGCCGGTTTACACAAGGCAGTCTTTGCCCTTCAATCAAAAACATGAGTAACAAACCAAACAATGACCATATAACACACCAATTAGCAATTAAAACATACAATTACAGTCTCAGCGTCATGTTGAAATCACTTTCCGTCACATCGTCGTCATTCCATATATCTAATTAAACCGTTATATTTCATCAGCAAATGCCTGCTCAAACAGCCAGGTCTTGACTTTCTTGTGAAATGTCAGGAGGGAGGGGGCTGATCTGATGTCTCTAGAGAGGGCGTTCCAAAGCTGAGGAGCCACCAGTGAAAAGGCCCTGTCTCTTGTCCCTGCCAATCGTGCCTGCGAAGAAGGTGGGACCGAGAGCAGAGCCTCTCTGGATGATCTTAAACATCTCGATGGTTCATAGGGAGAGATGCGTTTGAACAGGTAAGTAGGACCCGAACCGTTTAGGGCTTTAAAGGCTAAAGCCAGCACTTTGAATTGTGCCCAGTAGCAAACTGGCAGCCAGTGGTGCTGGCACAACAGGGGAGTTGTACGCTCTCTGAATGCCGCTCCTGTTATCAACCTGGCTGCTGTCCGTTGGACTAGTTGCAGCTTCCAAACAGTCTTCAAAGGCAACCCCATGTAGAGAGTGTTGCAGTAATCTATACGGGATGTAACCAGAGCATGGGCCACCTTGGCCAAGTCAGACTTCCCAAGGTACGGGCGCAGCTGGCTTATCCAGCTGTTGATGAGTGGACCAGATATCCTTTGAAAAAACAGTTAGACCTCCTTATTTAAGGGTTTAACTTTAAGAACATAAGAACATAAGAACATAAGAAGAGCCATGCTGAATCGGGCCTCAGCCCATCTAGTCCAGCATTCTGTGTCACACAGTGGCCCACTAGTTGTACACGGGGATCTCTAGCAGAAAGGAGGGCAAAACCCTCAACTGCTCCCGACCCCCCACAACCAGTACCCGGGGAAAATCCTGCCTGCCTCCATCAACACAGAGGTGGCACTTGGATGTCCATTTCAGTAGCTACTGATTCCCTTGGTATCTAGTAAATTTGGTATTTAGTAAATTTGGTTATCCACGGATTTGATAATATGTTCTCTCAAAGAATCTCTACGTTGCTCAACATGGTTCTAGGGTCAACATTCACCAAATGTTGACTGTAGAGTCATTTTATTTATTTATTTATTTAAAACATTTATATTCCACCCTTCTCACCTCGAAGGGGACTCAGGGCAGAGCACAGCATATATATGGCAAACATTCAATGCCAGAACAAGAAATCCTTATATGCATACATAAACATTAAAACATTTGTCGCAATATTAAAATACACTGTTTAAAATAAATACCTAGAATAGCTTTCCCTTGAGAAGTTGACTATAGAGTCATTTTGGAGAACATAGAGATTTCTAGAGAGATGGTCTCGCAGGGAAAAAGACCCCCTACCGCAGCATTTCTCAATCTGGGGGTCAAGACCCCGGGGGGGGGGGGTCGTGAAGGGGTGTCAGAGAGGTCACCAAAGACCATAAGAAAGCACAGTATTTTCTGTTGGTCATGGGGGTTCTGTGTGGGAAGTTTGACCCAATTCTATCGTTAGTGGGGTTCAGAATGCTCTTTGGTTGTATGTGAACTATAAATCTCAGTGACTACAACTACAAAATGTCAAGGACTCTTTTCCCCAAACTCCACCAGTGTTCACATTTGGGCATATTGAGTATTTGTGCCAAGTTTGGTCCAGATCCATCATTGTTTGAGTCCACAGTGCTCTCTGGATATAGGTGAACTACAACTCCAAAACTCAAGGTCAATGCCCACCAAACCCTTTGAGTGCTTTCTGTTGGTCATGGGAGTTCTGTGTGCCAAGATTGGTTCAATTCTATCATTGGTGGAGTTCAGAATGCTCTTTGATTGTAGGTGAACAATACATCCCAGCAACTACAACTCCCAAATAACAAAATCAATCTCCCCCCTCCCCAACTTCACCAGTATTCAAATTTGGGTGTATCAGGTATTGTGCCAAATTTGGTCCAGTGAATGAAAATGCATCCTCCATATCAGATATTTACATTATTATTCATAACAGTAGGAAAATTATGTTATGAAGTAGCAATGAAAACAATGTTATGGTTGAGGGGTCACCACAACATGAGGAACTTTATTACCGGGCCATGGCATTAGGAAAGTTGAGAACCACTGCTCTACCTATATGGGAGTTCTGTGCCCCTGATCTCCAAGAAAGTGGAGGACCTATTGGAAAATACTGGAAGATGTGGAAATTACATTATTGGCATGCACGGAAAGATGGGTGACAACCCATTCCACATGGTAGTGGTATGTTGCAGACTTCGAACACATCCCAACGCTTGTAAGAGAGAGCCACACTGTTTTTGAAAGAAAATTTCTAACATAGAATTTATGTCATCTTGTCTTATATTTTCCCTAATTGCAATATAGTACAACACAGCTAGAAGTTGGGCCACCAAAGCCTGTGTCCTACAGATGCTCTGGACCACTTCCCAGAACCTTCCAACATCATAGTCAACCATCAGTGATAGGAGTAAATTAAAATCAATTAAGTAATCAATTAAGTTAGAAAATTTTGATGTGAGTGGGGAGGAGGGGTGACATAATTAAATTTATTTTTTAACTTAATTGAATGACCTAAGTTGGACTTTTCAGCATTAACCTACTTCCCAAATTAAGTTATTAATTAAGTTATTAATTAATTAAATGAGAGGGTGTGCTAAAAATCAACAAATTTTACATTTCCCAACTGGTTTTTTAGTAAATGCAATTAGCTATAGGAATCTTTGTTTATTTTTTCCCGTTATTAGAGTATGATAATTTTGGTAGGAAGGACAACTTGGAAGGGGGTGGTTTTCTTAACATGCAGGTGGTCTTTCTGTGGTCTACACTGTACATTACCTAGATGGACCTCATGCTTACTAGGAAATGAGATTTTGAAGCTTATATACCTGGGATGTTTTTTGAGATTCGCACAGGCATCAGCAAGCTTAAAAAAAGAGGAGGTTGTAGAAAATGGAGGCAACAAAGGAGAACACGCAAATAGCTTACTGACAGGGTCAGGCATGTAGCCAGGGGGCTAAGTGGGCTTCAGCCCCCCAAATTCTCAGGGTGGTCCGCGAAAAGGCCTTACTGGTACATTATTTAAACTGTTATATTTATTAATATCATGATCTGATCACCATGCTCATTATATCTCACATTCATGGGGTTATTGGGATAACAATACAAAAGGTTTGCTAGGGTAGACCCTCTTCCACCCAGTCTCAGCCCCCCCCCCCGAACCAAACTCAGCCCCCCCCCAAACAAAATCCTGGCTACGGCCCTGGACAGAGTGGATGAGAAATGGGGTTTTCAAAAACTCTTGTAGCTTTTTCATCTCTCCCAAGTTCAAGACAGCGAGTGTGTCTATACCAGGGGTCCTCAAATTAAGGCCTGAGAGCTGGATACGGCCCTCCAAGGTCATTTACCTGGCCCTCACTCAGGGTCAACCTAAGTCTGAAATGACTTGAAAGCATACAACAACAACAACAACAACAACAACAACAACAACAACAGCAGCAACAATCCTATCTCATCAGCCAAAGGCAGGCCCACACTTCCCACTGAAATACTAAGTTTATATTTGTTAAAACTTCATTTTAATTATTTTATTGTTTTTAAGATGTGTGCAGTGTGCATAGGAATTCATTCATTATTTTTTTCAAATTATAATCCGGCCCTCCAACAGTTTGCGGGACTGTGACCTGGCCCTCTGTTTAAACCGTTTGAGGACCCCTGGTCTATACTGAAGAATTAATGCAGTTTGACACCACTAAGAACATAAGAACATAAGAAGAGCCATGCTGAATCGGACCTCAGCCCATCTAGTCCAGCATTCTGTATCACACAGTGGCCCACCAGTTGTACACGGGGATCTCGAGCAGAAGGGAGGGCAAAACCCTGACCTGCTCCCGACCCCCCACAACCAGTACCCAGGGAAATCCTGCCTACCTCAACCAACTCCGAGGTGGCACTTGAATGTCCTTTTCAGTAACTACCGATACACTTGGTATCCATCTGTCTAATCCTGCCTTGAAGCTATCCAGGCTGACCGCTGTCACAACCTCTTCTGGAAGTGAGTTCCATAACCCAATGACCCTCTGGGTGAAGAAATATTTCCCTTTATTAGTCCTAATTTTCCTACCTTGGAGCTTCAGGGAGTGCCCTCTAGTCCTAGTGTTTTGTGACAAAGAAAATAGTTTTTCTTTATTCACCTTTTCTATCCCATGCATGATTTTATACACTTCGATCAAGTCACCTCTTAAACGCCGTCTTTCAAGGCTGAAAAGACCAAGGCGTTGCAACCTGATTTCATAAGGGAGCTGCTCCATCCCTTGGATCATTTTTGTTGCCCTTCTTTGTACCTTTTCCAGTTCCGTTATATCCTTCTTGAGGTGCGGTGACCAGAATTGTACACAGTACTCCAGATGTGGCCTCACCATAGATTTGTAGAGAGGCAATACAACATTTGCCGACCTATTTTCGATTCCCTTCCTGATCATGCCAAGCATAGAATTTGCTTTTTTCACTGCTGCAGCGCACTGGGTTGACATCTTCATTGAGCTGTCCACCAAAACCCCAAGATCCCTTTCCTGGTTTGTCTCAGAAAGCTTTGACCCCATCAATTTGTAGGTGTAGTCAAAGCTTTCCAGTGTCAACCCAGTGCACTTTAACTGCCCACTTTAAAGCGCTTTAACAACCCACTTTAACAACCCACTTTAACTGCCCACTTTAAAGCGCTTTAACAACCCACTTTAACAACCCACTTTAACTGCCATGATTCAATATTATGAAATTATAGTTTAATAAAGTTTGTAGCTTTCTCTGCCAAATCAACTTCACCAAATGACAATTCCCATAATTCCACAGCACTGAACCATGGCAGTTCAAGTGGTGTCAAACTGCATCAATCCTACAGTGTAGGATTGATTACAATCCTGAGGGCAGGGGACCTTTTTTTTTGACCTGTAAAGCACCACGTGCAATGATTATGTAAATTTGTAAGTTACTACATAATAATAATAATAGTTGGAATGCTTGAATCCCCTTCAGTCAACATTCCTATTTCTATCACAGGATTCTGGGAGTTCAAGATATCTAGAGGGGAAATGAGGTTAAATTCATTTTCGAAGATATTTGCTTTCTTTTGGATCCCACCATGCATGAAGGTATGTGCAAAGTAGCGAATTTAAAAGATGTTATTGTTGTTTGCCCCATGCATGGTTGAAACATGCCAAAATCTACTTTGAGATGGGCATTGTTGTTAGGGGACCAAAAACCAGGATCCCCGATTAGCTCAGTGAATGTAGCTCATCTATACTGGCAACGTAGTAAAAAAGTAAAGGTTTCCCCTGAAATTAAGTCTAGTCGTATCCAGTAGGGGTGGTTGATCCATGAAAAATTTGATTCTAAACTCGGTTGGGGGGGGATTCATTTTTTGGTGCGTTATAGAAAATAATACAATTTTAAAAAAATAAATTTCGTGATTGAAACGTTATTAATAACGAATTTTTGTTTTTATTCATTATGCCAGCTGGGAGGCTAGAACGGAGGGCTTGCTCTCCCTTCTTCCCTCCCTGCCCCTCCCAGCTGACAGGCATCGCGCACTTCCCCCCTTCCCCTGGATGGGGATAACCCACGTTTTTCCCATCTAGGGAAGGAGGAGGGCAGGTTCGTCTGCCCTCCTCCTTCCCTGGATGGGAAAAACGGACGAAGGAAGGAGAGGGATGTTTTGGCCTTCAGCTCCCAGAAATCCTAACAGCTGGTGAACTGGCTGGGATTTCTGGGAGTTGTAGGCCAAATACGACCTAATAACGTGACCTTTAGAAAAAATGGCGGCCGGATTCGGTTTTGAAATTTCTCTTCCGGGTTGGACCCCGGGGGTCGATATATGATAGAAATAATTTCAAATACGAAAAATAACGGATTTCAAAGTAATTTAAACCGGAGATATCCAGCCCTAGTGTCCAGCTCTGGGGGATGGTTCTCATCTCCATTTCTAAGCCGAAGAGCTGGCATTGTCCGTAGACATCTCCAAGGTCATGTGGCTGGCATGACTGCATGGAGTGCTGTTACCTTCCCACCAAGACTGTACCTATTATTCTACTCACATCTACATGTTTTCCAACTGCTAGGTTGGCAGAAGCTGAACCTTACAGCAGGAGCTCACCCCACTTCTCGGATTCGAACCACCAAACGTTTGGTCAGTAAGTTCAGCAGCTCAGTGGTTTAACCTGCTGTGCCACCAAGGGGCCCAACTGGCAATATATACTGGAACTAATCCAGAGAGGGGCATTCTATTTCAACAGGGGTCCACACAGTAAGCCACTAAGTCAGTTCAGCAGATAGTAGCTACTATTTGCATTGCATGGCACTGAGCCAGCCCAGTGGTGGGAAGGAGTCTACATGGCCCAACAGCATGACCACTCTTACCATTCCAGTCATGTTGATGGCATAGCAATGACCACTAGGTGTGAATCTGCTGGTAGTCATCATTTGTCTCATGTGATGTGGGTTGGAGTGCCAAAAAGATATATGAGAAGGCCGGTGGAAGGAGGAATCACCTCCATCTTTCCCCACTCCCTTCTCCAATCACTGTGGTTCTCTGACCAGCATCATTACATGCAACAAGTGACAACCACTAGCAATTTCATGCCTAGTGTTTGTCACTAAGTTGAGGACATGATGGGGACATTAAGTTTCATCTCCTTTCTCTGGGCTGCCTGAGTTGGCCATGTAAACAGTCAGGGCTGGTTCTGAATTAGAACAGTATATACTGCCTCAAAGTGAAGGGGAACTCCAGAGCTTCAAGGAAGCTTTGGGGCATCTCTCAATTGTATTAAATTTATTTTAATTTTATTTAAGCTAGCTGGCATTCTCCCCCCCCCCCCCCGCCAGATGTTTGACAGGAAGTTGCTGCCAACTGTGAGAGAAATAGGGTTGAAGACTGTGAAAGCCACTCTGCATAGCTATCAGCCTCCTCCCGTAGACCCAAATCAGGGGAAAGCTTCATGAGAACCACCATTCCTCTTAATGTTTTCCCAGCAACAGCAAGAATATTCCTCTGGGAAGCTAAATCAGGAAATCCCAACTGGATGGCCCCCCATGAGGGTCTGCCTTAAGGGACAAACAAGAATGGGGAATTTGGAAGCCCCTGAAGAGACTCAGAAGTGAAGTTGGCAGATCAAAAGATAACCTGGCTAAATGGCACTACCTAGAAGAATCCTCCACTTTGTGCGACTGTGGAGAAGAACAAACAACTCAGCATCTGTATGCTTGCCCATAATGACCTGCCTCATGCACAGAGGAAGAAGTGTTTAAAGATACAGACAATGCAGTCGCTGTTGCCCGTTTTTGGTCTAAAATTATTTAGTCGCTTGTGTTCCTTCTATTTTATCAGTTTTATACTAATTTATTTATGCCAGTGATTTTCAACCTTTTTTGAGCCACGCCACATTTTTTACATTTACAAAATCCTGGGGCACACCACCAACCAAAATGACACAAAATGACACTGTCATTTTACTAACTGTCACCCTACCCCTCGTGACACCGCTGCTTCCACCAAACCCCCCTCCCGCCCCTCCCCGGGAGGCCCACGTGCAGGAGGCCCGTCACCGTCTTGCGGGGGAGGGCTGCGCTGAGTGGCCGAAGCACATTTGGGCTCGGCTGAGCAGGACGAATAGAAATTGAGCACACGGGGTGGCTCCGAGCCTCGCAACCCCCAGCTCTCCGTCCCGTAGGAGTTCAGCCCCCCATGAGTGCTTCTCCCCGCATGTCTTTTCAGCTTCCCTGCTGTTGCCTGGGGGCCAGATCGGGAAGGAACCAAGCTGGGCTGTGGAGCTGTGCATCCTGGCCTCTGCTCTGCAGTGAACCCAGAGCCCAGTGTCACGATGCACGGACTTGACCGGCCCCTTAATCACACACAGAGAGACGGACTGAAGGCTAACTACTTTATTGAATATAAAAACAGTTCAAAAGGAATATTGTCCATAAAAATAGCAAAAGCAAATCCAAAGGCAAAAAGCAATCAATTGTCCAAAAACAGCTTGGTAAAGAATCCAAAAGACTTGGCAAAGCTCCGCACGGCAATGCGGAATCAGGAACAAGGCAAGGTACAAGATGCAAGGCAAGACTTGGTAGGCCACTAGCCAACTTAGCTCCGGGGACCAGCTTCGCTTCACGTCTGCTCAGAAGAGACGTGGCCGAAGTACTTAGGATTCGTTCCCACGGATCCTATACTTAATCTTTCGGCCGAGGTCCCCGACGCTCTAGGCTTCGTCGTCTCCAATCTCTGCTGACAGACCTCGGCCTGTCTAGGCTATGGTACCATCCCCTCCTGCTAGTCTCGATGCTTCGTCTCCTATCAAAGGTTCGGCCTTGCCTCCCAGCACCTGGGTCTCTATCTCCATGAGAGCTCTCCTCCCTAGATTCTTCCCAGCCGCTCTCTTCCATGTTTTCACTCACAGGATCCTGTGAACCTCTCCCCCCCGGCCGTTCATAAGTTTTGCTATCACTGCTTTCCATTTGCACCTGGTTATCTGTCTCGTCGTAAGGGTCAAGCCAACCTTCCTCCCAAGCCAAGCTTTCTGTGGGAGAAGGAGGCCCAGTGATGGGAAATTCTCCTTCTGCTAATCCTTCTAAATCCTCTTCAGAAGCTAACTCTGCTGCTGCAGGCCCCAATGCCAATGGGACCCCCGGTCCTGGCCCCTGCCCCCCAGGCACAAACGAGAACTGCTGTGCTACACCCAGCCAGGAGAGGCCAGGAGATCAGGGGTTGCTCCCCTTCCCTGGTGCGGAGGGACTAGAGGTCAGAAAGCCTCGCCTCGAGCCTCCGGGAGTGGGGTCGGATGGGGGCAGCTCCCACGGACTCCTCCTCCCTCTCCTCCTCCTTGCTGCTGGAGGGGAGGAGGGCAGAACAGTGCCCAGGAGCCAGGAAGCAGGAGGAGCCACAGCCCGGCCAGGTAGCCCTTGGCACGCAGAGGGAGGGAAGGAAGGAAGGGAAGGAGAGAGAGAGAGGAGGAAGGGAGGAAAGTTCTGGACGCCGAGGGCTCTCCCTGACTGCAGCCAGGCTGGCTGGCATTGCTGCTTTGGCCAGGAAAGCCTAATTTCCGCTGCCTGAAGTTTCCTGCTATGCTCTCTCTCTCTCTCTCTCTCTCTCTCTCTCTCTCTCTCTCTCTCTCTCCACTGTAATTTCCCACGGCATACCTGATGATCGCTCATGGCACACTGGTTGGGAAACACTGATTTATGAAATGCTTTTGACACAAAATAAAATGTAATGTTAGACAAAACCATGTTAATTGGCCTTTCAGGGTTTTAGGAAAAAATTGTCTTGTGCACCATTTTCATGGTGTACGTCCACTCACTACTGTCCTGTCTGGTAATTCCTAGAAAAAGGCACATGATTATTTTCACTGGCGGCGTGAAAGTACTAATCCTTTTAACATCAACATGTGCAGATTTATTTATATGTAATTCTAGGTTTTGTTTCATTATGGGATAGGAGCAACAGGCCAAACAGCCAAAATGGCTGCCTCTCGTGGCTGCTTTTCCTTTCATGTAGAAAGATACTCATATGGATATGCCGCGCAAGTCGTTTGCAAATGAAACTGAAGCTGTGTAACTCCTGCATTCTGCATTCAGCACGAAATGCAGTCAGTACTAAATCAATGTTTAACAATCAATAAATATTAGTATAATAAATAACAGCATGCTCTTGAAGTGGAGGATTTTGCTAAGCCAAGTTAGCACTGAAGTGCCAACATTTCATAGCTTCAGAATAGCTGACACTCTCAATGATGGCCAATCATTTTGGCAAGTGTGCGGTAAACAAAGTCCAAAGTATGAGATAATGCCCCTTTCAAGCATACTAGATAATATGTGTGAGATCTTTGCCAAACTTCAAAAATTGGGGTTGGGGATAAATGCGTTAATACAAGAAAGTTTATTGATGCCCCACCAACTCATTTCTACCTCAATCCTTATGCTTGAAAATAGTGATGGTATTATTATTATTACTGCATCACTCTACTACTTTTATTTGCATTCAATCTTTTCCCCAAAACTGGGATTCAGTTTTAAAAGGAACAAAACAGTACAACTCCCATACCTATAAGACCAGAAATCACAGTTTCATATATTTACATCTGAAAAAAATGTGTCTTCTCAAGGCATTTTTAGATCTTTCAGCACAACTCTGTGGTATTCTTGGGCTGGAAATCCTTCATTTCAATGAGTTTTGAGATTATTTGTGGTTTCATGTATCCATACAAAGTCCAAAAAATGTTTTCCCTGCAAATATGGTGATTGTACAGTACAACTAAAGCAAACACTAAAGTAAAATTCAAGTAATTGCAATATTAAAACAATTTAGACGTACAGTGACATCAGGGCTTGGAATTCTCCACCTCTTCCTCATTGTTAATCTAAAGTTGTATTTGTGTGTGTATACACACATGTATGTACACAGTATTTTTTCCCTCTTCAAACAAAATTCACCACTAATGTAACTGCAAAATTTCTTTTAAAAACATGGAGCAGTAGAACTGCAGGAAGGCAGCATTACAAAGGCACACGGAAGTATGCTATTGTGCATGGTGGTATGAATCCACTGTCGCTGCTTGCATGACTGCCATGTAATAGTAACTTAGACAGTACCTTTATTGCGGTAACTCCCACAATACAGAAGGGGCTGTCCAGACAACATTCTGGACAGTCCCAACTTAATTCTCTACAAACCTGGTTTGTAGTAGTAGTAATATTATTATTATTATTATTATTATACACTTTATTTATATTTCGCACTTCTCACCACGAAGGGGACTCAGTGCGGATCACAGAACACATACAGCAGACAATTCCTGCCGTTTGACGTACAAGACATAACAACATATAGCAGGAGGATCTTTCTGGATTGAGCCTTGTTCTTTCCTCGCTTCCAACCGGGTACTGTTGCTATCCGCCGTTTTAATTGTTTGATTGTAGTTTTAATGTGTTTTATTGTGGTTTTATGAGATGTCTGCTAAAATAATATTCCTCACTGGCTGCTGCTGCTCCATTTCATCACAAGGGGCACTGTTGTTCCATCCTTCTTGCTACCTCCTCCGTCTTTCTGACGAAGAGCCTGCCAGCCTGCCAGCCAAATCCTTCCGGTCTTCAATATTTATTGAAGTTAAAAAGTCCTTTAAGATGCCTCCCCCGCTTATGCGGTACCTAATTTTTTCTACTTACAGCTAGCTGCTTTTGACTGCTTAGGTCAACAGGAGCAGGACTTTACAGCTGACTTACCCAAGTCAGCCCGGGATTCGAACTTGCCACATTCGGATCTTACAGCTCACAGCTTGCAGCTACAGTTGCTATTTTAACCGCTGTGCTAAACTCCCGGCGAATTAATTAGATAGTGAATTTATTGATATTAATTAGATATTAATTAGATAGCAAATTAATTAGATAGTGGATTTATTCTGCGCCTTCTTGAAAGGTGCGGGACAAACTCACTATTCCCAGAGTTTTCCGGACTAAATACCCACCCCCATCTCCCAAAGCCCTCAGATCCCTTAGAAAGGTAATGGAAACATACTTGGCCTCCATTACAGACTTCGGCCAGCTCTCCCAGTGCATAGAATTGATGCACCAGGAGAGCCGGAGGGGGGGGGGGATATTCACTTCTATGCGCTGGGAGAGCTGGCTGAAGCCTGTAATGGAGGCCAAATAAGTTTTCATTATTTTTCTAAGGGGTCTGGGGGCTTTGGGTGAGGGGGAGGAGGTCCTCTATATGTTCTCGCAGGCCAATCCTATGGGAGTATCTGGATACCCACCCCAGAAAGTGTGTGCTTTCTGCAGTGTGTGTGAACAGGCCCCCAGGAAGATCCTTGTTTTTAAAACTGTCTGGATCTGCCCTCAGAATAATGTTAGCTGAATACTGGTTTTAAGGAGTGGCCCAAAAAGTACCACTATTTATTTATTTATTTAAAAATTTTGTACCCCGACCTTCTCACCTCCAAGGAGGGACTCAGACCGGCTTACAGCAAAATTCAATGCCATACAAATTTAAAAATCTTAAAACAGCATATTAAAATACATAGAAACAGAGATACATAAAAACCACATTGCCATTAAAACCACATTCAACTCGGTCAATAAAAGTGGTCACCCATTTCAGATTGAAATCAATTGAAATCAATCTCAGCTCATTCTGGGAAGGCCTCGTTCCACATCCAAGTCTTCACCTCCTGAAGGACAACAGGGAGGGGGCAGATCTAACATCACTTGGGAGAGAGTTCCACAGCCGAGGGGCCACAACAGAGAAGCCCCTGTCTCTCGTCCCCACCAGGCACGCTTGCGAACATGGCGGGATCGAGAGCAGGGCCTCTCCGGAAGATATTAATGTCCTTGATGGTTCATAGAGGAGAATCCGTTCGGACAAATAAACTGGGCCGGAACCGTATAAGGTTTTGTAGGTTAAAACCAGCACTTTGACTTGTGCTCGGAAACTAATTGGCAGCCAGTGGAGCTGGCGCAACAAGAGAGTTGTATGCTTCCTGTGCCCCTCTCCTGTTAGTAACCTGGCTGCCGAGCGTTGGACTAATTGCAGTTTCCGAACAGTCTTCAGAGGCAACCACACGTAGCGAGTGTTGCAGTAGTCTATTCAAGATGTAACCAGAGCATGGACCACCGTGGCCAAGTCAGACTTCCCAAGGTACGGGCGCAGGTGATGCACAAGCTTTAATTGTGCAAAAGCTCTCCCGGCCACCGCCGAGACCTGGGGCTCCAGGCTCAGCGATGAGTCCAGGATCACTCCAAAACTGTGAACCTGCACCTTCAGGGGGAGTGTAACCCCCATCAAGCACAGGCTGTAACCCTATGCCCTGTTCGGCCTTTTGACTGACCAGGAGGACCTCTGTCTTGTCTGGATTCAATTTCAATTTGTTTGCCCTCATCCAGTCCGTTACAGTGGCCAAGCATTGGTTCAGGACTTGAACAGCCTCCTTAGTAGCAGGTGGAAAGGAGTGACAGAGCTGGACATCATCTGCGTACAGATGACACCACACCCTGAAACTCCGGATGATCTCCCCCAACGGCTTCATGTAAATATATAAAGTATCTTACAAGTATATGAAACACCACTAGACCAGCAGAGATATCACCATCCACCATTATTTTTTTTGTATGTGTTGAAGTCCTCTAAATCAAAACAACAAAGAAGCAGTTAAAAGACAAAGGTTTTATTTATTTTATTTTATTATTCGGGCTTCTATGCCGCCGACTCCCGGAGGCTCGCGGCGGCTCACAGGAGCCGAAGGCACAATAAAACACAGAGCAATAAAAACAATTAAAAACAACAGTAGCACAATAAAAAGCATGACACAAATCCAGGATGAGCGGGACCTACCCGCCGAAGGCCTGCTTAAACAAGTGAGTTTTGCAGGCCCGTCTAAACGGGAGCAAGTCCTTCATAGCCCGAGTTCTGGCTGGAAGGGCGTTCCACAGCGTGGGAGCTATGACAGAGAACGCCCTCCAGTGGGTAGACGTTAGTCTTGCAAGCTTCGCCGAAGGTACCTCCAAGAGGTTGGCATCCTCCGGTGCTCAATTGGCAGCCAGTGCAGATCCTGCAAAACAGGTGTTATGTGGCAGCCTGCTGGGGTGCCAGACAGGAGCCGGGCGGCAGTGTTCTGCACCAGCTTGAGCTTGAGGTTGGATTCTATGTAATCCCCAGATCCCTGCACTGCACATGCTCTTCTTGCCGTTCAGACCAAGGGGTCGTGTAACAGTTTTAAAGAAGGAGAGATATAAATAAAGATGTTAAGGACATGATAATGAAGAGTAGGAAGAGGAAGAATAATAGCAGTAACAACAACATTGATGTTTTACTCCTATTGTCGGTTTGACTTCTCTTTCCCAGATTGTAAGGCTGTCTGTGACTGAGGAGAGCGTAAGTGAATTCTCCCCTCACCTCCCAAGTTCTCATTTGCAACCCACCAAATTTGGTTGATTCAAAGTGTATCTCTAAGCAACACAAAGGCAAAATTGCTGCCTCCCACTTTGACTGTCTCCTTGCATTTCGCTCACCCATTGTGAAAGGGAAGCGCCGGGGTGTGGGGGAAGTACAAAGTCGCTGCGCCTTAATCCAAATTTTGAAAGCCAAGCAAAAGAGGAATTGCAAATACGGAGTTTGTACAAATACAGCAAAATTTTCGAGGAGAAATTCTAGAAGGGCAGACTGAGCTGCCATTACTAATTCTGTTAGAATGGGATATATTCAAGATGGACTCAGGTTTGCATTGATGGTATTGATTCTGCGGCACATTAAAAACCAAACAACCCTGGAAAAAAGACAATGTGAGTCTTTATGAGGGAGATATTCAAATTGGAGAAAATGATTTGGCTTTCAAAACAGGCCAGTGTGCATTTATAAGCAGCAAAGAGGTCTCTCTGTTACCTGTGAACGATGCAGATTATTCAGGCCGAGCAATGCCATTAAGACTGACCCAGGCTATGCATTAATTGGCTAAGAGCTGGCGGGCATTTGGGCAATGTTTTGTTTTAATGGCCCAGGGGCAATAGTGGAAGCCAAT
Source organism: Anolis apletophallus (assembly GCA_030556195.1). NCBI lineage: Eukaryota > Metazoa > Chordata > Lepidosauria > Squamata > Anolidae > Anolis > Anolis apletophallus. The sequence goes on from JARBWK010000004.1 coordinate 163,430,195, forward strand.
AGACTCTGGAGCGACACAGCTCTCATCCAGCTAACCCTCTCCTTTGTTATTGCACAGTGGGAAGAAAGAGACCTCTCACCCCTTGTTAGATTGTTCATAGCTTGAGAGGAGAACAATGCTCCCTTTGTCTGATTACAGCAGAGATTGAAAGACTGGCCTGCTGGATGTAGCTGGACCACAAATCCTTCCCTTTTTCACCACTGGCTAGGGCTGGTGGGAGTTCCAGCTCTGGGGTGCTGTATAAGCCCCATACCTGGTCTATATTACCATCCCTTTTTCTCGAAGAACTTAAATATATAGTCAGCCCTCCACATTTGAAAGTTTAATTTTTGCAAATTTGGTTATTTGTAGATTTAATTAATATGTTCCCACTAAGAATCTTAAGGCAGTGTTTCCCAACCTTTTTTGAGCCGCGGCACATTTTTAACATTAAAAAAATCCAGGGGCACAACACCAACCAAAATGACACAGAATGACACTGTAACACAGTAAAGAACGGCTGGGGGATGGTGAGCTGCTGGGAGCAGCTGCTGGGAGTGCCAAAGCCAAGGGAGGAGCCAGGCCACACCATGCCCCGCCCCTTCCCCCTGGCTTCAGTTCTCCCACAGCTTTGCCAGCCTTGAGGGGGCAGTGCCAAGCCAGCATTGTGCTGGCTCTGCCACCGCTGGCTTGGCACTGCCCCTCAAGGCTGGTGAAGCTGTGGGAGTGCTGAAGCTGTGGGAGGGGGAGGGGCGGAGCCAGGCCGCGCCATGCCCCGCCCCCTCCCCCCGGCTTCAGTTCTCCCACATCTTCGCCAGCTTTGAGGGGGCAAGCCAGCATTGTGCTGGCTCTGCCCTCACTGGCTTGGCACTGCCCCCTCAAGGTTGGCGAAGCTGTGGGAGTGCTGAAGTCGGGGGGAGGGGGTGGAGCCAGGCTGCATCATGCCCCCGCTCCCCCCGGCTTCAGCTCTCTCACAGAGATTCCTAAAGAAGACTCTTCTGTCTTCCAGACATCTGTTTTGCACAACCCCCACAGTTATAGAAAACAGCATCTCTTTGCAATTTCTTTCAGGGTTGTCATAGACTCACTGGCACCCTGGTAGTTAACTATTAACAGAGGCCTGCAGCCAGTTTGCAGAGCATGCTGCTGGTTGCTTGCAAATGTATCTTTTTGGTTTGGATCCCACCCCTTTTTTCCTGGGGATGGGATCTCCATTTTGAAAGCTCTCTCAGTCTTCTCCAGGCAAGGGAAGGACTCAGATGTGCTTATGGTCAAGCTAGGTCAGCTCAAACAGGCCATTGTAAGTACTATATCAACCTGCTGTGTTTTGTTGTAGTTTAGATAGTTAGCTATATACCTTGTTGTAGTCCTGCACTACCCTGCTGTATTTTTGGGCTATCTAGCTGCAACTTTAACACCTTCGCCTTTAAAACTGATTCTGTGCTAAAATAGGGGAAGATCCACTCTTTGTAAATAGCCAGCCAGAGTCAGGATAAGGAATATCTCCAGATTTCCCTGTAATTGGTGGAAGCTAAAGGGGGATTTTCCAATCCTTTTCCTAGCAACTAAGAAAGAGAGAGAACCATCAAGGGAAATTGCTTCATTCCGTTTGTAAGTTGAATGTTTACCTTTGAACCTTTTTGAAACTGATAAAATCTGCACCAAGTTCCTCCAGAACTTTGCTCAAATAAAAAAACTTTGTTTTACTTCATCCTGAGGTGGTTTTACTTTCTGGGACCCCTGAGCTTCAAGAGAAGGCACCCGCAGTCCCCCAGGCTTTAGATAGAAAGCACATCTTAGCTTCAGCTTTTGAGTGCCTGGGCGTGACGGCACAAAGATGCTTATATGAGAGTTGAATGAAAAGTAATGCCTCCACCTTTGTTACTTGGGGTTTGATGGGAATATTTTAATAAATCAAACACAGAAATAATCCTGAGAATATGCTCTTTAACGACCACTATTTACTTTTCCACATAACCACCAGACAATTGGATACATTTCTGCCAACGATGAACAAGATTTCTGAAGCCGTCACAGAAGAAGTCGACACTCTGTGTCCACAACCAGTTTCTCATCGTTCTCTCAATGTCTTCATCAGAAGCATAATGATGTCCCCACAGATCTTCTTTCATTATCGGGACCAGATGGAAGTCAGATGGTGCTAAATCTGGACTGTATGGTGGATGCTGTACAGTGGTGAGATCCAGTTCTACTGTGGTGGCATGTGAAGTGTGTGGTCACAGGACGTCCAACTCTTTGTCTGTCACACAAGTCATATGTTCCCACCTCAACATCTTTAAACTTACTTGCCCAACAATGCACAGTACTCACATCAACATAATCACCATAAACAGCTTGCATTCTCTGATGAATCTCCTTTGGGGTGACACCTTCTGCTGTCAAGAATTCAATGATTGCACATTGCTTAAGTCTCATTGACCAACCATCTGCGCAGGGTTCCATACTTCACACTTTAACAACACAACCGTTCAAACCTAAGGCTTCCCACCAAAATGGAACTGTAGAGGAGAGTCTACTGAACAAGCCAGTACCTTCCGCATTCCAGTACTGCCATCTGTTGAGGAGTTACGAAGGTGGAAGCATTACTTGTCATTAAACTCTCGCATCTAGGCATTTCTAGGGCAATCTTTAGGTCCTCCAATATGATTCTGTGGTCTACTTATATCAGGTCAACTTCTAGACTCTCTAGAAGCATTTACCATCTGCTCTAGGGCTTCTTGAAGGCCTAGAGCAGAGCTTTTCAAACTGTATCTCAACATATGCGTGTGTTAGCTTCAGTATGTAGGTGTCTCATGCAAACATAATGAGAAACTTCTGTGTCCATGTGAAGTAAGCAATAAATATTATTTTAAATATATATAAATGAAAGGTTTTCATGAGACATGTTGTGTCTCCATACATTTCGCTATTACAATTTATCTCTGTATCTCTTATAAAGGGTTGGTTTGACCTTCAGGTTTGACCCGGTGACATAACGGGCCTTCTCTATGGTGGCCCCTTGGCTCTGGAACTCCCTCCCCAGGGAGATCAGACAGGCTCCCACTCTTTCCATTTTCCAAAAGGAATTAAAAACTTAGCTGTTCCATTGTGCCTTTGATTAGGCAGTTCACCACAGAATTTCCTGACCTATCCAGCTCCTGCACTTTAACATGGTCCCTTTCTGGCACTTCTAACACTTTAATAGCCTAAGGACATTTGCCTCCTATCCCAGCCCTCCGATTGTCGCACTTTCCCTGCCACTACTTAGGATTCATTGCACTTAGTAATTATAAACCGAACCCAGCACTTCATTTGCTCAGCCATGATATTGCTTTTAATTGTTTTTATAATGTCAGATTTTATGTTTACTGATGTTTGATATTGTTTGTTTTTCAACGGTTATTTTAACCTGTTTTAATGGGCATGACCCTTTGTAAGCCACTCTGAGTCCCTTTGGGGAGATGGAGGCGGGGTATTAAAAAAGTTATTATTATTATTATTGTTATTATTATTATTTTACAATACAAAAACACAGTATGTCACAGCAAACGAGATATATATGCTGAATTTCATATCACAAAATCACAAGTCGAACACTTCCCAAGTTGTTATTGTTGTTGTTGTTATTATTATTATTATACCCTTGTGCTGGCAGGACTGAAGACCAAAAGTTCAGAGGTTCAAATCGGGGGAGAGTGCAGATGAGCTCCCTCTGTCAGCTCCAGCTCCCCATGTCTGGACACGAGAAGCCTCCCACAAAGCTAATAAAACATCCCCTGGGCAACAGCCTTGCAGCGGGTCAATAATCTCACAACAGGAGTGACTTGCAATTTCTCAAGTCACTCGTGACATGGGGGAAAAAACCCTTCAGTTTGCTAGTAAAACTGAATTACTGTGTCATGAAATGATGCATATCTAACATGAAATGTTTTGTCTATGGCTCTGAAAGAGAATACATCTCTAGGCATGTCGTGACAGAGAGCCTTTTTTTTTAAAAAAAATTATTTTCCAAAATTTTTACCATCCATACAAACATATACATAAAAACACAGTGCCCTGTGCATGTGACCCTCCCCCCACACAAACATCCACACCCCTCCACCCCTGCTGAGGATTGCGTCTTCTTTTTCTTCTTTTCTCTTCTGCAAGCTCTCCGGACATTTTACATTTCATTACATCTTAAACAACAACTCCAACTTATTTCTAATGGTTTGATCCCGGGTTCTCCAAACAATATATCCTCTCACCCGGTCCCATCGTCCCAACAGCTCTCGCACTTTATCCTCCTGTAATTGATTAACCCTCATTTCCATAATTTCAAATTGAATGTGTTCCACCAAGTACCGCAGCCAGTTCTCAATTGTCCATTTTGTGGAGTCCTTCCAGCCTAGAACCACCACCGCCTGGGCGCTTTCTATCATCGCTACCTTCATTTCCGGATGTTCCCCCATCTTGTTCTTTTTTACTAACACCGCTGTCTCTTTTGTGATGGTCCAATTTATATTCAATACTCTATTGCTCTCCCCTTCTACCTCTTTCCAGAATTTTTGGACCACCTCGCATTCCCATAATAGGTGCATATACACTCCTTTGTCTCGGCATCCATGCCAACACCGTGTACCCATATTTTGGGAAAGATAGGTCAATTGGGCTGGGGTGCGGTGCCACTTGTGCAGTATTTTCCTCCTTGTCTCCCTCACTCTTGTGTTTTTAGTCTTAGCAATATCCCCCACTATCCTCTCCATCTCTACTCCTGAGACCTGCAACTCCCTCTCCCACATTGTGGTTAACTCTTCTACCGTACTTCCTCCTGGTGTTACTAATATTTTGTATATCCTTCCAACCTGGACCCTTTTCCCTTCCTTCTTTTCCCTGATTATCTTCTCAAATTCCGTGTCCTCTCTTTGCAAGGCCTCTCTCACCGCCCTCTGCCTAAGGTAGTTGCATATTGCCCTGATTTGCAGCCACCGCCTTCCTCCCAACCAGTTCTCCAGCCTCTCTCTCCTGATTCTGCCCCCTTCGTCCACCAGTTGCTCCAGTCTTGTCACCCCCTTCTCTCTCAATTCCCTTATTATTCTGCTCAGGTTTTCCTCCCTCTCAGGGTTCATGATCTCCAGGGAGGCTACTTTTGATACTCCCGGCGCTATCTTCCTTTGCCAAGATCTCCACACTGACAGAGAGCCTTAAAGCGCCAAGCCCAACGTGAGTTAAAGCAAAGTTTATTCACAAAGTTCCAAAAAACAAAAAAAACCCCACAAAAATGGACAAAAGACCCCCCCAAAAATTGTAGATTCCTTCAGCTTCTTGTGAAGGACCAAGAAATTCATAGAGAGGTGTTCTTTCAGATTCACACATTTTAAAAATTCACAGTTCTTCCACTTTTGTAGGGATCCTAGTACCATTGACCCCTACAAAGGTGGAGAGTATTCCTATACCTGTTTTCCTATATTTGACAATGTGAATGGGTATCAAAACATAAGAATTGGCTGTGTATCCATTTCAACCGCACGAGTTAGGTTTTGGTATGTGAGACCGACAGAAATAAGGGCTGGTGCACAGATGCACACGAGGTGGGTACATACTGTGTTAAATTATTCATTCCCTCAAGGGAGAACAAATAATTTAATCAATTTTCTCCCCACTGCCAGATGTCTTTGAACACTATGTGGTTTTCAAAGATGTCTTGCTGGGTTCAGGGTGGTGGTGGTGGGGTGGGGGGTAGCTTTCAGCAACAGACATCTTCTGCTCAGATCCTCTCCTGGCTTCCCCACTTTTCCCGGCATGATATCAGAAGGGAAAAAAGGCAAGTGAAAATCTATAGCCTTCTAGGATCTCTTCTCTCCAGTTCCCCCATGTGACATAGAATCATAGAATCACAGGATCATAGAGTTGGAAGAGACCTTGTGGGCCATCCAGTCCAACCCCCTGCCAAGAAGCAGGAAAATCACATTCAAAGCACCCGTGACTGATGGCCATCCAGCCTCTGTTTAAAAGCCTCCATGAAAGGAGCCTCCACCACACTTCGGGGTAGAGAGTTCCACTGCTGAACAGCTCTCACAGTCAGGAAGTTCTTCCTAATGCTCAGGTGGAATCCCCTTTCCTGTAGTTTGAAGTAATTGCTCTGTGTCCTAGTCTCCAGGGCAGCAGAAAACAAGCTTGCTCCCTCCTCCCTATGGCTTCCTCTCACATATTTATACATGGCTATCATGTCTCCTCTCAGCCTCCTCTTCTTCAGGCTAAATAAGCTGCTCCTCATAGGGCTTGTTCTTCAGAACCTTGATCATTTCAGTCACCCTCCTCTGGACACATTCCAGCATGTCAACATCTCTCTTCAACTGAGGCGCCCAGAACTGGACACAGTATTCCAGGTATGGTCTAACCAAGGCAGAATAGAGGGGTAACATGACTTCCCTGGATCTAGACCAGTGGTTCTCAACCTGGGGTCCCCAGATGTTTTTGGCCTTCAACTCCCGGAAATCCTAACAGCTGGTTAACTGGCTGGGATTTCTGGGAGTTGTAGGCCAAAACCAGCTGGGGACCCCAGGTTGAGAACCACTGATCTAAACACTCCTATTTATGGAGGAGGAGAGGCAACAGATGATCCAAAGCCTTTGACCTCTTTACCAATGTTGTGTTCTTGGGTGCACTAGGCCTCTGTTCATACCTGGGGAATAACCTTACCTGCCCTGTATTTTCTGGATCCACATAGACCCCACATTTCCATTATAAGTAACACAACACAGAAATCATTTCGTGATAAGTTCATCTTAAGCAGCCACTTGTGTCCCCAGGGAAAACTCAACTCAATGTGAGCTTCCTTGCAAAAAAAAAAATCTTCACATTTGCACTATTGACATTCACGCAATATAACCTTTATTTAAGGATTTTTTTTCATGTCAGGAGCGACTTGAGAAATTGCAAGTTGCTTCTGGTGTGAGAGAATTGGCCGTTTGTAAGGACGTTGGCCAGATGTTTTGATGTTTTACCATCCTTGTGGGAGGCTTCTCTCATGTCCCCGCATGGGGAGCTAGAGCTGACAGAGGGAGCTCATATATGCTCTCCCCCAGATTTGAACCTCCAACCTGTCAGTCTTCAGTCCTGCCGGCAGAAGGGTTTGCGCCACCGGGGGCTCATTTCATTAATATGGTCTCTCTAGAAATCTCTAGGTCCTCAAGTGTGATACTGTGGAGTCTAGGTCCTTCAGAATAGGGGTGTTTTTTTAAGCAATTTATTTGCAGTTTTTCTCCTTTCATGGGGGTCCTAGGCCCCTAACCCCAACAAATATGGAGGACTGTTTGTATTATCAGGGCCCTTCCAGACAGGTTGAAACCCTAATAGGACCTGCATGGTAGCTAGCTACTAGCTGTCACAGTATGCATGGCTCACAATGGATCCCACTTTACAGACAGGATTTTCTCATTGTATCACACCACAGCAGAGCACATCCATGGTATGCCAATGCCTTTCAGTAGTCAGATCACACATTCAGCTACCAGCCATAAAGTGCTGAGCAATATAATCAAATGCAGAGAAAGCAAATGATATACAAAATAGTCCAAAAGTGATGTTGCTAGATCAGAGAGATGGCTCATTTAAACCAACATTCCAGTTCTCGTAATGACATCCCAAACGTTTCTGGAAAACCCACAGTAAGGACATGAAAACTTAAAACTTGTGCACCACCTGCACCCGTACCTTGGGAAGTCTGACTTGGCCAAGGTAGTACATGCTCTGGTTACATCCCGTATAGACTTCTGCAATGCTCTCTATGTGGGGTTGCCTTGAAGACTGCTCGGAAGCTCCAGATGGTCTAACGAGCAGCAGCCAGGTTGCTAACAGGAGCAGTGCTCAGGGAGCATACAACTCCTCCGTTGCACCAGCTCCGCTGGCTGCCAGTCCGCTACTGAGCACAATGCAAAGTGCTGGCTTTAGCCTATAAAGCCCTAAACAGTTCTAGCCCTATCTATCTGTCCAAACGTATCTCTCCTTACAAACCATCTAGAAATTTAAGATCTTCTGGGGAGCCCCTGCTCTCGGTCCTGCCATCTTCACAGGTGCGGCTGGCGGGAACAAGAGACAGGGCCTTCTCAGTGGTGGCCCCCGGCTGAGGAATGCCCTCCCCAGGGACATTAGATTGGCCCCCACCCTCTTAACGTTTCGTAAAAGAGTTAAAGCCTGGTTATTTGAGAAGGCTTTTCCAAATGCAGTGTAGCCAATGAACTCTGATCTTAAGATGGCTGGACAACGCGACAGGACAATGACTGGTAACGAATTGCGGAGGATTTATGGTTTTATCATGTTTTATTGATGTTATTATGCAGTTGTACTTTTATCTATGTTTTAAATGTTTTCGCTATTTTTATATTGTTATGGGCATCGAATTGTGCCGTTTTGTAAACCGCCATGAGTCGCCCCCGGGCTGAGAATGGCTGTATAGAAATATAGTAAATAATTAATTAATTAAATAAATAAATGCAACATTATCCCTTATCAGTTGCTCCAGCATCTTCTGTTCAAAGTTGAATTGCCTTTAAATAGGAAGCCTGTGAATTAACTGCTTTTCCAGTTGTTTAAGTCAATGATTGTTACCACATCTTCTAGTATAGTAATTGTGCAATAAAACTAAGAGCTAGACAATCATTTCTTAATCACGAGGAAGGGCTTTAATTCACTGCATTCAAAGGCCCTAGACTGACATCTTACTATTCAAAATAGCTGTGTGGAAGACCTCTGTCTGAAATTCTAAACAGGTACTAAATGGGCCACTGATTACTAGAGATTAGAAGAGTCATTTTGGGGGTCTATAGCATCTCAAGAAGTACATCAGTAATCTGGATCGTTTCCAGAAAAGGGTGATCAAGATGATCAAAGGTCTGGAAACCAAGCCTTATGAGAAATGACTTCAAAGACAGACATGTTTAAATATTTGAAAGGATGACACATCAAGCAGGGAGTAAGCTTGTCTTCTTTCTGTGCCAGAGACTAGGACATTGAGCATGAGATCCAACTACAGGAAAAGAGATTCCACCTAAATATTAGGAAAAATCTCCTGGCGGTAAGAGTTGTTCAACAGTGGAATATGCTGGTGCTGTGGCGTGTGGTGGAGTCTCTTTGTTGAAGGTTTTAAAACAGCGGATGGGAGGCTGTCTTTTGGAAGTGGTTTGATTATGTTTTTTCTGCATGGCAGAAGGTGGTTGGACTAGGTGGCCTCTTCTGCCTTCAGGGCCAAGAAAAAGATTTTAAAAGGCTGGACAATGCAAGCTTTGGCCCTGAGGTAGAGAAAAGGCCTTCACACATGCAGGGAAACCCAGGATCTCTATATGAATGAGTGCTGGACTCAAAATAGGGTGAACCAAACAAGATTTATTGAAATAACAACCAGTAAAGGTGCTGGTGGCTCAAAAATGCTTAGTTGGTTGCAAGAAAGTCCTTTTAAGAAAGGGAGTCTATCACTATGCCTATTTGTGCAAAGTGACAGTGCCTCTATTAGATCCTATACCCGAGGAAAGGAGCGGGATGGGTAAGGACCCAGCTCCATCGCCTAGCTTGAAACTCGACCAGTTCAAGGCCCTGAATTCAGAGGAGATTAATCAAATCTTGACCGCAGCAAGGGCAACCACCTGCTCTACAGACCCGTGCCCATCCCATCTGATTAAGTCCTGTGCGGGGAGTCTCCTGGCCACTCTGACAGGGTTGATAAATCACTCATTGGAGCTGGGAGTCTTTCCCGATGCGCTAAAGGAGGCTAGAGTCCACCCGCTGCTGAAGAAGGCGAATTTGGATCCAGCGGTGCCGGCAAACTACCGTCCGGTCTCAAACCTACCCTTCCTCGGGAAACTGATTGAACAGGCAGCAGCGATCCAATTATAGGAATTCCTGGAAACCTCAGGAAGCCTGGACCCCTGCCAATCGGGTTTCCGCGCCGGACACGGGACCGAGACCGTCCTGGTGGCCATTACGGACGACATCCGCCGCCAATTGGAGAAGGGAGGTTCGGCTATCCTGGTGCTGCTTGACCTCACCGCGGTGTTCGACACGGTGGACCATGACTTGCTGTTGCGGCGACTATCAGCCATTGGGATTCAAGGCACAGCTTTGGCCTGGTTCGATTCCTTCCTGCGGGGCCGTTCGCAGCGTGTTGAGTGGCGAGGCCAAGCGTCCAAGAAATCCACCCTGGACTGTGGAGTCCCCCAAGGCGCCATTTTGTCACCAGCGCTTTTTAACATCTACGTCCAACCCTTGGCAAGATAGCCAGAAGTTTTGGATTGGGGTGCTACCAATATGCAGATGACACCCAGCTTCTGCTGAAGCTTGAGCCAGGTGTAACATCGGTGCCTGAGAACTTCAAACAAGGACTAGAGGCAGTGACCAGATGGCTCCGCTCATACAAACTCAAGATCAATCCATCAAAGACTGAGATTCTATGGCCGGGACGCCCAGAGCCACCCATTCCGCTGCCTCTCTTTGAGGGAGAGCCGCTGATCCCGGCCCCGTCGGTGAAGAGTCTCGGTGTGATACTAGACTCGAGACTCTCACTGGAGGCCCAGGTTGCTGCGACAAGTAAGGGAGCTTTTTTCCACCTACGCCAGGCACGTCAACTGGCACCTTACCTTCCATCAGATGCGCTGCCTACTGTGGTCCATGCCACAGTGACATCACGGCTGGACTACTGTAATGCCTTGTACGTGGGGTTGCCGCAGTCAACCACTCGTAAAATCCAGCTGGTGCAGAATGCAGCCGCCAGACTCTTCACCGGGACACCACTGAGATGCCATATCGCGCCATCTCTGCAGCGCCTGCACTGGCTGCCGGTCGAGCTCAGAGCCATTCACAAGATCCTGTCGCTTACCTTTAAGGCCCTCCATGGTGCCGGCCCAGCTTATTTAAAAGACCGCTTGTCCGAACCAGCTCATTTAAGGTCGCCGCGCTCAGGAAACAGGGACCTTCTCCGCATCCCAGGTGTGAGTGAGGCCCGCCTCGACACCACGAGATGGAGAGCTTTTTCCATCGCGGCCCCTGTCCTTTGGAACTTGCCGGCGGATCAGAGAGCTATCCGGGACATGCCCCAGTTCCTGACCGCACTGAAGACCTGGCTCTTCCGAAAGGCTTATGGCTAAGGACACCTCCCAGACTTAGCCTGAGCTACTGGAACTATTTTAATTAATCTTTTTATTCTTTTAGCTTTTAACTATTGAATTCTTTTATGTGTTTTTGTGTGTAAGTCACCCGGAGCACTGACGTGGAGGGTGACTCATAAATAATAAAATCAATCAATCAATCAATCAATCCCATGTGTCCTGTTGTCCTCTGGCTTGTAGGCTCGGGAAGTCCTGTATTAGGCCCCTAAATCCACAGTCTCTGGTGAGGACAGGGTCCTCCTATGCACTGAAGACTTGGCTGAGAACTAAGGTAGACCAGTAGGTGAAATAAGATTGCTTTTTCCCAGCAAGCTAGATTCCAACCTTGCTTGTCCGTGATACCTCTGGAATGGAGGCAGAGGGGACGTCCAGCCCCTCAAGTAAACTCCGGAAAAAAGGGGGAGTTGAGGGCGGGGACACCAGGTTTGGAGCCAAGACACAACTCCACCTCTGAGTGACCGCATGGCAGAGAGTGACCGCATGGCAGAACAATGTGACCATAGAACAAAGACCCATGCAGGTAAAATACAAATACAGATGTAAACAGCCCCTAGGGGGCGTCACATGGCCTTTGTGGACTCTTCCAACTATACGACTGTATGACCTAGGATGCTGGATATATATAACTTGCAGAAGAGAAAGCTGAGAGATGACATGCTACCTATCTTTAACTGAAAGGAGAGGAGAGAGACTAGAACATGAATTAAAGGCTTGAAAATGCAAGAAAAAAGACCCCAACTAAACATTAAGAAGACCCTCTTGACCATAAGAGCTGTTCAACATTGGAATGAGCTGCCTCAGAGGGTGGTGGACTCTCCTTCTTTGGAGGTCTGTAAGCAAAGGTTGGAGGATCAACCAACCAAGGTTGGAAGTGGATGGATCAGATGCCCTCAACAGTTTTTTTCCAATTTTAAAGTTCAATGAATTTGATATTTTCTGCGCAAAATGAGCATACGCAAATTGTGCACAGAATGTCCTGAATTGTAATATTCTCATCAATCCAGGATTTCACTTCTCAGAGTTTCTCAACAATCAGTTTTGAAGATTTTGAATTCTCATTTGATCCTTAGTAAGTTGATGGTAATGATAATCTTTCCTTTTCCCCCAATTATGGGGCTCAAAGTGACTTACTGACTCCCCAAAATTCAATGGAAAGAATTGTGTTAGTGTTTCTTACAAATGTGGTTGTACTTATTTGCCCACTTAACAGTTGTCCAAAGGAGAGATGTATGAAAAGTCAAGGCAGATTTTGAGACAAAGCTCAAAGAGCCAAAAATGATCACTTGCTTTAATTGTTTTTAAAACACCAACATGTTTCAGCCACAAACAAAGTTGGGCTTCTCCAGAATTGTAACCATTTCACATTGGTCTAAAACAGTGATGCACAACCTTTGAGCCTCCAGTTGTTTTGGACTTCAACTCCAGGAAATCTGAGCCATTTTACCAGCTGTTAGGAATTGTGGGAGTTGAAGTCCAAAACACTTGGAGGGCCAAAGGTTGGGAACAATCCTATGGTTAACTCAACTAGAATATGCCTATTTCATGAACTGGATTTACCAACAGTGAAGGTATTGGTTTTATATATTGGTGTTATATGTTTTTAAAAGGTCTTATTTTATGTCCTTTTTCATTCTGTTTTAAATGTGTTTTTAAATGGCTATCTGGTTATAAGCTGTCTTGAGTCACCTTTGGGTTCAAGAAAGGCGGGATAGAAATATCGTAAATAAATAAATAAGTGCCTCTGTGTTGTCTTACCAATAAATGCTTGGTTCAATAGGTCTACTGTAGCTAGGACTAATCTACAGATTTCAAGCCATACAGTTATATATTCTTGAATGCTGCTCAACCATCAGCACCTTCAATGGGATTGTAGGAATTGGTACTGTGAATTCCTTATAACACAATGGGATAATAAGCAGGCACACTGACAGAGATGCCATCAGTTGCAAAAAAAATAGAAACTTCATCTCAATGAATAGATAATGTGTTTAGGAGAGTAGGTTTACAATCAGAGCTGGACGAAGGTGATTTCAAATGATATGCAAACCTTTTGGCGCCCCTTCACTCTCTGTGCGCATGCGCGCTGGTAGTGCGCCGGTGTGCGCATGCGCAGGCCAGTTAGTTCTATGCATGCGCAGGGCCAGCTTCATGTATGCTCACCTGTGTGTGCATGCGCAGGACCAGCTAGTTCGGCGCATGCGCCATTCACGTGGGCACAACACCAAGTGGATGGTGATGCAATATGCACTCCAGGAGGCCGAAAAAGAGGGTGTTTTGCAGCCGCAGGCGGGAGGCTCCACCCCGGCTGCAAAACGTCCTCCTTTTCGGCCTTGTGGAGTGCGTTTTGCATCACCATCCACCTGGAGTTGCAGCCACACGCTGGCCTGCAGCAATGGCAGCCGCGGCCGGATGCGCCCCTAGCCACGTGGTGCCCTGAGGCGGCCGCTTAATTTGCCTCCATTAAGATCCGCCCCTGTTTACAATTCAGCTTAGGCATATTCTGTTTTGAAATTAAATGGATGGTTTTCCTACCTTCATCACACACTTATCAATTTGTCCATTTTACTCAGGAGTCCTCCATTGATTTGCCATCACACAATTGATATTTGTTCCCGCCCACCGTCTCTCCCCCACTTTCATTTGGGAAAAAAACCTGAAGAAAAGTGCTGACAGTAAAAGATAGCTGCTATTATGGAAAGTTATGTATCATTACAAATATTTAAAATCCCTCGGTCCATAGCATCGATCCATGACAGTTGAAGGGGTGTCAAACTGCTGTAATTCAACAATATAGGTGCACTCCTGTACTTACCTGCCCTGGTTCCTCAAACTATTAACAGCCAAGAGCTGTGCCCAGCAGCAGAAGTCAGTTGAACTAGTGATCTTGTTTGTTAGTCAGGCAATCATTTGAAAGAAAGGGCTAGAACAATTATGAATCAGAACCAGAATCGCCAGCAGAGCAGATCTCTTTCACCCATGTATCAGCCAGCATGCTAACAACTTAAATCAATAAATAGTTTTCTAACATTTAGAGATACACTTGCTGGAACACCTCAGCAAGTGAGAGTCCAAAAGTGGCAGGCTAAAAGCCAGAACCTCAATCAATGGCTGATACCAAATGAGAGACTCCCTCTTGGGCACATAGATAACTGGGCAACTTGGAAGGTGCTAAACAGACTGTGCTCTGGCACCATGAAATGCAGAGCCAACCTTAAGAAATGGGGCTACAAGGTGGAATTATATTTATTTATTTATTTATAGTTCAAACTTACTATACCGCCACTCCCCGAGGGCTCGGAGCGGTTTACAGTTTGACATAAAAAAAATACAGAGCATACAACAAGACAAACAACATCGACAGGGAATGACAAAACTAACGGGAAGGGGAAGCCAAGCTCGGGCCCATGTGGTCATCGAATGGGGGAAGCCTAGGAGGGTCCCACAGATCGAACAACGTCCTCAGGGACTCGAGTTCCATACGGTAGCGATCGTCGCAAGCCTGTGGCTCCGGGTTCGCCAGCGTCGGATTATCAAGCCTCCTGGGGTGGGGGTTCATCAATGGGGGAACCCGGCGCCTGAGGTTGGTGTTCCTGAAGGTTCTGGGACGGAACCCTCTGGGTGTTGCAGAGCAGGGCTGGGATTTCCTCTGGCCCCGCCCCCTGCCCCACCTTCGGCCCCTCCTCTGTTTCGTCTGAGGTGGCAGAGGGTTCTTCCGTTGTTTACTAGTCCTCTCGCTGTATCTCGGACCGTGCCCCGCGGTGGCCACCAGCTGTCCATGGCCTCTAGGCGTTCCATCGGGGCACTGGGGGCGGCCTCAGGGCCTCCAGAGTTAGCAGTGATCCCGGTCCGAGGGCCACCGGTGGCAGTAGGCCCGTCACCAGCCGGTGCCGGTGCAGCCTGTGGGCTGGTCATAACCATGGGGATCGCTGGTAATCGGTCGGCTCGTCGCCGGGGCCGCTCCCCAGGGGCCCTTGCAAGGGCCCCCTGAGACGTCAAGCGCTTCCATCAGGGACCCCATCAGGAACCCCGGGGGCAGCGGTATGGTGGTGCTTGTGGCCTCCAGTGAAAAGGCCAGCGGTGGGAGAGCCGGCAGTGGCGGCCGCTCCAGCATGGAGACCGCAGGGGCCGTGGTCGCAGCCTTTGGGGTGCTGTTTTTATGCTGTTTTATGGGTTGTTTTTATATGCTGTAAACGGCCCTGAGTCTCGGGAAGGGCGGTTTATCAAATCGAAATAAATAAATAATAATAATAATAATCCACGACATGCGAATGTGGAGAAGAGCAAGCCACAGACCACCTACTACAATGCAACCTGAGCCCTGCTACGTGCACAATGGAGGACCTTCTTATGGCAACACCAGAGGCACTCCTAGTGGCCAGCTACTGGTCAAAGGACATTTAATAGAATACCAAGTCTGTAAACTTTGTGTTTTGTTTGCTTGTTAGTTTTTAATGCAATACAACTGTTTGGTTTGCTCCTGACACGATAAATAAATAACCCAGTGCAGCTCCTGGCAGTTAAAGTGGATGTGAAGAAGGAAGAGATGGGCCTAAAGTGTTGAAACATTTTCAAGAGTTTAATTAAAGTTCAGTGCATTCCCAAGAGTGCCCTTCTTAGGAAAGCAACCCACCCCACAAACACTTCCAAGTCAAGTGGAAGCTGTTCTGCGCAACTCTGTCTTCATTCAGTGAGGTGGGACCCATCCGAGGCCCCTGAGAAGCCTTTGTTTGTCCCTCTTCTTTCCTTCCCTCCTTAGATCTACATTGGCTCCATCCCTGTTCTGAATTCAGCTCCCAACGCTCCTTTCAAACCTCAGCTATTTCTCTGTATAGCAACCAAAGCTCACAGACACAACACAATGACAAAGCTCAAGTGAAGTAATGTGTATATTTTTTCAAAGAAAGCCTAAGAGAACACCTGGAATGGCAGTGTTGTGGGATCCAGCCAGGTAGACGAAGGGATACAAGGATGAAAGAAGGGATGGCTGAAGAAAAGAAGGGGTAGAAGGAAAAAGGGAAGGTATTGAAGAAAAAAGGAAGACAAGGAAGAAGAAAAGAAAGGGGGAAGAAGAGAAAGAAATGAGGATGAGATGAAGCTCTCTCCAGGAGATTAAGCCAATAGCCAGCCATCCTCCTTCCCTCCCTCTGTCCCTCCCCCAATGAGTAAAAGTTGAGTAAAAGGTAATGGCAAAGTTTTTTTTCTCAAAAGGGTATTTCGGCTCCTCCCACAAACGGTTTCCTTTTAAAGCGGAGAACGGGGAATTTATTTATTTATTTGGTACATTTGTATACCACCCCTCTCGGCCTGGGGGCGACTCGGGGCAGTTCACAAGGCAACAATTCAATGCCAACAACATCATAAAGAAACATTTAAGACAATTAAAAACATTAACATATCAATTAAAACCATAACAGTAGTGATAGAATTCTGCCCATCCCTATGAGTATAATTTACAAAAAAAGTAACTTGCCAACCAGCTTAGAAAGTGTCTGAAAATATAACCCTTTAAGACACTTAAAAAAAACACCAAGATATCTCTACCCTACATTTGAAGCCTACATCATGTGATGAACATAGTAAGTTGCCGTTTCTTATGTGAGCGGCTCAGTAGAATTTAATGAATGTGATGAAGTTGTAGGTATTCAACACAAACATGATGTAGCACAATATTGTGCAACTACAAGACTGTTGATCCCAAGCATGATGCAATTTCTCTGCCAATATTTTAGAGGTGATTTTGCTTTTAAATGAAACCCAGCATACACACATGACAGACACATAGTATTTACCCTCCACTACACATTTACACTCCAGCTGACAAAGCCCAACTTAACAGACTGACAGTCATGAGAAGATTGACCTTTCCTTGTTAACTGAAGTAGACAATGATGTGTCGGGAAAATTGGACAGTAGTCACTGTAATGGGGAGAGCTAGTTTGCTTGGAAATATCCCCCACTTCAGTTCACAGATATATAAGATCATCTATCTATCTATCTATCTATCTATCTATCTATCTATCTATCTATCTATCTATCTATCTGAAGTGCTTTTGTTCTTTTTTAAAAATCTCCATATTTGTTGGCAAATGTTCGTGTCAGTTTACTAGTAGTCCATCAATAATGTATCAATGGACCAGGTAAGCAGATAGGAGATAACTTGATATTTTTAGTGTGATTTCTTTCCTCCAGTCTGATACACCAGTGTTTCCCTCCTGCTGTGCCGCGAGAAAAGCTCTCTGCCCCCCTTCCTTCCCCCCTCCTCCTGCTGAACTCCTGCTGCTTGGGGGAGGAGGAGGAAGGGCCGGGAAGCGGCGAAGAAAAAGAAGAAGGGGCCGGGGCACAGCCTCCTTCGGCTGTTTCCCCAGCCTGCCTCCAATCCGCCATGTCTCTCGCCCCTCGTTCGTTGAAGCCGCGTGGAGGAGTCCCGCCCACTGAAGCCCATCCACCGCTCATGCTCCTCCTCCGTGCGGCTTCAGTGAGCGAGGGGTGGAAGTTATGGTGGAGAGCGGCACTGGGGATGGAGGGTGGGGCATGGCACAGCCTAGCTCCGCCCCCTCCCCCGGCTTCGGCTCTCCTACAGCTTCTCCAGCCTTGAGGGGACAGTGCCAAGCCAGCATTGTGCTGGCTCTGCCACTGCTGGCTTGGCACTGCCCCCTCAAGGTTGGAGAAGCTGTGGGAGAGCTGAAGCCAGGTGGGAAGGGGAGGGGCATGGCATGGCCTGGCTCCTCCCCTCCCCAGCTTCGGTTCTCCCACAGCTTCTCCAGCCTTGTGGGGACAGTGCCAAGCCAGCATAGTGATGGCTCTGCCACCGCTGGCTTGGCACTGCCCCTTCAAGGCTGGAGAAGCTGTGGGAGAGCTGAAGCTGGGGGGAGGGGGTGGCAGGCCACCATCCCCCAGCCGTTCTTTACTTTGTTCGAGTGTCATTTTGGTTGGTTTAATGTTAAAAGTGTGCTGCGGCTCAAAAAAAGTTGGGAAACACTGTGTTACACTATAGAATTAATGCAGTTTGCCACCACTTTAACTTCAATGGCTCTGTGCTATGGAACAACAGGGCCCGATCTACACTGCCATATAATGCAGTATCTGAATCCAGATTATCTACTTTGAACCTGATTGATGGTTTGTATTGGCGTAGATGGGATTCAATGGACCACATTTTTTATACTGATTTGGAGGACATTTTAAACCTGGCAGACTGTTTTTAAATGTATATTTATTATCATTTTATGTAATTTTATTGGTGATTTTATATTGTTGGAAGCCGCCCTGAATCCCTCTTTGGAGGTCGAGAATAGGACAGGATACAAATGTTCCTAATAAATAAATACATAAATAAATTGTATAGCATTGTATAGCAGTGTATAGCAGTGTGGACTCATATAATGCAGATAATCCGGATTCAGAAACTGGATTATATGGTAGTATAGATAGATTCTGGGATCTGTAATTTGGTGGGTCACTTTTTGGCAGGGAAGGATAAAGACAGTGTAGAACTTCCATGATTCCATGGCATGGTATTGAGGTATGGTAGTTAAAGAGGTGCCAGATTGCATTAATTCAACAGTGGAGATACACCCAATAGTCAATGTGTGAAATTATTAATATTGGGAGGTAGAAAGACAAAGGCCTTGGCCTTCAAGACATCCTGTTCCAGGGCACAGAGGGTTCACATTTTGAAGATCTTGTTGAGATTCCCACCTCATGGTTCAGATGCTGTTCCATGTTTTTATGCTGACATTTGTTCCTTGAAAACAATGGAGGGAGATGGGTCCTGAGGAATGAGGGGAGCGACCACAGATCATGTTGGGGAGCAACATCTATCATGGTCGGAGGCGTTTCATTGCCTGAGCAGAATGGCATTTTGAGGTGATTAAGGCGATGCTCTTATCTAACCCTTACAACACAATCTGACAGATTGTCAGAGAATCTTAGAGGTTGCCCATTCATGGATCACAATCAGTTGAAATTGACGTGAGGAAAAGTAGCAGCAGCAGCAAATGTTGAACTGCACCTTTGTGCAATGTTTATTTGTTTGTTTATTTATTTATTTATGTCCTATATTTATACCCCGCCCTTCTCACCCCCCGAGGGGGGACTCAGGGCGGCCTCACAGAAGCTCCATACGATGCCCTCATCATAAAAACAATCAACAATACATTTAAAATATTAAAAACAGTAATTAAAACAATTGATTAAAACATGCCTGTTAAAATCAGAAGCCAAAATCCAAGTCCGGGTTAATTCATTGTCCTAAGTTTTCTTTAACTTGCTGCTATTCACTGGTTGAACGCTTGGTCCCATAGCCAAGTTGAGTTTCCTTCTAAAAGACAGGAGGGAGGTGGCCAATCTGATGTCCCTGGGGAGGGAATTCCACAGATGGGGGGCCACTGCTGAGAAGGCCCTGTCTCTCATCCCCACCAGTCGCGTTTGTGATGATGGTGGGATCGAGAGCAGGGACTCTCCAGATGATCTTAAACTTCGTGATGGTTCATAACAGGAGATATGTTCAGACTGGTAGTCTGGGCCAGACCATTTAGGGATTTAAAGGTTAAACCCAGCACTTTGAATTGTGCTCGGATGCTGATTGGCAGCCAGTGGAGCTGGCGTAACAGAGGAGTTGGGTGCTCCCTGTATGCCGCTTCGGTGAGCAACCTGGTTGTTGACCGTTGGACTAGCTGAAGCAGTCTTCAGAGGCAGCCCCACGTAGAGTGCGTTGCAGTAGTCTATTCAGGATGTAACCATAGCATGGACCACTGTGATTGACATTTTCCAGAAGGAACACAGACACTGATATGTCTGGAACTATTACACAATTAGAAAAACCATAGTCCTGTGGATTCAATTGTACAACGGGGTGTCCCATTGCTTGGTGGGTTACTGTGCATATTGTCACAATGCTCTCTCATATGAAGCTACACTCTTATGAACTTGCCATTGCATAAGGATCATGTACAGGCAACCTCCAGTCCAGGAAGCAAAGCTCTCAAAGCATATAAACTTTTCGAAAATTAACAGAGTTGCTCTCTATACAATAGATCAGTGTTTCTCAACCTTCCTAATGCTGCGACCCCTTAATACAGTTCCTCATGTTGTGGGGTCCCCTAACCATAACATTTTTTTCATTGCTACTTCATTACTGTATTTGTGTGTGTGTGTGGGGTGGGGGGTTGATTTTATCTTTTGGAAGTTGTAGTTGCTGGGATTTATAGTTCACCTACAATCAAAGAGCATTCTGAACTCACCAACAATGGAATTGAACCAAATTTGGAACACAAAACTCCCATGACCAACAGCAAATACTGGAAGGGTTTGGTGGGCATTGACCTTGGGTTTGGGAGTTGTAGTTCACCTACATCCAGAGAGCACTATAGACTCAACAATGATGGATCTGGACCACACTTGACACGAATCCTCAATATACCCAAATGTGAACACTGGTGGAGTTTCGGGAAAATAGAGCTTGACATTTGGGAGTTGTAGTTGCTGGGATTTATAGTTCATCTAGAATCCCCTTGCTCCCTACCAATGATAGAATTGGGTCGAACTTCCTACACAGAACCCTCATGCCTTGAAGGAACTAGCTGGCATGAGCCTCGATCCCACCTCACACACTCTCCCTCACCCACACATGCGCATCATGCTGCCATGCGCCAAGCACGCCTACTCTCCCATCCCCCACTTGGAGTCTCAGAATCAGCCCTCCCCTTGGCTGGGAGGCCTGCCAATCACAGCAGAGGAGAGCTTTAGGTGGGAGAATTCGCAGTCTGTTTCCAAAAAGAAAGAGAAGAAAAAGGAGATATCTTCAACCTTCTCTGCAAAAGGGCTTCCTAAGACCATCAGAAATACATGTTTTCTGATGGTCTTTGGCGACCCCTCTGAAACCCTCTCGCGACCCCCCTGGGGGTCCTGACCCCCAGATTGAGAAACACTGCAATAGATGTTGTTATTTCTGAGGAAGAAATAACTGCACAATTTCATCATAGGCAAAAATATTCAAATATTCCATGTGCTTTCGCCCCATTTGTCAATATGAATGCCAGTCCCTCTTCTGATGGCTCATAAAACCAAAATATTTCAGATATCCTGTCATACCAGATCTTTTGGGGAAATGTTTTGGAACTACTACATCCCACTTTCAACTGTAGCCCTAATTCTACCAGGGATGGACACACACTTCCTAGTTAATGAGAAAATATATAATTCCACAGCAGTTTCCTTAAATGCAAGCAAGCATGGTTGAAACATGACAACACCCACCACCCAATTCTCATAGACATAGTCAATACAAGTAAGTGCATGCGACAAATGAAGAATAAATATGGCGGTACTTGTGCCAAATGAAAGAAAAACACAGCAGGACTCATGCTCCTGACAATAAGCTCTGTGATGTTAGAAATCACAACTTCAGATCAAGACTTTCAAGGGCAGTTGGATTTCTCAGTATCTTTGGACTCACAAGGATACTCTCAAAGCTCTACCTTCTTTGCCTTTTCATCACTAGGAAAACACTTTGTAGTGCATTGGCAATAAAAAATAAAGATACATAGAGTAAGCACGGTAAACTCCAAAATGCAGTTCAAGCCATTTGCAAATGCCAGCTGAGTTCTGAAGCTGACATCCCCAAAGTTTTATAATTCTGCCAATGATCCTGCCCTCTTATGGGTAATACGTAGCAGACAATTATGTCGAGGCAATTAGATGGAATGTCCTATTAAATATACGGGGTCTCTATTCTCCCTTGCCAGGGCCTTTCATTTCTCTCCCACCTCCTGAATAATTTATCATTTAACTCCATAAATGTACTGCAGTGCTGTTGTCACTGGTGCTTTTTAACTACTGCAGCAATCATTGTGTGTGCATATGTGCAAATGCTCTATTTACCTGAAAGGGGAAAATATGAATAAGCTGGATGATGCTGTACACATTGCCTTCATGGCTTGGGCAAGGGTGAGAATGAGAAAATGAGTGCCGTGAATACCGACTCTGTGAATAGCAGGATTGTGTCTTTCAGTTGCTTTAAAAACACCTTTGGAAATTTCATTTGTTTGTTTACTCAATGCAGAATTGTCAGGAAAGAACAATTTTTGTGGACATGATCTCTACAACCCTGTAACCTTGATGCACATAGTCTGAGAGTACATTTTATGAACTGGCTCTGACCTTTTCGCTTCTCGGCAGTTGGACACTTAGTGGACATTCTATGACCTCGCAGTAGAAGAGCCCATTTACAATTGCTTCAGGGTTGAAAAAAATAATAAATGTGTTTGGCTTGAGATTTACCAATAATTCAGCATGAAGATTGATGCAGACTATACCGGTAGAACAACAACAACAACGCCTATAAAAATCTGGGCATACTGCAGCTGGACAATATTAAACATGGGCATGCGAAAAATGTGGGCATCAAAGAATATGTCCAAAGGGTCAGAAAAAAAATTGAAGAGCAAATTAAATGGCTGAAATATGATCAATGCTATCAACACCTGGGCCATACCCATCATCAGATACACTGCTGGAATTGTGAACTGGACAGGGGCGGTCCTACCGGTAGGCAAAGAAGGCCGCTGCGTGGGGCGCCATCTGGGTAAAGGGCGCATTCCCATCCATCCACCCATCCATCTATTTAATCTATCTAATCTATCTGTGTGCGTGAACGGTTTTGTGGCATTTCCCAGCAGTGGCAGCAGCAGAGGGAGAATCCATTCCAGGATTTCCAGGCGCCTCGGCTGCCTGCGAGGAGCAGCAGCTCCTGGGGATCTCCGCGCTTCGGCTGCGGCCACAGAGCGTGTGCGTCTCGGGGAGGGATTAGGCGCAACGCAGCGCTGGCTCTCGGCCCTGCTTCTTTCCTTTCTTGTCCTTCCTTCCTTCCTTCCTTCCTTCCTTCCTTCCTTCCTTCCTTCCTTCCTTCCGCTCCTGCCTCTTTCGGGCGGCTGCATCCCCCAGGAAGGGAAGGCGGGCAAGGAGGAGGCATTCTCCCTCCCTCCCTCCCTGCTGTCAACAATAAGCCGTGCAATGTAGTGTGCGGAGGGCGGGCGCCAGGCTCGGAGGGGTGCCTCTATGGAGCCCCCATGGTGCCACCACCACCACCAGCACCTCCTCCTTGTCTTGGATGCCGGAGGGCCAGGACCTGCGCACAGGAGCTTCTGGGCATGCGTGGAGGGGGGGTGCCAAAATAATGTTGGGGGGGCCAAAATAATGTTTACTTACAATTTAAAATTACCTTAGACCGCCACTGGAACAGGACACAAGCAGAGCTGGATGATCTGGACAGAAAAATAAGAAAACCGATGACAATCCACTATGAGTCATCATACCCACGTAGGGATGTTGACAGACTTTACCTGCCCAGAAAATCAGAAGGCAGAGGGCTTTTGAAAGTGAAACAAGCGGTAGAAGAAGAGAAACACGCACTGGCAGTCAAGAACCAACATTGAGAGAAGTAGAAAACTGCTTAAAGCGCAAAAGACAAAGAGTGAATACCGTAAAATACAATGCAGAGCCGAAGAGAAAACTGGCAAAAGAAGGCTCTCCTTGGACAGTACCTCGGGAAAACTGAGAGCAAAGTTGACAAGGAAGAAACATGGATGTGGCTCACAAATGGAACTTTGAAAAAGGAGATGGAGAGCCTGATTCTGTCAGCCCAAGAACAGGGAATTAGAACACATGCAACAAAAGCCAGATTTGAAAGTGTAGGCTCTGCAAGGAAGCAGTCAAAACAATGGATTACATACTCAGCTGCTGCAAGAAGATCGCGCAGACGGCCTACAAGCAGAGGCATAATATTGTGCCTATGACAAAGAACTGGTAGGATTACAGTTACAGAAAATGAACACGTAAAACTTCTGAATTCAGACTGACAGAGTTATTAAGCACAATACTCCTGACCTCATGATCGTGGGTAAAAACAAAGTATGGATTGTTGATGTGGCAATTCCAAGTGACAGCAGAATTTATGAGAAACAACTGGAAAAGCATATACAATATGAGGATTTAAAGACTGAACTGCAAAGACTTTGGCATAAGCCAGTAAAGATAGTCCCGGTGGTGATTGGCACACTGGGTGCAGTGCCTAAAGACCTTGGCCTGCACTTAAAAACAATTGGCACTGATGAAATCACCATCTGTCAGCTGCAAAAGGCTCTGCATGCAACATTCGCTGATACATCACACGGTCCTAGACACTTGGGAAGTGTCCAGCATGTGATCCAAATCAAAAGCTAGCATAGTGATCATCTTTGCTGTGTACTAAACTTGTTGTGTATATAATAATAATAATAATAATAATAGCCAGCCTAATGCTTGAAGATTTAGTTATTGAAAATTAGATGAATATGTTATCTCTAGGAATCTATAGGTCCTTCTCCAACCACAGATTTATGCTGGAACATCTAGACATTCCTAGAAACACTTTTCTATGTATTTGTAGGTGATGAAAGTTGATCATACATTTACACTAGAGGACCAAGAGATTTTTTAAAATAGCTTCCATCTTAACAAAAAATACTGCTATTGCCTCCTCCTTTTCACTAACCGTTAAAGCTATCAAAATACATCCAAGCAGGAGAGGAATTCAGTACATGACTGATGTATAGGTTGGCACCCCAAATTAGTCTCCATTGAAGTGGTAAAAGGGATGAATTCAGTGTTGATGGATGGATGGACTTCATCAAGGCAGCTTTTGCTATGCTTTACTATGAACACATCCTTGTTTAAGCCTCTCTTTTTTGCACATAGATGCATTCTGATGTGGTCTGATCAAAACCATCCTACAGAAACTAATGGTACAAGACAGAGTGTCAAACACAAGGTCCAGAAGCTACAGCACACAGTTTAAGAGAGGCCGATGGGGCCTACAAACCCTAATCTGCATCCATTTGTGGAGCAACTTCGTTGCTTATAACTGGAGACTCCTTGCTGGACAAGTGGTGTCAGAAGAAATAGGTTGGTTTAGATGTAAGTACAGTAATTTCATCCATACCAAATGCCCCTTTCTCTGAAATCAGCATGCATGGTCATATTTTTGTGACAGTCTCTACAAGCATTTAGAAGATGGGTTCAAAAGATGTAGCCTTCTCATGCACAAGGGCCCCCTGGTGGTCCAGTGGTTTATACTGCTGAGCTGTTGAACTTGCTGACCAAAAGATTGCAGGGTGAGCTTCTGCTGTTAGCCCCAGCTTCTGCCATCCTAGCAGTTCAAAAGCATGAAAATGTGAGATCAATAGGTACCGCCTCTGCAGGAAGGTAATGGTGATCCATAGAATCATGCTGGCCACATGACCTTGGAGGTGTCTACAGACAACACCAACTCTTTGGCCCAGAAATGGAGATGAGCACCACCCTTCAGAGTTGGACACAACTAGACTTAATGTCAGGGGAAACCTTTACTTTATCTGCACCTGCACAGGTATTACCCTTCAGGTCTTAGCATTACTTGCCTTCAAGCAGTCTCTAAAGACACATCTATTTATTTAGCCTTTAAATTAGATGAGACTTTATGATCCCTAAATATTCCAAAATCATCAGATCATGTCTGATATGCAAGCTAAGCAGTGTCAGATCTGAATAGTACATGGAAAGGAAACTGCCAACAAATTCCAGGTGCTGTAGGCTATATTACAGAGGACGGAAATGACAAAACCTGGCTTAAGAAAACCAAATAAAATGCATGGGGTTGTCATAAGTCTACAGATTACTTGAAGGCATACACACACTTACTTCTTAATGTTATTGGTTATATGGCACTGTCTAGTTTCAATTGTGGATTTTTATTTTATTGTTTTCTTTGAAGGTTCTGCAGCATGCTACCAGGCTTGCCTTGAATGGTGGTTTACGGATCTTTCAGATACCTAAATAAGGAAGCCCCGGTTTACGCAGCATAATTGACAACAGTGCTACTCTTCTAAATTGCAGAACATTATAGATTACAGCAAAGCCTTTGGCTTGTGTAGATTATGAGAAATTATGGTTTGCTTTAAAAAAAATTGGAGTACCACAACATCCAGATGCATAAGCTATATTGTGGACAAGGACCATGGTTAGAGGATAACAGATTGGCCTTTTAAGTCATCAACGTGCTTGTAAAAAGCGTGGGATGAGTCCTTCCTAAGAATCTTCTTTCGCGAAGTAAATGCCGAGACAGTAACAGTAAGGATTCCCATTGACAACGCAGTCAGACACGGCTGCATTTTATCACACTAGCCCTTTAGGTTTTATGCATTTGCTCCTTTAACTTTGGCAGATTTGGCTATTTGTAGAATTGTTTAATATGATTACTTTAGTAATTTCTAGGTCTCCCCACTCAACTCTGTGGTCAACATCTACTAGAACTTGACCATAGAGTCTCAAGACATTACTAAAGAGATGCTTTCTCAGGTTGAATAAATGTTTTTTAATTAACACTTTACCCACTTTTGCAGGAGTGCTGCACCCCTAACCCTTGTGAAGGTGAAGGGTCACACAAAAACCAGAATTAGAAACAGAGGAGGCAAGTGTAAAAACTGAATGGCAATCATTTTAGATATGTAGATGATACTATACAGTGTGTCCCTCACCACTTCGTGGTTTGCTAACCGCGGACTCGCAGTTTTGCGGCTTTTAAAAAAATACAAGTGGCAAGGGAAATCTGTATATAACAGACTTGAGTTGCAGAGTTACTCACAGACTTCTTCCTCCAGAGTCGGAGAGGGCTAAAAAGGCAGCTTCTGCTGGGGCTTCTTCCTCCGGAGCCAAAGAGGGCTGCCAAGGCAGCTTTCGCTGGGGCCAGAGAGGGCCACCAAGGCAGCTTTCTCTGGGGCCAAAGAGGGCCACCAAGGCAGCTTTTGCTGGGGCCAGAGAGGGCCACCAAGGCAGCTTTTTCTGGGGTCAAAGAGGGCCACCAAGGCAGCTTCCACTGGGGCCAGAGAGGGCCACCAAGGTAGCTTCTGCCGGGGCCAAAGAGGGCCACCAAGGCAGCTTTAGCTGGGGCCAGAGAGGGCCACCAAGGCAGCTTTCTCTGGGGCCAGAGAGGGCCACCAAGGTAGCTTCTGCCGGGGCCAGAGAGGGCCGCCAAGGCAGCTTCCACTGGGGCTTCTTCCCAGTTTCTCCTCCTCAGGCGACCGGGTAAGAGCCACATGCCAGTGGGGAAGCAGGGAGGGAGAAGGGTGGCTCCAGCAAGGACAAGGGGGGGGAGGGGGAATGAGGAGAGGAAGAGAGAGAGAGAGAGAGAGAGAGAGAGAGAGGAGGGGGAGAGGGGAGGGGGCAGAGCTATACTGTACATATACAGTATAACATCCCTACATTGCAGTTTTTCACTTATCGCGGCGGTTCCTGGAACACAACCCTCGTGATAGGTGAGGGAACACTGTATTTGTTGTCATTTATACTTATGTGCCTTGAGTCATTTATACTTATGGCCAACCTGAAGAGAACCTATCACAGGGTTTTCTAGGCAAGTTTTATTCAGAATACATTTGCCTTTATTTGAGGTTGTGACACTGTGACTTGCTCAAGGTTACCAAATGGTTTTCCATGGCTAAGTGAGTATTCGAACCCTGCTCTGGAGAGTTATGTGTGGAAAATTACAAAGAGTTGGGCTAGGTATTGATGAGGCTTGAGGAAGAACCTGCAAAGTTGAACATTAAGAAGACAGAAATGATGACCACAGATGATTTCCACAGCATTAGAGATCTGAAATAGTTGAATATTTCCTTTTCTTTGGCTAGGTCACTAATCAAAATGGAAACCACAGCCAAAAAAGTCAGAGGGCGACAATTTATGCAAAAATTTAGGGCGAGTCCATGGTCAACCCATGTTAAAGATTGGGAATCCCTGGATGTTGCCTGGGTATAAAGGTTTGACTTATGGTCCACTTCTGGGTAAAGGGCTGGTCTAGACAATAGGCTTGTGTGTGGATCTGTTTTGGCCTTTTTGCTTCGGCCAATCCGGCTTTTTCGGCTTGGTTAGATGGCTGTCATGGCAAGGGCCCAGCCATCATGGTTTCCTTTCCATAACAGGACCATGTGGCAGCCCATCACAGCTCCTCCTCCCCTTTTTGGCAGCATGTGGCATGCAAAGGGGCTGCTGTGTGCTCTTCCTTGCATGGTGTTTCCCTTTGAGCCCTGTCTGTTGGGCAAATTAGAGTAGAAGAACACTGTGCTGTGTCTTACACAAGCTGTGTCTGCTTCCTTAACCCTGTTGCTGAAACCCTGGCTCGCTTGAAGGGAAGAAAGGAAAGGGTCCCAAAAATGGAAAGGGGAGCCTCATAAGTTCCCCATTGCTGCCAATGGGCCAGATCTAGCTGTATTTTCCAGCTGCTGAAAGAAAACGGCTATCTACCCAAGTATTTTTGGGAAGCATGTGAAAACTGATATGGGGGTCTACTGGAATCTGGCCAGCAGAAATGGATCGAGGTTCAGCCGAAATACACCAGCTTAATAGACAAGGCCAATGACTTGGAAATGACAAGACAAGATTCTCAAGTGGAAAGATATATCATTAAATTGCAAAGTCAGAATAATTTGGAGCATAGTATTTTCCGATTTCTGTGATGGTAAAAACTGGAAAGTGGAAAAAAAAGCTACAGAGAGAAAATCAACTCATTTGAAATGTGGCGCTGGAAGGAGAGTTCTGTGGATAGAACTTTTCATTTCATTAGTGTGACATTTCACCCTCCTGGCAATGCTGAATTTTCAGCCCCTATTACTTCTTCCATATTTACCGGTACTACCATCTATGCAGAGGCACTACAAGCCGTAAATTCACTAATGGCTGTAAAGTGCTTTAGGGTGGAGGATTATAGAAATGCAAAGTTTTATTGTCCTCTGTCTAGTCTATGAGGCAGCTGCATATATATTATAACATACTTCCAATCTACAGGTGGCCAGGCAGATATAGCTTCTATTGTGGAATTCCACTTAGGACTTGATTGTATGAGAGAAGCAAATTGTCATCGAAGCAAGACTGTCACCTTTGGTGATGGTCTCAATCACATGATGCCACAAGCATCCTGCTCTTGGTTTACCTCCTCCCAGCAATTAATCTATTTCCCACTATTGATGGAACCCCCCCCCCCCACCAATCCTGAAATATTCCTGCCATTTTAGCGTGACTTTGTGTAAAGTCATTGTACCAAGCATGCAAGCACTGAAGTGGCATCACAGGATGGGATTCTCCTCCTCTCCTTATACTCTTTCCTCCAGTTCATTATATCCAAGCTGATTCTTCTTAAATTTGCAGCACAAATTGGCTTTTAAAAATAACCATTGCTGGAGATGTCAAACTGCTTTTAAAAAATATAATAACATTTACAGAGCAATGGAAGTACAAGAAGGCAGAGTTATGATGGTACTATATTAGGGGGAGTATGGGTTGGTGAATTCATGCAATTTTGCAAATGGTGGGGGGGGGGGGGGTCTGATAACAAAGATGCTCATATCAGTATGAAGCCACTATCAGCAACTGTATGACTACAGTGGAATAGTGCCTTTGTGCAATAAAGTTCTTCACAGTGGCTGAGATCCCATATTGAGGAGATAGAATGCACCTTTACACTCACAGATTATGCATTAGTTGCTCAACCCTGCCTTGTTAATGAATTGCACAACTTAATGAACATGTGCAACAGCATTCACAATGCATAACTGCATTCACAATGGACAATGCACATTTGTAAATGCAAGGAAGATATGTGCCTACAATACTATTGATGCCTAATTCCATAATTGGTAAATGCCCAATTAATTACCAATTACACACATAGAATACACTAATTTATTGTCTACTGTGGGCTTTGACATCATCCATATCTTCCAGGTCACATAGGATTTCAATAGGATTCACTATTATCCGCTGTTTTCTGTTTTCATGGCAAATTCAGGACTATATCCCCTGTGGATGCAAAGGCCAGCCACACTGTATATTTTAACTATAATATGTTTTCTTAAATGAGTAAGTTGTCTTAATCCTTAGATTTGGGGAGGAATCCAGATGAAAACAACAAGAAACCCCCCAACATACCTCCCAACCAGCTAGTGTTGTCAGGTTGATGAAAGAGAAAGGAATGGATGGATGCAATTCATGTCATGGACTCATGACAATCAGGAAACAGTTATTAACAACCTTGTGTTCTGCCTAAATACCCAGTGGAAGTATTGATTTCAGTTAATTTAGCCATGTGTTTCTCTACAGAATTAACATACAGTCCACATAATGAATGAATGAATGAATGAATGAATGAATGAATGAATGAATGATGCACACATTTTTATCTTGAGCCCCACCCCACCCACAAAAGGCCCATGCTCCCAAAAGAAAGAAAAAACCTTTCCAACCTTCAAATAGGGAACATCCCTTATAAGAAAAGAGATGTGCCAAGTTTTCCAGACCTCAAAAAGGGGGGATTTGTTATAGTAATGGACACCTGCCTATGCCACAAAGGACAAGTTTTCCAGAACTCAAATAAGTGACACCATCTATCTATCTATATAATAAAAGTGAATGTTTGTATGTATGTGGCAGCTTTCTGATTGCCTCCCACTTCCATAGGCCACTGCGATCCACATGAATGACGGACCTAGACCAAACTTGGCACACAAAATCCCCATGACCCATTTTATGTGCTGATGTGATTTGGGAGAGGAATGACCACGGATGATGGGATTTGCAACGCTTTGACTCCCAAAGATCATGGTGACCCCCACCATTGACGAATCAGGACAAACCTTAGCACACAGAGCCCCCATGACCCATGATTCTGGTGAGGTTTGGAGGAGGATGGACCATGGATTATGGGACTTTCAGTACTTCATCCAATTTGCTTCCTACGGAACACTGCCGGCCCCCACAAGTCACAGATTGGACCAAACTTTGCACACAAACCCCCTATGACCCAGTTGACATCTTGATATGCTTTGGGGAAAATTGACAATGGATGATGGGAGATGCAGTGCCTTCACTCATTTCCTGAGACCACTGACCCACACCAATGACAGGTTAGGACCAAACTTGGCGTACTGAGCCCCCATGACCCACTTTACATCCTGGTGAGGTTTAGGGGATGGCAGACCATGGAGGATGGGAGTAGCAGTACCTTCACTCACTTCCACTGCACCCACTGAACCCAGCCGACATTGGACCTAGACTACACTTGGAGAGTAGGCAAACCATGCCTTTCTCAAATAACCTAGACACCGCCAGGTCCCCAAGCTAGTTTATAAATAAGGGAAACGTCTGACAACTCTACAACCAGCAGAGATAGTTCAAGTTATAAAACATGCAATTTTAGATATGAAGCTAGTCATAGCTGGAAGAACATCAGACCACACTGGTTTACCCCATTTGCACAGGAGAATCCTCTTTGCTGAATTTGGCATGAAATCTCCTCCTTCCTATCCTGTAATTACATAGAACAAACATGATACCTACATTGTTGTTGTGTGTTTCCTTTTTGAGTTATGGTGACCCTAAGGTGATCTATCATGTGATTTTCTTAAGGGCATCGCCGCAGACACTTCCCTATTTCCTCCCTCCCTCCCCACCCTTTTGTTCTTCCCTCTGTGTTTTTTTGCCCGGAGCATCTATGATGGAGGGCAATTAACAAATATTAACTTCTATTCTATTCTATTCTATTCTATAATACAGCTTTGACTTCCCCTGAGACTAAGAGGGTTTGACTTCCTCAAAGACACCTTCTCAGAGAACAAGATATCTTTTCTTGTTTTGATAAGAGACAAGGCACATGCTTAGACTGATCCAAGGATAAATTAATCCAGGCTTTTGGGGTCTCTTTTTGACATGCATGAGAATATATGGACTGGGCAGTGGTGTAGCTAGTTAATAGCCAGCTGCATTAAATCACTACTGACGGAGAGGTAATGAGTTCGAAGCCAACCTGGGTCAGAGAGAGCTCCCAATCATTAATAGTCTAGCTTGCTGTTGACCTATGCAGCCCGAAAGACAGTTGCATCTGTCAAGCAGGAAATTTAGGCGCTGCTTTATGCAGGGAGGCTAATTTAACTCATTTATGACACCATAAAAGCTTCCAGCAACGTGCGTAAGAATGAGGAAGTACTCCATCAAGGACTCAGTGTCACAAGTGGATGGTGAAGCGGCAACTCCCCTTGTGGCTGGAATTGATCATACTCTCATGAAGCCGGTAAGCTGGAATGTTAAATTGCCGGTGTGTCTTTCTATATATGTTGTATGTCTAATGGCATTGAATGTTTGCCATGTATATGCACATTGTAATCCGCCCTGAGTCCACTGTGGGATTAGAAGGGTGGAATATAAATATTGTAAATAAATAGATAAATAGTAGGTTCTCAAAATGTTGTTGCATGATTCAGTTATACTAGCTCTTTTTATTATGGATGTGGCACTGAGCATTTTGCTGAAACCACAGGTTCAAGGTGAGGATTGAGACTGTCACATTGATGAAAAGAGGGATGAGCTCATAGCTTCTGGCATTGATAGGGTGAAAAATGTTACAGAAGAAAATGCCAGTCTGGAGGAGGCATCACCCATTGTCTAGACAAACGATTACACTGGGAAATTGTGTTATGTCTCTGCCTTACCCCAAACCCATGGAGCCCCCGGTGAAACCCTTGTACCAGCAAGACTGCTGACCAAAACATTGGCAGTTTGAATCCAGGGAGCAGGGTGAGCTTCCATCTGTCAGCTCCATCTTCTCATGTGGGGACATGAGACAAGCCTCCCACAGGATGGTAAAATATCTGGGGGTCCCCTGGGCAACGTCTTTGTAGATGGCCAAATCTTTCACACCAGAAGCGACTTGCAGTTTTTCAAGTTGCTCCTGACACACGCACACACAAACTCAAACCCATGTGCAAGATGGCATCAGGACAATCTGCAGTATATTAATTGTGGGGGGGAAAGACCAAAGAGAAATAAACAACACAGCAAAATGCCACCAAGTAAGACTAGCAATATGCCCAGAGAGTGTACATTTCTGAAGTGCTAATTGCTGTTACTTCCCTAAGCTAATATTTAAGACGCTCTTATAAAGGAGGTTGCATAACAATCAGATTATGAGATTTGAGATTTGACAAAAGGAGACACTTAAACCAATTGCTTTGTCATGGTTTATTACAGCTTTGTTTGCAGCAAACTAACAAGAGAGAGGGAAATTGTAATAATTATAAGCTTACTTTTTATTCCTACAGAGGCTAGCATTATGTTCTTTCTGAAATCGCAATGCAATGCAGGATATTTTCCTTGATGTCTAGGTGAGATGTGATGTTATGTTCTGTGCCTAGTGTTGTCCATAGGTCTTATAAACAATTTGGAGAAGTGGTCCCAATCTTTGCATCTCCAGGTGTTTGGGACATCAACATCTGGAATCCCCAGTCAGCTTGGCCAACTATCAGGAATGCTGGGAGCTTAAATCCAAAACTTGGAGGACCAAAGGTTGTCAACCACTGACTTAGAGGAAGAAGCTGATAGCGTATCCTCTAACTGTCTTGGTTTGTCAGGGACAGTCAGGATGTACTCCTTTTCCTTTAACTTATTCCGTTCCTTTAAAAATGTTTATGCTTCTTTTCCCACCTTCTTACTCCATTTACTTCAAATGCTGCAAACTGAGTTCAAAGTAATTTGCACTCAATTAATGTATGACCCACCTCAGAGTTTATGATCATAGGGGGAGGCCCTGCTTTCAGTTCTGCCACCCTCACAAGCGTGATTGGCAGGGACTAGAGACAGGGCCTTCATGGTGGTGGCCCTGTCTGTGGAATGCACTCCCCAGTGAAATCAGGGTGACTCATTCGCTCCTCTCCTTCAGGAAGAAACTCAAGTCTTGGTTTTGGGACCAAGCATTCGGCAGCTGGCTGAGCAACAACTGTAATAACTCGTGAGAATGGTCAATTAAGACAGTGTTTCCCAACCTTTTTTTGAGCCGTGGCACACTTATAACATTAAAAAAATCCGGGGGCACACCACCAACCAAAATGACACAAAATGACACTCTAACACAGTAAAGAACGGCTGGGGGATGGTGGCCTGCTGGGAGTGCCGAAGCTGGGGGAGGAGCCAGGCCGCACCATGCCCCGCCCCTCCCCCAGCTTCAGCTCTCCCAGAGTTTCTCCAGCCTTGAGGGGGCAGTGCCAAGCCAGTGGTACAGAGCCAGCACAATGCTGGCTTGACACTGCCCCCTCAAGGCTGGGGAAGCTCTGGGAGAGCTGAAGCCAGGGGGGGAGGGCAGAAGCCTCATGGAGGAGGAGGAGCATGAGCGGTGGACGGGCTTCAGTGGGCGGGGCTCCTCCTCCGCGCAGCTTCAGCGAGCGAGGGGCGAGAGTCATGGCGGATTGGAGGCTGGCTGGGAAAACGGCTGAAGGAGGCGGCGCCCCGGCCCCTTCTTCTTTTTCTTCACTGCCGCCTGGCCCTTCCTCCTCTCCCTCAAGCAGCAGGAGTTCAGCAAGAGGAGGGGGAAGGAAGGGGGGCAGAGAGCTTTTCTTACTTACTTACTTAGACCAGTCTTTCCCAACCTTTTTTGAGCCACGGCACACTTTTAACATTAAAAAAAATCCAGGAGCACACCGCCAACCAAAATGACACAAAATGACACTCTTAACACAGTAAAGAACGGCTGGGGATGGTGGCCTGCTGGGAGCAGCTGCTGGGAGTGCCAAAGCCAGGGGAGGGGGCGGAGCCAGGCCATGCCATGCACCGCCCCCTCCCCCAGGCTTCAGCTCTCCCACAGCTTCTCCAGCCTTGAGGGGGCAATGCCAAGCCAGCGGTGCCAGAGCCAGCACAATGCTGGCTTGGCACTGCCCCCTCAAGGCTGGAAATGCTGTGGGAGAGCTGAAGCCAGGGGAGGGGAGGGGGCGGGGTGGGGCATGGCCTGGTTCCGCCCTCCCGGCTTCAGCTCTCCCACAGCTCGCACTGCCCCCTCAAGGCTGGAGAAGCTGTGGGAGAGCTGAAGCCAGGGGAGGGGGCGGAACCAGGCCATGCCCCACCCCGCCCCCTTCTCTCCCCCTGGCTTCAGCTCTCCTACAGCTTCTCCAGCCTTGAGGGGGCAGTGCGAGCGAGGGGTGGGAGTCATGGTCCCCGGCGCCACTCTCTGCCATAATTCCCGCCCCTTGCTCACTGAAGCCGCACGGAGGAGGAGGAGCATGAGCAGTGGATGGGCTTCAGTGGGCGGGACTCCTCCGCGCAGCTTCAGCGAGCAAGGGGCGAGAGTCATGGCGGATTGGAGGCAGGCTGGGGAAACAGCCGAAGGAGGCTGCGCCCCGGCCCCTTCTTCTTTTTCTTCGCCGACACCCGGCCCTTCCTCCTCCTCCCCCAAGCAGCAGGAGTTCGGCAGGAGGGGGGGAAGGAAGGGGGGCAGAGAGCTTTTCTCGCGGCACAGCAGGATGTCCGTCATGGCACACTACTGTGCTGTGTCACAGTGGTTGGGAAACACTGAATTAAGAGACTTTGGACTGTAACTCAGGACTATGATTTGGATTTGTGGACTCAGACTTGGTTGTGTTAATATTTCAGGGCCAATATTTTTATGCTTTGTATTGTATTTTCAATGCTGTTGACCTGTTTATGTTAATTGTTGTGTTTTAACTGTTTCTTTGTTGGCATCTAATGACTGCAAATTGTAAGTTGTCCTGAGTTCCCCTTCGGAGGTTGAGAATGATGGGATACAAATGCTCTAATTAAATAAATAAATAAATAGGAAATGGGGACTACCCGGGGGAGCAGAATCTTGCAAGTTGAGACAAAAGCAAATTCTTACAGCCTCTCCTAACTTTCAAATTCTTCCTTGTTAGTAACATTTGCCATCTTGACAACACTAGAATTTTATTCAGCCAGATGTCTCCTAGTTTTCATCTGAGAAATAATGGAGGGCATGAAATGGCACCCAACTGAAAGGGGTAGTTAATATCTTAGAAGACAGAATGAAGATTTATGATGCTTTAACAGATAGCATACCTGGCCAAAACTAAGAAAACGAATGTCAACAGTGACAAATGTAAGGTACTACATTTGGCAAGTGGAATAAAATGTACAAATATAGATGGGTGATACCTGGTTCAAATGCGATGCATGTAGAATCATAGAATCATAGACTTGGAAAAGACCACAAGGGCCATCCAGTCCAACCCCATTCTACAATTCAGGAATATACAGTTGAAATACTCCTGAAAAAATGGTTATCCAATCCAGTACCCATTTAAAAGCATCTAAACTGAGGCATCCTATTCTGTCAAACAGCTCTTACCATTAGGAAGCTCTTGCTACTATTTAGATTGAATCTATTTTCTTGCAATATGAGACCTAAGCTCTGTGTCCTAGTCTCCACAGTAGAAAACAAGTTTTTCCTCTCCTTAATGTTATATCCTTTCATGTCCCCTCTCAACCTTCTCCAAGCTAAATATATCAAGCATTCTAGCTGCTTCTCATAGAGCTTGGCTTACTGACATTTTACCATTTTGGTCATGATTCTCTGGAGATGTTCTAGCTTATCAATATCCTTATGGGGTCTAGAAATTGACAAAGTATTCCAGGTGGAGTCTGGCTAAAGATGAATAGAATTTTGACTGAATTATGAGACCATTAAAGAATTATGAGGCCATTAAAGAACTCCAGGAACGCTGAGAATGCGGAAGGAACAACAAGGGACACTGGGAATGCTGAGACCTTAGGAGTGTGTCAGCTCCCCCCGGTGGCCAGAGTTTCATCTATATGTTGTATGTTGAAACAGCAGGGATTGTCTGCTAGTCTGTGTACTGTAATCCGCTCTGAGTCCCCTTCGAGGTAAGAAGAGCGGAATATACTGTAAATAAAGTAAGTAAGTAAGTAAGTAAGTAAATAAATAAATGAATAAATAAATAATAGAATAGATCTTGGTGATGGCGGTTCACGCTCTGGTTGCATCCTGAATAGATTACTGCAACACAATCTATATGGAGTTGCCTATGAAGACTGTTCGGAAGCTCCAAATGGTCCAATGGGTGGCAGCCAGTACATTGCTCACTAGAGCAGTGTACAGGGAGGATACAACCCCCCTGTTACGTCAGCTCCACTGGCTGCCAGTATGCCACCGAGCATAATTCAAAGTGCTGGCTTTAGCCTATTAAGCCCTAAATGTTTCTGGCCCAGTTTACCTGTCCAAATGTGTTTCTCCCTAAGAACAATCTCAGAAATTATGATCGTTCGGAGAGGCCCTGCTCTCGGTCCTGCCTCTTTTGCAGATGAAATTGGTGGGGATGAGAGACAGGGCATTTTCAGTGGTAGCCCCTTGGCTGTGGAACTCCTTCCTCAGTGATATTAGATCAGCCCGTGAACTTCAGAAAGTTGGTGAAAACATGGTGTTGGGATCAAGCCGCTGGCAAATAACACAGTGCAATACATGTACTTTGATTTATGTGTAATGATTACTGGAATGTCCTGACTATGATTGCGGATAACATGGTTTTATAGTTGTAATTGCAATCTTTTATATATTTTGATGCTCTTAATCTTGTTTAAATTTTAATGGAATTGTTTATTTAATTGCATATTGGATGTACCATATTTCCTGGCATATAAGACGACTTTTTAACAAGAAAATATTCTCAAAAGTCGGGAGTCTTATACGCGGAAGCCATCTTATACGCGGGAGTCAATTTATACAGTCATCTTATATGCTGGGAGTTGTCTTATAGAGCAGGTGCTAAAACTTCCAATCCAGATTGGAGAATCTGTGGTTGCCGCATATGGTGGGGGGAGCTCAGAAATGGCAGTGGCAGCATCCCTGCCCTATGCAGCAACTGTATGAAAGCATTAAGGGTGATGCTGTACAAGTACGGTAGAAGAAAATCCATTCATCAGGATTTGTGGACTTAATGCGGTCCCGATGGTGAGGTGAAGGGGCACTTCACTGGGAAGCTGCAGGTGCCCGGGGCATGGAAAAAAGAGATAGGGTGGCTCTGGGCCCAGAAAAACACATCTATTTTACCTGTCTGGCCTGTCCTTGTATCCTATTGCCGTACTTCCTCCTCTGCCTCTCAGATCTTGCTCCTGAAGACTGCAGTGAAGCGGTGCAGGTGCATAGGTGCGAGATCTGAGAGGCAGAGAAGGAGGTACAGTAATAGGAAAATTACCATATTGAAATCAAAATTGATGCTTTTTAAATTTTTATTTGGTGTGCATTGGAAGAGGGGTAGTCTTATATGGTGAGTCTATCCCAAACTCTATATTTTAACTGGAGAAGTTGTGGGTCATCTTATATGCCCAGTCGTCTTATACGTCAGAAAATATGGTATATTTTTAAGGGATATAATTATTGCCTATGCTTTAAGTCACACTGAGTCCCCCTCGAGTTCAAGGAAGGTAGGATATAAGTATAGTAAATAAATAAATAAATCTAGCAAACTAATTCTGACTCAACAATGCAATATGGCAGTCAAAAGTAATGCAATTTCAGGATACAGCAACAGCAAAGTTGGGTTGCTGTGAGTTTCCCAGGCTGTATGGCCATGTTCCAAAAGCCTTCTCTCCTAATGTGTTACCCCCATCTATGGCAGGCATCCTCAGAGGTTTGTGAGGTTTGTTGGAAACAAGGCCAGTGGGGGTTATATATCTGTGGAATTATTTCTCCCACCCTGGACATGTGGGTGAAACATCAGGAGTGAATGCTTCTGGAACAACAACCCGGAAAACTCACAGCAACCCAGTGATTCCAGCCATGAAAACCTTCGACGACACATTCAACAGCGAAGTTGATTTGGTCAGATCTCACTGAAATGTGGAGAGGTCATGAAGTTGAATTCCAAGGACTCCCAATGATGTTGGGCTGAAATTTGGCCACCTCTGATCTAGAATGTTTCCAAAAAGAACAACTAAGATGGCAAAGAGTCAGGACACCAAATCTTAAAGGAAACAAAATCTTAGATGAATGATAAAGGTTATATTGGAAAGAGGGAGACTGATATGATTGTCATCTTAAATATCAGGATCATTGTCTGGTGGGAGATGGAGCAAGCCTGTTTTCAGGTACTCGACAGGGGTGGACCCAAATCGATGACTTCAAATTTCAAATAAAGGAAATTGTGATGAAACAGTAGGAAGAAGTCATTGATGTTAAGTGAAGTGGAATTGCCTCCCCTAGTCCCACAGGGAAGGATTAGCAGGCCTCACTGTTGAATAAAGGTATAGCCCTTGTATCCGTGGGGGATACAGTCCTGAATTTACCATGGAAATGGAAAACCATGGACAACAGCAAACTCTATCGAAATGAATGACTGTCACTGGAAGTTCCTATAGAGCAGGCATGGAGAAACTTTGGCCCTCAAGGTGTTTTAGACTTCAAAACAGACTACTGGCTGTTAGGAATTGTGGGAATTGAAGTCCAAAACACCCGGAGGGCCAAAGTTTGCCCATGCCTACTATAGAGTCATGCTGGAAGGCCTCCAAGTAAGGTACCCTCCCTAGGAATTTGGCAATGCAACTGTATGTTAAGTTCTGGTGGAAGCATATTATAGAATTGAATGGAGATCCTAGAAGTAGTGTGGTCCCATATGAATCAAGATGCATTCGACCAAAAGGTAGTTACATTATTTTGGCACGCTGGCCAGAAAATACCACAGACACCTCTCCCATATCCTGGGCAATAAATAATATACGCCTTAGAATGTAAGAATGGGAAACAAACAATTAATCACTGGCTGCTTATTCATGGCAGCACTAATCTGCTGCCTGAAGCAATCACTTTACTCCCTTGAATGGTAGGAGTGACCTATTATTCTATACTCCATTGCTAAGCTCGTGTTAAGCTCATGTTTGTTCAGTAATACTAATACAAGATATGGGAAGGAGTGAGGTTTATAGGGGAAATTGTTCGTGCGGCAGTGCTTCTCCCATGCGCTGATCCAATTAGCAAAAAGTCTACTTCAGTTTAACATGCCATGCTATCACTTTTTTCAAGTTCCAACATGCAGGGACATTGCTGGTATAAATGGTCATGCCCTGAAAATATGTGTCATTTTGCTGATATGTATATGGTATGTTTTTAAAATGTTGTTGTTGTTGTTTTCAACTTTAGGACAACCCTAAGATGAGCCTTCTCTGTGATTTTCTGGGGTTTCACAGCACCGGGAATGTGGCGCAGCTGGCTGGGTGTCAGCTGCATAAGACCTCTAATGACCAGAAGGTCATGAGTTTGAGGCCTGCCCGAGTCGAGGTGGGCTCTCGACCTATTGTGTAGCCTGTTGTCAACCATTGCAACCCGAAAGACAGTTGCATCTGTCAAGTAGGAAATTAAAGTACCACTTAGTGGGGAGGCTAAATTTAACTGATTTACGAGGCTATAAAAAAGATCTCCAGAAAACACGCTGAGGAATGAAAGAGTGCAACACCTCCCCCTGGTGGCCAGATGTTAAATTGCCTCTGTCTGTCTTGTGTGTTTGTGTGTCTAAATGTAATGTGTACACGGTCATCCGCCCTGAGTCCCCTGTGGGGTGAGAAGGGTGGAATAGAAAAGAAGTAAATAAATAAATAAATAAATAAAGAGGGGATTCAAACCCTAATCTCCAATTGAAAGCAGGATATAAACATAATATTGATAATGATGATGATGGCAATAACAACAAGAAATTCCATCTGAACATGAGGAAGAACTTCCTGACTGTGAGAGCTGATCAGCAGTGGAACTCTCTGCCCCGGAGTGTGGTGGAGGCTCCTTCTTTGGAGGCTTTTAAACAGAGGCTGGATGGCCATCTGTCGGGGATACTTTGAATGTGATTTCCCTGCTCTTTGGCATAATGGAGTTGGACTGGATGGCCCACAGAGTTTCTTCCAACTCTATGATTCTATGAACAACAACCACCATCTATATATCTACAGTATATAAATAAAAATGTAATGTTCGTTAGTGGGATTAACATAACTCAAAAACCACTGGATGAACTGACACCAAATTTGGCAGCAAAACACATTCTAATCTAATTGAATTACTACCTATGTAAGCCATCCTGAACCCCCCCTTTTGGGGTAGAGAAGAGATGGGGTATAAATACCAAAAATAAAATAAATAAATAATCTTTGTCTTTCAAACAAAAAAACCTTAAAAAATGAAGGGGAAATAACTTAACCCCCCCCCTTCAAAAATACAGAGAATGTGCAATGCCCAGGCATGTAGCCGGGGGGGGGGGACTTGGGGGGCTTCAGCACGGCCTTCTTGCAGACCATCTTAGGATGGTCTGCGAGAACGTCTTGCTGGTACATTATTTAAACGGTTATGTTTGTTCATACCATGATCTGATCACCATGATCAATATATCCCATATGCATGGGGATATTGGGATAACAATGCAAAAGGTTTGCTAGGGTAGACCCTCTCTCACTCAAACTCAGCCCCCCCCCCCTCCCGAATCAAAATCCTGGCTACGGCCCTGGCAGTGCCAGAACATAAATAAAACTATAAATATGTATAAGCATTAAAATTGATTATCTACACACACACGCACGCACACACACACACTTGTTTAACACTATCTCAGATCAGCCAAACTGGATCCTATTGTTTGCCTTATTCACTGTCCCAAAAGCTTGGTCGCACAGCCAAATTTTTACCATCTTTCTGAAGTACAGGAAAGAGGGGGCTTATCTAATCTCGCTAGGGAGGGATTTCAATAGCTGAGGGGCAATCATTGAGAAGGCCTCTCTCTCGTTCCAAGTGCCACCTCTGTGTTGATGGAGGCAGGCAGGATTTTCCCCGGGTACTGGTTGTGGGGGGTCGGGAGCAGGTGAGAGTTTTGCCCTCCTTTCTGCTAGAGATCCCTGTGTACAACTAGTGGGCCACTGTGTGACACAGAATGCTGGACTAGATGGGCTGAG
The DNA here is from genome assembly GCA_030556195.1 of Anolis apletophallus. NCBI lineage: Eukaryota > Metazoa > Chordata > Lepidosauria > Squamata > Anolidae > Anolis > Anolis apletophallus. The sequence continues at coordinate 163,472,113 of JARBWK010000004.1, forward strand.
GCCCGATTCAGCATGGCTCTTCTTATGTTCTTATGTTCTTATGTTCCCGCAATCTTCTTCAGCATGATGCTCCAAAGGGCTATGGCAGACCTACAAGAAGAAGACGGCATATATATACGCTATCGTACTGATGGTAGCTTGTTCAACTTAAGCCGTCTGAGGGCTCGCACTAAGACTCTAAACTATCTAGTCCGTGAGCTACTTTTTGCTGACGATGCTGCCCTTGTCGCCCATTCAGAAGCAGCCCTGCAGCGCCTCACATCCTGCTTTGCAACAGCTGCAGAGCTGTTTGGGCTGGAAGTCAGCCTGAAGAAAACAGAAGTCCTCTACCAGCCCGCACCACAGGAAGAACACCACCATCCTCACGTCAGCATAGGCACATCTGTGCTTAAGTCCGTTCAGCAGTTCACCTACCTGGGAAGCATCATCTCTTCAGACGCCAAGATTGACAAAGAGATAGATCACAGATTATCAAAGGCATATAGTGCATTCGGAAGGCTTCACAAAAGAGTCTGGAGCAACAAGCACCTGAGACAAAGCACCAAAATCAGTGTGTACAGAGCTATCATACTGTCCATTCTCCTCTATGGGTCTGAAACATGGGTCACCTATCGCCAACACCTACGACTCCTCGAGCGCTTTCATCAGCGCTGTCTTCGCACAATCCTAAATATACACTGGACCGACTATGTGACGAATGTTGCTGTCCTTGAGCAAGCAGGGATCACCAGCATTGAGGCCATGCTATTGAGAACACAGCTGCGCTGGGCAGGACACGTCTCTAGGATGGAGGACCACCGCCTCCCAAAGATACTACTCTACGGTGAACTCGCCACGGGTCAGCGCAAGAGAGGCGCCCCAAAGAGATATAAGGACTCCTGAAACAACATCTCAGGCTTGGCCAGATTGATCACCAACAATGGTCCACCCTGGCCTCACATCGGGAGGCATGGAGAAGCACTATCCACAATGCTGCGGCCTCTTTCGAGAAGACACGCCGAATGGGTCTCGAAGAGAAACGACAACGCAGAAAGAACCGCAACTTGGAAAAAACATCACCCAAGGAGACTTTCTGCTGCGCTTTCTGCAACCGAACTTGCCTATCTCAGATTGGCCTTTTTAGTCATCAACGCGCTTGTAAAAAGCGTGGGATGAGTCCTTCCTGAATCTTCGTTCGCGAAGTAATGCCGAGAGAGAGATGTTCCCGCTAATTACACCTGTGACAATGACAGGACAGAGAGCAGGGCCTTCCTGGAAGATCTTAGTCTCCATGTTAGTTCATAAAGGGAGATGCGTTTGGACAGGTAAACTGGTCCAGGGCTGTTTAGGGATTTATAGGCCAAAGCCAGCACTTTGAATTGTGCTCTGTAGCAAACTGGCAACCAGTGGAGCTGACGCAACATGGGAATTGTGTGCTTCCTGTATGCCGCCTCAGTTATTAACCTGGCTGCCTCTCGTTGGACTATTTGAAGCTTCTGAACAGTCTTCAAGGGTAACCTCATGTAAAGCGCATTGCAGTAGTCTATTCTAGGTGTAACAAGAATAGGCCAGGTCTTGAGATAAAGAACATATGCCATAAACCAGTTGCCATCTGTAATAATGATAACCATAACCAAGAAACTAGAGCTGATGCTGTTTATCCAATGCAATTTTCCGAATCAGTGCCCCAAATAACCCCAGATACAGGCCTAAAAACCAAGATGCCAAGAATGTTTTTGGTTGGACTGTACTGTTTATCTCTGTTCTCAGAAATTGTGGTTTTTTAAATAGCATGATTGTGTTGGAAGGTGTTTTATGTAAGTCGTCTGCTCTAGGCTGTTTGTCAGACGAAGCAAAATACCAGGGGGAAGAGTTTTGCAGCAAACTCAAAAATTGGAAAGAACCAACCCGTTATTTATTTTTTATATTTAAAAAAACACCTTTATAACCACAATGAATGAACGGAATAATCTGCTAAGGATGTCACCCTCTCAGCTCTTTCGAAAGAATCAACCAAACAAGAAATCTGTGATGTTCCTGTTACAGACTGGAGGAAGATTATTTTCCTCAACAACTGCTATTTATTGTTGCGCCGAAGAAGGTGTGAAATGATTATATCAACCCAGGGTGATCATCTGTCGCATTTCCTCTTTACAAGGCTGTTTATTGTCATATACTCCTGTCCTCCAGGATTCTCTGCTTACATTTCTGGAATATCAGTCTGTCATGTATTTATGTATATAGTTAGCACTGTGATGTTCATAGTTTCTTATCGTATCATTTTGTTTATTTGCATGTTTGCAATATCAAGCTCTTTCTAATTACACCCTTCCTGATTTTCCCCTTGGTTTCCAAGAAAAATACACAAAAACATCCACATGGTTGTCATTTTTTAATACTTAGTATTTAATTACTTTATTGTCACATGCATATGTATTTCTGGCTATATCACATTGGTGCATATGTTAACTTTCTGGATTATTTGTTTCCAATTGGCTTGGATTTAGAAAAGTGTTTCCAAAATAGCTGGTTGCTATAAAGAAGGGGGATAACGAAACTGATTACTGAGAGTGTCTCTTCCATTCAGATGTAGTGAAGGGCACATCTTTGCTGGGCAAACGGGCCAATTTTTAACCTCAGGGACACTTCAGGGATTGGAATTCAAAGTGCTGGTTTTAGCCTACAAAGTCCTAAATGGTTCCAGCCCAGCTTACCTGTCCAAACATATCTCCCTCGATGAACCATCAAGGAGTTTAAGATTATCTGGGGAGGCCCTGCTCTCGGTCCTACCATCCTCTCAATTGTGATTGGTGAAGACCAGAAACAGGGCCTTCTCAGTGGTGGCTCCTTGGCTGTGAAACTCCCTCCTCAATGAAATAATGTCTGTCCCCCCTCCCTCCTGGCCTTTCATAAAAAAAACTAAAACTTAGTTGTGGGATCAAGCATTTGAGCAGTAGATGCAGCAACTAGAATGAGAGTGATTTTATGTGACCGACAATGGACTGACTTTGGACTATAATTCTGAACTAAACATGCCCGGATTACCCATAAGGCCAACGAGGCCATGGCCTAGGGGTGTAGGCCGAGGGAGGGGGGCGCAGATCATGGACCAAAAAGCCCCCTGGTATGCGCCCCTTCCCCCCCCCTTTCTCATGCCCCTCCTCGCTCCTTCTCCCGGCAAAGTCTCTGCTCCATCCCCTCTGTCTCCGTCTCTCTCTCTCACGTACGCTCTCTCTCTCTTTCTCTCGGTCTTTCTCTTTCGCTCTCTCTCTTGCGCTCTCTCTCTCTCTCTCGTGCTCTCTCTCTCTCTCTCGTGCTCTCTCTCTCTCTCTCTCTCTCTCTCTTGTGCGTGCCTTTGGAGTGAGTTTGCACCCGCTGTGCTCTCCCCAAGCCTCCTGACTCCTGAGGAGACCTTCAGAGCACAGCCGAGCTTTCCAGCCGGTGGGAATGGGGACCTTGGAGGTGGCGGGAGATTGGCTTAAAGGGGGCGTAATTCCAAAGCGTGGCCTAGGGCGCAAAAAAGGGTTAATCCGGGCCTGGAACTGAATGAACTTTTAAATGTATGTTTATAACCATTTTTAACTCTCATTTTAACTTAATTTACTGTATGTGTTCAGCATCTGTTGTAAAGCCACATCCGGGGGTGAGAAAGACAGGTTACAAATGTATGAAATAAATAAATAACAATGAACAAAAGAATAAAAATAAATAAAAATAACAATAATCTAGGTTCCCTAAAGTTTTTTTCAAGTCTGAAAACCAAATACTGTATACATTCATGTATAAGTTGACCTCATGTTTAAATTGAATGCAGATTTTGAGCTCAAAATTATGGATTTGATGAAAGTGCCAGACTTTCCTCAGCCAGAGGGAGTTGGCACTTCTTTTAGGTTCTCTGAGGAGGGGGCTATGCTCTTGTCTTTTGCCACTCTACTTGAAGGCCAGAATCACTGGGTTGTTGTAGGTTTTTCAGGCTGTATGGCCATGTTCTAGAAGCATTCTCTCCTACGATTTGCCTGCGTCTAAGGCAGGCATCCTTAGAGGTTGTGAAGTCTGTTGGAAACTATGAAAATTGGGTTTATATGTCTGTGGAAAGTCCAGGATGGGAGAAAGAACTTTTGTCTGTTGGAGCTAGGTGTGAATGTGAAAAAGGCAACTCTTGCAATAGCTCAGATGCACTAGCCATAACATTACGGTAGCAATAGATTGGAATTACTCCATTGGTGTCAGATATTTATTTATTTGTCTAGAGTTCCATCTACCCTACCATTTGGCTCATAGAGTCTTTCAGGGAGCTTACAAAACCAAAGACAATTTCCCTGAAACAAAAAGAGTAAAACATACACTGAGTGTACTTCTTAAATGTAAAAAGATGACGAAGAAAGAAGCAGCATCAGCACAATGGCCAAACATGGTATAAAACTCATAAAGCATGAGAGCAGTGAGGAATTCAGGAAATCAGCAAAAGCCAACAGGAGAAGAGAGCTTTAGATATTATGTTAAAGGTCTCAAAGGCTCCAGTGGTTCACGCCTCTTTTTCTGGAGGTCTTTTAAAAAAGGTAGACAGCAACTTTGTGGGGATGCTTGAGCATGATTTCATCCTTTTTCCTTCCATTTCCCCAGCATCATTATCTTCTCCAAGCTTTCGTGTCTTCTCATGATGTGGCCAAAGTACTTCATCTTTGCTTGTAATATCCTTCCCTCCAGTGAGAGACTGAATGAATAAACAACAATGAACCCAAGTTACATAGGGCTTTAAAGTCATAACCATAACTTTGAATTAAGTCTGGATATGGATTCGTAGCTAGCAAAGCTGTTTCAATAAGTGAGTTATATGGTCCTCAAAACCAGCCCCAGTCAGCACAGAAATTTCCAAAAGGCTTGCAAAGCTAGTCCCATATGCTATATCTTGCTCTGAGCCCAGAATGTACCAGTGCTAAACCATCCTGATAGAACTGGCATAATATACTATTTACAGTGAGGAATTGAAAAGAAATGCAATGGGTATGTAATTCTCAGTGGAAGTATTCATTTCATATCATCTGAGAGGCACTTGGAGACAAAATCTGACTTTGTAAAATTTGTGGTGTCATTGGGGAAAACAAATTCCATATCATTTAGGCATTTTAAAAAACATGATAGTAAAAAAACTGCCTTCAATTCAAAAAATAGACACACATAGTTTTTAGTCAGGGAGAGTCATCTCTCTACATTTTAAGGTAACACATTTGCCAGTTTGATGCAGAAGACAGGAGCAGAATTCAAAACGATCTGAACAGATTAGAGAGATGATTGGCCAAAAGTAACAAAATGAAGTTCAACAAGGACAAATGCAAGGTGCTGCACTTAGGCAGAAAAATAATGAAATCATTGAATCATCAAATCATTGAGTTGGAATACACCTCGTGGGCCATCCATTCCAAACCCAATGAGCCTCCAACACATGCAAAAATGCAAAGAGCAAAAATGCTCAACAGCAGTATATGTGAAAAAAATATTGGAGTTCTCTTGGACTCCAAGTGAGCCAACAATGTGATGTGGCAGCTAAAAAAAGCCAGTGAGATTTTGGCCTGCATAAATAGGAGTATAGTATCTAGATTCAAGGAAGTCATGCTACCCCTCTATTCTGTATTGGACAGTCCACACCTGGAATAGTATGTCCAATTCTGGGCACTGGAATTTGAGGGACAAACTGGAATGTGTCCAGAGGAGGGCGTCTCAAATGATCAAGGGTCTGGAGAACAAGTCCTATGGGGAGCAGTTTAAAGAGCTGGGCATGTTTAGCCTGCAGAAGAGACGGCTGAGTGGAGACATGCGGAGGGCCATGTATAAACATGTGAAGGGAAGTCATAGGGAGGAGGGAGCAAGCTTGTTTTCTGCTGCCCTGGAGACTAGGACGCAATGGAGCAATGGCTTCAAACTACAGGAAAGGAGATTCCACCTGAACATGAGGAAGAATATTCTGTCTGTGAGAACTGTGCAGTAGTGGAACTCTCTGCCCCGGAATTTGGTGGAGGCTCCATCTTTGCAGGCTTTTAAGCAGAGGCTGGATGGCCATCTGTCAGGGGTGCTTTGAATATGATCTTCCTGTGTCTTGGCAGGGGGTTGGACTGGATGTCCTATGAGGTCTCTTCCAACTCTAGGATTCTATGATTATGGATTGTTGCATTTGCAGCCACCTCTGATGCTCTACTATGTGCAACCAAAACAATATGTTCTCTCTAAACATTTATAGCTTCTCCACACTGAAGGACCTACAAATATCTCGATAAATGTTCTCTCCAGTTAAAAAACTAGCCTATGTGATATTTATGTATCATTGTGGTTTTAGAATTATCACTGGTAACTTGTTCCCATAACCAACACAAATGAGGACAGACTTACTGCATAGAAATCTTGACAAAACCACACACTTTCAAAAAAGTGAATAATCGAGACATAATTGGCATGTGTTTCCTTGTGAGAAAGAAAAACATCCTTCATATTTGGATGCATTTCAGAAATAAAGTAAGAAATGTTTAATCCAAAGAAATGCAACAAAACCGATGCAGGAATGTTTACATCCTTGTTTACAGCCAGGAGTCAGGCAACCGCATTCTCAATTACCAGCAACTTTTGAACCATAGCAAACGGTAGCAATAAGTCAATTATGTTATGATTAACAAGAAGCACGTATTTAACATTCCCAAACAATAAGGCAATCTGGAATGAAAAAAATAAAGTCTATGACAAAAGTCTAGAGGTTCTTTGTTTGGTTGGAAAGAAAGAGATACTGAATGAGAGAGAAAGATCCCGTGGCTTAAGAGAATTCAATTGATTTTCTATATAATTTTTTTTTATCAGTGCAACATTTGCTTTCATTTCCTGACAAATGACCTGTTCCCAAAAGATACTCATAAAAACATGCTAGGTAATGCTCACCTGATTCATAGACATTCCATAATGATACATCAGCAACAATTATAAGCAAAATGGGGAGAGAATCTGGCCTTGATGGTCAATGCAGGCAAACATTTGGAGAAGCCAGAAAGAATATCAATGCTTTTTGACCTCTGTTTCTCCAGATTTGGAGGAAGCCCCCAGCATCAGGAACATTGGTCAGGAATTCTGGGCATCCAAGTTCCAAATAATTGAACAACCAAAATTTGACAAACACGGATCTCTTCACAAAGGTTTTTTTTGGTAAAGGTGGAGGAACTTTGTTATTGGACCTTTTCGTGCCTCAGGTATTGAATTCATTGGCCAGGTTCCCGTTTTTCAAATTCAGCTAGATGTTGATCTTTGGTAAGAATTCATGTTGACAAACTCTCTGTTCCTTCAAGTCTTGGCTTATACATCAGTTTCATTACTTCCTTACTTTTCTAAGGCCATTCCTTGTCTGAGTATGATGGCCTTCCAAGTGTAGAGTTTTGGTGGTGGATTTGTAGGTGTCCATGGAGCCCTATTCTTGACCCACATATTCTTCCACAGTGAGGACATCGGTTTCCAGGTGGAAGGCAGTTCCAGTCAGGGTAGGCTTGACATGGCTTCCACTTGGCACATTTCTCCTTTTTGTCCTCCATTTGTGCCTCTTTGAATTCTGCAGCTGATTTCCAGTTAGAGCACTCAAGAGCCAGGGCTTCCCAGTTCTCGGTGTCTATGCCACAGTCTTTAAGGTTAGCTTTAAGCTCATATTTAAATCTCTTTTCTAGTCCACCAACATTCTGTTTTCAATTCTTGAGTTGGAAGTATAGTAACTGATTTGGGAGACATTGATCTGACGTTTGGACAACGTGGCCAGTCCAGCGTAGGAGTATCGTCTTTTGTTCTTTTATTCTTCCAGCATGCAGTCAAGAGATTTGCAGGATTTTCCGAAGGCAACGCTGATGGAATCATTCCAGGAACTTAGTGTGATACCCATAGAATGGTCCACATTTCACAGACATATAACAGGGTTGGAAGGGCAATAGCTTTATAAACAAGCACCTTGATATCCCAAAAGATATCTGATCCTCAAACACTCTCTGCTTCATTTGGTTTCATTGCACTAATTTCATCATCATCATCATCACCACCACCACAGATCTATTACATGCTGTGCAGTCAGCTTCAACAGATAGTAATGAGAGACCCCCAAGACAGGCCCAGATTAACTGTTTGTGGCGCCCTAGGCCACACTTTGGAAGCCCCGCCCCAGGGGGTGGGGTCGCTTCCGCGCATGCGGCCTCTCTTTGTGAGCACCGTGGCCTCTCTGCCTCCTCTGGCATGTTCCTGGGTGCTGCTGAAGCATCCCTTCCTTCCTTCTCCTCGGACAAGGAAGAGGAAGGAAGGGAAGTCCCCAGGCAGCCGCTGCGGCACCAAAGAGCATGACAGAAGAGGCAGAGAGACCGCAGCACTCGTGAAGAGGCACCGCGGCTTCCCTCCACCTCTTCCTCCTCCTCGCTGTGCCCTCCTTCCTTAGGCGTGGCGAGGAGGAGGAAGACGCGGAGGGAAGCAACGGCACCTCTTCGCGAGCGCTGCGGCCTCTCTGCCTCCTCCGGCATGTTCCTGAGTTCCGCAGCGGCTGCCCGGGGGCTTCCCTTCCTTCCTCCTCCTCACCCCCCTGCAATGGCCCCCGCCCCCTCTCAGATGTGGGGGAAGGAATGAAAGAAAGTGAGGGAGGGAAGGATGAAGGTGCCGCAGCCTAAGGGAAGAAGAGAAAGGTTTGGTTTTTTTGGTTTCCATGATTTGGCGCCCTCCTAGGCCTACACCCATAGGCCATGGCCTTGTTGGCCTTATGGGTAATCAGGGCCTGTTCCAAGATCCCTGGTCATCAATATCCCTACTCAGGTCTAGTAAATTCAGAGTGATGGCTTCCTTGGCTGACTCAATCCACCTACACCACAGTCTTCCTCTTTTCCTACTACTCCCTCATCTTCCCAGGCATTAGTGTCTTTTCCAGTGAGTCAGTTCATATTATGAGATGCTCAAAGTTTTACAGTGACTGGCACCTAAATCCTAAGTATACTTTGCTTGAATTAAATTCTATGTATTACATCATAAAAATGTATTCAAATATTTCACAGTAAATGTGGTTGGGAATGGATTCAACGGATTTAATGATTTATACCTACTTTGTACAAGTAGATGATTTTAATTGTTGCTGTGCGCTTGACTCTGCTATGCAATTTAATGCTTTTTAAGATTTTATATTACTTTTTACTGTAGCATTCATTTTATTGTACATCAGCCTGAGAGTTTGATTAGGGTGTGTGTGTTAAATATTTTGAGACAGGATTGGTATCGGTATCCAAATGCTTGGGACCAGAAGTGTTTTAGATTTCAGATTGCCCCTTCTAGATTTTAGAATACATGTATTTGTATTTATATACTTAATGAGATATCTTGGAGATGGAATCCGCATCTAGATACAAAATTCATTTGTGTTTTATATACACCTTATGCAAGAGGGTTTTTTTACAATCATGTCAGAAGCTTGGTGATCCAAGCTATAGTCATCTCAAGGCTAGACTACTATAATGCTCTCTACATTGGCCTGCCTCTGACGGTGACCCGGAAACTCGAGTTGGTGCAGAATGCTGCAGCTCAGCTGCTCGCAGGAGTTCCTGTGAGCTGCCATATTACACCGATCTTGCGAGAACTGCACTGGTTTCCAATTGAGTACCAGATCACTTTCAAAGTGTTAGTCTTGACTTTCAAGGCCTTGTATGGGCTGGGGCCAGTGTACCTGAGGGAGCGCCTTATCCCATATTGTCCTACGAGATCACTGCGATCTGAAGAGCAGAACCTCCTAGTTGTGCCCAATGTGAAATCGTACCATCTGACCACAACTTGGAGAAGGGCATTCTCCATTATTGTTCCAGTTCTTTGGAATGCGCTACCCCAAGACTCGAGCTTTACGAAATTTGCTAGCTTTCCATAAAGCCTGTAAGACTGCTCTGTTCAAGCAGGCTTTCGAGTCCTAATACACAGGTTAAATTGTATTTTATTGTAACTGTTTCATTGCTTTTATTGTACTGCTTTGTTTTGAGTGTGAACTGCCCCGAGCCATTGGGAGTGGTGGTTGATAAATCTAATAAATAAATAAATACTTGAGAAACTGAAGATTGCTTCTGGTGTGAGAGAATTGGCCATCTGTAGAGACTTTGCCCAGGGGACACCAGGATGTGTTACTATCCTGTGGGAGGCTTCTCTCATGTCCCCACACAGGAAGCTGGAGCTGACAGATGGGAGCTCACCCTGCTCCCTTGATTTGAACTGCTGACCTTCAGATCAGCAGTTTAGCTGCCACAAGGATTCGACCCATTGTACCACTGTGGCTCAAGATAATATGATACAAATCATTTAATAATTGTGTACATTAAACAAAAAATGTGCACACTGAACCTTCAGAAAGCAAAGATATCATTCTCTCAGACAGCCACCTAAGTGAACACTTCTGGATTTTGTAATACTTTGGATTTCAGAAATCTGGATAAGAGCTCTTGAATTTGTAATGATATTGTTTATGGCCAATTTCCACATTGTATCTATCACAGAGATGAATTAAACTAGGACTGCTCTGCTTTGATTCTATTTTAAGTGTGACTGTGTACAGATTCAATGGGAAATAAGGCATATTTGTGAAAATTGCACAAATTTAGCAACATCCTAAATATTCATGCTGGAAAGTATTATCCTGAAATAGAGGAGTAACATCTGTATCTGTATACCTTTATAAAGCGGAATGTTTGTATGTATGTGTGCGGAGGGCGGGAGGGCGGGAGGGCGGGCGGGCGGGAGGGCGGGAGGGCGGGCGGGCGGGAGGGTGGAAGGGCGGATATGTGGCAGCCACTTTCACAGGCCACAGCGATATGTGGCAGCTATTTACATAAAGTCCTTTGATTGGCCAGCCTTGGCACTCCAAAATTCTAAGTGCCAGCTATTTGCATAAAGTTCTTTGATTGGCCAGCCTCGCCACTCCAAAATTCTAAGTGCCAGCTATTTGCATAAAGTCCTTTGATTGGCCAGCCTTGGCACTCCAAAATTCTAAGGCACCAGACAGAGGGCATTGATAGCCACAGATTAGCCAGCATCCCAGAATCCAGGCCTCTACATTCAAACAACAGGATTTCTTCCCACTGAGGGGAAAAATGCACCATCAACATTCCCTCCCCACTTCGCTCTGTGAAAACAAAATGGAATCCTGTTTTCTCCTCCCCTCAGCTTTTAGAAAATGGCTGCCTGCCATTCCGCCTTTTAAAGTTACCAATCACCAGCAGAACAGGCCAGAACATTACAGGCCCCAAAAGAGAGTTTAGGGCAGGATGGCCCACGAATGATGGGATTTGCATCCCAATTCACTTCCCAGAAAACACTGTAACCCCTACAAATCACAGACCAGGCCCAAAAATTACAGTAAGGCTTCATTAACTTGATTTTCCTGACTAGGCCTCAGTTAATAGGACATTGTGTATAGCCAGACCCCAAAAGAGAGTTTCGGGCAGGATGGGCCACGAATGATGGGATTTGCATCCCAATTCACTTCCCAGAAAACACTGTAGCCCCTACAAATCACAGACCAGGCCCAAAATTTACAGTAAGGCTTCATTAACTTGATTTTCCTGACTAGGCCTCAGTTAATAGGACATTGTGTATAGCCAGGCCCCAAAAGAGAGTTTAGGGCAGGATGGGCCACGAATGATGGGATTTGCATCCCACTTCACTTCCCAGAAAACACTGTAGCCCCTACAAATCACAAACCAGGCCCAAAAATTACAGTACGGCTTCATTAACTTGATTTCCCTGACTAGGCCTCAGTTAATGGGACATTGTGTATGGCCTGAATTAACAGTAACCAACCTTGGCACACTGAGCCCCTATGACCCATGATTCATTCTACTGCAATTTGGAGTAGGGAGGACCATGGATGAACCACAAGACCAAACTTGGCACACAGTACCCCCATGTCCCACACTCCATCCTACTGCAGTTTAGAGGAGGATGGACCATGAAGGATGGGATTTCAAGTACCTCCATTCACTTCCCAAGCCCGCTGCGACCCTCATCCAGTGCATAATCATGACCACACTTGGCACAAAAAGCCCCCATGACCCAATGGACGTCCTGATGCAGTTTGGAGGGCGGACCATGGATGATGGGACTTGAAGTACCTCCACTCATTTCACCAGACCATTGCCAACCTCATCCAAACACTGATCAAGACCAAACTTGGCACACAGAGCCCCCATGACTCATTCTACATTCTGGTGCAGTATTGAGGAGGATGGACCATGAATGATGGGACTTGAAGTACCTCCACTCACTTCCCAAGACTGCTGCGACCCTCATTCAATGACTAATGAAGACCAAACTTGGCACACAAAGCCCTCATGACCCACTCTACATCCTGTGCTGTTGGGAGGGGGATGGACCATGGCCAATGGGACTTGCAGTACCTTCACTAACTTCCTGAGACCACTGCAAGCCACATACACATCTAATAGGAACCAACCTTGGCACACAATGCCTTCCTCAAATAACCCGGGCACCGCCGGGTCCTCAGCTAGTAATTAATAAAGAAGATGTGCTCTTGGGAATTTCTTCCTTAAGAGGAAAATTTTGTACCACAGGTAGGAATAACATGGAAAGAACACATATCAATTCCTGTACCACCAAAATAGAAGAGTGATTGATAATTTTCAGCAAACTTTTTATCCAAAAATCTAAATGCATGAGTGAAATGAAAAACCCAGTGAGATTAACCCTATGAAAGCAAGCACAAATATTTGGCACATCCTAGAAAGCACTTAAAATCTTCTCCCAAAATACATCTGGGTAAAAAAGTGGAAACTGACCTATTACTGTGTATCTTGAGAGAGATAAAATGTGCCACTATTGAGCGAGTACATCTAAGTTGTTTGTTCATCAGAAACATGGCAAGATGTCCAAAAACCCACCACATAACACATTATGTTATTGTAAAGCATCCTGAATAGGGAGGGAAGTCTGCATTTACCTCTTCAGTTTCCTAGCCTACCTGAAGTTTAACAGTTAAGATGACACTAGTTTTTTTTCATGTCAGGAGTGACTTGAGAAACTGCAAGTTGCTTTTGGTGTGAGAGAATTGGCTATCTCCAAGGATGTTCCCCAGGGGATGGTTTACCATCCTATGGGAGGCTTCTCTCATGTCCCTGCATGAGAAGCTGGAGCTGACGGATGGGAGCTCATCCCACTCCCCAGATTCGACCACTGACCTTTCAGACAGCAGTCATGCTGACGAAAGGGTTGAATGCATTGTGCCACCGGGGGCTCCTAACACCAACTGGATATATGAAAAACGTTGTATGGGAATTAATCCCTTGATCCCATATCTGTCATGGGACAGCGTCTTTATTTCGATGTATGTACCTTCGCATTGCCTGTTAGCTTATGGTGACCACATGCATTTCACAGGTTTTCTTTAGCAAAGGAATACACAAAGAAGTTTTTGATAGGGCTGTTGTAGGTTTTTCAGGCTGTATGGCCATATTCTAGAAGCATTCTCTCCTGACGTTTCATCTGCATCTATAGCAGGCAACCTCAGAGGTTGTGAGGTCTGTTGGAAACTAGGAAATTTGAGTTTTGGACAGTTCCTTTCAAGGACTAATCATGCTTGACCCTGTTTAACTTCAAAGATCAGATAGGAACCCTATGCCATTACTTTCCCATTAATATGCCAGACTTTACTACTTTACAGATTGCAATAAAAATTGTGCATACACAAACACACAGAGACAGTGATTGGATTTGCAGCCCATATTTCCAAACTTGGATAATACTTTTCTGTATGTTCCATGCAAGGTGTGTGTGTGTGTGTGTGTGTGTGTGTGTGTATTTCCATTTAAGGCTTGCCTTTGAATTTTCTTCTAAGTGTAAATTCATAATAAATATCACAGACAACAATCAATCAACACAGTCAACCAAACCAAACCAACCATCCTTATTTCGAGGAATACATTCCCAAGTCTCATGCACAAAAATCTTCAGAGTCAGATGCCTTATGTGTACTTTTCACCCATTGGATGAAATTGACTACTTACCCACCAGCAGTCTTCTATTCTGGGTCTTTGGGAATCACGACATTGCTCCCACCCACTATATATGCCAAGTGGGCAAGCCTGAAACACGGGTTTCCGCAAATCCCCCTTTTGTGTTGTCGTTATTAAGGTTTCGCTTTCAGGAAACCGATCTTAGTTCTTGGGGATGAAAACGTCATTTGAAGTGGTGCAGCTCGCGGACTGAAACCAAAGCAGAAACCAAGCTGTGGGACAAGTAAATAAGCTATAGTAAAAGAGGTAAACCGAAGTCAAGACTATCTGTTTGAGAAACGCAACAGGTAAAGGCAATGGATTGCTATTTTTTGGTTAGGGATCACAGAGTGGCTCAACCTAGTGTAATAGCAATCTGTGGGTTGCTAATTGTTGCAGTGCTATTGCAACATTCTGCTTCCATTTTTAAAAAAAACACTGCATGGCAACAGTTTTCCTACAGGCAAAATTTCTCAATTGCTAGCATGCCGTAACCGTATTTATTAACTATTATTTTGGGGTCTTTGGATTTATGTTTACTCTCTTCTTTTTGACGATATCATTGGAAACAATGGGCAGGTGTTGCTCCTACCTTTCTGGCTTTTCAAAATCTCTCTCTTAAATGCACTTTTTTTGTTGCTCACAGCTCCTTGGCTTCTCAGTGTTGGTTTAACCTGACATCCTGCTTCCATGCTGATAGCAGTTGAGTGGGAAAGACATTCAGTGGGAAGCTGGAGAGATGTGAAGCCAGTTTCCCTCTCACTCCATCAAACAAATCCTGGATGGGAACTCTGTCTTAAGGAAGTAGACTAGGATTCAGACTGAAAATGTGAGCAAGCGCAATATTCCCAGGGCTGTAGTCTCGTAGCAATAGAAACATACTAGTTTGGAAATAATCACATTCACATCTTCTCCACAATAGGAATATAGTGCCACTTTTGGAGATGCACATTCCTGAAATCAGCCTTCCGCAATGCCTGTCTTAGCCTTGCCTTCCTAATAATGTCTGCATTATACAGCAAAGTGCATGTGCACTGTTTAATTTTCCTTCTTTTTATGCCACAATGGCATCGTTTTAATGCTTCCCATAAATCGAGCTCAGGACCACAACTGCATAATTTCTGCGGACCTCTCCCTACTGCAGCACAATTATGTAATTATGGCAAAATGATCTCTCTCTCTCTCTCTCTCTCTCTCTCTCTCTCTCTCTCTATATATATATATATATATACAGTATATATAAAATAAAGTAAGTCTGGCAAATGGGGTGAAACAATGTGACTTCACCTGCTTTGGTTTTAGGTGGGAGAGAAGTGGAGAACCTTGCCAACTCACAGCACATAACTCCAGGAATAGCGGAATCGCAGTGGAACAAAATGATTGCACCAGAAACAATGGCTGAACAACAGTAATATTGGAGCCACCGATGGCTTTTTCCCATCCATGAAATGATGCAACCCAACAACAATGGAAATGTAATGCAACAATGGAAGAGTTGCAATGACAAAGGAATAAGGAAAGACCAAACACAGAATGAATCCAGTGGAATTGTGCAAGATATTTGTCACGTGATAAACTTATTTGTCTGAACTTCCATTAAAAAATTGTGGGCTGCTACTTCAATAATTTCAATTGCCTGTGGTTTCAAATTTATTTTAAAGACTCGCAAAACTATAATGTCCAATAATATATAGCATTAGGCCATGGCAGTTGTGGTGGTGTCAAAGAACTTTAATTCTACAGTGCAGATGCACCCTGGGTTTGGGAACCATGTGTTCCTTCAACAGCTTTGGTCAGCAGAGCCCTTGGTGACAAATGCTAGGATTTGTAGGCCAGCAACTTCTGTAGGGCTGCACACTTTCCCAAAAGTGACAATTCCAATCCACTCTCAGGAAGCCAATTCAATTCTGGCATCTTCCAACCAGTTCACAACAGGGTAAAAATAATGAAAAGTGCAATAAAAAGGCAGCAATAACATACACAACTAAAACAGCACAAAAAACCCTCTGTGAAATAATAATGTAATAAAACTACAAAACCGCAGATAAAACAGTGAATACTGCAACAGATAAAGCTGCAAAATGAAATACCGCAGAGCAGCAGATTGAAAGAGTAATAAAGCAGGCACAGCATTAAAAAAAGTGAAAGAAAAAGTTTGTGATTCATAAATAAAAGCTTAGGTAAATATGAAAGGACTTCATGTGGAATCTGAAAGTTCATCTTGTGAGGATGACCTTTTTGGTGCGGACATTCCATAAAGTGGGTGCCATCATTGAAAAGGCCTTTATATCTTGTTACTTACTCCATACTTGGTCATGGTAGTCCTAACCAGTCCTTCTTAATTTTTTTCCTGCTTGTAACCCCTATCTGCCCAAGACATTTTTAAATGACCCCCGTATATGGGTACATAAAATAGGTATACAAATAAAACATGTACTGACAATAACCCATAAAGAATTTTGTTTTAAAATAATTATGATGTATAGATCTAGTTTCACTATTTTAAAAGACAAAAGCCAATGTGCATACTAATGAGATGGTTGAACGTATCTATATAAATAAAAAGAGAAGTGCCGTGCTTAGGGGCTTATAGACAAAGAAACCGCTGAACCCACAAACACCAAATCAGGCCACAAAACCCACAACTGAACAAGGTATGTTTAGCATCCAGAAAAGTCCCAAAAAATTCAAACAGAACACTCTAAAATGGCTAAAAACATGGGGAACTACACTTCCCAGGATCCCCCGCGTCAGAGCAGCACTGTGCATGCGCAGACATACTGCTTGCACGTTCTCCGCCCTTCCATGTGCCAAGTTTGGTCCAGATCTGTCATTTGTATAGGTCTCAATAGTCTATAGAAGTAAGAACTGAATAAGTTGCAGGTACTGCGCATTGCATCATCCTCTGTCCATACTCTTCCAAACCTATTATCATGTTGAGAAACACCAACCAGCCAAAACTATGCAACCTTGCAGTCAAAGCATTAATGAACAATGTCATCGAAGTAACAATCCTAACATGACCACTCAAAGGAGAACACATCCTCATCCCACACATTTCAATGATTACTACAGATATGACATTACAATTCGCTAGACTTCCATTCCCTATTTGACTGGCTTTTGCGATCACAATCAACAAAATATAAGGGCAATACTTAGAATTGTGTGGCATATATCGAGACACCAAATGCTTCACATATGGACAGTTATATGCTCCCTCTTCTGCACTAGGAAACTCACACAATCTCTAAATCAATACTGACAAAAGAACCACAAGAAAAATGGTTTATTCAAAGGCTTTAAGAAATCCAATATATTAAAAACAAGCACTTCCTCATTATTTACTTTTGCATACCACCAGACTGTGCCACAGCAATGCGTGGCTGGGTACAGCTAGTTTTTTACATAAAGAATCGAATCTTGGTTGAATGTTTGGTACTGCAGAATATAGAGCACCTTCAACATTTTTCTTGCCATGATGGAAAGCTTGGTTTGTGACCTCAAGTAGCAGAATATACTCTGTTGGCTCTCCTTTTTCCTCTTGAATTGGGGAACCAGAATAGGGTGTTTTGGAGGTCCATATCTCAAACTCAAAAAGTCCCAAGTTGGAGAGTGGACCATGTGCCTGAAATAGGCTCCCTCTTGTTCCTACCATGGTCTGTTCACATACACAAACACAATCTATATCTTTTCTGCCCACCCTCACCCAAAACAAATAGGCAGAATTGATCCTTCCCTTCTTATTGAACTTTTAATGGCAAATAGATGTTTTTGATTTCAACTGAGTATGGTTTATTAACCTAACTTTGCTTTTTGTTTTTATTATAATCAAATCTTACAGGGGGGTCTTTCTAAACTGAAAAGATAGCAAGGCTTGCTAAACCAGGGAGCCTAATTATCATTTTAATGAAGTACAGCTGAAGCATTTCCTGCATGTCATTGTTAACAGATTCATATTTGTCTTCCAACCCCCCGAAATAACGAGACAAGACACAAAGGTGTATGGTTTCAAATTTGGGCAACTTTTATTAAATAGTTACCTATTTAACTTGTAACTCAACTAACTATTATGGTGTCAGTTCAACTTGGTGTATGTAAGCTGAGGTAGCGTCTCCTAAAGTCTACCCTTCAGCTCTTCAGGCGTAGTACCTGGGTCCCCTGTAGATTTCAACCCGGGCAACCCATAAGGGAAAAATCAGGAGAAATCTCTCTCAACTTTTTTGACTAGACTCCTGGGGCATTCACCATCACCTCACCCCTAAATTAACTTCTAGGTGAGTGTTTGCCTAATGCCCCACACCCCTAAGAGGTGCCTTAAATATATACAAACCTTTGAATAACTAATCTATTTACGCCACGGATTGGGAGCAAATGTCCTATTTAGCTCCCATCCCCCACCAAGCCCTCCAAAAGTGACTGAACACCTATCATCAAATCATTAAGGAACATTGAGTTGCCTACATCAGACAGGTGGATTCCATCTGATCTGTACAAGTGGACCATGGGTGAGCTCAGGCCCCTCCTCAGCCCCTGGGAATTGTGCAAAGCTGGGAGGGGCAGGGCACCTCTCTTGGAGGGGGGGGCAAGGTGGCCCACCAAAGGGTTTTGGAGAAAATCCTAGTCATTGTAAAGGTCCAAGTTGTGAAGGCTGGTCTAAACCATATCGGGGCAGATTTTGGTAAAAAGTAGTCAATGTAGTCATTAGTTCAAATATTCAGTTATAATTTTTTAATTTTTTTTTATTTTGCTTCCTATATCTTACCCAAGTATGGTAAATCATACAGTAGAACTTCTACATATGAATTTTCCAATATAAGTACATTTTGACTTACAAATCCTCACTTGGTCTAGAGTGGTGTTTTGACATCCGAATGCTGCATTGACTTATGAACAGTGCAAAAGAAGCCTCTTTGCCCCATATACCAGTTTTAACAGCAAGCCAGAGAAACAAAACCTGGACTGGATTTCTAGCAAGAGCAGCTCTGGCTCCTCTGGCTGCATAGCAGAAACTCCAGCTCCATGTGATTGCTTCCCTTTTAAGTTCTAGAAGTGCAATCCAGAGTCTCAATTCCAGAGATTGAAGCCCACCCTGGTGTAGCAGAGCCTCAGCCTAAACAGCAGTTACAGGCTTCCAACAGACTGGAGCAGCAATTGTATCCCATTGCTCAGTGCCTCAGCCTGCCTGCCTTTGCCAGTGTGCTCTTCTCCACTTTGGGAGATTGCTGTACAGTACAGTGAAGAAGTTTTGGTTAGTTCACTTGTGTGCTTTTTATTCCTGATAATGTATGTTTCACTTCAATAAGAAAGAGAGGGAGAGATAGAGCAAGAAAAGGAGAGCGGCTGGAATCACAGTATGAAGAAAAAGATGCTGTTTTACTTTGCTATGTACTGGCCAACACACATTTTGTTACCTCAAATGTGTTTCCTTGCCACAGTGGATGGATGGAACTAAGCACTGCCTGATTCCATATAACCCTCCGAGATCACTTCATTCAGAAGACCAGAATCTTCTAGACATCCCTAGTGTGAAGTCTTTCCACCTGACTTCGACAAGGCGCAGGGCATTTTAAATCATCGCCCCGGCTCTTTGAAATACGTTGCCACTGGAAATGCGAGCTCTCCGAAATTTGGTCATCTTTCAGAGGGCCTGCAAGACACACCTGTTCAGACAGGCCTTCAAAAGCTTGTTGTTTTAGCTTGTGATTTTAGCTGCGTTTTTATTTTGCTGTTTTACTTACTATTATATGTATGTTTTGCCCATTGGTATTTTTAAAAATTGTGTTGTAAACCGCCTTGAGCCGCTGGGAGTGGCGGTGTACAAGTCCAAATAAATAAACACGGAGTGGGCCACATGTGCAAAATACAATGATAAAAAACTAAGCATGAGATAAGATTAAAACCTATATATTTATAAGGGAGGTTAAGAGACAATGCAATGTGAGGACACCCATTTTAGGGAAGAATGAAAAAGGGACATGTGAGATCATTCTCCAAAAGCGCAACGGAAAAGCCACGTCTTGATGTTCTTTTTGAAAGTTTCCAGAGTGTGGGCTAACCTAATCTCACTAGGGAATGTGCTCCAAAGTCGGGGGGGGGGGGTAGAGGAGAAGGCTCTCTTCTTCGTTCCCACAAGCCGAGTCTGTTATAATGGAGGGGGCGAAAGGAGGATACCGAAGAATACCGTAGAAGTCATTCTGGAGTATTCAGAAAATGCCTAGAGATGACATATTTTGTTGGTTGTGGATAAATTAAACCACTGATCCCAGTCCTGCGAATATGGAGGTCATACTCTATGTGTCAACGATAAAACCAATAAAACAAATAAGCCACCACAGGCAATAAAATCACTATTAAATGTGTGCCAGCAGATGTCAAATTGAATAGATCTTAATCACTCAACAGTTTATGAGAAATAAATTGCCTCTTTACAAATTTGAGATAAATCAAGTGACAGATATATTATGTTGGCTGAGAATATACAGCATTATTAATATTATTTAATTATATAATGGATGCTTGAAATGTCATCCGATACTTTTTATTCTTGTATTTCGGAGGATGCCAATTTGGTTTCATCAAAATAAATGGAAATTGACATCAGAGATTGCTTGTATATTTGGATGAGTCGTAAGGCATTTTCTAACGTCACTCAAAATTACAAAGGAATGAGGTAAAAAAATCAATGAATTTGTGTATGTAGATTCACATGTTTTGCAGTCTGAGTCTGAAAACCTGGGATGAAGTAAATTAAATGAATTTGGGGTATTTGTATGGTATTTCTTGACCAAGTTCTCCCAGATGAAACTGATAACCAAATGCTCAGAGACCTGTGTCCAGACTATACAGTTACATCACGATGATTCCACTGCCATGGCTGCATCCTATAGAAGCTTAGGGTTTGTATTTGGGAAGGTACTAGAACTCTCTAGTTGAGAATTCTAAATGCAAATCCTAGGATTCACTAGGTAGTTAAAGTGGGATCATATTTTTATAATTGTTTGTGTAGTGTAGAAAATGCCTTCCTTTGCTATATTATGCTACACTGAAAAATGGCACAGGTTGTACTGCAGTTGTTTTGACAGTTTTCTACCTGCAGATTTACAATCTAAAAACATAAAGGAGTTTGCTGAAGGAGAAATGAATCCAGCAGTTCTTGTCTACATACCTCAGATACTACTGCATTGGAAGTCAAAATGAAGGGAGGTGCTCACTAGACATTGAGGACAGGCACAATTGAGCTGTACTGTATATCAGTGTTTCTCAACCAGTGTGCCGTGAACAATCATCAGGTGTGCCGTGGAAAATTGGAACCTCCAGGAAGGGGGGGGGAGGGGAGAGTCTAGTGTGTTGAAGTATAAAAACCCTAAGAAACCTACCTCGATAAAAACATAAAATTACAAACAACCCCCCTCCCCACCCGTTGTCTACTTGGTCTCTCCCTCTCCATGCATTGGGAAGGCCCGCCTCCCTTTCCCCAAGTAGAGACCTCCTCTTACCTCCTGGGGGTTCTGCGTGGGAATTTTGGCCCAGTTCTATCATTGGTGGGGTTCAGAATGCTCTTTGATTGTAGGGGAACTATACATCCCAGCAACTAAAACTCCCAAATGTCAAGGTCTATTTCCCCTGAACTCCATCTGCGTTCATATTTGGGCATATTGAGTATTCATGCCAAGTTTGGTCCTGGTCCAACATTGTTTGAGTTCACAGTGCTCTCTGGATATAGGTGAACTACAACTCCAAAACTCAAGGTCAATGCCCACCAAACTCTTATAGCATTTTCTCTTGGTCATGGGAGTTCTGTGTGGGAAGTTTGTGTCTTTCTGCCATTCCTGCCAGGATATCTATGTTGTGTTCATCGAAACAGGTCCAGGTTTCACACTGAGTGTATAAATACATTTTAAAACACATTAACTATATGTATTACTGTGATAGAGTGTCATTTTGGTTGGTGGTGTGCCCCAGGATTTTGTAAATGTAAAAAGTGTGCCGTGACTCAAAAAAGGTTGGGAAACACTGCTGTATATTAACTTGGATGAAAGAAAAAAAAGTATCCAAAGGGCTAAACACAGTAAATTGGTTGGGCTAATTTTTGTTCCAATAGGTTTATTTTGATCCTAGAGAGAAATGCATGCATGAGAAATAGGTGAAATTTGGAGACATCATCTGAGATCTTTAGATTATCTCTTGTCTTATCAACACCCCAAGGTCACTGTTAGGGTCGCCAGCTTCTGTGTAGCACCAATAGCTTGTTGGTGCAAGATGCTGTCACAGTCTTAGAAAGTTTTAATATTTATTTCGGTTTTACCATTGTCATTTTAGCATTTAAGTGTTTAATACTATTTTAACTATCTTATTCAATATTGAGTTTTAAATTTTGCTTTGGCATTGTTTCTTGATACCCAGACCTGTGTGTACCCTGACGTTTGTACATTTGTGTACATGTGTTTGTATATGTGTGTGTACCCTGATGTTTGTACAGCCTGATGCTTGTGCATTTTTGATGCTGGTCATTGACCGTAATAAATCTTGTTCATTGGGGTTGTGTAGCATACATCTGTGCCTGAAAACATTATGTAATTGGAAGGCATAAAGAGGTGTGCAATGATGGAATACACATCCAAACATATACCTACATATATAACAGCACTACATGAACAACTCTGCTGACACAAAGTTGAATTAAAAGTGAATGTTCTGCATGGAACAAAAATGCCCAACTACTTTTGTATAGGAATGCTTGGTTGGCATGCTGCTAGTGACTTATGCACACCTGACAGAGAATATCAGCTAGTATTATTATGGATCCATAACCTACTCAAGGATTCATAACTTTTCTATATTCAATAAGAGTATGGATTAATGCAGTGTTTCCCAACCTTTTTTGAGCCGCGGCACACTTTTAACATTAAAAAAATCCGGGGGCACACCACCAACCAAAATGACACAAAATGACACTCTAACACAGTAAAGAATGGCTGGGGGTTGGTGGCCTCCTGGGAGCAGCTGCTGGGAGTGCCGAAGCCGGGGAAAGGGCGGAGCCAGGCTGCACCATGCCCTGCCCCCTACCCCCGGCTTCACCTCTCCCAGCAGCTGCTCCAGCCTTGAGGGGGCAGTGCCAAGCCAGCGGTGCCAGAGCCAGCACAATGCTGGCTTGGCACTGTCCCCTCAAGGCTGGAGCAGCTGCTGGGAGTGCTGAAGCTGGGGGAGGGGCAGAGCCAGGCCGCGCCATACCCTGCCCCTCCCCCCAGCTTCAGCTCACCTACAGGCTGTGCCATGCTCTGCCCCCTCCCCCCAGCTTCAGCTCTCCTACAGAGGAGGAGCATGAGCGGTGGATGGGCTTCAGTGGGCGGGCTCCTCCTCCACGCGGCTTCAGTGAGCGAGGGGCGAGAGTCATGGTGGGAGTCATGGCGGATTGGAGGCTGGCTGGGGAAACGGCCGAAGGAGGTGGCGCCCCAATCCCTTCTTCTTTTTCTTCGCCACTGCCTGGCCCTTCCTCCTCCCCCCCCCCAAGCAGCAGGAGTTCAGCAGGAAGGGGGGAGGAAGGGGGGCAGAGAGCTTTTCTCGCGGCACAGCAGGAGGTCCTTCACGGCACACTAGTGTGCCACGGCACACTGGTTGAGAAAGACTGGATTAATGGACCCCCTTCCCTTGGTAATAGCCAACAGCTAAATCAGGCAAAGAAGATCTGTTCAGGTAATGACTGAGGCACAAGAAGCTAACATTTCAGGTGATGCTGAGCCAATCAGAAGCAGGATCCTTGTCACAATTCCTCATGGCAATCTCATTCAAAGCTGCTCCTCATGCCTTGAATGGCACCAAATCAGATCATCCTCATCCAGTGCTGCTTCTGGCTATTAAGCTGGGCTTGAGGGTTTGGGCCAGGAGTTGTTATTAATCACGTAGATTAATTAAGTAATGGAGCAACTAAATAATTCATTGCCTCCAAAAAATCCTACAATTTTTTGGGGGGAAGACAGGCAGACAAACCTCAGCATTCTGAAAGAAGCAAAGACCGCCAACATCAAAGCAATGATCCCTCAACTTTGCTTGAACACCCGCCTTATCTAAATGCTTGATTATTACCATTGGATTTTGAAGAGGCACTATCAGTCTTTTGTCCATCTGCATCCTTCAAAATCCCCTTATTTTTTCTGCATCTTCTCCCCATTTCTACATATTTCTGGAATACAGACCCCCAAGAGCTCATCACTAGATGCAGGCCAACTTCCTGTGGGCTTCTGTGGGGATCCGTTTTGGCAACATGGAGAAATGGAGCCCAGAGTGGCTTTGGAGGAGTCGGGTGTTACCCAACTCCTCACAGAGGAAAACAAAGGGGAAGCGTGGAAAGGACCGCAAAGGGATGGGAAATCAGGTGGGATGGGAGGCCATTCCAGGAGACAGGTAAAGACTATAGGGAAAGAAGGATGATTCCCTCCACTTTCCCCCGCTTTCCCCCGCTTTCCCCCTGCCTGTCTGATGGGGTAATATGTGTCTACAGTTGCTTACGGACACATGGCTAAGACTGTATCCTTGAAAGGCAATCATACTCAGCCACAAAAAGATAGATAGATTAACTAAGTAGCCAATGAAAGATATCAATTATGACAGTGGTTCAAAGAATATAACTTTCTAAATGCTTTTTGCTTTCTAATCCAAACATGGTTTTTTAGATTCCTCTTTTGATACTTTGCAAAAAGACAGGTGGCCGATTTCCTGAGAATGGGTCAATTAGCTTAACCCCCCCCCCCAATTGGGCCCTAAAGATCTTTGATTTTTGAATTAGTAAGGAAAGGGTTGTCAGTCTGGGTTTGCCCTTGGATGGGATACCAGCAGAGTATACCCTGCATTACAGAAGAAGGAACTGGCAAAATCACTTCTGAGTATTCCTTGCCTAAGAAAACCACATGAAATTCATGGGGTCATAATAAGTCAACAGGTGACTTGAAGTCACACACATTTATTTATTTTATTTCATAGAATCATAGAATCATAGAGTTGGAAGAGACCTCATGGGCCATCCAGTCCAAACCCCTGCCAAGAAGCAGGGAATTTGCATCCAAAGCACCCCCAACAGATGGCCATCTCGCCTCTGTTTCAAAGCTGCCAAAGAAGGAGCCTCCACCACACTCCGGGCAGAGAGTTCCACTGCTGAACAGCTCTCACAGTCAGGAAGTTCATCCTAATGTTCAGATGGATTCTCCTTTCCTGTAGTTGGAAGCCATCGTTCTGTGCATTTTGAGCATTTATATCCCGTCCATGCCACCCCCAAAAAGGGACTCAGGATGGCAAACAACAGGTGTATAGCAGGCAGCCATTAGATGCCAAAACAATGCACACACAAATTCTCTGAACAAGAAGTGAAAAGATAACATCGCTAAAGGACATCTCCGATGCTTAAGGAGTAAAAGCAAAATATGTACAGATCAGTCTACAAACACAAAGAATAGATGAAGAATTACACTCCAAAGACTCTTGGGAAGTCTGGTGAAGGGATGGGGTTTTTTCTTCTTTTTTCTTCTTCTCACCTTTTTATTTTCCTCTCCTCTTTTCCTACTTTCTCAAAATTTTATGTTTCCCCCCACTTTCACTGTATATGGTTTAACAGAAAAACATTAATAAAAATTGCTTATTGCTTATTAATTAAATGCTTTTATACTGTTTTTAATATTGAGTCCTTAGTGTTTTAATAAGATAGTGTATTTAACAGTTTGGAAAAAAAATGCCTCTTATTATAACCACTGTTTTTTCAGATGGACTTTGTTTTAATCTATGCTGTGAGCTGCCTGGGGTCTCCTGTTGGGATATCATCATCATCACCATCATCGGGATGAAATGTTAGCTGCAGCTTCTCTCCAACCTACCCTTAGTTTAAACTCACCAGCTTTGTGATGGATGAGTAATCCTTTCCTTTCTCAAGGTTTTGTTCCCCTACTGTGTGCCCTTCTTGACCCATCAAACAGAACTTCGTGTTCTTTGCCTTATCACACTTCTGCTAGAACATGCTCTTGCAATGCAGGGATTCTGTCTAGTGAGAAAGCCACTGCCTTGAGCTGAATACCCTGCTGTTTATTCTTCAACTATGTTTTTATTTTCTGCATTTAAAAACCTTGCTTATAGCTTATTTTATTTATAACTTGTTTTGTACCCAAGTGCCATGAATGGGGAAGAAGAAACAACTTCAGGAGCAAAAACGAGTTGAGTTATCCATGCTGCCTCCAAAGGACTTTAAATTTTAACAAACAGCTCTCAAGACAGTGTACTTTCCAGTTTGAAAATCAAGAGCTCTTTGAAGATACAGGAAAGTTTCCTTCTTTCCTTTAGTCTATATCTTCTATCTCTCCCAATTTGGCCCAAATAATCCTCTGCCAGCTGACTTACAATGTCCTGATTTCTCTCTGCTCTTCCCACTTTCCCCCCTTCATCATCAGCTTACTTCAACAGCTGCAAACAGAATTCAGAATGCATACTACTACTACTACTACTACTAATAATAATAATAATAATAATGCTTTATTTATATCCCACTCCCTCTCCCCGAAAGAACTTGGGGCGGCTTACAACAGAAGAAACACAATGTAGTAATTGTAAACATACAACCAAAACAAACAAAACACACATTAACCTGCTTTAATTGAAGTCAGTAATCGGAAACTTCTTGAAGCACAACAGACAAAAGGTCAGTACAAGAAAACTGCACATCAAACCAGAGCTGATAGCTGGCACAATAAAGCGTTGCATGGGCAGTTCCTTGACAAAATTGAAGGAAAATTTGACAAGGAGAAGACCTGGTTATGGCTCACGAATGGAACACTGAAGAAGGAGATAGAAGAAGGCCTGATTCTTGCAGCCCCGGAGCAAGCCATCAGGACAAATGCAAAGGGCCAGAGAGATAGCACAGTGGTAACAACAGCTGTGTTGCAATCTGAAGGTTGCAAGTTCGATTCCCGGGCTGGTTTGGACACCCAGCTGTGAGCCCTGTCCACTGTTTACCTAGCAGATCGAAAACAAAGCCAGCTGTGAGTAGATAAAATAGGTACTGCGCAGCGGGGAAGGATTTTTAAGGACTTATAACAAATAACAACAAATAAGGAAGATTGGCTGCCGAAGTGGAATGCGGAACCAGGCTCTCGTCTGAGGATGAATCAACAGCACCCCCTTGTGACATAATGGAGCGACTGCACCCTTCAGAATGTAGCCAGATGGAAAGATCCTTCTAATTGTACAAGTGTCTGCACCTGTTTGACTGTTTGTCTGCACAACTGTATTGTAATCGTATGTCAATCCGGCAGGGACTGTCTGCCGTATGTGTAATGTAATCCGCACTGAGTCCCCTTCGGGGTGAGAAGAGCGGAATATAAATAAAGTGTATTATTATTACTATTAATTAAGGCCAGGATCGAAAAATCAGCTGCTGACCCAAAATGCAGACTGTGCAAGGAAGCTGATGAAACCATGGACCATCTCCTCAGGTGTTGCAAGAAATTCGCACAGACGGACTACAAACAAAGACACAACTCTGTGGCCCAAATGATTCACTGGGACTTATGTCACAAGTACCACCTGCCAGCAGTAAAGAATTGGTGGGATCATAAACCCGCAAAGGTTGTGGAAAATGAACATGCAAAAATACTGTGGGACTTTCGAATCCAGATTGACAAAGTTTTGGAACACAATACACCAGACATCACAATTGTGGAAAAGAAAAAATCTGGATTATTGATGTTGCCATAGCGGGTGACAGCATTAAGAAAAACAACAGGAAAAGCTCAGCTGTTATCCAGACCTCAAAATCGAACCACAAAGGCTCTGGTACACACCAGTACAGGTGGTCCCAATGGTCATTGGCACACTGGGTGCCATGCCAAAAGAGCTCAGCCGGAATTTGGAAACAATAAACATTGACAAAATCACGATCTGCAAAAGGCCACCTTAATTGGATCTGCGTGCATCATTCGAAAATACATCACACAGTCCTAGATGCTTGGGAAATGTTCGACTTGTGATTTTTAAAATACGAAATCCAGCATATAGATCTCATTTGCTGTGACATACTGTGGTTTTGTGTCAGTAAAATAATAATGCTTTATTTATATCCCGCTCCCTCTCCCTGAACGAACTTGGGGTGGCTTACAATAGGAGAAACACAATGTAGTAATTGTAAACATACAACCAAATCAAATTAAACACATATAATTAAAGCATAAAAACACCATAAACATATTAATAAAATTCAGAAGGGCCTCACCGATGGACAAGGAGGTATGTGACAGTTAAAGCATATACTAAGTTTAAAAGGATTATAAACCCGACCCTTCTTAAAATTGTAAACCAGTTAGCATTTAAATCCTCCATAATTTAAATTATGTTAGTCATTCCCAAAGACCAGCTTCCATAACCAAGTTTATAATACTTTCCTAAAAGTCATTAGTGTGGGAGCCAGTCTGATTTTTCTGAAGAGCATTCCAGAGCTGGGAGGGCTATCACCGAGAAGGCCCTTTCCCTCATCCCCACCAATTGTGCTTGTGACAGTGGTGGGACCGTGAGAAGGGTCTCCCTGGCAGTCCTCAGGGCCCGAGCAGACTCATAGGGGAAAATGTTTGTGCAAATAGACTGGAACCAAACCATTGAATAACCTGCACTTTGAATTGAGCCCAGAAACGCACAGGCAGTGTTTTAACAGGGGGCTTGTATGCTCCCTGTAATCAACTCCTGTTAGAAATCTGGCCGCCGCTCTTTGCAGTAGTTGTAGTTTCTGAGCCGTCATCAAAGGCAGCCCACATAGAGAGAATTGCAGTAAGCCATCTGAGATGTAACCAAAGCATGGCTCACCGTGACCAAATCTGACTTTTCGAGGTATGGGCACAGCTGCCGAACAAGCTTTAATTGTGCAAAGGCACTCCAGCTACTGCTAACACCTGAGGTTCAAGAGTCAGCGCTAAATCCAGGAGGACCCCCATGCTACGGACCTGTGTCCTTTGAGGGAGTGTAACCCCATCCAAAACAGGTGGCCACCCTATACCCTGATCAGCCTCACGACTGACCAGGAGGACCTCTGTCTTGTCTGGATTAAGCTTCAGTTTCTTAACCATCAGGCCCCTGGAAGAAGCGGAAATGGCGCCGGAAACCCAGGAATAAAAGTCGCTCCTCCAACCCCACCATGGTATCCCGGACAAGGGAGACTCCTCACCGAGATCGCCATGTCCGTGAAGTCACCAGGCAACGGGTGACTCTACCAAAGGAGAGGGGGCCCAGGCCAGTTGAATTCAGGACTCAAAGGACATTTCAGGCCATAACCTTTTGGAGCTCACGCTATAGGCAGCTAGAGACCTGATGGTCACATTCTGGGCATAATGTCAATAAGGACACTCCCTTGGCAAACCAGAGCGCCCCTCTTGGACTGCCACAGAGTAGAATGCAGGCTACTCTGCTCACCGGCAATAGGTCACCGGTGATCTCGTTAGGGTCTCCCAGTCTTCCTTCTTTTGATGGCAAGATGATGCCCTTATATGACTGTGTTGTTTGTTTGTTGCCTGTCGTATTGTCCTATGTGTAAATTGTTTTATGTCAAGCTTGTGAACCGCTCCGAGCCCTCAGGGAGTGGCGGTGATAGAGGTTTTAAAAAATAAATATCATCCAGCCCATCACAGCTGCCAGGCACTGGTCCAGGTCCAGGGTGGCTTTCTTGGCTTTAGATGGAAATGTGTGTCATCTGTGTAGAGCGCGTGGCGTCGGAAACCAACTCAGACGTCGAGATCAGCCTTCAGAGATATGCGCAGGTCATATGAACGGGCGGTCAAAGAGGCCAAGAAGACCTATAACTCCTCCTTAATAGCGGCGGCAAGATCGCGCCCAGCACAGATCTTTAAGATCGTCCGAGACCTAGCTATGCCCAACTCACTGCTGAGGGACAATGAAAATTCAGCTATCTCAGCGGAAGAATTTCAAGTTTTCTTCACTGAGAAAATAATTGCCCTTAGGCGTGATTTACCCTCTATACCTGAGGAGAGGAGCGGGATGGGTAAGGACCCAGCTCCATCACCTAGCTTGAAACTCGAGCAGTTCAAGGCCCTGAATTCAGAGGAGATTAATCAAATCTTGACCGCAGCAAGGGCAACCACTTGCTCTACAGACCCGTGCCCGTCCCATCTGATTAAGTCCTGTGCGGGAGCCTCCTGGCCACTCTGACAGGGTTGATAAATCACTCATTGGAGCTGGGAGTCTTTCCCGATGCGCTGAAGGAGGCTAGAGTCCGCCCGCTGCTGAAGAAGGCGAATTTGGATCCAGCGGTGCCGGCAAACTACCGTCCGGTCTCAAACCTACCCTTCCTCGGGAAACTGATTGAACGGGCAGTAGCGATCCAATTACAGGAATTCCTGAAACCTCAGGAAGCCTGGACCCCTGCCAATCGGGTTTCCGCGCCGGACACGGGACCGAGACCGTCCTGGTGGCCATTACGGACGACATCCGCCGCCAATTGGAGAAGGGAGGTTCGGCTATCCTGGTGCTGCTTGACCTCACCGCGGCGTTCGACACGGTGGACCATGACTTGCTGTTGCGGCGACTATCAGCCATTGGGATTCAAGGCACAGCTTTGGCCTGGTTCGATTCCTTCCTGCGGGGCCGTTCGCAGCGTGTTGAGTGGCGAGGCCAAGCGTCCAAGAAATCCACCCTGGACTGTGGAGTCCCCCAGGGCGCCATTTTGTCACCAACGCTTTTTAACATCTACGTCCAACCCTTGGCAAGCATAGCCAGAAGTTTTGGATTGGGGTGCTACCAATATGCAGATGACACCCAGCTTCTGCTGAAGCTTGAGCCAGGTGTAACATCGGTGCCTGAGAACTTCAGACAAGGACTAGAGGCAGTGACCAGATGGCTCCGCTCATACAAACTCAAGATCAATCCATCAAAGACTGAGATTCTATGGCCGGGACGCCCAGAGCCACCCATTCCGCTGCCTCTCTTTGAGGGAGAGCCGCTGATCCCGGCCCCGTCGGGTGAAGAGTCTCGGTGTGATACTAGACTCGAGACTCTCACTGGAGGCCCAGGTTGCTGCGACAAGTAAGGGAGCTTTTTCCACCTACGCCAGGCACGTCAACTGGCACCTTACCTTCCATCAGATGCGCTGGCTACTGTGGTCCATGCCACAGTGACATCACGGCTGGACTACTGTAATGCCTTGTACGTGGGGTTGCCGCAGTCAACCACTCGTAAAATCCAGCTGGTGCAGAATGCAGCCGCCAGACTCCTCACCGGGACACCACTGAGATGCCATATCGCGCCATCTCTGCAGCGCCTGCACTGGCTGCCAGTCGAGCTCAGAGCCATCCACAAGATCCTGTCGCTACCTTTAAGGCCCTCCATGGTGCCGGCCCAGCTTATTTAAAAGACCGCTTGTCCGAACCAGCTCATTTAAGGTCGCCGCGCTCAGGAAACAGGGACCTTCTCCGCATCCCAGGTGTGAGTGAGGCCCGCCTCGACACCACGAGACGGAGAGCTTTTTCCATCGCGGCCCCTGTCCTTTGGAACTTGATGCCGGCGGATCAGAGAGCTATCCGGGACATGCCCCAGTTCCTGACCGCACTGAAGACCTGGCTCTTCCGAAAGGCTTATGGCTAAGGACACCTCCCAGACTTAGCCTGAGCTACTGGAACTATTTTAATTAATCTTTTTATTCTTTTAGCTTTTAACTATTGAATTCTTTTATGTGTTTTTGTGGTGTAAGTCGCCCG
Source organism: Anolis apletophallus (assembly GCA_030556195.1). Classification (NCBI taxonomy): domain Eukaryota; kingdom Metazoa; phylum Chordata; class Lepidosauria; order Squamata; family Anolidae; genus Anolis; species Anolis apletophallus. The sequence goes on from JARBWK010000004.1 coordinate 163,503,851, forward strand.
GAGCACTGACGTGGAGGGCGACTCATAAATAATAAAATCAATCAATCAATCAATCAATCAATCAACTCCAAATCTTCAGATGCCCTCACTCAGCAGTTTCATGTAGATGTTAAATAACATGGGGGATAAAACTGAGCCTTGCGGAGCTCCACAGGCCAAAGGCCAAAGGTCCGAGCAGGCATCCCCTAGCACCATCTTTTGGGTATGGCCCTCCAGGAATGAGCGGAGCCACTGTAAAACATTGCCCCCAAGTCCAATCCTGGAGAGTCAAGTAAGAAGGATATAATGCTCAGTTGTATTGAAAGCAGCTGAGAGATCCAGGAGAACCAACAGGGACACACTCCCCCTGTCTAGTTCCCTGCGAAGGTCATCCACCAAGGTGACCAAAGCTGCCTCTGTTCTGTAGAAAGGCCTAAACCCAGATGGCAAGGCGTCTAGATAATCAGTTTATTCCAAGAATCCCTGGAGTTGAGTGGCAACCACTCGCTCTAGAACCTTGCCTAAAAAGGGAAGGCTGGAAATGGGCCAATAGTTGATCGGTACCAAATGATCAGGGATGTTTTTTTAAAGATTGATTTTACAACTGCCATTTTAAGGAAGGATGGTATTTTGTCCTGATAATCCTCATGATCTATTTGGCCAACCCCCATTGGCTTGTTTAATGAGCCAAAAGGGTCTAGAACGCATGTGGTCACTCTCAGGTCTCTAAAGATCTTGCCCACATTTTTCTTGTCCAAGGATCTTGTTCATGTCTTTGCAATCCATTCATGTAGGGGTGCTTCCCAGTTGGCACAGGCAAAAGCTAACTGCTGGAGCCTCTCTTTGCTTGTGTCCATTAATAATGTTTGCCATTTTGACCACTCTGGTGTGAATTTCATCTATTAAATGTTTGGAGTGTATGTTAGTATTTATTCCTTGTGGTCTCTGATCCAAGTATTAACCATCTTTGACCTGCTTAAATTCTGAGAACAGAGGGAATTAATTCCTATGGTTTATTATACAAATTCAGTCAACCTTCTGCATTCATGGAGTCAAAGTGGAAAAACTGGAAATATGGAGCCACTTTTTTCTTACCCAAGAGAACACTTTTCTATGCATCTGTAAGCCCTCCAGTGCAATTCTATGGTCAACTTCCACTAGATACATATTCTCTGGGTTTTTGTGGGTCCTTCAGCATGATTCTGTGGTCAAATAAAGTTGCACTGGAGGACCTATAAATGCCGAGAAAGAACATATTCTTCAGTTACATGTAGGGCAGCAGCAAAGCAAAGCAAAGCAAAGCAAAGCGAGCCTTGGGGAGTCGGCGGCATAGAAGCCCGAATAATAAATAAATAAATAAAGTTGATGACCAATACAGCAATCTTTAAATAATCAAATTTCCAAATACATAACTCTCAAATGTGAAGGGATAATTGAATCACAGAACTAGACAGAAGTCCAAGAGTCATCTAGTCCAAAAACCCTGCCAATGCAGGAATCTGTTGTACTATTACAGGGTTATATCTGTTGATTCATGACTTTAATCTGATTTGGAAATGCGTATTATCAAAAGGCAGAATACCAAGCTTCAAAATAACAGGAAATGAGTAAATGTGGCCAAGCAGATATTACACTTCCTAGTTTTTGACCTTTTACTGTTGAATGCTAAAATATTAAGAGAGGGCTTCCTTTCAATTTGTTGACCTAGGGTGCATCTATATTGCAGTTTGATACCACTTTAACTGCCATGGCTCAATGCTATGGGATCATGGGGGTTGTAGTTTTACAAGGTCTTTGAACATCACTAATGCCTCACTAATCTACAACTCCCAGGATGCCACAGCATCGAGGCATGGCAGTTGAATGCTTCAGTGTAAATGTTCCCCATGATGAAGCATAACCAGCTGAACAAACTAGTATTTTTACAAGAGGATTTTCGTTCCAAAGCCCTTATATATCTGTCTCTAATATTTGAAATCCTTCTTCCCTTGGTTGATTCATTCAAACGATGAAGACTTATAGGAATTACTCTTTCCAACCTGCCAAGGCTCTGCTTCCAATTTGAGCTACAGTTTTTTGACATCAGCAACCAGGCGCCTAAAAGAGCTGTGCTTGATGACAATTTGCCATGCGATGTGCTTGGAAAATATTTTATTTCCTGGTAACTGGGCACCTTTCCTCATCAGATGCAATACAACGGCAAAGTAAGGAAAACCCAAGATCTGAACGAGACACTGAGAAAATAGAGCAGGAAATGAACGGGGAATGTTTTCAAAGGAAGCTGTCAGGTTTTGCACAGCATGGAAGAGTCTGGGAGCAGTGTCGCCAAGACTGTTTTATCCAAGAGGAGGGAAAAAAGAAGCCAATAGAGGATGAAATGATGACCTTAATCGGGTTTCCATAGGTGCTCCTCTTCCCTAAGCCAATGTGAAGAAGGAAATGAAAACACTGAATTAGATCTGCTTTTACAGAGCGGCGGCCTGGAATAATATGGCATTCAAGAGCGGCCGTGTGCTATTCCTGTCTGTGCCTATTAAAACCTCGCAGCATGTCTCTTGACACAGATCTGGATAAGCTGTCTCCTCTCTGCTCCATACAGTCCTCACGGCCTGGAGGCTGGAAGGAAGCCCAGGTTGCAATCTTTTTGCCTACTTATGGAGTTGCACCAATCTGGGGCTTGGGACTGAGCTTGGATGCCTAGGTTTTGGCGGTGGCCAGGAGTTTATTTGCATTGCTAAAGCTAGTGCGCTCACTGTGACTTGAAGCACCATCTCTGGCTATGGTGATGCATGAACTGATAACTTGCTGTTTATTGGAACCAAGCTGCAGAATTAGAGCAGTTTGACATCATATTAACTTGGTTTAATACTATGGAATTCTGGGATTAATTTGGTGAGATACTTACCCTTCTTGGTCAGGGAGCCCTGGTGCTACAACAAGCTACAAATCCCAGGATTCCATACTATGGAACCATGATAATTAAAGTGGTGTCAAACTGTTATAATTCTCCAGTGTGGATGTGTAGGTCTGCCTTTGAAAAATATTTGAAAGGTTTAGTGCAGCATTTGTCAACCTCAGGGTTGGGAACCCTGGGAAAGGGTTGTGAGGGGGTGTCAGAGGGGTTTCCAAAGACCATCAGAAAGCACAGTATTTTATGTTGGCCATAGGGGTTCTGTGTGGGAAGTTTGGCCCAATTCTATCATTGGTGGGGTTCAGAATGCTCTTTGATTGTAGGTGAAATATAAATCCCAGCAACCATAACTCCCATTTGTCAGGGTCTATTTTATTTATTTATTTATTTATTTATTTATTTATTTATAGTTCGAATTTAATAGACCACATCTCCCGAAGCTCGTAGCGGTTTACATAGGTAAAAACACACAATCACACAACGTCCCAACATCATTAAAAACATCCAAGCAAACATTAAAATATTCCTAACAATAAAATACATCATGAGGCATCAAAAGGGGGGTGCCAAACTCCACCAGTGTTCACATTTGGGCATATTGAGTATTTTTGCCCAAGTTTGGTCCAGTGCTCTCTGGATGTAGGCGAATTACAACTCCAAAGCTCAAGGTCAATGCCCACCAAACCCTTCCAGTATTTTCCTATTGGTCATGGGAGTTCTGTGTGCCAAGTTTGGTTCAATTCCATCATTGGTGGAGTTCAGAATGGTCATTGATTGTAGGTGAAGTATAAATCCCAACAACTACAACTCCCAAATGACAAAATCAATCCCCTTAACCTCACCAATATTCAAATTTAGGCATATTGGGTATATGTGCCCAATTTGGTCCAGTGAATGAAAATACATCATGCATATAAGATATTTACATTGTGAATAATAACAGTGGCAACATTACAGTTATGAAGTAGAAATGAAAATATTCTTTTAATTGGGAGTCATCATAACACGAGGAAGCATGTTAAGGGGTTATGGCATTAGGAAGGTTGAGAACCACTGGTTTAGTGAGTCTAAAATCGAATATATATGGATTACTTTCAAGGTGTTAGTACTTACTTTTAAGGCCTTGCATGGTCTGGGGCCAGTGTACTTAAGGGATCGCCTAATCCCATATAATCCCCCGAGATCGCTACGGTCAGAGGATCAGAACCTCTTAGACATCCCCAGCTTAAGATCTTTTCGCCTGACGACAACTCGGCGAAGGGCTTTTTCAATCATTGCCCCGGTGTTGTGGAGCGCCTTGTCACCTGAGACTCGTGCTCTGCACAATCTGGACACCTTCCGCAGAGCATGCAAGACTCATTTATTCAGGCAGGCTTTTGATTAATGTTGGGAATTTTAAATTCTTTTGTTTTATCAGATAATGTTTTATTCTATCTTGTATGTGAACCGCCTCGAGCCTCTGGGAGTGGCAGTCAAAATTAATTAATCAATTAAATAAATAAATAATTAAATAAATAAAATGCTGCAGACTGGGGCAGGCTATCCCACCGGAAATGTAGCGCAGCTGGCTAAGTGTCAGCTGCATAAGATCTCTCTGACCAGTAGGTCATGAGTTCGAGGCCTGCCTGGGTCGAGGTGTGTGCTTGACCTTAAGTGTAGCCTGCTGTTGACCTTTGCAGCCCGAAAGACAGCTGTATCTGTCAAGTAGGAGATTAAGGTACCACATTAAGTGGGGAGGCAAATTTTTGACTGAATTATGAGGCCATTAAGAACTCCAGGAATCGCTGAGGAATGCGGAAGGAACAACAAAGGGATGCTGGAAAATGCTGAGTGATGAGAAGTGTGTCAGCTCCTCCTGGTGGCCAGAAGTTTGTCTCTGTTCATCTATATGTCGTATGTTCGTCTATATGTCATATGTTGAACTGCAGGGATTGTCTGCAAGTATGTGTACTGTAATCCGCTCTGAGTCCCCTTCTGGGTGCGAAGAGAGGAATATAAATAAAGTAAAAAAATAAATATCCCCTTTGTCAAATCAGCACTACTGATTGTTAGTGTAATGTCAACACAAGGTGAAAATTATTTGAAGAGTAACAACACCCAACACCCTAAACAAATCCGTTGGTGCTAGGTTTGATGATAATGTGATGACATTTTGGAAGTAAGTGGGAGTAATTTAATTAAAATTAACCAGAAATTCACTCTATTCCACTGATAAAAAATGTCCTTCAAACAGAGAAGTTGTTTCTGGAAAGCTAATGGTTCTTTTCTCTCCCGGGATGATCCAGTTTTCATAATAAAGGTCTTGTTTTCGGCAACATTACATCACTGCACCAGCGGGGAAGGTACGATTTAGAAATACTGTTAGAGCATCCCTGAGTTCTTCATCTCTAAAAGCTCTGATTGTAACAGCTGCCAGTTCCTGTACTTTGCATCTTATTACTATAGTGTTGTAACCAGCTTCTAAAAATAAATGAAAATGTACATCCAACAGACCACTGGAGGATTCTAGCCATTTAGAAGATGTGATAATCTCCCTTAAGTATCTTTCTCAATTAAAGGGCACGTATCCCCCCTCCCTATATCAGCACTGTAATGTACAGCCAGCCCTCAATGTCCACAAGTTCTATATCATGGATCCAATCATCCACAATTTAAAAGCACAAAATATCCCCAAATTTCATCATCTATATATATAATTTTGGTCAGTCCGTTTAATGTCGTATATAGACAAAGAAACTATGGCTCGCAGAAGCACCAAACTTGACAACAGACTGGACCATTACACTCGCTACAGACAACAGCAAAAAAACCGGACCTACATCCCTCCCAACACCCCAAAAAACGAACCCCAAAAAATTGCCAACTGAACTCCCACCCCGGCCACTTCGCTGCCAGCGCGAACGCTTAGAACGTTCGCACATGGCAGCCAGAGCGCCTCCTCCGCCTCCTCCTTTGATCAGGAAAAGCGGCGTGGGGGGGGGGGACCTGGAAGGAGGAGGGGAAACCCCTCCCCTCCTCCCCAACCCCTCCCACCTCCCCCCGCCACCCCCCCTCGCCGCCCGGTTTAAAAGAGTGGCGAGGGCCGCCTCCTCCTTTGATCAGGAAGAGCGGCGTGGGGGGGACCTGGAAGGAGAAGGGAAACCCCTCCCCTCCTCCCCAGCCCCTCCCACCTCCCCCTGCCACCCCCCCTCGCTGCCTGGTTTAAACGAGTGGCGAGGGGGCGTGGCCAGGGGGCGGCGACACGCCTCCCCCCGCCCCCGCCCCTCCCACCTCCTCCCCACCACCCCCTCGCCGCCCGGTTTAAACGAGTGGCGAGGGGGCGGGCCAGGGGCGGGGACACGCCCCCCTCCCCAGCCCCTCCCACTCCTCCCGCCACCCCCCTCGCCGCCCGGTTTAAACGAGTGGCGAGGGGGGGTGGCCAGGGGGCGGGGACACGCCTCCCCCTCCCCAGCCCCTCCCACCTCCTTCCACCACCCCCCTCGCCCTGGTTTAAACGAGTGGCGAGGGGCCTGGCCAGGGCGGGGACACGCCTCCCCCCTCCCCAGCCCCTCCCACCTCCTCCCGCCACCCCCCCCTCGCCCCCGGTTTAAACGAGTGGTGAGGGGCGTGGCCAGGGGCGGGGACACGCCTCCCCTCCCCAGCCCCTCCCCCTCCTCCCGCCACCCCCCCGCCGCCCGGTTTAAACGAGTGGCGAGGGGCGTGGCCAGGGGCGGGGACACGCCTCCCCCTCCCCAGCCCCTCCCACCTCCTCCCGCCACCCCCTCGCCGCCCGGTTTAAACGAGTGGCGAGGGGCGCCTGGCCAGGGCGCGGGACACGCCTCCCCCCTCCCCAGCCCCGCCCACCTCCCCCCCGCCACCCCTCGCCGCCCGGTTTAAACGAGTGGCGAGGGGGCGTGGCCAGGGGGCGGGGACATGCCTCCCCCCTCCCCAGCCCCTCCCACCTCCTCCCGCCACCCCCCCCCCTCGCCCGGTTGAAACGAGTGGCGAGGGGGGCGTGGCCAGGGGCGGGGACACGCCCCCCCCTCCCCAGCCCCTCCCACCTCCTCCCTCGCCACCCCTCGCCGCCCGGTTTAAACGAGTGGCGAGGGGCGGGCCAGGGGCGGGGACACGCCTCCCTCCCCAGCCCCTCCCACCTCCTCCCGCCACCCCCCCTCGCCGCCCGGTTTAAACGAGTGGCGAGGGGGCGTGGCCAGGGGGCGGGGACACGCCTCCCCCCTCCCCAGCCCCTCCCACCTCCTCCCGCCACCCCCCTCCTCCTCAGCTTACCTTCTCCCCGCCCCTTCTCCTCCTGCGGACTCCCCTTCTTCCTTCCCTAGGACCCAAAGGCCCACGGCTGCCCTGGGAAGCGCCTGGAAAAAGTAAATAGGCAGCCAGATCCTTACTTTTTCCAGGCGCATCCCAGGCCAGCCGAGGCCCTTTTGGGTCCTAGGGAAGGAAGAAGGGGAGTCCGCAGGAGGAGGACGGGCCGAGGAGGTAAGCAGCGCCAGGAGAGAGAGAGAGAGAGAGAGAGAGAGTGAGAGAGAGTGAGTGAGTGAGAGAGAGAGTGTGTGTGTGTGAGAGAGAGAGAGTAAGAGAGAGAGAGAGAGAGAGAGAGAGAGAGTGAGAGAGAGAGAGAGTGAGAGAGAGAGTGAGAGTGAGAGAGAGAGAGAGAGAGAGAGAGAGAGAGAGAGAGAGAGAGAGAGAGAGAGTAAGAGAGAGAGAGTGAGAGAGAGAGAGACAGAGAGACAGAGTGAGAGAGAGAGTGAGAGAGAGAGTGAGAGAGAGAGAGTAAGAGAGAGAGAGTGAGAGAGAGAGAGAGACAGAGTGAGAGAGAGTGAGTGAGAGAGAGAGAAATAGAGAAAGAGAGAGAGAGAGAAATAGAGAGAGAGATACAGAGAGAGAGAGTCATGGCACAGCAACGCGTGCACGGGTACAGCTAGTTTTATATAATTTTGCTATGTCGCTTTATATAAAGAGACTTATTCATCCATGGATTCTGGTATCTATACAGGATCCTGAAACCCAATCTCAGCCAATACCAAGAAACCACTGTATCCTTTTTTCACCTCTTGAGATGGGAGCCGCAGTGGCGCAATGGGTAAAACCTTTGTGTCGGCTACACTGCTGACCTGAAGATCTGAAGGTCGGTGAGCACCCGTCTGTCAATCCCAGCTACCTACGTGAGGACATAAAGGAAGCCACAGGATGGTAACACATCCGGGCATCCCCTGGGTAACATCTTTGTAGACAGCCGATTCTCTCACACCAGAAGTGACTTGCAGTATATTCCCAATTCACTTCTGATACAATTAAAAAAAACCTCTTGAATGCATTATCATTTATATGCTAATTTGTGAGATTTATTATACTATTCAGGAGGGGATTTTTGCTGCATCTCTGTTTGGCAAAGAATTTTTGAATGGTGCATAAAAGCAGAAGTTTGGCAATGGGAAGTGATATTCACCATGACAATTTAACCTGTTGCCTAGTTCAGGTATATCTATCTTTTCCTACAGTGACTAGCATCCTGTTGGTGTCTTATACATACATACTAAATTCCCCATAGACGTGATGGGAGGTTTTTATCCCATGAAGAAAGCCAGCATTCAGTTTGTAGTTGCTTAACTAAAACTGTGCATGTGAAGCCAAAGAATGTGATGTACATTAGACCTGAGCCCGGATCCACATTAGACCCGAGCCTTTTTTGGTTTAATCTGGTGTTTGTAATGGCAAGGGATTCTCATCTGAAGCAAAGGTCTTCTGATTTCCTGGCTGTAGTCTGCACTTTCTTCTTTCACCTTGGTTAGAAGGCTCCTCAGATCCTCCTAGCTTTCAGCCCTCAAAGTGGTATCATCTGCATATCTATGGTTGTTAATGTTTTTTCCAGCAATTTTAACTCTAGTCTTGGATTCATCAAGCCCTTCAAGTCGCATGATGTGTTCTACCATGGCCCAGAAGCATTCTCTCCTGATGTTTTGCCCACATCTATGGACATTCCACAGATATATAAACTTTACTTGCCTAGTTTCCAACAGACCTCACAAACTCTGAGGATGCCTGCCATAGATGTGGGCGAAACGCCAAGAGAGAATGCTTCTGGAACATGGCCATACAGCTCTGAAAACTCACAGCAACTCGGTTTCTTAGTTGTACTTCAATTGTAGTATACAGTATGTAGTTCTGTAGTCTAGGTAGTTTTATATATCTAAAATGTGTATTTGTATGCTTAGTTTTCTGTTTTTCCTGAATAGAAATTATTTTTTATAGAAAGAAAAGCTGGAAGTCCAATGTATATTTTCTTCTTTTTCTTCTTATTCTTTTGTTGATTATGATTTCTGTTTCATTTGGGGGTATTTTTAGTTGTTTTCTTTTTCTTTTTGCTGTTGAATATGAAAATTCTTAATTAAAAAAGAAGAAAAGGTTACTTATTTGGACAGCAGCTTCCAGAATCTCCCAGCCATCATGGCCTCTGGGATTTACAGTCCGTAAAATATTTTTCCTGCCTTTGATCAAGAAATGAAAGCACAGATCCCTTTAATTGGCAGATTAATTAACTAAAGTGCAAGTTGATTAATTGGGAGGTACTGACTGTGAAGACATTTCTTTTAATGAAAATGTTAGCAAAGAAGGCGATCAGACAGATAATATTGGGAAACAGACATGAACTAATATTTAAAGTGTCTCTGTAGTAGATTTAGAAGTAATTCACATTGCCTTACATATGTATCATGTAAACGGTGATGATGACCATGATTATGATGGGATGCTAAGAAAAATAATAGGAAAAAGGAAGAGAAGCAGAAGAAGAGGCAAGAATTAAATTCAAAATAACCTTGACAATTTGAAAATTAACAAAATGGATTTCATCAGGGAAAATGAAAGGTAATAATTCAAGGCAGAAAAAATAAAATGCACCGATATTGGATTGGTGACACCTGACTTGACAACAGTAGATGTTAAAAGGGTCTCGGAGTCCCAACTGTCAGTTCCAGCTTCCCATGCAGGGACATGAGAGAAACCTCCCACAGGATGGTAAAACATCCAGGCATCCCCTGGGCAACGTCTTTGTAGACAGTCAATTCTCTCACACCAGAAGGGACTTGTAGTTTCTCAAGTCGCTTCTGACATGATATAAAAAAGTAGACCACATGCTAAACAGAGGTCAACAATGTGATGCAGCAGCTGAAGAAGCCAATGCAAATTTAGATTCATGTGAAGACCTAGCAAATTCCTAGAGAGAATATCTCCAGGAAGACTCTGTGATAACTTCTGATGGATGCTGTTCATTTCCAAAGGGTTTACTATTGTCCACACTTTCCTGTTTCCACAGTAAGTTCAGGAATATATCCCAGATATGACAGCTGAAGTTGAACTGAACTTTTTGCATCATTGCAATGCTAGACATTTTGAGAATGGAAAGTTTTTTATTGGGGAGTAGAATTCATTTGGAAAGAGAAATGTCCCCATATTTTGTCCCCTCCATTAGCTACATCTCTTGCCCCACTCTGATAGCTCTCTTTTCTAGACTGCTTTTATGCCACTTTCAATCTCATGGTTCTATTCTAAAGAATCCAAAAACATGATGTCTGCTGAGGTCCTTCAAAACCTCCCCTAGAAAGTTTTAATTCCAAAGTGTAGGACAGTTCAGGAGAACTTGCTGACAGAAGAACCACATGAAATTACAGTTCCCAGCATCTCTATCCGTATGGCTGGGCAAGGCAGACACATTATTTCCTTACGTATTCGTATCATGCCCCAAATCTATATGTTTATAATCTTTCTCTTTGATAGAACATACATTGAGGTTTGGGGGGGTTTGACAAGGGAAAACATTCAAAATGAAGAGAATTTTTTGGAATAATTCAAAGGGTCTTCTTGACTCCTTGATGTGTGTTGGTCTCTTTTTGATTGTCCAGTAATCTCTCCAATAGCTTCCCCAACTTCCTACCTTTCTTTTTTTCTCATCTTTATTGTGAATTTTTTTACAATCATAAAACATATCAAGATGGAGAGGAGGGAGGGCTTTAGATAGTGGAGGGGGGAATCAAGGAGTGTGGAAAGAGGAAAAGCGAAAGGAGAGAGAGAAAAGAAAAAAGAAAAAGTTTTTGAAAGGTGAGATGAAAGGTGATCTCCCAGTTTATTCCACAGGGGAAATTACTGAATTCTTGTAATTTAGAGTTCTAATTGGATGATTTTTGTGTGTGTGTTGCTTTCTTTCCTTTGTTTGTTCTTCTCTTATTCTTCTTATATCAACGGTGTTACCATCTTCCTACCTTTCAATTTTAACCCATAGAATAATATTTTCTTCACTTCGGGTGATTCTACACCAGGGGTGCCCACACTTTTTCAGCATGCGAGCTACTAATAAAACAACCAAGTCAAAAAGATCTACCTACCCATATTTTGATAGAAGAAATAAGGGACATTTACGTGATTTTTCGCAAAAATAAGGGACACTACATATTACATGCATTACTATCAATATCAGCATAAGTAGAGTACTCTATTTTGACAATTATATACTTATAGTGGAATATAATCCTGATTATATAGCTGGATAATCTGGATTATACTAAAAATCAACATATATGGTTCTCTACATGTTTAATGCATAGTAATGCAGCCAGGGAGTGCTGCAGGGCATCCTCGCCCAGGCAGGGGCATTGTGGGAGAATGAGCCTCGCAGTGTGCAGCCTCCCTTGGGCGAGGGGCTCTGCCTCCGCCTGCACAAAGGGGGAAGGAACTGGGCCAGGCCACCCAGGGGCTTTCTCCGCTCGCCTCCCGTTCCCTCCGTACTCGGAGGGAGTGAAAGGCGAGGGGGGAAGGCTGCCTGCATGGTGAGGGAAGGAGAGTGTGCACAGGGCAGAAGCACCCCATCCAGCTGTGATCGACTTCCTTTGTACCCGCGATCGACTGACTTTGTGGGCAGCCCTGGTCTACACAAATCAGAAAAAGTAAATGCACCTGAAATCCAGCACTAGCTGTTTCCATGATGCAAAGTGAATTCTGACCATCATCCTGAATTTTCTGGTTTTAACCCAAATCTGCTTCGCTTTGGGCAAACTGCGGGATACTCCGAAATTTGCAAGAAACTCCAGAGTATCCCTGGGCTGGATGGCCCTTGGGCTCTCTTCCAACTGTCTGATTCAATGATCTTCTCCTCAAAAAACTTGACATCATGGTTAACTCAAAGTGAAGTCCAGTACAGTTTCATCATTCCACAGAAACGGAGGGCTCAAACCGTCCCTGTCCCACTGGGTGTTTGGAGATCAGAAAGTGCGAGTAGCCATAGAGCAATGGAGAAATGATCAACAGAAAAAGAAACACATTATCTCACTCACAGCACCCTTGGTCATCTTGCATTGATAAGCTAACCTCAAAAAGAGAACCAAAAGAAATTCAAAAGAAGTTCTAAAGGGCCTTGGGAACAAACCAGACAAATGGGAGCGTCTTTCATGGCAGGAGAAAACGTCTGAGAAATTGGAGAGCAGATTTTGGCACAGCACCAGGACGTGTTATTGTGAAAAAGGATGAAAGGAAAACATTAAAAGATGCTTCCCCCATTAAAGAATGAATGGTGGCTTTTGTTTGTTCAATTCTATGGTATCTCACAGTTCTTTAATATCATAAAAAAGGGTGCCTACAGTGAGCTTCTGGCAATATGCAAGCACATTTAAATACAACGGATTAAAACATAGATGATCAGCCCGTGGAAAGTATTTAATTAACCATTTAAACAATACTTCGTTGATGAAATAGCCTGATATTTTATCTATGAAATAGTGTTAAGGCAAACATAATTTATACCAGTAGCAAAAGGCTACTTTCTGTCATCTGTAATGGGAAGGAAAGCATGTGACCTAGGCTGGCATGAATGGTATCATGCTGACCAGGCATGTAGCTGGGGGCTAAGGGGGGCTTTACCCCCTGAAATTCTCAGGGTGGTCCACGAGAAGGCCTTACTGGTACATTATTTAAACTGTTATGTTTATTCATATCATGATCTGATCACCATGCTCATTATATCCCACATTAATGGGGTTATTGGGATAACAATACAAAAGGATTGCTAGGGTAGACGCTCTTCCACCCAGTCTCAGCCCCCCACCGAACCAAACTCAGCCCCCCCCCCCGAAATCAAAATCCTGGCTACGGCCCTGATGCTGACAGATTGCAAAGAAGACTGTTTAGTCAATCTGCAGATCAGAAAACCCTTTGCCTATGATTCTACATATGCTTCAACTATTTGTGCCTATTCCATTGTGTTCTAAAATTGGATTTTTTCATTAATGTGGCATTTCTTCAGTGTTTGCCACAGTAAACGGGCAAAATTTGAATGAAAGATGGGCATGGATGTCCTATGTCTTGCTTCCATAAATTCATGCACTTACACAGTACTTCTGCTACACTGCCCTTCTACCGAATTGTACAACTGTCATGCACAGTGAGTAGGACACAGCATCAATTCCTGTAACCCCATAAATAAAGCGATATACTGAAAACACTGACAAATACTTAAAACGTCATGCAAGAATGTGCAGTTGCATGACTGGAATCCTGTTGGTTAGTCCAAGCTAGAAGTGCATCTGTTGTGTCAATTGTTGAACGGGTATGTACACATTGTTAACTGCTGACAAGTTGACTTTGGCTGACATCAACGCTATAAATGAGAGACCTTCAGGTCACCAAGTCATCAAATGAGTCTTGCAAACCCTTCCTTGGTTGAGTCTATCCACCAGTAATCTTTTCCTTCTGCCTTCTCCTTACCAAACATGATTGTCTTCCTACTTCCTTCCACCTTACCCGGCCAACTACTTCTGTTCAAGGCAAAGAAAACAGAGGAATGGCTATTCTTGTTAGGATGAATTTCTCAAATTCAGTTAGGAAGTCTTATTGACTTATGCAATAGGACCATGAGTCTTGTCTAGTAGGAAGGCACCATCTCCCAAAGCAGTTGCTCTATTCCAAACTCAGGAATGGAAAACAGAATGTTGGAGGACAGGAAAAGAGATTTAAAGATGCGCTCAAAGCCAACCTTAAAAACTCTGGCATAGACACTGAGAACTGGGAAGCCCTAGCCCTTGAGTGCTCCAGTTGGAGGTCGGCTGTGACCAGCAGTGCTGTAGAATTTGAAGAGACATGGATGGAGGGCAAAAGAGAGAAACGTGCCAAGAGGAAGGCACATCAAGCCAACCCCAACCAGGACAGCCTTCCACCTGGAAACCGATGCCCTCACTGCGGGAGAAGATGCAGATCAAGAATAGGACTCCACAGTCACCTACAGACCCACCGTCAGTACACTGACCTTGGAGGACCATCATCCTTGGACTAAGAGGGATCGCCTAAGTAAGTGGGAAGGCCAATATGGCTTATCCATGAGATTCCTTGTATAATCTGGGATGGAGGCGAAGTTGAGATATTTGCTTTGTTAAAACAAATGCAGTGCAAATTTAGCAAGGTGATTTTAGGCCATTTCATTATTGCTTCTCAATGGTTTTGCAACTGTTACGGACACATTTTGCTGTTACTTTTTCTGTTAATTGATAACCTGATTAGCACCCAATGCTAAATCATAGTTTAGCAATGCATGAAAAAATAGGAGTCAGGTTTGATCTCAGATGTTTCCTCTTGCTCCCACCTTTCTTCCTCATGTGTATCTGGTATTATACTGATTAACCTTATGTTTAATTGTATATTTAAATTTCTTCATGTTTTATTGGTGGCAACTTTAAATGGTCTCAATTTTATTTTTTGTAAATCTTCCTGGGTTCCAGGGTTTGCAAATAAGCAGGCAATACAATCAACTAACAAACTAATCAACCTGTCAAGTAGTTCTCCAGTTTTAGTAGACTAAGCCCATTATCATTTCTATCAATCCACTGTTGTGAATGGAAGTTGTAGTACACCATGTATAAAGAGATGCTTCTATGATCATGGCTGCAATCCAGCTGATAATGTACACCTGTGCAAACCTGCACTACCTATAGCCCTCCAGGTATCTTGGACTCAAAGTTCCAGAATTCCTGACCATTGGACAAGCTGGCTACGGCTTCTGAGAGTTGGATTTCCAAACACCCGGAGAACCGCAGGTTGTACAGGCCTCTCGTATAAGTTCCCTTAGAAATGTGGACTGGCATTCAGTTAGTGACATATGCATAAATTGTGGTATGCACACAGGATGAATTCTCGTATACCATAGTACAGTGTTTTTCAACCTTTTTTGAGCTGCGGCACATTTTTTACATTTACAAAATCCTGGAGCACACCACCAATCAAAATGACATAAAATGACTCTCTAACACAGTAATACATATAGTTAATATGTTTTTAAATGAATTTATACACTCAGTGTGAAACCTGGGCCTGAACAGGAGAGTTGATACACAGTCACTAGAAAGGCCATCATGTCCAGCCAATGCCAAATATAGTAATAGTTGGTAAGCATAAACATGAAAATGTACCCAGTCCTCAGGGAAGCCAACTGGAAAGAGAGCAGCCAGACGGAAGCACTCTGAGGCAGAGAGTTCCACTGCTGAACAGCTCCCACAGTCAGGAAGTTCTTCCTAATGTTCACCCTCCTACACAAGCATGCTTCCCTGTGATGTTTGCTTTTCTGCCTGCGCTGTTGTGCGCGTTCTCGCTCTCTCTTTCTCTCGATATATATATAAATGTAATGTTCATTTGTGGGACTAACATAACTCAAAAACCACTGGACAAATTGCTGCCAAATTTGGTCACAAAACATACTAATACTAACCCAAGGAGGGACCATCAGTCAAAAAATTGATTTTGTCATTTGGGAGTTGTTGCTGGGAGTTATAGTTCTCCCGCAATCAAAGAGCATTCTGAACTCCACCAATGATGGAATGGAATCAAACTTCCCACACAGAACTCCCATGACCAAGAGAAAATACTATAAGAGTTTGGTGGGCATTGACCTTGAGTTTTGGAGTTGTAGTTCACCTATATCCAGAGAGCACTGTGGACTGAAACAATGGTGGATCAGGACCAAACTTGGCATGAATACTCAATATGCCCAAATGTGAACACAGATGGAGTTTGGGGAAAATAGACCTTGACATTTGGGAGTTACAGTTTCTGGGATTTATAGTTAACACACCATCAAAGAGCATCCTGAACTCTTGCAACCATGGAACTGAACCAAACTTTGGCATATTTGACTTATTTCATTGACAGTGGTTGGAGTAGAGCTGCTGAGAAAGCAATGTTGTTCATTGCAGTTACACATTGTGGTCAGGCATTTCACACTGCAGCTGATTGACACCGTAAGGCAACAATATCCTGTCTTTTAAAATATATTTTTATACTGATTTCTAGTCTGATTTTAAATAACTGTTTACTGGGGAGTTGTCCTTCTCTCTTAGGGCGCTTGTGCCCGCTTTGTGCTGGTCTGTGACCATAATAAAGTTTTGATTGATGGTTCACTGCAGCTGAGTTTTAATAATTGGACTTACTGTGGAAATGTGAAACTGCAAAAATAATAAAGAAACCTATTGAAATGAATGACTTCTGGCTGAAAGATACCATAGAATTCTGCTGGAAGACTGACAAAGTGCCAAGAGAGAACACTCTTTGGTATGTATGGGGGCGGATCTACACTGCCCTATATCCCAAGATCTGATCCAGATTATCTGCTTTGAAATGGATTATATGAGTCTCCACTGCCAGATAACCTGGGATAAGCAGAGAATCTGGGATAAAATCCTGGGATATAAGGCAGTGTGGAAGAGGCCTAGGTCCTCCTGCACGATAAATTCTGGCAGAAGTATGCCATAGAATCACACTGGAGAACCTATAAAATATCTTGGAAGAACTTTCTTTGACATGGGTAACCTATATATTCATGAATAAGTCTAGATAATTTAGTAAAAACATCCAACCCCCCAAAATTTAGGTAAGCTTATCAATGAGTGAACACTTATCAATAAATAAACCACCCTCTTCCCTGATTAAAGTGGCAAAAAGCAAGGGATTTGTCTGTTCTGCAAGAACTTAAAAAGAAGGACTGACCCACTATCCTCTCTTTGCCACGGTGTTGTTTCTGACCTTTTTGAATGCTTTGGAGAGGAAATTCAGTAGCTGCCTCCCTGCTGGTTCTCCACAAAATGAGCCTCGACTTATCCATGGGTTATCTCAACATCTGTAATCCCCCCTCCCCAATCTGTACCTGATTTTTACATGAGGTCAATGTATACATGAATATTTACTTACTTTTACTTACTTAGGAAATCCCTTGTTTGAGTATGATGGCCTTCCAAGTTTAGTGTCTTGGTGGTGGATACATAGATGACTGTAGAGCCCTATTCTTGATCCACATGTTCTTCCACAATGAGGACATTGATTTCCAGGTGGAAGGCAGTCCCGGTCAAGGTTGGCCTGATACGTTTTCCTCTTGACACATTATTCCCCTTTGCCCTCCATTCATGCCTCTTCAAATTCCACAGCACTGCTGGTCGCAGCTGACTTCCATTTAGAGCACTCAAGGGCCAGTGCTTCCCAGTTATTAGTGTCTATACCACAGTTTTTAAGGTTGGCTTTAAGCTCATCTTTAAATCTCTTTTCCTGTCCACCAACATTCCGTTTTCCATTCTTGAGTTGGGAATAGAGTAATAATAATAATAATAATAATAAACTTTATTTATACCCCGCCACTATCTCCCCCAACGGGGACTCGGGGCGGCTTACATGGGGCCAAGCCCGAACAACAGAGTACAACAAAATAAAAACAAAATATACAAAGCAACAAATAACAACATCATAATTACATAACAACACAGGAATATATTGAGCAGTTGAAAATTCCCATAAACACAATCACAAAGACAATGGCCGGGCCGCATGTGCAGGATAAAAAGTTAAAATCTCACGGGTGAGATAAGGAAGAACAGGTTATTTGTAAAGGAAAGAATTGGGTTATAGAACCCAAACTTTCCCTGAGGGAAAGGGGGGACGTATACTCCAGTGACAGAAATGTTGGGAGAAACAGTACTGTGGGGTTATGTGCTTACTCACCAAAAGCATAGGTTTTAAGGTTCTTTTTAGAGGTTTCTAAAGTATGGGCTTTCCTAATCTTTGGGGGTAGAGAGTTCCAGAGCCGGGGGGCACAGAGGAAAAGGCTCTCTCCCTTGTGCTCACCAGACGAGCCTGAGAAACTGACAGGGGTGAAAGAAGGGCCTCCTCCGAGGATCGAAGGCCCCAGGTTGATTCATAGAGGGAGATACAGTCACGAAGGTCATGATTAACTGTTTGGGGAGATGTTGATAGACATTTCAGTGGGGCCTGTGGCTTTGGCAGTTCAATCAATCAAAACTTTATTACGGTCACAGACCAGCACAAAGCGGGCACAAGCGCCCTAAGAGGAGAAGGACAACTCCCCAGTAAACAGTTATTTAAAATCAGACTAGAAATCAGTATAAAATATACTTTAAAAGACAGGATATTGTTGCCTTACGATGTCAATCTTCACGCGTCTGATATTAAGAGCAGCAGCACAGAACTTAGCAACACTGTAAGTCATTGCAGTGTTAGAGTCCGAAAGCAGCAGGGTGGAATAACATCTTTCACTGCGCCCCGGGTACTTTAAAAACCATGGTCCAATGAGATTGGATCTAAGATCTCTGTAGAACAGGCATTGAAGAAGCACGTACTCAGTTGTTTCCACATGACCAGACCCACAGGGGCATAGTCTCTGCTTGAAGGGTGTCTTCTGATACCGCCCCTCCAATACAGCTGATGGGAGGGCATGGCATCTTGCCAGGGTAAAAGCCCTTCGGTGTTTGGGCACCTCCAGGTCTCTTAGGTATGCCATGGGGGCAGTGAGGTATCTAGTGGCTTCCCTAACAATGAAGGCTAGGCAACAGGCTAGGTCGGATTGGCGCTCTATGTCCAGGATCCGTTGCTTAATGAGATCCTTGGCTTGGTCCCATCTCATGCTTAGCAATTGTCCTTGGGAGAAACCTAGCGTTGCGATCTTTGCTGCTACTGTTTTAATCCATGTGGACTGAAAGTCGTCTCTCATGATTAGGGGGGCAAGACCACATGGGGAGAAGCATAGGTGTAGCCAGTAATTGAGAATAGCTGTCCATATTCTCGCTTCCACTTTCACGAAGCCTGTCTCCAATCGAAGGGTAGCGTTAGGGACACATCTGGGAGCCTGTAGAGCCGCTCTTAGGAATTTCAATTGGACACGCTCTAGTGGGGCATAATTTGAGAAGGGTCCAAGCTGGGCTGGCTTTGGCAGTTGTACTTTCCAACCTCTGGGCCCTACATCCAACACTTGACTAAACAAAAACATCCATGAGTTGGGAATCATGTTGTCCTTCAGACATTGTTGAATTACAAGTTTCAGAAACCCCAGGCAGCATGGATAATGGTGATGGATGCTGGGAATGATAGTTTTGAGGACTTCCTGATTTCTATCTTTTCTTTAAAGCTATGCAGAATAGCCCAAGTTTTGATTCTTGATCTCCTGCAATGCTGTTGTTCCCCCTTTCTCAGAGGCAAAGCTATGTCTTGGTGCTCTGAGAGCAGAGAGTAGGAACTTTCTTCCTGTTTGGCTTCAGACAGGGAAATGAAGTAGTGAGGGGACCACCCATCTCTGGCGCAAGGCTGGGGAAAGTCATCTCTACATTGTCAGCCAGAGACAATAAATAATCATTTCTATTCTTTACACACAAGAGCCCCAATTATAATCTAATTCAATTCGGATTAACGGCGCTTTGATGGCATTTCCATTACATGAAACATAAATTTATTAGCTGAGTGCAATGCGTCTTGACTATCGTGCTCATGCTAATAAGGAGGCTAACTGCTTTAATGCCACATTTTAACCACAGTTTGAAGCGATGTCTTCAAAACCTATTAATCTGATTGGGTAAATATTATATAGGGAACTCATGCTCTGTGTAAATCATACCAGATTTGCAGGTGCTTTATTCATTTATTTGTAAAGTGTACATTCCACTCATCTAATGAGGAGGTTCAAGAAGTGTGTGTGTGGTTCCTAAGCTGGTCTCTCATTGAGGCAAGAGAGAGAACGAGACTCCAATAGCTTCAGATCTAGGATCTAATATATCTTTTTCAGATCATTATTTTTTTTAAAAAAAAATTATTGGTTTTTTGTATAATTATAAAAGACAGGAAATTGGGAAAGGTGGTATGGGGGAAGGGAAAGGGTATGGGGTATACAGGGAAGGGAAAGGGAGTGATGGGGACAAGAGAAAGACAGAACACAGATAGATACAGAACAGAACATCTTCCAGTTCGGGTCATTGGAGATATTAGGTACTTGAAATACAACATTTGACTTGTTAATGTCCTTTGCCATTGGAGTTCATAATGCATGGTCCTTCGTTTAACACATCATTTTTTCTAGGTAGAGTCTCACTGGTTGCCAATCCGCCCTTTGGTTTTCACTTCTCTCATATACATTACTATACAGATCATCGGATTCCATTAAATCATATAGTTTATTATTTTTCAGATCATTCTTATACAACCCATTCATAGATTGGGCTGGGGCGTAGTTAGCTGAGAGTTAGCTACATTAAATCACTACTGACCGAGAGGTCATGAGTTCAAAGCCAGCCCGAGTCAAAGTGAGCTTCCAGCCATTAGTCTAGCTTGCTGTTGACCTATCAGCCCGAAAGACAGTTGCATTTGTCAAGTAGGAAATTTAGGTACCGCTTAGGCAGGGAGGCTAATTTAACTAATTTACGACACCATAAAAACCTTCCAGCAGCGTGCAGAAGAATGAGGAAGTACTCCATCAAAGAACTCGGTGTCACAATAGACGGTGTAGAGGCAACTCCCCCTGTGGCCGGAATCAAGTCGGAATCCAGCACACCCTCAGGAAGCCAGAGAAAGCTTTTGCACTGCTGGAATGTTAAATTGCCTATGTGTCTGTCTGTATATGTTATATGTCTATCTGGCATTGAATGTTTGCCATGTATATGTGCAATAACAGCAAATAAAGAACAACACTCAAGTACAGGGGAACTCCAGAAAATAAACTATCAGGAACAACTAATCACCTCTCAACAAAGAATGCCCCCAGGCAGTAAGAAGCCACACCTTGAGAACTGCTAGGCCATCAAATGCTAATTGAGATGGCCAATTGAAACATTCACACCTAGCTCCAACAGACAAGAGTTCTTTCTCCCACCTTGGACACTCCACAGATATATAAACCCAATTTTCCTAGTTTCCAACAGACCTCACAACCTCTGATGATGCCTGTCATAGATGCAGGCAAAATGTCATGAGAGAATGCTTCTAGAACATGGCCATATAGCCCGAAAAACCTACAACAACCCATTCGTATCTTCTCCAATAAAAGATTGACAAACTAGACTTCTCCAGGGTTAGATGCAGCTAGCACACTTGTTTCATTTGTGCAAATGCACATTTGGCTGGCCCTGAAGTATGGCTGTCCTGTCTAAGAACTGATTCCAGCAATAAAACAAGGGATTTCAGGGGAAGTGGAAGACGATACAATATAGACTAGAACCAAAGTGGGCAAAGTGAGCCATTTTCTTTGGCAGGGGATTGTGGTAGGGGTCAGGAAGGAGTTAGAGGAGGTAATAGTGCTAGGCAGCCTTTCCCATGACAGCAACACCAGCTTGCTGCCTCCGTGTATGGTGGAGGATGCTATCCCACTGATGGCATTGAAAAAAACTCAACTGCCTACACAACTGATTTTTGCAAACCAAATGGAAATGACTGCCCTCTTGTTTTTCAGCAAAACATTTTAACCCAAATCTGATTGTTCAATGATGTCTTCAACAGCCCCTCCAGAGGAAAATGTTGAGTCCTCAAAGATGGCGTCTGCTGTAGAAAACGAGTAACTCGGGTGAGCCAGCATTTCCTGCTTTGCTTTGGGATCACACAAATAATTGCAAGCAACAGCACTGTGAAAATTCTGATTATTCCAAAATTATTTGTGCAAAAGCACCCTTTTGCAATTGCTTTCCATGGTGACTGAAAAAGCAGACCCCTGCTGTATTTATGAATTACAGATTATTCAAATTCATTTATCTTGGAAGCCATTATTTCATGTGAGCAATAATGTACCTTTTGATTCCTGTAACTTCATTTTACAACACATGCTTTCAACCTGTGTCTATGCAATCAAATCTCAGGTAATATGGGAAGAAAAATACACGGAAGCTATGTTATTCAAACTATTAGAGCGAGAAAATGATATTTTTAAGGAGATGTCAAAATTTAGCACTAAATAAGCCATAAATTACAATGTATAGTCAAAGGCTTTCATGGCGGGAATCACTGGGTTATTGTGAGTTTTCGGGGCTGTATTGCCAAGTTCCAGAAGCATGTTTTGCCTGTATCTGTGGCAGGCTAAACATTATGAGGTCTGTTGGAAACTAGGAAAATGGGGTTTATATATCTGTGGACTGTCCAGAGTGGAAGAAAGAACTCTTGTCTGTTTGAGGTAGGTGTGAATGTAGCAACTGGCCACCTTGATTAGCATGTAATGGTCTAGCAGTTTTCAAGGTCTGGCTTCTTACTGGCTGGGGGAATAATTTGTTGGGAGGTGATTAGTTGGCCCTGATGGTTTCTTGTCTTGAATTTCCCTGTTCTTGAGTGTTGTTCTTTATTGTTCTGTCGGCAAAACATACCACAAAGTGCATGTTAGGCCTGCTTACAATATAGGTTGTCCCGGGATGACATGCCTTGCCTTGTTTTTCAGCCTGAGATGGTTTTATGCATTCAAGGGAAAGTGGATTGAAGCTGCCTCAGCATATTTCTCTAGCGAAGCCATCAGCTTCTTCCATCTTGTACTTGCTTATGCTCATGGGACAAAAAAAACGCTGTTGAACCAATCTATGCCACTTTTTGTTTGTCCTCTGGGTAACCATCGCCAGTATAGTTTTGCCTACGGTCACCAGGAAGGCCTGAGTGTATGGAGTGGATTATACAGGAGGAGGCAATCCTGTAAGTAAATCATGTAGGGTTTTAAAGATAGTCACCAACAACTTGTGCTTTGCAGCCTGTGAAGTGATTTTAACATATGGATAATATATATCCGCAGGTATAAAACATAGATGTAAAATAGAGATATAAACATTTAAAAACAATGAAATCCTTTCTGTCATTAAAAGCATTAAAGATTAAAATACTAAAATGCATTAAATGCCACCCCCCTCAAATTCCAATCACACTACTGCCGAACAGTTCTCACAGTCAGGAAGTTCTTCCTAATGTTCAGGTGAAATCTCCTTTCTTGTAGTTTGATTGTATGATTGTATATTAATATTTGGAATAGGGAGGACTAGGGCATTTTAAAACTAGGTGAAAAAACAACAGTCCAGTTGTGTCCAGTTTAAAATGGGACACTGTGGGGTGCAATGATGCATTTTGCACAAAATACGCTCTACTTTGTGAAAACATTGCTCTTTGCATTGACTAGAAAAACTCATATGTTTTGCATAGGAAAAGGGTGTATATTTCTGTCCAAATGCATTTTATAAAGGGTCCCAAAGTGCAAATAATGATTGAAAAATCACATATAACCTCTCATGTAATGGAAAGAAAACTGCTCAAACTAATCATTTTTGCACTCTAGAATGAAATAAGCAAATATTGAGATGTCTGATTTCTGCACACAGATCTTGTGAATGTGCTAGAAACATTACACCTAGAATTTTGGGTGCAGTTCTATTTTAAAGATCAAAGGGAATGATGGTGTCAGATCTGGGAAATCTGAGCTTGGAAGAAGTTCAGGTTTCCAGCCTGCCATAAGGTGGCTGCCCTTTGTCCCAGTTCTCTGGGACCTTTGCCCTAGTTACTGAAGGACATGCTGAGTCAGTCTGGGAGTGATGTAACTTCCAGGTGCCTCCAGGGGAAGTGAGGTAACCTCTTCTGGACTTGGACATTGGACAATGAACTATTAATGCTGACTCAGAGACTAATGAGGTCACATCCCTTTGGACTATGGGATTTGCTGATTCACCCGGATATGGTGCAACCCTGCCTGGACATTGTGTGGGCAAGGGGAGGGGGGTTTGGGTATAAAAGGTGTGTTTGGGTGGCGGGACGGTGCTTTAGCTTTACAAGTGTTGTACCTGCAATAAAATCGTGTTGGACCGTGCTTCTATCTACGCGTGATCCTTACCGAAGTTGGAGCGTCATTACAGATGGTCTGAAAAAATTAATACTACAATAATCTCATGCTATTTGGGGGTGGATTGGTACATGGTGTTGGGGAAGGGGTAAAACTCAAGGGCTATCCTACCCTTATTCTTCTGTCTGGTCTTGCAGACAGGGAAAGAGAAGGGCATTTAAACTTTTGACCAGATTGATAGAGAAACAACTTCCTATCAGGGAATAGAAATACATGAAAAGCATGATAGAGTGGTGGAGGTTGCTTCTTTGGAAGCTTTTAAACAGAGGCTGGATGGCCATCTGCCAGGAGTGCTTTGAATGCAATTTTCCTGCTTCTTGGCAGGGGGTTGGACTGGATGGCCCATGAGGTCTCTGCCAACTCTATGATTCTATGACAAAGATCCAAAAAGTTACAATAGTCTGTGATCCCAATGGATTCCAGGAGCAATACAAGGAAACAGGAGCAATCACTTGAAATCATGAAATCCACGGCCCATGAGCATGAGACGAGAGAGGGGATTGTTACCTTTACGAAACATTGATTCCTCTGAGGAATTCGTTTCAATCAACCCTCATATTTGCTCAAAAAACTATGCCATTTCTTTTGAGAAGAAATGTTTCTTCTTATCTAGCAATCTGAGGGAGCAATGTCTCTCCTCAGCCATCTGTCTTTGTTGACGGACCTGATGTGCCGTCGCACCCGGGCTATATGGCTTTGTAAAGGGCAAGGACTTGATCTTTCTCTTCCTGGGGGATTACTTCTTGCCTTCCTTTAGAGCAGGGGTGCTCACACTTTTTCAGCATGCAAGCTACTCTTAAAGCAACCAAGTCCAAAAGATCTACCTGCCCCCGCAAGCTCCTGCACGCTCCCGCTGCTGTGCGCTCTTGCCACCGCACGTGCTCCTGCTGCTGTTTTCCACCCACGCAGTGCTTCTTCCTCCTGCGGGGCATTGCAGGAAGGAGAAAGCACGAGGCGGGGCATCCAGAGGGAGCGCTCCGCCCTGCCTGTCTCGCCGGCAACGGAGGATGCACAGCTGCTTCTGGACGAGAGAGAGGCAGGGCGCTCCCTCCAGAGGCCCCACCTCGTGCTTCCTTCTTCCTGCAATGCCCCGCAGGCGAAAGAAGCACCGCGAGAACAGAAGCCAGCAGCAGGAGCGCGCATGTGTGCAGGGTGTGTGCGCATATGGCAGGAGCACCCCATCCAGCTGGTGAGGCCCGAAGATCACCTGGAAGAGGGCCGAAGATCTACTAGTAGCTCCCGAGCTACCTAATGGGCACCCCTGCTTTAGAGGCCTTGGGGCTCCCAAGGCCCAAACTGGACACTCTGCTTAACTCAAAGGGTTTATTTTTAAATACATAAGTTGTAAGCACTCAGGTTCTTCTCTTAGTTCCCCAAAACAAAGTAGAAAAGCTTTACTTTACAGTTTTTTGTGCAGATGTGGGCCTGGAAGCTTCAGCCGGTTGGCTCTCCACATTCTCTCTCTCTCTCTCTCTCTCTCTCTCTCTCTCTCTCTCTCTCTCTCTCTCTCTCTCTCTCTCTCTGACCTCGAGGCAAGGAAGCTGGAAGTCCCAGTCAGATGGTCTGTATGAAGGCAGGAAACCTTCCTCTTGGCTGCCAACTGACTGGTATGAAGGTGCTCAAGATTCCTCAGCATCGCCCAACCTTCCCATATGTTGGGTATACTGTATGAATCTCAAGATGTGAAGAAGTAGTACTGGAAGACGGCTTGACCAAGGCCTGGCTAACAAATTTTCCAACACATCAACTCTGTAGAAGCTATGGTGGTCTAATAAAAGAAAAAAATGGCACCGTTCTCCAAATCTCTGGGAGCAAGCGTGATTGGGTTCTGTAAATGATGATTGGCAAGTGCCAAGGACCAATAAATGCAGCCAAACCTCAAGCAAGCTGCAAACATATTTGAACAAAGCAGAACCCCTTGCAAACCATACAAACTGTTACATTCCGTCAGTGCAAACCTGAAAACTCAAAGTCTTAAATGTAGGTGGCGCTCACCGCGCCATCACACCTGGCTTCTTCTATCTACCTCGGAGGAGTCATGTTTCTCTGCATCCCCAATTAGTACCTTTTCCTATTCTGACCTTGGCCTGTCAGTCTCTTGCTCTGTGTCTAACTGAACATGCACAATTGGCCTGACAATCCCAGAATCCTCAGCCCCAACATCACTCTCTGCCCCAAATCCCCCTTTTCAGAACCCTGTGGGTCTGCAGAAGCTTGATCACTGTTCTCTGAAATCTCAGTCAATGACACAATCACAGGCTGAACCACAACAGCAGAGACCCAGTGTTGTTGAAGGCCATTCAGTCCACCATAAAATAGCTCTTACAGTAAAAACAAAAGACATTCCTAATATTTAGGAGGAAACACCTTTTTGTAATTTGAATCTGTTGGTTCATGTTGTCAGGCCCGGATTACCCATAAGGCCAACCTAGGCCATGGCCTAGGGTGCAAGTAGAGGGGGGTGCAATTCACGGACCAAAAAAATGTTAATTTTTTAAAAAACCCTCCGTGGCCAGCCCTTGGGAATGGCAGGAGTTGAAGCACAAAGGCCCCGGAGGGAGGGAGGGCCGAGCCTGGTCTCAAGGCAATACATGCAGGATGAGGAGCAGAAGCAGCAGCAGCTTCCCTCCTTTCCTTCCTCCCTCCTCCCCGCTACTCAGCCGGGGGCGGGGCCTCCCAGGGTGACATCACTCCCTCCCTCCTCCTCCGCCAGGCCCGCCTTCCTTGTTTGCTCCATTGCCTCCCAAGGTGACGTCACTCCTTCACTCTCTCCCTCCCTCCCTGGGAGGTGAGGAGTGGGTGGGGCCAGGAGTGAGTCCTCTGAGCTTGCCTCCTGGCCCTGCCTCCCACCTTGTGATACCCATCGATCAAAGCTGAAGAGCGGCAGCTGGCCAATTAGGGGGCCCCCCTCCCTCCTGGGAAGGCATGGCTCCGCGGACTCGGCCAATAGGAAGGCGAGGGCCACCTTGGAGGTGGAAGTCCACGGAGGGTGGTTCTCCCTGGGCCAAAGATTGCAATCGAGGAGGAGGAGCAGCAGCGGCCCTGAAGGAGATGGAGACGAGTGGGTGTCTATCTCCAGGGAGCCCCCCCCCCCCCAAGGAAGGCCTCTCCCCACTACTCTCCCTCCCTGGGGCACGGGGGTCCTAATCAGCCCTGGCAGATGGCCACCCCCCCGAAGCCCCTGGGCGAGGAAGGAAGGAAGGAAAGGCAGGCACAGCTTGGGCCCCACCCTCCCTTCCCAGATCCCAAACAACAACTTTCAGTGCCGATAGTAGAGAGGGCGTAATTCCAAAGGGTGGCCTAGGGCGCAAAAAGTTGTTAATCCGGGCCTGCATGTTGTAGTCTTTAGAAAATGAAAGAATAATTTTGCTCTGTCTATCATGTGTTTTGTCACCGTGTGCCTCCAAGTCATTTCCAACTTATGACATTTCTAAAGCTAAGCTATTATGGAATTTTCTTGGCAGCATTTCAGAAGTATTTAGTTATCTATATCAAGCATAATCAGATCAATAAGGACTTGTGATAGAAACTTTGAGAAAATACTCAGAATGCATTTGTAAGGTGGTGTTGTTTCCAAAAAGGAAAGTTTACACTTGTTGTTTGAGGAAAAGAAACCCATCTTGAGATAGGAAAAAAGACAGCCAAACAAAGATTACCTAAATTTCAATAGCAGAGACAATGTAAACTAGTTTTCATGTCTGGATATAAGTTATCCCAAACCAGGAGTCTCGTGGAATCTTTCTTCCCAGACAAAGAGAAACAAAGGACTAACTTTCGGAAGAAGGGGGAAGTTGCCTCTGCAAGCAGGATTGAAATAAAGAGACTTGAGTACATAGATCAAAAGACAGAAACAGAGAGGTGACACAAAGGGCAGGTACGCTCCCTAGAATTCCTTCTCACTAATCACTTTATACAAGTGTTGATGCCTCTTTGCTTCCAAAAACATTGGTTATGTAATCTTCCAGCCAGTGGTATTTGGGGAGGGCTTTAAAAAGCCGGTATATCAAGAAACTCTCTCCACCCTTTGCTTTTCAGAAATCGTCCAACAAAATATCACAACACGGGGTCATTGAATGAAAGGCGGGGGAATCTAAGACCAGCTACCTTGAGGCAAACAAACAACAAAACAAATTCTCAGCCATGAAGTGGAAGCACGGCCCTATTATATCTGCACTGTATTTCAATTGCATTTGAAGCAGAATTCCAGCTGGATGAAAGACAATCAGTTTAATGAACCAGAGATCTTGTTAAAGACTCTTGTTTGGCATGCGTCTGTCATGATTCACATAGCTAGCCATTTTCCCCCTTTTTCTTTTTGCAATCCACAGGAACAGTCTGCCTTGTCAGGAGCATATTGCATGTTATACTTCAATACAGGTAATATGCCTCCATGCTGGCTTTAATAAACAAGTTGCTTAGACATCAAGTGTGAGAGAGTGTGAATCATCTTGGAAGAAGTAGTAAAAG
Organism: Anolis apletophallus; assembly: GCA_030556195.1. Taxonomy (NCBI): domain Eukaryota; kingdom Metazoa; phylum Chordata; class Lepidosauria; order Squamata; family Anolidae; genus Anolis; species Anolis apletophallus. The sequence goes on from JARBWK010000004.1 coordinate 163,532,350, forward strand.
AAAACTAGAAGGCCAGGAAGCGGTTGAGTAACACTCTGCAACTTCTTATGGAAGAAAAGGATAGCAACCCCAACTATTACGCCACTATGGGGCTTATTTGGTACAGCATCATGGACTTGGTTAACCTTACCTGCATTCCTTTGTCCTTAACCATGTGGACTTGGTGGGAGGGACTGTGTTTGGTGCCAAGGTGATGCCATCACCCTAACTCCTCCCCTTTCTGAGGTCATCTGAGGGGCAGGACTTCCTCTCTTTGGGCATTCCAGCCAGAGGTGGTCTTCCGTGTAGGCAAACTACACGGCTGCGTAGGGCGCCATCTTGGTCGCGGCAGCGTGGGGCGCCATTGTGGGGCGCCACTTGAGCTCCGTAGACACAGCGCATGCACGTGAAAATCTCTGCATGTATGCGCTGTGGCTACGGAGCTCAAGTTGAGCTCTGTAGGCACTGTGCATGCATGCAAAACCTTTGCGCATGCCCAGAAGCTGATCCGAGCGGCGAGGAGGAGGGGGCGGAGGAGGAGGAAGAAGCAGCAGCACCGTATGGCACTGCTGCCTCCTCCTCCTCTCTGACCAGCCCCTTTCCTCTCCGCCTCCTTGCGGCCTGAGCCGAGCGGCAGCTCCTCCTCCTCTGAGAGAGAAAGAAAGAAAGAGGAAAGAAGGAAGAGGAAGGAAAGAAGAGGTAGGGAAAAGTTTTGCTTTACATGGGGGCAAAATAATGTTGGGGGCGCCAAAATAATGTTCGCTTACCAATTAACCTGACCTTAGACCGCCCCTGATTCCAGCAAAGAGCACATGGACAAAGCAGGCGGAAATCTGGAGTCAATGCTCAGACAAATCACCTTCGTTCACGTATGACCAACCTATGCTCTCAAACCAAGGAATTCAGTAATAGGAAGGGCCAGCCCTTCAACAGAGACTGTATTTCTTTGGGGACCAAAGGACTTCGTGAGCCAGAGGACCATTTGAGGAGCAACAGGAAGCCTGGAACCTAAGAAAGGTACCTTCACTCTGCAAAAGGCAAGTGAACGCAATCCCTTTGTTTAAAGGACCCTTCTTTGCAACCTACTTCAAACTTTTTGGGCCATCAGCATTTTTTCTGGTTGTTAATCAAATAAATCTTGGTTTTGGTTCACTATTTTGAGTCTAGCACTCATTCTTAAAGCTACTCCAGGTCTCCTGTACATGGGAGGGCTAGAACGCGAACCTCAGGGCCCATAGAGGTCATCCATCCTTTCAAACTCCCTTTTTTGGCCCTGGCGGGATGCCATGCCAACAGTTGCTTAAAAATAATTAAACAGTATGACCCAACATAGTGCCTGAAGCGGAGAACCAATTGGATACAGCCTGGAAAACTCACAGCAACCCAATTGGATATACCCCTATCCATTAAAGTCAATAAAAATAAGCCTAAATCAAATTATTTCTCCCAAGTAGACTAATCAAATCAACAGATTAGAATTGTACAATCTTAAATATAGCAATTCTAAAAGAAACTCATGCAATTTCTATTTAAAGAACTCAAAAAAAATAGAGTCCAGACCTTTGATCATCTTGATTACTTATCTCTGGAAAAATTCCAGTTTTTCAATAATCTTCTTGAATAGGAGTGCCCAATATTTCCATAAGTGTTGATTTAGCATCTTCCCATTGATTCAACAGGTCTGCTCTAGTGAGGAAGTTCAGGATATAATTGTATAACTCTGTCATCTAAAGACAGCAAAGAAACACCACAGCCTTCCTGATAGTAGAAACACAAGAAAGTTGAATACAATTAAAACCTTCCATTATTTTTATTTATATCTCTATTCTACCTTTTGGGACTCAAGACATCTAACAGGATAAGACAATGAAAATGAAAACTCATATTGAAAACAATATTCAAAAGCTGAGATTAAAACAGTATTAAATTGATGATAGAGTTAAACCCATCCAAAAGATTACAACTAAGATTGCAAACAGCTTGTGGTTTCAAAAGGTAAAGGCTTTCCTTGACATTAAGTCCAGTCATGTCCAACTCTGGAGGTTGGTGCTCATCTCCATTTCTAAGCCAGCGTTGTACGTAGACTGCTAGGTTGGCAGAAGCTTGGACTCACAGCGGGATCACATGCCAGTCCCCAGATTCGATCCTGCGACCTTTCGGTCAGCAAGTTCATCAGGTCAGCGGTTTAACCCACTGCACCACCCATGGTGGTTAGGTGCCTTCCCAAATTTTCCCAAATACTTCCCAAATTTTGGCTACCTTACCATGGGTTTTCTAAGCAGGATTTGTTCAAAAGAGACTTATCTTTGCTTTCCTCAAGGGCTTTTTTTATCATGTCAGAAGCAACTTGAGAACATACTGCAAGTCTGAGAAATTTGGCTGTCTACAGCAGACATGTAGCCAGGGGGGGGGACTTAGGGGGCTTCAGGCCCCCCACCCCGAAATTCTCAGGGTTGTCCGCGAGAAGGCCTTACTGGTACATTATTTAAATTGTTATGTTTATTCATATCATGATCTGATCACCATGCTCAATATATCCCACATTCATGGGGTTATTGGGATAACAATACAAAAGGTTTGGTAGGGTAGTCCCTCTCTTACTCAGACTCAGCCCCTCCCGAATCAAACTCAGCCCTCCCTGAATCAAAATCCTGGCTACGGCCCTAGTCTACAGGCATGTTGCCCAGGGTAATGCCCATATATGTTACCATCTTGCAGGGAGGCTTCTCTTGTGTACCTCCAAACTAGAGCTGACAGATGAGACTTCACTCTATCTCATAGATTTGAACTGGCAACCTTAGGTCAGCAGTACAGCCAGGACAAGGGTTTAACCCAGGTCAGTCCAACTTCTACCGGCCCAGGGGCCTGAATTCCGGTCACCGATGACCTGGGGGGGCGAAGGGTCTGCCCCGCCCCTGGCTCCGCCCCTTCACTGGCTCCGCCCCTGCCCCGGCTCCGCCCCACCCCTGCCCCTCCCCCGGCTCCGCAGGGATTAAGTAGCCGAGATTTCGACAACAGGAGTATCGCGAGACTACGGAAGCCACACGGGATTTCGCTCTCAACGCAGGCGTGATCTCACATTGAGAGCGAAATCCCGTGTGGCTTCCGTAGTCTCGCAATACTTGCTCCGGAACCCGGAAGTGGGTAATTTTTAAAAATATTATTATTTGATTTATTTTTTATTTTTATTTTTTATTAAAAAGCTTAGGGGGCCCCAGGGAAGGGGCTGGGGGGGGCCTTATACGGCCCCTGGGCCGCCAGTTGGACAGCCCTGGTTTAACCCATTGTGCCACTGCAGCTCTCCAGGGTGGAGAGAGTGTAATTTGTCCAAGGTCACAAAAGTTTCATGAAAAGCCATTCTCTTGCTAGCAGTTCCCAAAGGCTTGCTGAAATGGACTTTATTTACACCATAGTCATTTGTGATGAAAAGGTCTCTGTTCTAGTTATTAGAATAGAAAACAGAAGGTAGTTTCAAAGTTTAGCCACAGACGGTTGTGCCACACATTCCCAGCAAATGTTGTAGGAAGGTGACAGGATAATGAGAATGCCTTACTTGAAGACCATAGAGACCAGGAGAGTTAATATGGAAATATATGGTCCTTTAAATCACAAATAACTATGGTGAAAACAAAGTTTGCACAGTCCCCCATTTCCAAACTTTGCATGAAGCAGAAGGAACACTTGAAGGCAATATCTGCTACATATCTGATTTCTGGATGTTCAAAAGGATTCCCATATGTTGTGGAAGTGCATTTTCTAGAGGCACATACGCACACATCCTCACAAGAGCCCTTTAAGAAAGCACATGCTACGCCTCTCTCGGCATTACTTCGTGAACGAAGATTCAGGGAGGACTCATCCCACGCTTTTTACAAGCGCGTTGATGACTATAAAGGCCAATCTGAGATAGGCAAGTTCAGTTGCAAAAAGCACAGCAGAAAGTTTCCTTGGGTGATGTTGTTTCCAAGTTGCGGTTCTTTCTGCGTTGTCGTTTCTCTTCGAGACCCATTCGGCGTGTCTTCTCGAAAGAGGCCACAGCATTGTGGATAGTGCATCTCCATGCCTCCCGATGTGAGGCCAGGGTGGACCATTGTTGGTGATCAATCTGGCCGAGCCTGAGATGTTGTTTCAGGGAGTCCTTATATCTCTTTTTGGGGGTGCCTCCCTTGCATTGAACCGTGGTGAGTTCACCATAGAGTAGTATCTTTGGGAGGCGGTGGTCCTCTATCCTATGGACGTGCCCTGCCAAGCGCAGCTGTGTTCTCAATAGCATGGCCTCAACGCTGGTGATCCCTGCTTGCTCAAGGACAGCAACATTAGTCACATAGTCGGTCCACTGTATATTTAGGATTGTGCGAAGACAGTGCTGATGAAAGCGTTCGAGGAGTCGTAGGTGTTGCCGATAGGTGACCCATGTTTCAGACACATAGAGGAGAATAGACAATATGATAGCTCTGTACACACTGATTTTGGTGCTTTGCCTCAGGTGCTTGTTGCTCCGGACTCTTTTGTGAAGCCTTCCAAATGCACTATATGCTTTTGATAATCTGTGATCTATCTCTTTGCCAATCTTGGCATCTGAAGAGATGATGCTTCCCAGGTAGGTGAACTGCTGAACGGACTTAAGCATAGATGTGCCTTTGCTGACATGGGTATAATGGTGCCATTCCCCACCATGGCTGAGTTAACATTTGAATCTTCATGTTTCCTAACTCTGTGCTATACAAGCCACATTTATTGCTATGGGTCCAGACTTTGCATGGCTGTTGTTCTGCCGCCCAGATCTATGAAAAAGGGAGCATTGTGCTGATTGAGAAAAGTCATTAGGAAAGGTCTTTAGGGTGGGTTAAGAATTCAGAAAGGCATTGACACGACAGTGTTGTTGAGGGCTCCTGCTTTTTTCCCCTTGGGACAGCTGCAAGACCTCCACCCCCTAAAATGCTGACAAAGATTGATGAGATCTCTAATGATCCACAGTCAGGTCTTTTTCTCTTCCCTTGTTCTCCTGACTGATATGCCGCCTGTTCTCTGCGTTTAAGACACCGATGCTGTTTCAAGTTGAGCTTGCCATTGTGTGCGAATGCGTCCTGCAGAAGAATAGCAAAGCTCTGAAGAAGGAGCAGTATTACAGAAAGGGGTGGAAGGGGCCCAACCCTCACCCCTCCTCATTTTGTGGGTGGAAGGGGGCCATCCCCCCCCCCAATGCATTTTGTCCAATTACTTCGGGTTACTGCTAAAATGAAAATGGAAAGAAGCATGGGGGAAATCACCTGCTGCGACCCCCTGCCTGCCCCCATTGTCTGGGTCAGTCACCCATCCCATCTGGAAGGGCTCAGCTTCCTCAGCAGGGCATGGGAGGTTGCTCTTTGACAAATTGGCACTAAACCTGAATAATTTAATAAAGTCAAACATAAAGGTGAGACTTGACCCCATTTTGAAAAGCTCAACAGATGTATCCCCCCTTTTAATATAAAAAAAATCAAAAGAGAATTGGGTTGCCTTTTCACTATCTCTGTTATTTGTATTTGTTAATTATCTTGTAACAAGAGAGGTTAGTCAGATTCGATACAACATGATGACACACATGCACACATTTTCCCTGCATTCCAGAGCAAAAATACGAACGGAACCTGTTTGTTTGAAATCAGGTGCTGAATTTAATCTCCAAATTGTTCTTTTCTTGAACGATTAAAAAATTCCTCTTCGCGTGTATACAAAATAGTTCTTGTGTCTTTACTACAGATGAGTAGACTCAAAATCCTTGCACAGTAAACGTCATGTTTTCTTTATTACACACGACTAGACTCCAACATTCTTAACCGGTTTCGACTCTCAGGAGTCTTCATCAGGTAGTTGGGTCTATGAACAATACATGTTATTAACACACACACACACACACACAGTTTGAGTGGGTGAAGGTGGTGGTTAATGCCTCCCTTTGAGAAGGCAAAATTCCAGCTAGCTTAAAACAAGCTGTTATAAAACCGCTGTTGAAGAAACCATCACTTGACCCCACTCAATTCGATAACTATCAGCCTGTTTTGGGCGAAGTCCTGGAACGTGTGGTGGCTTCTCAACTCTAGGTATTCTTGGAAGACACGGATTATCTAGATCGAGCGCAATCTGGTTTTAGGCCGAGACATGGTACTGAGACAGCCTTGGTCGCCTTAGTAAGGCTTAGTGGATCTTAGTGATCTTCGCTAGGAGTTAGACAGAGGGAGTATGTTCCCGTTGGTTCTGCTGGACCTTTCATTGGCCTTCGATACCGTAGACCATGGTATCCTTCTGGGATGCCTTGCGGACATGGGCCTTGGAGGCACTATTCTTCAGTGGCCCCAGTCCTTTCTGGAAGGCTGTTTCCAGATGGTGTTGGTAGGGGACACCTGCTCGGTCCCACAACCTTTATACTAAGCGGTCCCGCAGGGTTCTATACTGTCCCCTATTGTCACGCCCCAGACACTTTCCAAGCCCAAACCAGAGTGACGCCATGTTACAGCTCTGGATTCAAAGAGGCCTGAAAGCAGGCCTCTGCAGTTAACTCCAAGTGAACTTCAAACCTCCACGGCCAGGAGCATCCCTGTTAGTTCTCGCGCCAATAAACCGGCTGAGATTCATGAGACTAGCAACACTCCCCAAACTCCAGGTGTTTGCTCTAATGAGGACACATTCCAATCCGGCCAAGAAACGGTGGGAACCGAAACCTTCCCAGCCGATCCTGGGAAAGTTGTGCGCCGCAGTCAGCAAATTCGGGAGCAGCGTCATTGGGGCCCTTAAAAGCTGGGTCCGGAGAAGGCTCCGCATCTCGAGTCAACTTTTGATTTCTTTGCCTTGTCTTTGGAACTGTGTTGGGCCACGGTGGTCTTCTAGTGGAACTATCCTATATTTACTAAGCTTTGATCAAGAGACTTTTCAGGACTAGCCATTTGCGGCACTTTACATTGTTTCACTTGGAACTATTTCAAGCCTTTTGGGGTGCCTGGATCCGGGATTGGGCACAACCTAGCTGATTTCTATTTTGCCTTTTGCTTATTTCATTTATTCTCAATAAAGCATTTAACCGCAGAAACTGTGTATTGGTTTACTCAGGGTCCGGTTCAAGCTCTAGTTGCAACACCTATGTTGTTTAACATATACATGAAGTCATTGGGAGAGATCAACTGGAGTTTCGGAGACACCTGTTAGGAATTATGGGAGTTGAACTCCAAAACACCCAAGAGGGCCAAAGTTTGCCCATGCCTGAGCTATACAGTGCCTTCCAATGCATAGATAGGATGCACAATGGTTGCTAGGTGAGCCTTGGGCACAATTCTGGAGGCTTTTTCCTTGCATCATTTCCAACAGGCCAGAATTGCTTCCCATCTTGTAGGCCTCTCTTCACCTTCAGTCTATGGCAATGGTTCTCAACCTTCCTTATGCCCCCTTAATACAGTTCCTCATGTTGTGGTGACCTCTAACCATGAAATTATTTTTGTTGCTACTTCATAACTGTAATTTTGCTACCTTTATGAATCGTAATGTAAATATCTGATATCCAGGATGTATTTTCATTCACTGGAACAATTTTGTTACAAGTATCTGATATGCCCAAGTTTGAATAATGGTGGGATTGTGGGGATTTATTTTGTCATTTGGGAGTTGTAGTTGCTGGGATTTATAGTTTACCTAAAATAAAAGAGCATTCTGAACTCTACCAACAATGGAATTGAACCAAACTTAGCACACAGAACTCCCATGACCAAGAGAAAATCCTGGAAGGGATTGGTGCGCATTGACCTTGAGTTTTGGAGTTACAGTTCACTTACATCCAGAGAGCACTGTGGACTCACACAATGATGGATCTGGACCAAACTTGGCACGAATAGTCAATATGCCCAAATGTGAACACTGGTTGAGTTGGGGAAAAATAGACCTTGACATTTGGGAGTTGTAGTTGCTGGGATTTATAGCTTACCTACAATCAAAGAACATTCTGAACCCCACCAATGATAGAATTGGGCCAAACTTCTCACACCGAACCTCTATGACCAACAGAAAATACTGTTTTCTGATGGTCTTCGGCAACCCCTCTGACACCCTCTTGCGCCCCCCCCCCAGGGTCCCGACCCCCAAATTGAAAAACGCTGGAATATGGGATATTAATGTAACTATGCATGTGGAGCGTCAGACTCCACCAGCTTCAAATAGGAACTCTGCCATGGGATTCCATGAGCTCGTACTGAGCAGCTTGCTCTCTTTTAATCATTCAGTCGATTCCTATCAATTTATTCTTTAGCGAGCCACTCAATCACATTTCAGCATTTTTTGCTAATTCTCACCATTTGAACGTGTTCTACCTTGCAGAAGGCTATAAATCACACACAATGAAATTATTGCATGTTACCTCCAACTACTGTAATTATACAATTAAGTTGTGATGGGAGGTTCTCCCCTTTCGGCTTTGCAATGTAGTGCTTATTGTAGTGATTAAGCTATCTCTGTACAATAGTGCTAATTGAAAGAAAATGGGTTTTACCGAGGGGCAGCCTCACCGGCTGAAAACCAAGTCTGTGCTGGTAACAGCATTTTTTTTTTATGAGGACAGTTATTTCTTGTTGCTAAGACTGGAGTGTTCCTATTTCTGAGAAAGAAATAAAATTATCTCTGAAACAATCTAAGATGTCGCTTTTACTTTTCTTATTCACCCCTTAACAGGTAAACAGCATAAGCATCAATTCACCAGGCAATTATAGACCAAACATAATAGGTAGGGATGCAATTTTTTTTTACTAATTTTCTTCTTGAAGGAAGCAAGAAGTGATTTTTATCAATTTTCTTTCCACTGTAAGAACTGTGTAGTTTTCAAAGGCTATTCACACTTTTCCAAGTTATCGGTGGCCCCTTCCACACCACTGAATAAAATCCCATATTTTCTGCTTTGAACTGGATTATATGGCCGTGTGGACTCGGATAACCCAGTTCAAAGCAGATATTGTGGGATTTTCTGCCGTGATAATCTGGACTATATGGGTGTCCCTAGATCAGAAGTCCTCAAGCCTTTTAAGGTGAGGGACGGTTTACAATCCTCAGACTGCAGGGGGGTGGACAGGGGGGGGGGGTGGACGGAATATAGTTTGACAAAAACATAAACATATTCCTATGCACACTGAACATATCTTAGGTAAAGGTTTTCCCCTGATATTAAGTCCAGCCATGTCCGACTCTGGGGGTTGGTGCTTATCTCCATTTCTAAGCCGAAGAGCTGTTGTTGTCCATAGACACCTCCAAGGTCATGTGGTCTGCATGACTGCATGGAGCACCATTACCTTCCTGCTGGAGTGGTTCCTATTGATCTACTCACATTTTCATGTTTTCGAACTGCTAGGTTGGCAGAAGCTGGGGCTAACAGCAGGTGCTCACCCCCCACTCCCTGGATTTGAACCAGAATTTGGTCAGCAAGTTCATTGGTTCAGCCGTTTAACCCACTGCACCAACAGAGTGTCTGTACATATCTTATTTGTAGTGAAAAAGACATGAAATAACAATACAATATTTAGCATGATTAATAATTTTAGCCAACATAAACTTATCGGGATTTCAATGGGAAGTGTGGGCCTGCTTTTGTCTGATGAGATAGTCATGTTAATTAGGATTGTTGTTGTTGTGTGCTTTCAAAGGCGATCCTAAGTCTCAAGTCTAGGGTGGGGGCTGGGTAAACAACCTTGCAGGGTCACATCCGGCCCACAAGCCTTAGTTTGGGGATCCCTGTCCTAGTCAGAAAAGACTCTTCTTAATCTGGAATTTATTCAATGTAAAATTTGCATGTGGCAAAAAACCAGAATTTTCCACGTGGAAAACAAACGGGTGAACAGAAAATCATTTTCTTTCATTCCAATTTCATGGACAATTCTTCAAGGAGAAAATTAGTAAAGAATTATATCCCTGTTCTGAAGAGAAATTTATGAATGCATAAAACTTAAATAGAATTCTCACTTTAATAATTTCACATTTAGGAGTTAGGCATTGTTATATTCTTGATGCTCTTTGGCATCCAGAGGATACTAACAAATGGCCAATGAATTGCAATCTAGTAGAGTTGAAAGATTAAACACCTGGAATACTGTGTCCAATTCTGGTCACCACAATTGAAGGGAGATTTTGCCAAACTGAAATGTGTCCAGAGGAGGGCGACTAAAATGATCAAGGGCCTGGAGAACAAGCCTCATGAGGAGTGGCTTGAAGACCTGGGCATGTTTAGCCTGCAGAAAAGAAGGCTGAGAGGAAACATGATGAGGGCCAGATATCAAGATGTGAGAGGAAGTCATAGGGAGGAGGGAGCAAGCTTGTTTTCTGCTGCCCTGGAGACTAGGACTCAATGGAACAATTTCTTCAAGCTATAGAAAAAGAAGATTCCACCTGAACATTAGGAAGGACTTCCTGACCATGAGGGCTGTTCAGCAGTGGAACTCTCTGCCTCAGCGTGTAGTGGAGGCTCTTTTTTGGAGGCTTTTAAGCAAAGCTGGGATGGCCACCTTTCAGGGGTGCTTTCAATGCTTCTTGGCAGGGGGTTGGACTGAATGACCCCTGAGTTCTTTTCCAATTCTATAATTCTATAACTTTGATTTACATTAATTAAACCAGACTGGAAATCAATGCTTAATTCATGGCAACTAGTCTGAATCTCCTTACTGCTAAAAAAAATTTCTTAAGAAATCTGAGGGAAAGGAGGTTATTAGAAATGGTTCTTCATACAGAGATACAATGCTTTAACTATACACAGGCTATATGTCCATGGCACTGTTTATGGCTCCTGATGCCCTTTTGATGTCCTCTATAAGTCTCCCTGGTAATCTCTTTTAATACTGCAGATATAGGAGGGATAGGCCGACTATCTCTCAACTTGATCCAGCTTTCGAGAGCATCATAATGTCAGTATTACATTGTTGGTAATCGTTTTTCTTAAACAGTGGGTTTTAACAAAAAGAAGATTGATTGATTGTTCTGCAGCCTTCTGACAAATCACTTCCAAAGTCCTTATCATTTGGCATTTGTGTGCTTGCATGTAGTGGCAGGGAATTGGAATTTCACAATGCTTTATACCTAGTCAGTAGGCCTGGTCAAGTTCATTGGAATGCTTCTAAAAACGGAATGAATTTGGAATAAATTCACTTTTAAAGCGGTATTGAAGTGATGTAAGCAACCCGGAAGTGAATTTGCCACTTCAAAGCCACCGCCGCCATTTTAGGGAAAGGAATCGGCGGGTTTCCCTTCCCTGGTCTTTCCTTCCATGTGCGGCTGCCTTTCCCTCCATGTTAGACCAAACGTTGAGGGGAAGACATCGGCATCCAGATGTTTCAGATGTGTTTCCTTCCCTCCGCGTTAGACCTATCACGGAGGGAGGGGAAGACATAGGACACGGATGTGTTTGGACACGGATGTGTTTCCCTCCCTCCATGTTAGACGTAACGTGGAGAGAGGGAAAGACACAGGCATCCAAACTGGGTCTTTAACCCAGTTTGGACGCAGATGTATTTCCCTCCCTCCACGTTAGACCTAATGCAGAGGAAGAGAAAGACATAGGCATCCAAACTGGGTCTTTAACCCAGTTTGGACGCAGATGTATTTCCCTCCCACCACGTTAGACCTAATGCGGAGGAAGGGAAAGACATAGGCGTCCAAATTGGGTCTTTTTGGTATCACAGTATGAGAAACCTGGGCTGAATCTAACAAGACAAATCACAATAAGTGCACTTTTTTGGTCAAAAAGCCAAGTTAGAAATCCAATAAACAAACAAACACTATGTTGCTCTTGGTGGGTCTAATGAAAAAGATCTATACTCATGACTGCATTAACTTTGCTACACTTAATGGCTACCATTAAGTTAATTATCACCATCAGTACTTTCTGCAATCAATTTTCTCCAACTTCATGTTTACAAATTTTCTCCCATTCTCACAAACCTGTGAATGTGAAGAGACTAACCCAAAACAACCACTTTCAATGAACGGAACTTGATCAATAGCAACCTTGTGTCATAAAATATTTTTGTAACTCTTCAACTTGAACTAACAAACCTATCATATAATTAGCACGGATTGTGGTGAATCGGGGTGTGGAGGATGAAGTACCTATTGCTCCATGCCACGCATAGCCCAACTCACCAGTAGCCCCATTCCACAGGTAAAGACCCAGTTTGGACACCTATGTCTTTCCCTCCCTCTACGTTAGACCTGGACTTTTGGGTCAGTTTGGATGCAGATGTCGTTGGGAGGGAATTCTTGGGAATTCCCTCCCAAATAAAATTAGATCTGCTCCCTCCCTTCTGACCTTTAGAAGCTAGTGAAAACTTGGCTGTGGAATGAGGCTTTTGCAGAATGATGGCGGAGACCAGTAATTGACTGAAGTCACTGACCACAATATATGGACTGAATAGATGGACTGAGTTGGACATGATTTTACCTTGGTGGATGGCTTTTAATGTAATTCATTTTATATGTATTTGGTAATTTTGATTATTGATTGATGATGTTTTAGATTTTAATGTTAGCACTGAATTCTTGCTGTCTGCCAATCTGAGTCCCTCTATGGAGGCCAAGAAGACCAAGATACAAAAGTTTTAAATAAATAGATGTGACCGGGGGATGGGGTAACGTGACAGGTGGATGGACAAAATGAAGGCAGTGGCCCTTCAAAATAATAATGTTGCTTAGCCAGTGAAAAGTCATTCATTTTCTAAAATTCTAGGATTGTAGTATCTTAAAACTTCATTTAGAAATACAGTTGTTCAAGATAAACACAGGCAAAGTAATGAAGGGAGTGCAAACACAGCAAATAGTAAAATTCTAAGTATGAGGAGTCTCACTCTTCATGAAGCTAGAAATGTGGGGACTGAAGGAAAATTTAATAGCAGTCGTGGATCGTAATTCTCATTTGAAGGGGAATTTCCTCTTTTTGCTATCCCACCCCCATATTGCTATTTGATTATTCTTGTCATAAGACTACGAAGGTGGGTTTGAAGCCACATGTAGTCCTTCAAGCTGCTTTTGTGGTCTTTGACTAGAGTTGTCAATCAAGGTCCTGAGGTTTTCTAAGGATGGGCCCTGGAGATACCACTGAGAATTATACATTAACTATCCAGCACAGTTGCTCACAACTTCTTATTCAAACACATACACATGCATGCAAAGATGGAGAGAAAGGGAAAGAACACATTTTACTGTTAGGAAATTCAGAGGAAAATATTGTATCATGGGCTGTGTGGAGATCAAGGTGAAATGAGTTTATTCCTTCTTGCTATATAGAAAGACAGGACAAGGAATGTTTACTATAGCTTACTTGTTTCTAGCTGGATACAGAATAGAAAGGAAGGTAAACCCCAACGCCACAATTGAGAGAGAAGGAGTATACTAACTAGTAGGCTTGTTTGATTTTAAAAAATGATTCAAAACACGTTTTGGATGGTTCGGCTCTAAAGTCAATTCCAATTTTCACAGAAAAAAAACTTCCGAGATGTCAGAATCCTTCATTAATGGTTTCAAAGTGTTATTTCCTATTTCATTGGGTGGCGTTTACTTTGAAATTAGTTGTTTTACCCTAGAAAGGGGGGGGAGCAAAGGGAGGAAATTCATCCACTCTGATTAAAACAAGTGTGGCAAGTTTCATCCAGATATCCATAAAAATGACAGAGAAACCAACCATGCAACTTCCCCCATTGCCACTAATGGAACGAATCCCAACAAAGCAGTTTCAAAACTTCTAAGATTCAGATTACAAATCAAAATGGGACCCCTTTGAATCTTTATGAATCGAATTGGGGATCATGTGAATTTCCAAAATGAATTACTAATTATACTTCAGCCATTTTGCGCATCTCTAATATACAGTCAATAAACTAGCTGTTGTCTTGTCAGTGGTCAACAGAAGTATGGCTCAAAGCCTATAGCCCTAGTGTTAGTTTTAGCAAGAGCACAGCCATTAAATCCATGATATTTACTTCCATGCCAGCTCACTGTTCAATAATCGATTGCATGCATTTATTGAAATTGGGTCTAATTTACAGGATTCAATCCATGGCTACGCCCAACTAGAGTAGAGACACATTGTAGCAATGAGATTTGTGTATGTGCAGGGTCTCCATTCAACAATTGAATTAATGGTTCTCCTCCAATTGAAATTAACCATAGGATTCAAGACTACGATTGTACATGCACACTGCTGAGGAAGGTCAAAGTCTGGCTACCCGCCAGAAGCCTATGCGTGTGTGTAAAGAAGCTCCATGGATTTCGGCTAATGGACTTAGAACTAGAGACAAATCTTTGATTTCTTATCTCATCTTTATGAGGTACAGGAGGTTGTTTGAATGCAGCTGTGAGATGGGAGATCTTGTTGATGGCTTACATGAATAATAAAGGATGCGGACTGCAGATTATCAGTTTAATTCTTAAACTGAACAGTTCATTTTTTTAAAAAAAAATTTATGTTGGCTGACTTTTAATCCCTCTGGGATGCATTTGGGCAACCTCACTCCTTATCATGCCTCCCACACCGCTCTTGAGTCCTCCAAAAAGCATCACCTTCACATTGGTAAAAACAGTATTAAAAAGTGTGTGTGTGTGTGTGTGTGTGTGAGAGAGAGAGAGAGAGAGAGAGAGAGAGAGAGAGAGAGAAAGAAAATGACATTGAACGGATGTGGTCCAGCAATGAGAGATAAAAAACCAATGTGAAAATGATGGAGATTCTCAGAGCTTATCAGGCAAATAGGACAACGGATTGAGAAGGAAAAAAGTAATCAACGTAAAGCTCTTATCAAAATATCTCCTGAGAGTAGGATTTTTTCCCCAAAAATATAAAAAATAAAATCTGTCATTGCTCAAGGAAAAACAATGAGATTATTGCAAAGCAATTTCATTTGAGACCGATTTGGTATATTGTGGTGGCTGCCAAGGAGTTTCTGCTACCATTATAGCTAATGCAAATCTATCTATCTCCTATCTATCTATCTATCTATCTATCTATCTATCTATCTATCTATCTATCTATGAGTGGGTAACTGTGCCCTTCTAGATGTTTGTGAATTGCAAATCCCATCAGCCTTCACCATTGCCTAAACTGGCTTTGGCTGATAATATGCCTCAAATATTAGGCCATAGTTAGTAAACTTTCGTCAAGCTCTCTGTGTTTATACTAACCTGAATCCAACTACAGTAGGTTTTCAACGTTTGCTGAGGTTAGAGGTGCAAGATCCTTGTGAAAGTGGAAACATTATTATTATTATTATTATTATTAAAAACCAAACCCACTATCTTTTTTCCTCTCTAGGAAGGACACTATTTTCAATTTCAACTAGAAGTTAACTACATAATTGTATGAAAAGGCATATGAATGTTCAGAGACATATTATCTCTAAGACTCTAGGAAGTGAAGGGACAACTGATTGTGTAAGAGAGTCTACAATTCCCAGATTTCAGGACCAGAACTCTCTTTTCTGATCTTCAAAGTATCAGGGAACTGATTTTGAAATCAGATCGCTTCCATAAAAGTGTGTATCTGATTGTATGACCATATAATCTGCCTGTATACTCAAATCCTCTGGAGAACATTAACTTATCTGTCACACTCTATAGGACTGCATTAATATTGAACTCCTGATCTCCATCCTGTTCAGATTCAAGTCTGTCAGAGTGTGGGGCAAAATACATTCCTTTCAGTAAAGTATGATTTTTTAAATTAATTTTTTATTTTTAAATTGTAATACACCCACAATACACATTACGAACATATACATATACACATATATAGACAAACCCTCCCCCACATACAATTATCCCTCAGCCCACCCCCTGTGCAACCCACCACCTTGGCTCCTGCCACTGATCTATGCAGAGTTTATGCAGAGTTTTATTTAACTCTCTGTACTTCAATATCAATAAATTCCTCTTGTTTTTTATTTCTTTTTTTTTTTTTTTGGCTTATTTAAAATAAGTCTTTATTAATTTTCCATTAAAAGACACATAGTGAAAAACAAATACACATAGTGACAAAACATACATTTGAGTTCGGGGGTGAGCAAGAATTGCTCGAAAAAGGAAAAGAAAGAGTGTGTCTACCAAAGAAGGTAGGTGTATATAAAGGGTGTAAAGAAAATTGAGTGGGGAACAGGGATGTCCCGAGCTGTCTTTTTCGCCCTCCACGCTTTTGTTGTACTTTCCCTTTTCCTGCCTGTATGGGGGGGAGAGAAGAGCATATCTTTATGGTCACTTTAAGATCAAATCAACATTATATTCCCTTCTGCAATATTGCCGTACTGCCCCCCAATCTGTTTCTTCCGGACTAGATTTGTTTTTATTTCTTAGTCTCTCAGTTAACCAGTCTAGCTGGATTGTTTCCATAACCTTCGTAAACCAGTCCTCCTTAGTCGGGGTATTGGGGGACTTCCAATATTTCGCTAATAGTATCCTGGCAGCTGTTATACCCGTTAATATTATTTTTTTCTCCATCGCCGGTATTTCTTCTTCTAGAATACCCAGCAGGAAAATTTCTGGTTTTTTCTCAAGTGTGCTTGTGAGCATTTTCTGAAGTTCTTGTTGTATCATTGTCCAGAATCTGACTGTCTTTGGGCAAGTCCACCAGAGGTGGAAGAAGGTCCCGTTTTTGTTGCCACATTTCCAACATTTTGGGTCTGTGGATCTGTACATTTTTGCTATTTTTTCTGGGGAGAGGTACCACCGGTACACCATCTTCACCCAATTTTCTCTGAAAGAGCTACTCAAGGATTTCTGGACAATGTTACACCATATATGTTTCAGGTCTTAGTTTTTATCTTGAACCCTACGTTTCTTGTCCATTCTTCCATGTACTCTCTCTTCTGGTTGTTAGCAGTGTCTAGTTGGAGCAAGGTTTTATATGTCTTTCCTATCATCTTCTCATCCTCTTTTAATATTTTATCCTCTAGTTCTGACTCCTCCTCTCTAAATTCCCTTTTTTGATCCTCTTTAAATTTTCCTTGCATTTGGAGATATTGGAACCACCCCACCTGGATACCCTCTATCTCTAATTCCTCCTTCGTTTTCAAGCTATAAGTATTCCCATTCCATTTTAATGAGTCTTTGTAAGTTATCCATTTTTATTTTCTAGTTCTCTAATTCTATACGCCTCATTTGCTGATGTCCATAACGGAATCTTTTGCCCCCCCCCCCCATTCTTTGGAGTATTTATTCCAGACCCTCAATAGAGCCCTCCTTATGTCCTGGTTATTGAAGGCTGCATCTACTTTTCACCTGTCATATATCAAATAACCATGGAAACCATATTTCAGGTCGTGTCCCTCCAAATTTAGTAAGTTATGATTTTTAAGTTGGATCCACTCCTTTATCCAGACCAGGCAGCTAGCTTCGTGATAGAGTCTAAGATTTGGGACCCCGAGCCCTCCTCTCTCCGGTGTGTCCTGGAGGGTTTTCATCCTAATTCTCGGTTTTCTGCCGTTCCAAATAAATTTGGAGATATCTCCCATCCAGTCTCTGAATATCTTGTCATTTTTAATGATAGGCAGAACCATAAATAGGAAGTTAATCTTCGGGAGAGTCATCATCTTTACGGCGGCTATCCTCCCCATAAAGGAGAGATTTAGTTTCTTCCATTTTTCCATATCCCTTTTAATTTTTGACCATAACTCTGTGTAATTGTTTTTAAATAGTTTGGAGTTTTTTGATGTGACATTAATGCCCAGGTATTTAACTTTCTCTTGGATCTGCATGCCTGATAACCTTTGAAGTGTTTGTTTCTTTGTCTCGGATAGATTTTTAACTAGGATATTGGTTTTTATTTTTAAATTGTAATACACCCACAATACACATTACGAACATATACATATACACATATATAGACAAACCTCCCCCACATACAATTATCCCTCAGCCCACCCCCTGTGCAACCCACCACCTTGGCTCCTGCCACTGATCTATGCAGAGTTTATGCAGAGTTTTATTTAACTCTCTGTACTTCAATATCAATAAATTCCTCTTGTTTTTTATTTCTTAAATTCTCCCATCAAGTATGCTAAAGCCAGTTTCCAATTTCTTTCAAAAACTTCATGACTTTCTTAATTCAGATTGCTAGAAATCTTGGCCATCTGTGCATAATCCCACAATTTCTCCTTCCACTTTGTGATACTTAACATTTTTTCTCCTTTCCAGTCACTGGCAACCGTAATGCATGCAGCTACAAAACTGTACAGACAAATTTCTCTTTCTGGCTGCAATAGTTTATCATTGAATAACCCTAATAGGCACATCCCTGTTTTGTTTGGTTTTTTTTACTTTGTTGTGGATCATTTTATTTGTTTCTTTTATGATTCTTTTCCTGCACCAGTTCACAAGACCACCATACATGGAAAAAGGTCCCTTTCTTTGTTTGACACCTCCAGCAGCATCCTGATTGTGATTTATCTATTTTGGCTAGGAGGGCTGGGGTTATGTAACATAAGAACATAAGAACATAAGAAGAGCCATGCTGAATCGGACCTCAGCCCATCTAGTCCAGCATTCTGTATCACACAGTGGCCCACCAGTTGTACACGGGGATCTCGAGCAGAAGGGAGGGCAAAACCCTGACCTGCTCCCGACCCCCCACAACCAGTACCCAGGGAAATCCTGCCTACCTCAACCAACTCCGAGGTGGCACTTGAATGTCCTTTTCAGTAACTACCGATACACTTGGTAACATCTGTAGAACATTTTATTTATTTATTATTTATTTATTTATTTATTATTTCAATTTGCTAAACCGCCCTCCTCAAGGCTCAGGGCGGTTTCCAAGCATATAAAACACATCGAGATAAAAACATCCTAAAACATCTTGAAAAAACGTCCTAAAAACACACTAAAACACCATGGCAATCATGGTCGGTTAAAACACATAAAGTCACATAAAACATGCTAGTCAGAACAAGCTAATTCCAGCTTGACATTTATATGCCGCCCTTCTCACCCTGAAGGGAACTCAGAGCAGCTTACTCATATATATATATATATATATATACACACACACACACACACACACACACACACACACAGTATATATATATATAATATTATTAGCATAGCACAATATCAGTAGTATATATTACTACATTGTACTATACCGTTGTACTGTAATACTGTACAATTTTATATAATATTTAATATTTTATATAATATAAAATATATAATTATAATATCTTATTATTATATTGTATTACATTACAATATTTTAAATATTATATGTATATACAATATATTATATTATTAGCATAACATAGCAGACAAGATGGAACTGTCTTCCTGGGCCCCCTCTCTTCATAAGTTATCTCTAGTTGACGTCGCCACTCTAAATTTGAAGCCTTTGTTCCACAGATTTTCCCAATTATCAGAGTCTATGTTTCTCCCTAGATCTTTTGCCCATGAAATTATGGAGATTTTTACTCAATTGTCTTCCAGGTTATAACCTAGAATATATTTATACAGTCTGGCTATTGAACCTTTTCCCCTTTGTCTAATATAGTTTCCAGTTCTGAGTTTTTGAGGCAAATCCCCTTTTTTATCCTTTTTAAATCTTTCATATAATTGGTGATAACGAAACCAGTCTTTGATCCCCAGCGCCGGACCAAGGTAATTTTAAATGGTAAGCGAACAGTATTTTGGCGCCCCTCAACCAATCACTGAGATATATACATACATATATATATATGGATTGGGTGCATAGACAAATTTTGGCCCTCCAGGTATTTTGGACTTCCTACTGGCTGTTTGGAATTGTGGGAGTTGAAGTCCAAAACACATGGAGAGCTGAAGTTGCCCATATATATATATATATATATATATATATATATATATATATATATATATTCCTTCACACCATTTTCCCTGCTCTATTCATATTCTCTTTGAGTGTGTGTGTGTGTGTCTATATATATTCCCCTTCCTTCCTCTCAGCTCCAGAATATCAAGGCAGAAAACTCCAGAATATCAAGGCAGAAAATCCCACATTATCAGATATTCAAAGCGGATATTGTGGGATATAGGGCTGTGTGGAAGGGCCCTCACCCTTTTCCCTCCCCTCTTCCTATTCTTTGTGTGGGTCTGTACATTCCCCATCCTTCCTTCCTCCTCACTCTTTTCCTTGCCCCCTTCCTATTCTCTTTCCCCTTCTTACTTTCCCCTTCCTCCCTTCTCACCCTTTTCCCTCCCCTCTTCCTATTCTCTTTTTGTGTGTATGTATATATATATATATATGTGTGTGTGTGTGTGTATCAGGTCTAGGCTAATTTTGGGAGCAAGGGCCCGGGGGTTGGGCTAGGTGCCCTCTGGCTGCCAGGGTCATCTGGCCGCTCAGTCCTGCTCCCGGGCCCCCAGGTAAGGGTGCCCACGTGGCCTCCTCCCTCGCCCCACGTGCATTGGCGGCAGCGGCGGCAACAGAGGGGACGCATGGGGGGCAAGGGAGACGGGAAAGGTGGGCGCCTCTGCCCCCTTCTCTCTCACCCTGCGCAAAGCATCCTTGGCGGGGGCGGGGGGAAAGGCATGTGCAGGGTGAGGGATGAGATGCGCGCAGGACGAGGCAGGGAGAAGGGAAAAGTGCGCGCCTCTGCCTCCTCCTCTGTCTCCCTGCACGAGCCTTCCTCCCACCCTGCCGGCACCCCTGGAGGCATGACACCCAGCCCTGGATGCGCCCTTTGGCCACGTGGTGCCCTGAGGCAGCCGCTTAATTTGCCTCCACTAAGATCCGCCCCTGTTGATACCCAATTTGTCTTTCCCCCTTGATGTCCATTGGCCACTAAATCTAGTAAGTAATTCCCCGTAAATTCTTATATCATCCTTAGAGGTAAAGGTGGATCTTTGACTCACCAGCATGACTTTCTATTTTTTCCTGGAGTTATTGGTGGTGAGAGAAAATCCTCAGCATCAACCACATCAAATCTAACAGATAGGGAAACACATACTTTTCAAGGCACCCCTCTCTCCCTGAAATTCCTTCCTCTTGTCTTCAGGGCTGAAGAAGTGGGGACAGGTCCCTAGACTCTAGAGCAGACCCTAAGTGTAATTCTGTATGTGTCTTCAGACTTTTCCTCCCAGTTCTGTATACATGTGTTCCCGATATTTCTTTTCACCTGAAGGTTGTAAAGTTGGATCACAAGCTCTCTGGAAAAGAATGAAATGGGCACCTCAAACACCCCCACAGTTCCCTCAAGCATGAATGCTGCAGTAGGTGTTTCCTCAGTGGTTGAAAGCTCATGCATATTTCAGGATAATAAATGTCAAATTAAATACTTAATGAACTTGTTTACATTTAAAAGACCTTGAGAAGAATAAGTTTTTTTTGCCGAGAGGATGGGGGGATGGGGGGGACGACGGAACTGTTTTGGGTTCAACAAGGCAATTGAAAATAGGAATGCGGAGATGACTGGAGGGGTGTTCAGATTTTGGGCAACCTCCTGTTATTTACATATACAGACAAAGTTCCACTGTTGTTCCTTTTATTGTTGTTGTGCAAGCCATTTCCAAGTTATGGCAATCCTAAGGTGAATCTATCATTGGGTTTTCTGGGTCTGAAAGTATGTGACGTTCTCACCCAGTGGGTTTCCATAACCAAGCAGGGAATCAAATTCTGGTCTCCAGAGACGAGTGCTCAAAGCACTCCACTACACTGGATATTTGTGTGTAGTGTAACTCCACCTTAAACATGCACACTTCTTTGTTTTTGGTCATTGTATTGCACTTTTAGCAGAATCCAAAATCCCTTCCCCAGGACTCATTCCTTTAATGCGATTCCTGGGCCTGGTCCTTTTCAACATCTTTATTAATGACTTAGATGAAGGGTTAGAAGGCATAGTCATCACGTTTGCAGACAACACCAAATTGGGAAAGAGAACCAAGATCCCAGAAGACAGGAGCAGAATTCAAAACAATCTTAACAGATTAGCGAGATGGGCCAAAACTAACAAAATGAAGTTCAACACTGACAAATCCAAGATACTCCACTTAGGCAGAAAAAATGAAATGCAAAAATACAGAATGGGGGACACATGGCTCGAGAGCAGTACTGGTGAAAAAAATCTTGCAGACCTTGCGGACAACAAGTTAAACATGAGCCAACAACGTGATGCGGTGGCAAAAAAAGCCAATGAGATTTTGGCCTGCATCAATAGGAGTATAGTGTCTAGATCCAGGGAAGTCATGCTACCCTATTCTGCCTTGGTTAGACCACACCTGGAATACTGTGTCCAATTCTGGGCACCATAATTGAAGGGAGTTATTGACAAGCCGTGTCCAGAGGAGGCTGACTCAAATGATCAAGGGTCTGGAGAACAAGCCCTATTGAAGATCGGCTTAAAGAGCTGGGCATGTTTAGCCTGCAGAAGAGAAGGCTGAGAGGAGACATGATAGCCATGTATAAATATGTGATAGGAAGTCATAGGGAGGAGGGAGCAAGCTTGTTTTCTGCTGCCCTGGAGACCAGGATGCAATGGAACAATGGCTTCAAAGTACAAGAAGAATTTCCTGACTGTGAGAACTGACAGTGTAGTGGAGGCTCCTTCTTTGGAGGCTTTCAAACAGAGGCTGGATGGCCATATGTCGGGGTGCTTTGAATGCAATTTTCATGGACTGGATGGCCCATGAGGTCTCTTCCAACTCTATGATTCTATTGTCTTGAATTGTTTTTCTATGGTTTATAGACTGAAGAGGTATCAGACTATGTAGGATTGGAGAAGTGTTAGACTACGTCCAACAGCCATACACATAAAAATGGTATCATCTAGTGAGACTTCAAGGGCTCTCAGCAGAAGATGACAGTGGCCCGTGTCTGGCAATGGCACATAGCTAGACAGATCCCTCGTCATTCTTTCTTCTTCAGCAGCCCCAGAATGGCCATTTCAGGGGGCTATTACAGCTCTAAGGGGTTGTGAGCAAGGAACAGTAGCGAAATTCCATTGATGAAACTTTTACACAATGAGGCTGATGCAGGATCTACGCCGCTGTGTATTTATTCAAAAATGCATCTCAGTACATTTAATGGAATGTGTTGTCCATATGTGAGTTCCTGTCTCTGTCTTCTTGATAAGCAGGACTTGGAAACAATATAGCAATATTGAGCATTCACCAAAATATTATAGAAGAATACAACAACACAGTATAAACGCAATGGGACACCTCCAAGTGCTCCAACAAGAGCCCTGTAGAGATGTTCTTCAAGTATGTCATATACAGTATGCATGTAGAGAGAGAATTGGATGCTGGTATGGATGTAATTCTTCACTAATTTAAACTCAAAGGAATACATTAATTATAGCCATTTTCTTCCCACTGTGATAAAAAATTTTAAAAACCACATCTGCTAGCAATTCAGGTGCAACATTCTCACAGAGTCGTTTTGCAGATAAAACAGAATTTCTGTGAGGAAAACAGCACAGGAAACAATATTTTCTGCAAAACATTCAACTATGTGTGAATGGTGGACAGAAGAAGACCCCCAATTACATGTATTTTCTGTGAAGGAAGGATCTTTTTTTCTGTAGAGACAATGTTATTTCTAGTGTAGAATATCTTAGTTTCTGTGCAAAACTGCCACGTGAAAATTGTGTGCAGAAATAGTCCTGAATTGCAAAGATTCCTCGTCAATTCAAGATTCTTTTCAGCAGCTTTTTGTATTTTGATAATTTCTCAAATATTTTTGAATAGTCTTTTCCATTCCAAGAGGGTTGTGATTCGGATGTCAATTGAATAGTGAATGTGTATTGGGATTAAGTTTGGACGTTCAAGGAACTATCCAAAGTGA
Organism: Anolis apletophallus; assembly: GCA_030556195.1. Classification (NCBI taxonomy): domain Eukaryota; kingdom Metazoa; phylum Chordata; class Lepidosauria; order Squamata; family Anolidae; genus Anolis; species Anolis apletophallus. Next base: position 163,556,111 of record JARBWK010000004.1, read on the forward strand.
GTCTGTTGTAGGAAAAGATTTGTGGCCTTCATGAAGTCCTTTAAATTAGTTTGAACTCAAAACTGAAGATTTGCTACTTTATTGCTATCGGAGCCAATAGCCCTCAAATAGAAAAGGAATAATATACCAGCCCTGTCTCTTCTATCCCTGGTTATTCCGACAGGCCTTTGAAATTTGAGTTGGTCTAACCGTATATGACAATTTTAATTGCTGTTTAATGTTTTAATATATTATTCGCTGTATCCTGTTTTGATTTGTGAGCCGCCCCGAGCCACCCGGGAGTGGCGGCCAAGAAATCGAATAAATAAATAAATAAATAAACTATCCTCCAAGGTCATGTGGCCAGCATGACTGCATGGAGCACCGTTACCTTCCTGCTGGAGTGGTACCTATTGATCTACTCACATTTGCATGGTTTTGAACTGCTAGCTTGGCAGAAGCTGGGGCTAACAGTGGGAGCTCACCCCGCTCCCCGGATTTAAACCTCTGCATTTCCCTTACATTTCTATAAATGGAGAAGAACTTGCGTCTGGACAGGATGGTCCTTGTGCTCTCTTCCAAATGTATGATTCTGTGATAGTTAGAACTAGAAATTCTCGTGTATCCATGGCAATTTCACATGCTCGTATTTGGAGAAGTGAAAATCAGGCTGCCCCGTCTCCTGAAAAGGCACCAGTTTTTAATTGGTGCTGTTTCTAAACATTTTAAAAATGCCATTGAAAATTGCTTTTAATCCATGTTTTGCTCCTGCAAGTTTTCCTCTGCTTTGCATGCCTTTTATATGAATGTTCTCATTTTAATTATGTTGCAAATGGCAAATGATTGAGAGATCTTAAAAGGAACCAAAGCAAAGAAATGTTAATCAGGGTTCAGTGGAAATTGTTGTTCTTTGAGAAAAGAAGTAAGCGAGACGATGTTATTCTTCTGAGGAAAAGTTGGATAGCAAAAGCAAAATTGTGGATAATAGTGAACTTTAGTGAAATGAATCACCTCTGGCAGAAACATACCATAGAATTACACTGGAGGACTGAGAAAAACCGGGCTGTGGCACAGCTAGTTAGGAGCCAACTACATTAAATCACTACTGACTGAGAGGTCATGAGTTTGAAGCCAATCCGGGTTGGAGTTAGCTCCCAGCCATTAATAGTCTAGCTTGCTGTTGACCTACACAGCCCGAAAGACAGTTTCATCTGTCAAGTAGGATATTTAGATATCATTTTATGCAGGGAGGCTAATTTAACTAATTTAAGGCACCATAAAACTTTCTAGCAGTCTGCAGAAGAATGAGGAAGTACTCCATCAAAGGACTCGGTGTCACAAGGGGATAGTGAAGTGGCAGTTCCTCTGTGGTTGGAATCAAGGTCATGAAGCTGGAAAACCTGGAATGTTAGATTGCCTCTGTGTCTGTCTATATATTTATTTATTATTTGGACTTGTACGCCGCCACTCCCCGAGGGCTCGGAGCAGCTTACAATCAGGTAAAACACACAGAGGTAAAAGCATACATATTAAACTAGCTTAAAAAAGGTTTCTGGCCTAGCAATCAAAGGCTAGCCAGAAAAGGTGAGTCTTGCAGGCCTTGCGGAAGGAGAGAAGGTCCTGCAAGGCCCGTACATCGCTAGGAAGAGAGTTCCATATTGACAGCGCCACTACAGAAAAGGCTCTGCGCTGGGTCGATGTAAGACGGATTGCTTTGAAGGTCAGTACTTCAAGGAGGTTCATTTGTCCGGAACGAAGTGACCTCTGGGGTTGGTAGGGGAAAAGACGGTCCCTCAGATACAGCGGCCCCAGACCATGCAAGTTAACACCATCATCTTGAAGGTGATCCGGTGCTCGACCAGAAGCCAATGAAGCTGCTGGAGGATAGGTGTTATGTGACATCTCAGTGGAGCCCCAGTGAGAAGTCTTGCAGCAGCATTCTGGACAAGCTTAAGTTTCCAGATCACTGACAAGGGCAGGCTGATGTAAAGGGCGTTACAGTAGTCCAGACTCAAGATGACCATGGATTGGAGCACCGTGGCCAGGTCATCTCTGGACAGGGGGCCTGACGCCTAGCTTGCCACAGATGGAAAAAGGCGGTTTTGCTGACGCTGGAGACCTGGGCCTCCATCGACAGCAACGGGTCAAAAACGACCCCAAGGCTCTTAACTGAGGATGTCGGGCATAATGCCTCACCATCTAAGCTAGGCAGTCAGGCCTCCCCACCAACCGGGCGGCCCAGCCACATTATCTCCGTCTTTGCTGATTCACCCTCAATCTACTGGCACACAGCCAACCAGTAACGGCTTCAAGGCACTGTTGGAAACAAGAAGGTACGGAGTCCGGCCGGCCTTCCATTTTCAGAACGAGTTGAACGATATGTTATATGTCTAAATGGCATTGAATGTTTGCCATGTTTATGTGCATTGTAATCCACCCTGAGTCCCCTGTGGAATGAGAAAGGCGGAATAGAAATACTGTAATGAATGAATAAATAAATAAATAGCCTGGAGAGAACAACTCTCTAGCATTTCTAAATTCTCCAGTGTCGAATTCTTGTGGAAGCGTATCGTGGAATGATGTTGGAGGAATTAAAAAATGTCTAGAGATAACAAATATTTTTTTAGATAGGTGTAAGTGCATCCATGGACCAGTCCTCCAGATATGTGGGCCTTATTTAAAATAGCAATGGTCATAACTGATTTTTTTTTGCTTCTTTGAGCATGGGGTTTTAGAAAGGGGGTGATGGAAAGCTATAACTAAAGGAAGTAATGAATGCAAAGATGGCAGAGTTAATGAGTCCGCCTTGTCAATAATAACAAGCATTTCTTAAATCTTTTCATCTGAGACCTTGCACCATACTCTCAGGTCTTTTGAGAAGCACAGTATTATAAGTTAACAAAACAAGCCTCAAATACAGGGTTTGGTATCTTTCTTTCCTCAAAATGCAGCACATTTCTTCTGGATGACAGAGCGCAGCATTATATGAGATGGAACCAATGGTTTCTCTGCCTGATAATTTGTTGCACTCTGCTGTTGCCAAAGTATCATAATTTTAGCTCAGCAGTGGCCTTACAGAGTGCACTCTGCTATTACAAATCACAAAAATGGGTGCTTTGGAAGCCTACGCACTCAGGGCAGGCTCAAACAACCAGGTTATTCCTGTGATAATTGCAATTATTTTCTGACCACTTTGACATTTGGTCAACTCCATGAATTCCCAAAGGACTTATCCCCCACAGTCTGTCACCTTAAGGTACCAAATGATTACCCTAAAACACTGTGTGAGAGTGTCCTGAAGCCTGGATGTTTGGTTCACCTCTCTTCATTGAGGGAATACCTTCCTTACACCTGGGTGTAAAAGTGAAGTTGGAATAATAGAATCATATATTTGGAAAGGGGATCCAAGTACCCTTTATTTATTAATTTATTTATTTATTTATTTATTTATTTATTTATTTATTTATGACATTTCAACTTCCTTTCTCACTCCAGAGGGGATTCAAGTTGGCTTTACATACAGGCAAATAGTTTGATGACCTAAAACACAATGTACACTTTAATCGTGGCAACACTGCTGTAAAGACGCCATGCAACGAAACCAAACAATGTCACTTATACCACACATTAGTTACATACCTACCATACAAAAAGACTCGCCCTTCCTACGTCACGCGCAAGCAGAGTGACGTAAAGAACCGAGCCTCGTTTTAGCTTGCGGTTTAAAGTAAGTGTGGTCACGATGTTTTTGAAACAAGAACAACAGAGTTGGATAAAGATTGAATGTGCCAGAGCTTGTACAGCATGGCAGTGTCATCAAGGGCTTCAAGAGGCTTGTGGGGAATCTGCATTACCTTACAGAGCAGTGGCAAGGTGGGTACAAGCATTCAATGAAGGACATCAAAATGTGGCAGACATGCATTGGCCAGGCTGTCCTAGTGTCAGCGAAGCGGAAGTGAATCCTGTTGCCGCACTCATAGGCAATGATCGACGCCATATGATTCGTGATTCCCAAAACACAGGATTTGCGCATACAACTGTGTTCCACATTCTGAAGGAACGCCTGGTCATGAGAAAAAATGCTTCATAATGGGTTCCACATCATTTGACAGAAATGCAGAAATAGCTATAATACGATGTTGCCCGTCCCCACTTGGAGCGCTATGAACGCAAAGGAGAGGCTTTTTATGCCGTATCATTATGCTGGATTAGACTTGGGCCAGATCATACCAGCCAGAACTGAAACGCCAATTAAATGAATGGCATCATGATGAGTCACCACAAAGTTTGAAATTTTGTCAGAACCCTAGCAATGTGAAAGTTATGGTGATTCTCATGTACGACTGAGATGGTGTCATCCTGACACATACCGTTCCCCCACATCAGACCATCAATGCTCAGTATTACTGCTCATTTTTGGAACACCATCTCGGACCAGCTTTGAGGAAAAAAATGACAACACTTTCTGTAGAACATCACTATCATTTTGCATGACAATGCTCGGCCACATGCAGCGCAAGACGGGGCTGATTTGCTCAATCGATGGGGCTGGGAAGTGCTGTACCATCCACCATACTCCCCAGACTTAAGCATTTGTGACTTTGACTGAATTCCTAAGATGAAGAAACTACTTTGTTGCATTCGCTTCAGAACTGTTACAGAGATTCTTGTGGCAGTAGACCGCTCCATTCGAACGGTCAACAGTTCGTAAATATTAAAGTACACTAAAATAATTAAAGCATTTAAAAAGAATACATTGAGAGTTAAACATGTAATCCTCGAGTGTAATCCAGACTGTTCTAATGGTCACTCCACATTGTTCCAAGTCTATCTAGTTCTCTAAAGACTTGGTCACAAAGCCATGTTTTCACTCTCTTGTGGAAGGTCAGAAGAGAAGGGGCTGATCTAACATTACAGGGGAAGGAGTTCCACAGCTGAGGGGCCACTACTGGGAAGGTGCTGTCTCTCATCCACCAATCGCACCTGCGAGGGAGGCGGGACTGAGAGCAGGGCCTTCCCAGATTATCTTAAACTCTGCAGTGGTTCATAGAGGGAGATACGTTGAGACAGATAAGCTGGGCCAGAACTGTTTAGTCCCACCCCTGACAGTGCAGAAACCTGACAACTGGCCAGCCAACACCTGTTTAAGAATCTTCCATGTCCGTGGGGTGATGAATCTTCTCCAGGTTTTAGCCTACATTTTAACAGAACTATGCAACGTACTGCCTCATTTCCAGGCACAATTCAGAGTGATGGTTTTGACCCATATGGCTTGGGTCCAGATTATTGAAGGACCATATCTCCCTTTATGAGCCCACTAGGGCTCCATGATCATCTGGAGAGGTCCTTCTCTCTGTCCCACCACCCTCTCAGGCCCATTTGATGGGTACAAGGAAGAGGGCTTTATTTTATTTATTTATTTACAGTATTTATATTCCACCCTTCTCACCCCGCAGAGGACTCAGGGCGGATTACAATGTACATACAGTATACCTGGCAAACATTCAATGCCATAGACACACAACATATAAAGACAGACGCTTCAGAGGCTGTTTAACATTCCAGCTTCTGGCCACCAGGGGGAGCTGTTGCACTCCTTCATTCTTCGCATATTTCCTGGAGATATATATGGCCTCATAAATCAGTTAAATTAGCCTTCACACAAAGTGGTACCTAAATTTCCTACTTGACAGATGCAACTGTCTTTCGAGCTGCAAAGGTCGACAGCGAGCTACACAAATTGGCCGGACACTCACTTCGACCCGGGTTGGCTTCAAACTCATGACCTTTTGCTCAGTAGTGATCTTAATGCAGCTGACTCCCAGCCAGCTGCGCCACAGTCTGGGTGGCTGCTCTCCGACTTTGAAACTCTTTCCTTAGAGAAACCAGGATGGCCCACCACCAGGCGTTTACAAACTGACAAATACTTTATGATTTGGATTTTAAGATTTGTATAATATTTTAAATGTTTAAAGGTTGCAGCAGTACCAATTACTGCTGGAAGACACGGAAAAGAGCCTCCTCGAAGACTGAGTAAATACAGTCGGGCATCTCCTTGAGCAACGTTTCTTGTAAACGGCAGATCTCTCCAACTCAAAAGCATTGCTTTACAACATATTTATTTATGCAATGCCTGAGATGAAATAATAAAAACATTATCAATTATTTTTAAATTTCATATTTCAAAGTGTTTAAATTATGTCTAGTTGCCATTGTTTTATATTCATTGAAATGTACATTAATTTGCTGCATACATGCTTGGGCCATCCTTTGATTATTTTTTTTACCCTCTTTCCAATCTAGTATTGGAACAACATTGGATAGGAAAGTTCAATTTACTCTCTGGATAAGTGCTGGCCAATGTAGTGGTCATTTTGATCAGAGAATTCCCATAGCCATTTATTTTTGTTGTTATTTAGTTGTTTGCTTTCAAGTTGCTTCCAACATATGATGATCCTAATGTAAACCTCCCATATTTGAGTTTGATAGTATCTGCCTTACCCAAGGTCACTCAGGGCCCTTCCAAACAGCCTTATATCCCATAATATCAGGGAAGAAAACCCCACAATATCTGCTTTGAACTGGGATATCTGAGTCTACATTTCCATATATTCCAGTTCAAAGCAGATATTGTGGGATTAAGAACATAAGAAGAGCCATGCTGAATCGGACCTCAGCCCATCTAGTCCAGCATTCTGTATCACACAGTGGCCCACCAGTTGTACACGGGGATCTCGAGCAGAAGGGAGGGCAAAACCCTGACCTGCTCCCGACCCCCCACAACCAGTACCCAGGGAAATCCTGCCTACCTCAACCAACTCCGAGGTGGCACTTGAATGTTTTCTGACTTGATGTTCCAGGATGTAGGGCTGTGTGGAAGGGCCCCCAATGGGATCTCCATGACCAAACAGGAAACTGTATCTTGATCACCAGAGTCATTGTCCGATGCTCAAACTACTGTAACACGGTGGCTTTCTACTCACATAATATAACTTTTTCAAGGTTTGCCTTGGAGCCATTCACAAACTGGCTCTTGAAACCAGGGACAGAGAGAGTAAGATTGCGTTGGCATTCAGCCAATGTTCTTTTTTATGGCCTTATTTCCAGACATACAGTTTAAGGAAACAGGAAACTATAACGGGAAAGATAACTCATGCTAATGAACTTCCCACCCTCCCCACCCTGAGCTGCAGTACCGAAGCTGTGCTCGAATTTTAATTAGCCTCCCATCGGCATGTATATCATCCATAATATCTCATGCTGTTCAGAGACCACAGCAGAAAAAAACTAGTTTGGGGAAAGTGGCACGAAGTGGAAAGTTAGTTTGGGCTGCTGCCCTATATTATGAGAGCAAAACATCAATTGGAGAGCTTTTTAAACTGACAGTGTAGATATTATATTCGCCCTTTTCTTTCTTTTCTTCTGGCTGCTCCCTCAATGTGGAAAGGCACCAACCTACTAATTATTTTTGAATTGTTTGTAGACAAGATTATTAAATAGTGTGTGTGTGTATATACCTTTCCAAAGGGGCACCATCCTGATTTACAAGTCCTATTGGTCCTATCCAAATGTATCTCCCTCTGAGAACCATCTCGTCTGGGGAGGCTCTGTTCTTGGTCCCACTTTCTTCACATGTGCGGTTGGTGGGGATAACAGACAGGCCCTTCTTAGTGGTGGCCCCTTGGTTTGTTTGTTTATTTATTTATTTATATTCCAATCTTCTCACCTACGTAGAGGGACTCAGACCGGCCTTACAGCAAGAATTCAATGCAATTGATACAGATTAAAACATCAAACAACAATACAAAGTTAAAATACATATAGATAAAATACATTAAAACCAAACAGCCAAATAAAAACATATTCAACTCACTCCATATATGTGGTCATTAGCTTTTGTTTAAAATCATTCTCTGAGTGAAACTTGCTTCCCATTAACTATGCTTTTGCGGAGGGAGGCAGTGAAAGAGGCCACACAGATCTATGAAATGTAGTGGGAGGTTGAAGTAGCCCTGAGCGGGAGCTGGAGCCATGCTGAGTCGAGGCTCCTGAAGGCTTCTTCAAGGCGGGCCTGGCCCTGCCATTCGGCGGAGAGAGAGCGTGAGAGAGTGAGCATGTGTGCAAGAGAGAGAGCACGAGAGAGAGAGAGAGAGCACGCGCGCGCGAGAGAGAGAGCATGCGCGCGAGAGAGAGCAAGAGAGAGCGAGAGACGGAGGGGACGGAGCAGAGACTTTGCCGGGAGAAGGAGCGAGGAGGGGCATCAGAAAGGGGGAAAGAGGGGCACAGACCAGTTTTGGTTTTTTTGGTCTGTGATCTGCGTCCCTCCCCCCTGGCTTGTGCCCTTAGGCCATGGCCTCGTTGGCCTTATGGGTAATCCGGGCATGGGCTTGACTACACATCCCAGTTTGTGAAGTATTGTGAAATGTTGAAGAGCTATGAAATCATCATCATTGGTTGTTGTAGTTGGTGCTAGTATTATTTATACACCACTTTTTCTATGTTAAAGAGAATCAGAGAAGTGAGCGACCCAAAGCTTATTGTAGGAAAAAGAGCAACAACGCTATATTTGGGTTGTTGTAGGTTTCTTGGGCTATATGGCCATGTTCTAGAAGCAGTCTCTCCTGATGTTTCACCTGCATCTATGACAAGCATCCTCAGAGGTGACATCACAACCTCTGAGGATGCTTGCCATAGATGCAAGAGAAACATCATGAGAGAATGCTTTTAGAACATGGCCATATAGCATGAAAAACCTACAATAACCCAGTGATTCCCACCATGAAAGCCTTCAACAAAACTCTATATTTATTGCTTTACATTGCACACAGCATTGTGTCCAAGTTACACTCAAGGGGAACTAGTTGTAGTATTGATATTATGTTTCTGTATTGCCTCCCAGCCTTCAAGGGCTCCTGAGATGATTAACAAATAAAAACTGAAAGAGCTATACAAAGACGCAAACATTTAAAAATGATTTCAAACACTCCTTAAAAATGTTTTAAATAATCCCAATACACATTGAAAGCTGTGTGAAAAAGCACCTTTTGGGTTGCTTGCCAGCAGCATAAAAGAAAAGGGAAACAGGTACCATTGTCACCTGTAAAATATTACTCCCCAAGAGTCTTTTTTTTTAAAAAAAACAAACAACTAAACTAGAAATACTTTATTATAGGAATTTTGAAAGTTGGACAGACACTATACGTGCAGCTTTTGCCTACAGTTGAATTCCTCAGCCTGGCTCAGGAAAAATGTCTGATTATGAAAATTAGACCAGTGTTTTTCAACCTTTTTTGAGTCGCAGCACATTTTTTACATTTACAAAATCCTGGGGCGCACCACCAACCAAAATGACACAAAATGACACTCTAACACAGTAATAAATATAGTTAAATGTTTTTAAATGTATTTATACACTCAATGTGAAACCTGGGCCTGTTTCGATGAACACAACCTATATATGACTTCCTCTCACATATTTATACATGGCTATCATGTCTTCTCTCAGCCTTCTCTTCTTCAGGCTAAACATGCCCAGCTCTTCAAGCAGCTCCTCATAGGGCCTGTTCTCCAGACCCTTGTGAAATTTCACCCTGAGTGAAACTTGCTTCCAGTTAACTATGCTTTTGCGGAGGGAGGCAGCGAAAGAGGCCACACAGATGTATGAAATGTATTGGGAGGCTGAAACAGCCCTGAGCAGGAGCTGGAGCCATGATGAGTCAAGGCTCCTGAAGGCTTCCTCAAGGCGGCCCTGGCCCTGGCATTCGGCGGAGCCCTTCCTTTGCCTCGGGGAGGATCTTTGGGGAGGGAAATAGGGAGAAAGAACTGCTAGGAGGGGGAAGAGTGCCAATTTCCCACGGCACACCTGATGATCACTCACAGCACACTAGTGTGCCACGGCACACTGGTTGGGAAACACTGCGTTAGACAATATCAATTAGATATTGAATTCAGTATAATTTGTCATTGGTGATTTTGAAAACATTGTGGAAGGTGTATCTCAGTGGCTTCCTCACTTCTTCTGAGTATTGACAACTGAAAACTTTTTAGAAAAAAGAATCACAGGACATTCTTCTCTGCTGTACTTTTTAAGATGCAGGAGGAAACAAATTATTCCTCAAGCCTGAGTCCTTTCAGTAGTCTCAATAAGAATCATAGTATTATAGAATAATAGAGTTGGAAGAGACCCAATGGGCTATCCAGTTCAACCCCCTGCAATGCAGGAAATGCACTATCAAAGCACACCTGACAGATGGCCATTCTTATAGCATGGCCAGAGTCATTCCCACTTTCAGGTAATACTATATTGGCATACCCAGTTAGCATTTTCTAACTGAAGTCCAAGGAACATAGAATCATACAGTTGGCATTAGGGTTGGTATTTCGTATTAAGAAAATAATTTATTTCGTAATCGATCTGTTCAAAAGGCTAATTATGAGGCTTACCGCACTTTTCCCGCCAAACCGGAAGTGGACTTTGATTTACGCACTTCGAGGGGCCAAATTTTCATTTTTATTGTAATTATTTTGGATGCCCCCCCAACAGGAAAATTTTCCCCTCCAAAATAGCTTTCCAGACATTACTCACAGTCAGATCGGGGCCTTTCCATGCTCGGAGCCTAATTTGAGTGAAAGGCCTTCCTCCAGGAAGTGAAAAAGCAGCCGGAACCATAGAGATCCACAGCGCGACTCCTAGAGCGGCTGGGAGGACTGAAGAAAAAAGCCGTTTAAACCCCCTGGAAATTAGCTTAGATAGAAGGACAGGTGAGAAGGACATGAGGAAGGCTGAAACAATGGGAACAGAGAGTAAAAAACAGCACGGAGAGGAGAAGGAAAAGTGCAGAATCAAGGAAAAGCCATAGAGTTCAAACGGAGCTCCTATCCTAGAGTGGCTTGGAAAACTGAAGGGGAAAAGCTGGAGTGAGAAGAGCTCTGGAGAAGGTGGGCAACTATTTATAACAATATATTAATAACATTTATTCCTTATAATTTCCTGGAAGGAGGCCCCTGGCCTTTTATTCTAATAATAATATTAAATATAATATATTTATTCCTTATAATTTCCTGGAAGGAGGCCCATGGGCATTTTATTCTAATAATAATAAAAATATTAAATATAATATATTTATTCCTTATAATTTCCTGGAAGGATGCCTCTGGCCATCTTATTCTAATAATAATATTAATAATAATATTAAATATAATATATTTATTCCTTATAATTTCCTGAAAGGAGGCCCCTGGCCATTTTATTCTAATAATAAAAATATTAAATATAACATATTTATTCCTTATAATTTCCTGGAAGGATGCCCCTGGCCATTTTATTCTAATAATAATAATATTAAATATAATATATTAATTCCTTATAATTTCCTGGCCTTTTATTCTAATAATAATATTAATAATAATATATTTATTCCTTATATTTCCCTCTGAGAAGGCATTTTATAATAATAATAATAATAATAATAATTGGTCCCAGTGAATTGCACTCCAGAGGTAAAGAAAAATGTTGCCCCTTGATTTCCCTGTGCTTAAAACAGCGTCACACCTGTTTCTCTGCTTTGGACAATTTAGAACAAATTACAAAATTTTGTAATAGTTACTAATCAATAAAGTTTTTTTGAATTTTTTTGTAATTCATTACGTTAAGCATCCAAAAAAATGCCCCCCCCCATTTGTTTTTAGAACCGCAATTTTGGGGTTCTAAACCAACCCTAGTTGGCATGGGTATGGGCCATCCAATCTAAGCTCCCACCGTGCAGGAAAAGAACAACCAGAGTCTCTCCAAAAGATGACCATTCAGCCTTTGTTTGAAAGCCTTTAAGAAAGGAGCTTCAACTGTACTCTGAAACAGAGAGCTCCATGGCTGAACAGCTCTTGCCATTAGTATTTTATTTCTAATGTTCAGGTGGAATCTCCTTTCCTGTAATTTGAACCCATTGCTCCAAGTCATTGAGAAGTCAGTGAGAATAAACTCATTGACTTAAATTTTAAATGGTGGGTTGACACTCACATAAATCCCAAAATCAAAATGGGTTTATTTTCATTGGTACCAGGAATGGGTTTGGGACAGAGACTATTCCTATTTACCAGAAGCAGACACAATGGAAACTCATATCTTACAAGGTGTAGCTGTGGAGAAGTGGTGACTAACCATTGGTCCTTCAGGTGTTTGGGACTCCAACTCCCAGAAGCCCTGGCCAACTTGTACAGTGCTCAGGAATTCTGGGAGCCAAAGTTCAAAACACCCAAAGGATCAAAGATTGGAATCACTGCAGTAGAATATGAGGACAAGAGATTAGATCAGTGAGGGGAGAAGATAAAGAATTTAACCCCAATCCCCTTCATTGAAATATAGTCCCCGCCCCTCCCCCCACAACATTTGTCAGTTTGACTTTTGCAGATTTGATTATTCATAAATTTGATTAAAATATTATCTCTAGGAATGTTTAGGTCCACCAGTGCAACTTTATGGTTGTTGACTATGGAAGTTGACCATAGAGTTATTTATTTTGTGTCAAAAGCATTGCATAAATAAAAATGATAGGGTGATACTAGATGACTGAGAGATCCCAAGAGAGAATACAGTATGTCTTATGGGATTTATAGATTCTCTGGTATAATTCTGTGGTCACCTTTTGCTGAATGTTGACTACAGAGTCATGCTGGAAGACCTAGTGAGTCTTAGAGTAAACACCTCTTAAAGAGAAATTTAGGATCTCAAGTGGAATTCTATGGTCAACCTTTGGTGGAAGTTGATCATACAGCCATGCTGGAGGATCTAGAGATTCATTGAAAGGTGTTAAGATATTTTTAAAAGAGTATTTCTTTATTTGCAGTTTTTTCATGCCCGGATTACCCATAAGGCCAACAAGGCCATGGCCTAGGGGCGTAAGCCGGGGGGGGGGGGGGCACGGATCACAGACCAAAAAAAACTGGTCCGTGCCCCTCTTTCCCCCTTTCTCATGCCTCCCTCACTTCTTCTTCTGGCAAAGTCTCTGCTCCGTCTCTCTTTCTCTCTTTCTCTTGCGCTCTCTCTCTCTCTCTCTTGCGCTCTCTCTCTCTCTCTCTCGCTCTCTCTCACACGCGTGCTCTCTTTCACTCTCTCTCTCACACTCTCTTGCTCTCTCTCTCGTGCTCTCTTTCACTCTCTCTCGTGCGTGCTCTCTCCCCCTTGCGCTCTTTCTTGCACGCGCTCTCTCTCTTTCGCACTCTCTCTCTCTCGTGCACACTCTCTCTCATGTGCGCACGTTCTCTCTCATGCGTGCCTTTGGAGCGAGTTTGCACCCACTGTGCTCTCCCTAAGCCTCCCGACTCCCGTGGAGACTTTCAGAGCACAGCGGAGCTTTTCAGCCGGTGGGAATGCATGGGGACCTTGGAGGTGGCGGGATGGTGCCTACTCACCTTTTTCTTCTGCTCTGGAGGCACCATGGCGAAAGCCAGCCAAGTGTGGGTCTGAGTGGTGTGTGTGTGTGTGTGTGGGGGGGAGTAATTCCAAAGTGTGGCCTAGAGCGCAAAAAAGTGTTAATCCGGTCCTGAGTTTTTCCACTTCCACGTGGATACGTGGCCCCTAAGTCCAGCAACTACAGAAGACCAATTACAATTATTTGAATAACACAGTCATGCAATTGAGAATTGTTAATTGTATCTGGAAGATGAGGGTCAGAGAGTGAGAAGAAGTGCATGTAAGCAGAGTGAATATGGTTTGATTTTACAGATGGACTACAACTCAGGAGACTATGGTTCGAATTCCACTGGGCAAGTGACAATCATCCCTCTGAGACTGAGTTGTAGGGAGGCAAAAGCAAACCACCCCTGACACATCTAAGAGACATTTGCTTTAAGATTCCCTTATGTCATACATGACTAGAAGGCACATAACAACAACAGTGCTAATGTTTTCAGAACATGCACACATTGTCTTGACAGTGCTGAAAATATTTATTAAATGTATTATATTGTATTATGTATAATTTTAGGCCATTCCTAATTATTAACATACAGCCATTTACAAAAAGCCTGTGTACTAATTCCAAGAAGAAAATGGTTTGTTGTGTAATTATTTTATGGACATTTAATGCCCTTTGTGAGCAATGCACTTTCCTTGTAACTTGACCTAATCCTGTAAAACTGTTCATTCTGCAAGGATAAACATGGGCTGTGTATATATTGCAACCTAACCTGAGTGCTTGAGAACACAAAGAGACAAAGTCTAAATAAATAATATTTTTTGCTGTTAATAGATGGAGCAGATTAGTAGTTTCTTCTATGTATTAATGTCATCATTAGCCAAAATCTTTTTCAGAAAATAAAGTTTTTTCCCTACAAGTGATAATGAGAAAAGTCACCTTGCAACTGTATATCCCGTAATTAGTGGGAAGGGCGACTGTTTGGGGAGGGTAAATGTTGCCCTTGAACATACACATATGGCTCCAATTGGCATTAATAGGAACCATACGGGTGTCCAAGGAGAATAATTAACCTGCAATGGGAAAGATAGGATAAAGGGAAGGAAAAAATAGCAAGTCTGGTTGGTTTAGAGACTCTCAAATTAGTCAACACAAAGACACATTTATATTTTAAGCCTTGCAGCAATGAGGGGGTTTATTAAAGCAATGAGTTGGGAAAAAGATGGAAGCCATTGTAGGTAATAGTCATATTTTTGTAGCAAAGGAGTAGCATACTTTTAAACATGGCACAGCTGAAAACCAAGCTGTAGGGAGCCAAGCAACTTTGGAGTGTAGTGAAGTTGTCTAAAGCAGGGGTGCTCATTAGGTAGATCGCGATCTACTGGTAGATCGCGTAGGGCGTCCTGGTAGATTGCAGACAGGGCGGGAGGAAGTCTCAGTCCCATCCCACAGGCTCCCGATGCCGCCCAAGTGCTGCCGGCCCTGAGTTATCTGAGGTCTTTTCCACACAGTTGAATAAAATCCCATGTTATCTGCTTTGAATCAGATTATATGGCAGTGTGGACTCAGGAAACCCAGTTCAAAGCAGATATTGTGTTATATGTTTCACATTTTTATAGTGGGTAGGTAGATCTTTTTGACTTGGTTGTTTTATAAGTAGCTCACGCATGCTGAAAAAGTGTGAGCACTTCTGGTCTAAAGGGATTAGTGAGGAAGAACTGGGAAGGGCAAGACTCTGAATCTTCTCTCCTGCCCTTTCTGCTGTGATAATTGAGTTAATGAAGTCAAACTTGATGACACATAACCATATCTATATATGAGTTAGATTTGTATGTCCATCATCCAAGGACGTAGTCCAGATATATTCCATCCTCCTCGTTATTTTCATCCTCGCAAATATCCTACTCTGAATGTGATTTTTCTGCTTCTTGGCAGGGGGTGGGACTGGATGACCCCAAGATCTCTTCCAGCTCTAGGATTCTATTATTCTGCTTCTAGGATTCTACTAGGAGGACCATGTAGGGAGGTAGGGAGGTAGGAAGACTCCCAGGATCATTCAGTGAACTTCATGGCTAGTGTATTCTACCCTGAAGTGTGGTGGAGGCTCCTTCTATGGAGGTATTTAAACAGAGACTGGCTGGCCATCTGTTGAGGGTGATTTGAACACGATTTTCCTGCTTCTTGGCAGGGGGTTGGACTGGATGGCCCACGAGGTCTCTTCCAACCCTATGCTTCTATGATTCTATCTATGTGCCCTCACGTGGATGTATGGTGACACCAATAATTTCATAGGTTTAGTAAGGATTTAAACATTGTCCTAGGCCACTGCTGCACAGCCTGTGATCCTCCAGGTGTTTGGGACTCCAACTCCCAGAAGCCCTTGCCATTTTGTCCAATGGTAAGGAATTGTGGTAACTGAAGTCCAAGACACCTGGAAGGCCACAGTTGGGCAGACCTGTCTTAGAATAACAATCTAACCACCACACTATGTTGGCTCTCTGAAAATCTTATGTTCTCCTAAAGACTAAAAAGTGGCATATGACATAATTCTGGGGTTTTATGTGCATGCAAATCTTATAGTCTGCTCTGTGTGAGGTCCACAACCACCTTAATGGAATCTATGAACCATATTGAAGAGCCATATTGGGTAAGCCCAAAAGCCTACACAGCTCATCTTTCTACTAAAACACCAGCTATTCATGAGCAGGACGTGAACACAATTCTTCTCTTCATCTCAAGTATCATATTTTTCGGTGTATAAGACAACTGGGTGTATAAGACAACCCCAAACTTTTCCAGTTAAAATATAGAGTTTAGGATATACTCGTCATATAAGACTACCCCTCTTCCAACGCACACCAAATTAAAATTTAAAAAGCATCAGATTTGATTTCAATATGGTAATTTTCATATTACTGTATCGCCTTCTCTGCCTCTCAGATCTCGCACATGCGCACCTGCACCACTTCATTGCAGTCTTCAGGAGTGAGATCTGAGAGGCAGAGGAGGAGGTATGGTAATAGAATACAAGGGCGGGCCACCCAGGTAAAAGAGGTGTGTTTTTCTGGGCCCAGAGCCACTCGATCTCTTTTTTCCATACCCCGGACGCCCTGGACGCCTATAGCTTGCTCCACCCTTCACTTACACCTTGCCGGTGAGACGCCCCTTCACCTCACCATTGGGACCGCATTAAGTCAACGAATCCTGATGAATGGATTTCCTTCTACTGTACTAGCGTCACCCTTGATGCTTTCATAGTCGCTGCATACGCCAGGGATGCGACCACTGTCATTTTTTAACTCCCCCCACCATATACGGCAACCACAGATTCTCCAATCTGGATTGGAAGTTTTAGCACCCACTCTATAAGATGACTCCCGGCATATAAGATGATTCCTGGTGTATAAGTCGACTCCTGCGAATAAGATGACTTCCGTGTATAAGATGACTATCACATATCCACGAGCTTGCATGGAGGGGTTACGTGGCCCTCTGTTGAATATAGTCAACTGCTCCCTTGAGCAAGGAGCTTTTCCAGAGGAGTTAAAAGAGGCGGTGGCGACTCCATTGCTGAAGAAGCCAGGGTTAGATCCCGCGGCTCCCTCCAATTACTGCCCAGTGTCCAACTTACCGTACCTGGGCAAGGTAATTGAGAGGGCAGCAATGCTCTGGGCATGGGACGGAGACCGTCCTGGTCTCCATCACAGACCTACTCCATTGCCAGTTGGATCGAGGCGGATCGGCACTGCTCGTGTTATTGGACCTCACAACAGCGTTTGATACTGTCGATTACCAACTTTTGACACACCACCTGGTGGTGGCGGGGGTGAGGGGGACAGCCCTCAACTGGCTGTCCTCCTTCCTTCAAAACCGCCTGCAGCGAGTGAAGTGGGGAGGGGTGGTCTCCGAGGGCTCCCCCCTATATTGCGGAGTCCCTCAGGGGACAATCCTCTCCCTGCTGTTATTTAACATCTATATGTGACCACTCGCCCAACTGGTGCGGAGTTTTGGGCTGGAGTGTCATCAGTACGCTGATGACACCCAGCTCATTCTGAGGATGGACGCTGGGGTAGAATCTGTACCCGATAATTTCCAACTCTGCCTGGAGGCCGTAACTGGATGGCTGCGAGCCAGTAAGTTGAAGGTGAATCCGGCGAAGACGGAGATCTTGTGGCTGGGCCGCCCGGGGGGGGGGGGGGAGAGATCCAGCTGCCAACATTTGACGGTTGGACCCTCAGCTGTTTATGGAGGTGCAGATTGCATGCACCTGCAAGACAGTGTTTTACCATCTGCGGCAGGCAAAACGTCTGGCTCCCTACCTCTCCTGCTGCGACCTGGCCACAGGGATCCAAGCCACGGTCATCTCGAGGCTCGATTACTGTAATGCGTTGTACATTGGCCTACCTTTGTCGTCGATCTGGAAACTCAAACTGGTGCAGAACGCAGCAGCCCGCCTGCTACTAGGAGTCACAAGAACGGCTCATGTAACCCCACTCTTGCGTGAACTGCACTGGTTGCCAATCGAATTCCCGGTCTACTTCAAGGTGTTAGTTTTAACTTTCAAGGCCTTATATGGTTTGGGGCCAGTGTACCTGAGGGAGCGGCTTACCCCATATGTGCCCAGTAGATCACTGTGCTCAGAGGGGCTCAACATGTTGGACTATCCAGCACGCGACAGAGCGCGTTTTCAGTGGCCGCGCCGGCCTTATGGAACTCGCTGCCAGCAGAGACGTGAGCACTGCAGGACCTAATGACCTTCTGCAGGTCCTGTAAGACCTGGTTGTTCAGGCAGGCATTTGGCCCCTGACTGGTACCTGTTACAACTTGCCACCCTGCCGCATCGCTGCCACTATTGTCACTAGGGCTCTGTACTCGATTCACTGTGGTTTTATTGTTGGGGGGGGGGGGGGGACTTTTTAAAAACTATCTTAACTGTTTTAACTGTTTTATGATGTCACATTTTATGTGTTTTAATTGGTTATGCTTTGTGTGCTGTAAACCGCCCTGAGCTTCGGATAGGGTGGTCTATCAAGCCGAAACAATAAATAAATAAATAAATAAATAAATAAATAAATATAAGACGACCCCTGACTTTTGAGAATCATTTCCTAGTTTAAAATGTAGTCTTATATGCCAGAAAATATGGTACTTCAGATACTGGTAAACAAAAAGGCTAGTGGGAAGGAGTCCAACTCAGCTACCCCCATATGGCATGTGTGTGTAACTCCCAGAATGGGGAAAGCCATTGTGCAAGATAATTTTTGAGTTCACAGATGTCAGTCATTGTCCTGAGCCTCCCTGGTCTTCACAGTAGCAGTCCAATGCTCAAACCACTACACCATACTGGTTCTCCAAAAGTACAATGCTTTCAGTTAAAAAACATTTTTGTAAAAATCTGTTATTCAGAGAAGCAGAAAACTCTCTAAATAAAAAAGGTATTGACATGCCGGATAAAAAAGAGCCAAGATGGGGCCTAGTCTGCTGTGAATGAATTTGTGCATTCATTTTTATTTCATTCCCACCTTTTCATCAAAACTGAAAGTAAAGGCATCTCACAGGAAGCTATATGAAAAGTGCAAAGATAACTCCTCCCTCCCCAAATTGTACTACAGTAGGAGCCCCGTATCTGCAATGATATATTCTCAGCTGTACCGCAGTTACCTGAACCTGCAGACACAACCAAACACCATTACATTAGTTTTCTTCTCGGGAATTGCACCATAGAATTGCAAGAGGACCTAGCAAATTCCTCAAGACAGTATTTTCCTTGGGCAGTTGGGTAAGTAAAACTGTGGATTCAGATTCTATGATTATGAGATTGTTTACTGTATAAAACACAGTAAACAAAGTTAAAACATTGAGATACAATT
The DNA here is from genome assembly GCA_030556195.1 of Anolis apletophallus. Classification (NCBI taxonomy): domain Eukaryota; kingdom Metazoa; phylum Chordata; class Lepidosauria; order Squamata; family Anolidae; genus Anolis; species Anolis apletophallus. The sequence goes on from JARBWK010000004.1 coordinate 163,575,372, forward strand.
TAATTAAAAGCACTTGAAATGCACACCAATAAAGAGGTATAGGACCATTAAAACTAATCTCACAACAGATAGTCAACTGCCATGTTGTTGTTCTTGTTTTGCCATTGCTAATGTTATGTGCCTTCTATAATAGAATGTACATTTATTTATTTTTATTTTTCAAGTTTAGTTCAGAGGAGGTTTGCCATTGCCTTCCTCTGAAGCCAAGAAAGTGTGACTTGCCTAAAGCTCATTTATTAATTTACTTCACTTGTATACCACTTTTCTCACCCCGGGGGTGGGAGGTGGCCTCAAAGTGGTTTCCAACACATTAATGGAAAAATTGAGTGCCACACATACATATGAAACCTAACATAAAGTAACAATAACATAAAATGATCAATTAAATAATAAAAAACATAACAACATTTGGACATTAAAATGTAGACTAATTTGGTGGGTTTCCATGGCTGTGGTGAATCTAACCCTGACTTAACACTATGCCACACGGTATCCCCAACTAACACATCTTGCTTGGATAAAAAGTTATTTGTACAGTTTGAAGGGGTGCTGTCTAAATTTTTTGGGAGCGAGTGTTGCAGTCTTTTTGTAAAACCAATTGCCTTAATTGCTCATTAAAGAACATCATAAAATGCTTTCCATTACAACAAAGTAGCTTCTAACTATCTATTTTGTCTGGGAAAATTAATCATTCTTCCACTTGCCTTGAGTGTGTAAGATAAATGCTGAGCGAACAAGGAAACTGGAGGTGGATGGCAGATGATATGATGGACCTTGTTCATCAAAAAGTCCAGTTTCCACAACTGTGTAAACCTTGACTCCACTACATCACCCACATTACCTACAGTTCTGATCTGACGCCTGCATAACACCAGTTTGGAAAAGTGCAGCAACCCCATTTATGAAGCCATTGATTTTGTAGTGAATCCTTTTCAAAAAGCCCTTTGCTTTCAGATAATCCCAGAGAACAGCATTTCATTTTAGAGGCAGCGTTTTCGAAAACCAAGGCATTTATTCAAGATGTCTCAATATGGATTGCAAGATTGATTATTTCTTTTTAAAAAGGATCTTTTGTTTAAAATAAAAAGCTATGAAGCTTGAATGTGTACGCTTGCTAGATGGGCTCAGAAGCTCCCCCCCCCCCCCAAAAAGAACTGAAGATTTTGGGGATATCACTGAAATGCATTCCCAAACAATCAGTTCTTGTAACTAAGCTTTGAGACATGTATCATTTTATTTTCAGTTCCTTTTGTGGGTATTCTCCATTTTATTTCATTATCCATCTCTTTACATATCAATCCATGATCGCAAAACCAAATATTTGTCATTTTCAGCTTTCTGCATAGCTCTAATCCAGACAGATAGAACGCCATAACCCACCAGAGTCAGGCATGTAGCCGGGGGGGGGGGCTAAGGGGGCTTCAGCCCCCCGAAATTCTCAGGGTGGTCCGCGAAAAGGCCTTACTGGTACATTATTTAAACTGTTATGTTTATTCATAACATGATCTGATCACCATGCTCATTATATCCCACATTAATGGGGTTATTGGGATAACAATACAAAAGGTTTGCTAGGGTAGACCCTCTTCCACCCAGTCTCAGCCCCCCCCGAACCAAACTCAGCCCCCCCCCCCCAAATCAAAATCCTGGCTACGGCCCTGACCAGAGTTATATTTTTTTTGCAGAATTCACACAGAACTAGACCTTTAACCCTTAAGGGAGGGGTGGGGAGAAAGTTGTACAGCAATATTATCTTCTGTGTAGAAAACAATGCTTTCTGTGCAAAAAGTAAAAGAAAGACCCTCACCCCGCCCCCAAACAAATCTATGAATTTTGCATGGAGTACCATATTGCACCAAATCTAGGATGTTATCTATTCTATGATCCACCTCCCCCTTTTTTGAGCTTTGATGGTCAAAAAAGGAATTTTTCAATTCCCAAAAATATTCCCTTTTTGGGTTAGTCACATCCAGTTTCATTTTTTCTCAGAAAGCCTTGATGAGGCTTATGGTCCTTTGCTCTACCTATGCATTTTACCTATGTTGTACCCCATCTTGAGCAGTGGGGACAGATGGATAATTGTCATTATTATTATTATTATTATTATTATTATTACCTTAGCCGATGGTATGTTAACAGAAATAAAGGCTACTGACTGACTATTATTATTATTCAGAGATAAAGGGGGGTGCTTACGCAAGGTTCCTATAAAACACATACTTCCTGACACTTCCCTATATGTCAGCACACTTACTGTCTTTTTAGTAAAGTAAAGTGTGGGAATCCTCCTCCCTATGAGTCTTTATTATTCACTGTGGGCTGTATATATACAGTACAAGAGCCAATGGGGCACCCTATGCTCATTCCCATGGCTCATTTCAGGGCAGCTCCTCCTCCACATGCAACCACTGGTTGTTGCAGAATGTGGAAGTAGCTCCTTTTCCCCAAAAGCCAGGGGCAGAGCTAGGTGGAGGCAAAGTAAGCAGCCGTCTCAGGGCGCCATGTGGCCAAGGGCGCATCTGGCCGCCAGGTTTGGCGCATCATGTGCATGCGCTATTGGGACCGAGAGCTTCTGGTGGAGGGAGTTGCTAAACGCACTCCCAAGAGGCCGAAAAGGACAAGCCAGGGAACATTTTGCAGCCGGAGGTGGGAGGCTCCGCCCCAGCTCCAAAATGTTCCCCTGTCCTTTTCATCCTCTTGGGAGTACGTTTTACTACTCCATTCACCAGAAGCGCTCGGTCCCAATAGCGCATGCACGAAACTAGCTGTTTGTGCGCATGCATGCTCTGGTGCGTGCACTATCATCGCCACACTAAAGACCCAGGGGGCACCAAAAAAAGGTTGGCTTACTATGAGTTTTTTCCTTCTTCCGGTCCTGCCAAAAGTAGTAGTAAAAGGCTAGCTGGCAAAAGATTTCAGTTTACAGATCATTTTGGATTTCAGACTTCTGTATCAGGGAGAGTCAACCTGTATTTTCCAACATTCCTGCCTCTTTAAGAGTCAAGAAACCCCAACACAGAAAATCCTGAGCTGATGAGGAATTATTCTGTGAAAGATTCTGTAGAGAGGTTGGTTTGGGGGGGGGGGGGGCACAGACAACGTTTTATCTGCAGAAGATAATATTGCCGTAGAACAATAATAGCTAGAATTTAGCATGGAAATCACAACTAGTTAAGTAAAGCTATAATTTTCTGTTAAAGAATTTATTTATTTATTTATTTATTTATTTATTTATTTATGACATTTACATGCTGCCCTTCTCATCCTGAAGGGGACTCGGAGTGGCTTACAAGGTATATGTACATACAATATATTATATTATTAGCATAGTACAATATCAGTATTATACATAACTATATTTTACTATACCATTATATTGTAATATTATTAGTAATATTACATGTAATATAAAATATATAATTATAATATAGTATTAGTATTATATTGTATTACATCATAAATATACAATCCTAAATATACACTGGACTGACTATGTGACGAATGTTGCTGTCCTTGAGCAAGCAGGGATCACCAGCATTGAGGCCATGCTATTGAGAACACAGCTGCGCTGGGCAGGACACGTCTCTAGAATGGAGGATCACCGCCTTCCAAAGATACTACTCTGTGGTGAACTCACCACAGGTCAGCGAAAGAGAGGCACCCCCAAAAAAAGAGATATAAGGAGTCCCGGAAACAACATCTCAGGCTCAACCAGATTGATCACCAGCAATGGTCCACCCTGGCCTCACATCGGGAGGCATGGAGACGCATATCCACAATGCTGCGGCCTCTTTTGAGAAGTCTCACCGAATGAGTCTCGAAGAGAAATGACAACACAGAAAGAACAGCAACTTAGAAACAACATCACCCAAGGAGACTTTCAGCTGTGCTTTCTGCAACCGGACTTGCCTATCTCGGATTGGTCTTTTTAGGCATCAATGCGCTTGTAGAAAGCGTGGGATGAAGAAAAGCAAAGAAGAAGAACATCATATTATAAATATTATATGTATATACAATATATATTATATTACATTATATTATTAGCATAGCCTGGTATCACATCTGCTTCATTAGCTGACAAAGATATACACTTGTAGTGAATATGACTGTAAAAGCAAAAGAAACACTTCCATCTTTTTAGACTTTGGTTTTCCATCATCAGGGGCTTCACATCAGCTGAATGAACTCTTCTGATCAGTTGACACACCTCAGAGTGACCTGAACATTTCTCTCATTGTCCTTTTTTTGGTGTATGAAAAGATTAACCTTCCCCCCTTCTGTGTTAAGATGACAAGTTAATTTTTCATTTTCTTGGTGAATTATTATGGAACTGGCTTCTGCGACATACATCCAGGCCCTGAGAGAATGGCTCATAACTTATCACAGGTGAAGCTCTGAGTGAAGAATGGGGACAGGCTTCCCCTTCTAGGCTTCTGAAGGGTTTTCTCTTGAAGTTCATGTCAGGAGAAGTGGGAAGTCTGGAGAGAAAAACACGAAGGGTGCACCTACACTGTTGAATTAATGCAGTTTGCCACCACTTAGTTTACAATCCTGGGCGTTATTAGACACTAACATTTTTTGGCAGAAAAGACTAAATACTTCATAAAACTATAACTCTCATGATTCCATAGCATTGAGCCATGGCAGTTAAAGTCGTGGCAAGCTGCATTAATTCTACAGTGCAGACCAGACCTGGGCATCTTACGGCCCGCGGGCCAGATGTGGCCTGCGGGCCGATTCTGACCGGCTCAGGGAGAAGGTGGTTGGGGCGGGGCCATTTCTGCAAGAGGAAGGGCTGCCGCTGCCACCATCCCATCACGGGCTGTGGGGCCTGCGTCCGGAGAATGATCGGAGGAGCGGAGGCTTTGGAGTGCCTGCCATGCCGGGAGGTGGTCCGGGCCTGCAGCATGAGCAGTCGGCGACCTGCGGCGGCTGATCGCCCTGGCGACTCGCAAGACTTGATTGTCTTCCGGGTCGCCAGGGTAATCAGCCACCGCAGGTCACCGACTGTTCCCCCTGCAGGCCCGGATCGCCTCCCGGCATGGCGGGCACTCCAAAGCCGGGATGGCAGGCACTCCATGGCAGGGCGATCAGCTGATCGGGAACGCCTCTTTTATTTTAGTGGTTTTTATTATTATTTTATAATAATCTTATAATAATATAATAAATAATATAATATAATGTTATATTATATTATAATTTCAATATATTATGTCTATATATATGCTATAAATTAATAATTATGATATTAATACTAATAATACATGAATATTTCTTGATATAATATGTTAATATTAATGATATATTTAATATATAGTAAATATAGTAAATAAATAAATAAATAATGTAGATTAGAATGTAGTTCAGCCTTTAGGTGCGGCCCTCTATAATATTTTTTGGCCCTCGTGTGGCCCCTTGGAAAAAATAATTGCCCACCCCTGGTGTAGATGCACCTCACAAAGTAATTAAAAGGGGAGTAGGAACCAAAGTCTAGGCTTGGAAATGATATTCAGTAATATTCAAAAAATGGAAGAAAAAACATGTTGAGAAACCCGATAAAAGAAACCTTGGCTGGGTGAGAAACTTAGCAGTTCAGAAAAAATTGCACATGTTTGTTTTGCACAGAGAACAACTTTTCTGAATAGGACCCGTTGAGCAGAAATTGACCGACTGTTGGGAGTGCTTCGAATTGGGTTTTCTTGCATGGCAAAATGAGGTTGGACTGGATCAACATTGTAATTTCTTCCAACTGTATAATTCTATTATTCTATGCAGAAAAATCATTTCCATTGCAGAAAATACTATAATAAGGATTTATTCAGCACAAATTCCATTGTGGATGATTTGTAAGGGAAATAACTTGAAAGAGTCTGTGTTTTTAAAGACTTTCTCACAGCATGGTAAGAATACTGTAAATTATTGATTGCTTCTTTCAAGAAAAGTTACATCCCAACAACATATTGGTATGTTATGTAAGCATCTCTTTCCCTAGATAAGTGGGGATTTTGTCTGATTCAAAGCTGCTACCTAAAGCTGGGTAATCCTCTGAGAAAGGGAATTTGAAAATTGGAAGAAGGAATTTCAATTGTTTAAGATATGTGGATGACATCATACTACTTGCAGAAAATAGAAAGAAATTTGGAACAACTACTGAAAAAATGCAATGGCAGGTTTACATTTGAACATTAAAAAACACAAAAATCTTAATAATAATAATAATAATTTCATTACCCACCTCTCCCTGTGCTTGAGGTGGGATACAAAACATTAAAATACTATTAAAAACATACACTATAATACACAGAGCTAAAATACAAGTAAAAATCTACTGATAAAGTGCAGATTAAAATTCACAACTTAAAATTGACTGGGTAGGCCCTAGGAGTCAAGATGACTAAAATGAAACTACTGTGCTTTCAGCATATAATGAGTATTCTTTTTTTATTTCACTAGAACGAAAAGGTTAAAAGCATATACAGTATGTCTCACTAGAAAAGACAGTACTGCTTGGCAAAGTCAAAGACAGAAGGAAAAGATGGATAGAGTCAATGAAGGAGACCACAGCCTTGAGTTCTCAAGATCCAAGTAGTAGACATGTGTGCGGTATCATTTACCTCTGGCATCTTCGGTACCTTCAGGAGCACAGAACAGTAAGCCCCCAGCATGCAACCCCCCTCCCGTCCATCACAAAAGCAAACAGGACCCGATATTGGGTCATCTGCTTTTCGTGAGCAGCCTCCTTGCCTTGGAAATTTTAAGTGTGTGTTTGTGTGTGTGGTATGCAGGTCGAGGAGAGAAAGCATGTGCATCTGCCTGCAGCTGAGTGCCTCTCCTCTAGAGTAGAGAAACAGGTAAGAAGCTTCCTTAAAATGCTCACCTGTCTGCAGCTGAACCCCTCTCTTTTAGAGTAAACAACTTGAATGCCTAAAATGATGGGGAGGGGAGTCTCTTAAGCCCCTCCCCCAATAAGGGATTGTTAGAAAACAGATCTTTTGGCACCCCAGAGCAAAAACAGATATTTGCCCTAGCAATTCCAGAAGGCTCTTAAAAACAGATCAGGACCACCCACTGAAAGCTGGGATTCGAAACGGGTCAAGGTTTACCCGGATTGCACAAGCCTACCGAGTTGGGGATGATGTGACTGGGAGGTCACTCATGCATAGACTTGGCATAAGTTTTACTTAATGCAACAGCAAGTAAGACCAACAAAATAGCACTGTATGACTTTGTGACTGTATAATATATGCCATATATATGTTGTGCTCCAGCCTGAGTCCCCTGCGGGGTGAGAAGGGCAGGATGTGTGTGTGTGTGTGTACGTTTTATCTCCTCAATATATTATTTCAATCAGTGGATTGGAAACAGATTATTTGGGAGAAATTATTATTATTACATTTATTTATACCATGCTTTATATCCCCCGAAAGGGACTCAAAGCAGCTAGAAAGACAGGATATAAAGACAAATAAGTAAATAAATAGATCTGCTAAAGATTGCAAAGGTGTCAAAAGGAAAAAAAATCCCAAAAAAACAAATTCCCTAGGTTGTTTTTTTTTAAAGGAGCCATCTCTGACTGCAGGGTGAAGGAAGAAAGCTTAGTCCCTCCTAGGAGAGCCTAAAAGAAGCACAGATTCTCTACTCAAGTCATGGGGAGATGCAGGTAAGAAACAAATTTGTTGTTGCTGTTGCTATTGTTGTTATTTTCTCTACCCAGAGCCACATCTGTCCCTTTAAAACGATTGAGTGGAAAAATGGCAGCAGTGGCCAGGGGCATCTGACATAGCACTGGCCCTTTCCCACTTTATGGTATGGCCCTCAACACCCACTGGGCAGGGCCGTAGCCAGGATTTTGATTCGAGGAGGGCTGAGTTTGATTCGGGAGGGGCTGAGTCTGAGTAAGAGAGGGACTTCCCTACCAAACCTTTTGTATTGTTATCCCAATAACCCAATGAATGTGGGATATAATGAGCATGGTGATCAGATCATGATATGAATAAACATAACAGTTTAAATAATGTACAATAAGGCCTTCTCGCCCCCCGAAATTCTCAGGGTGGTCCGCGAGAAGACCTTACTGTACATTATTTAAACTGTTATGTTTATTCATGCCTGCCACTGGGTCATATCAAAATCCATAATTTTGACCCCAAAACCTTACCTTGAGGTTGATTTATACAGGAATACATAGAGTATAGGACTCCAGCCATGGCATGCAATCATGGTCTATCATAATTACGGCTGGAGCATGTACTGGTATCCTTATCTCCGATGCCATCTCCTTTTATGGTCTTGTTGAAGACATAATGTCTCCTCATCTTCCTACTTACCTTTGCCAACTAGATCTCCAGATCAGTTAAGAATGCCTTGGGGCTACACTCATTCTACTTGGGCGCTATAATCCCAAAGCACTTTCCTATTTGGGATTCAGCCAAATTAGTTGCATAATCCTGCTACTGATCTGGTAGCATGCAGGAAATCAAATATGGACATCTGCTGTGGGTGGAGGGGAGCGGAGGCTGGCAAGGAATCAATATGTGGAATGAAGTTTTCTTTGCAACCGGGTGATTACAAGGAGGAATGAACGGGGGCATATTTATACATCCCTCATTGGAAACAGTTGTACATCCGAAACACATGATGTGAACATCAGGAGTAGGAGGGGAGGGGGCTGGGAAAAGCCCTGTAATTGATCAAAAGGAAACAAAGGTTCAAATTGGCAGCAAATCTCAAGAAAACTGAAAAACACCCATCTGCTGCCATTGCGTTCTAAACACACAGTTGTGCCCCTCATGCTGCGAAAGCCAGGAGCAGCTGGCTCCCTGTTGTGAATAAGGAATGAAACAATTTATTACAAAGGGGCCTCTCTAAATCAATCTAGAAATCAGCATCAGAGGACTGGAAGCAGATGTGACATGAGCAATGTCAGCCCATCCAAAATGGCATAGTTTATTCATCCCTCCTTTAAATGTCTGGTGGATGGATTCCTTCCTCCCTGGGGCTTGGGAAATTCTATGATACGTTAGATAAGCAGCTAAGCAGGAATTAACATACAACCCCATGGAAATGACTCCTCCCAGCAGGGCTGGTTGAAAACATTTTTCTTCTTTTGGTCAATACCAAGGTGGTGTCCTTCTCATTTGATCCACAAAAGCCAGCTGGACGAATAGTTGAATGTTTCTTCAACACCATCCCCACCATCCCCAAAGCCTAGGTCAGGGCTGTCCAACTTCTACCAGCCCAGGGGCCTGAATTCCGGTCACTGATGACCTTGGGGGCCGAAGGGTCTGCCCCCACCCCCGGCTCCGCCCCCGCCCCGCCCCTCCCCCAGCTCCAATTTACTTACAATCCATAAGAGGCATCCATACAATCAAATATAATCTTTTACTAAGGGGAAATGCAGGGTGGGAATACATAAGGGGCATCCATACAATCAAATATAATCTTTTACTAAGGGGAAATGCAGGGTGGGAATTCATAAGAGGCATCCATACAATCAAATATAATCTTTTACTAAGGGGAAATGCAGGGAGGGAATACTGATATATAGGAGAAATCTTGATATAATTTGCACCTGGCGCCAGGTGCGGAGGGAGTCCCCTTTTCTCAGTAGCATTGTCCAACCAAATGGAAAGTGGCTGCGTCCACATACATATATGCTATGACTGAATATTTTGGGTATGTATTGATTGTGCTATATGTATGTAATACCTTTGGAAATGTATTGATGTATATTGCCTCTTGCCTACTGTTTTGGGGAATGTGTTTTCTTATGTGGGATCACACCTATATGTCTAGGTTACAAATATATATATATATATATAACAGGAATATGGGATTATATATTGAAAACTATTTATGTTTAATCTAATAGATATTGGACCAGTGGATTGGACAGTAGATAGTATGTGGCAGGTCCCGAAGAAGCCGGAAACGGCGAAACGGATGGCTTGATACCATCGACCCGACATTGAGTGTAATCCGAATTATATTTGATGACATGTTATCGTATGGATTATAATTTTGTAAAGGAAAACACCAATGTTTTGATGCCATATGGATCTGCAATCCACCATCCACACATTACTGAAAAAGAATGAGGATGAAATAAATTGAAAAAATATCGTGAAAGTGATCTCCCACATTGATCTTTTATTGCATGTCACCCAGTGTGCCAATGACCACTGAGACCACCTGTACTGGTTTATGTCAGAGCCTTTGCAGGTAGATTTTGAGGTCTTGATAACGGCTGAGCTTTTCCTGTTGTTTTTCCTCAATGCAGCTGTCACCCAGAATGATGACATCAATAATCCAGACGTCGTAGTAGTAGTAGTAGTAGTAGTAGTAAGTGTCGGCATGCTACACCTTGAAACAGTGAGGAAGCCCTGGTAGTTAATAGCTTTTGTGTGGGTTGGGCTTGGCCGACTTACCGGCCAAGCGGGTTGCAGGGCAGCGTTGCCCTCGCACAATCTTGTTTGCCTAAGGGGGGCTTCTTCTCCCCAGAAGCCCCTGGGGTGGCGGGAAAGCTTCCCGCCACCCACGCCAGCTGGCCAATGAGGGGGCTGGCCCCGACCCACCCCGTTACTGCTTCCGGCGGGCCCGCACTTCCGCCCGGGCAGCTTACTTAAGGCTGCCCGGGGACTGCCTGGCCACATGCGGAGGCAATTTTGCTTTTCCTCCCACCCTCCCTACTTGTTGCATTGCTTGTTGGGGCCGTTTGTTTCTCTGAACTTTATTGTTGCTCTGTTCATGGTTTTTACATTTTATGTTCTTTGTCGCAACTCCGTGTTTGGCGTGTGGCGTGTGGCATGGCCCCTGGATCAGGCTGGCTTATCACCCCTTGGTTGTCAGGGGGATAATGCCCAGGCCCCCTGGGGTGCTGAGTTTCCGTGGACAGACATTGGGCCGCTCGCACCCCAGGCTTGAAGACACCTTGGACATTCATGGGGGCTGTTCGTCCCTGATCCAGGACCCATGCGTGGCCGCCAACCCTTTGTTCCTGTTTTCAATAAATGAGTTGTAGTCATTTTTATCCAACCAATGCTGTCTGCATTTTGTTCTTGGCGTGAGGTGTGTCACCCTTGCACACACAACACTACATTGACCAGTAAATACAGGGCCAGCCCGAAGTAGAAAGGCCCCAGATCAATGCCAACCACACCCTCTCAAATCTGTTGCTGTAGTAGGTCTCCATCCACATGGTCCAGCCAGGCTGAGACATGGGGACAGCCAGGAGTAAACTCAGGGCCCATTTACATTACATTATACGATCAGTGTAGACTCATATAATGCAGTTAAAATGCATTAAATGAGTCTACACTGACCATATATTAGAATGGCAAACTGCATTATGTGGCAGTGGAGAGGGAGCCTGGGTGTGAGTCCAGGTTATAATGGCTATGTAGATGAACGCTGTGTTTTAGTTGAAAGAGGCAATACAAGGCCTGACCCCCTATCCTAAAAATAGGTTTAATGCCAAGGATAGCACATTTCAAGTTGAAACTGGAACAGAACATGAAAGCCATCAGCAGCCCAAAGGGATCCGCATGCCTAGTTTTTGGCCTGTTCCCTGGATTCTTATGGGCAAAGTTATCTAGTTTATATGGCAGAACAGTTCTTTCTTCACAGATGTTTGACTGAGAATGGGATCACACAGCTGTTGGCATGTTGCAAATATAGGCTGTTTTGTATTTGCTCTCATAAAGTTTATAGTTTATAGATCTCAGGACCCAATCACACTGCTTGTTTTAGAGCCTAACTTCTCAGATGCTGAGATATGCAAGTCTTCTGAAGTCGAGAACAGAGATTGTTTGCACATTCCCTCATGGAACAAAAAACAAAATGAAGACAGATGCATGGGCTGGCAGCCTACCATCTTGGATGAAGCCTAGAGGAGGTTGGCAGGATGGAAAAGGTAGGGAGCAGAGCCCAAGTAGATTTGCTTCCAAATATTCTGGTCCAGTATCTTCTCAGTGAATGTGCTTGTTAAATGTTCTCCAGATAGGCTCCAAGTACCAAAGTATTTACTGGAGATCAAATATCTGAATTTGACATTTTATTATATAAACCACGTCCTTCCAGCTTAATGTTATAGTGCTGAGTTTACTTCTTCGGGGTTTTGGCCACTCTGTTTCCCCTCCATATTAATGAAATTTCTGAACAGTTCTTTTTTTTTTGGAGGGGATAATTTTAAGATCCTCTTCACATGGAGAAAAATAGCCCCATTTTGCTGCTTTTATTCACAGCTTGGATGAGGCCTGCCATGCGCCATCATATGATGCATGGCAGACCCCATCCACATTCCTCTCAAAGTGGAGAGGAAGTGCTGAAAGGTGTTTCCTCCACTACAGAGAAGAAAGTGTGTTTCAGGTAGCTACAATGGAGCTACCAGCACTTTCCTGGTTTTGGCTCAACCTACTTGTCTGAATATATCTCCCTCTATGATCCACCTCAGAATTTAAGATCGTCTGGGGAGGCCCTGCTCTTGGACCCATGCATTTGGTGGGGACGAGAGACAGGGCCTTCTTGGTGGTGACCCCAATCTGTGGAACTCACTCCCCAGGGAAATTAGGTTGGCACCATCTCTCTTTTCCTTCTGGAAAAAGCTCAAATTGTGGTTTTGTGACCAGGCATTTGGACAGCAATCTTAGCAGCAATCATAGTTGATGTATGTGAACTGATAATGGACAGGCTTTGTACTAAGTCCCTGAATGTTGAATCGAACTTGGGTGCAACCATATAATTGTTAATAATGTTTTTAATTGCCTATCTATATTTAATGTTTTAATCAATGTTGCAATTATGTTCTATTGCTATGTTGTGTGTTGGCATCAAATTGTTGCCAGTGTAAGCCACCCTGAGTCCTCTCTCGGGGGTTGAGAAGGACGGGGCACAAATGTCTGAAATAAATAAATAAAATAAATAATAAATTTCTTTCCCTTTTCCCCATATGATGTGTTAAAGCAGTGTTTCCCAACCTTTTTTGAGCCGTGGCATACTTTTTACATTTGCAAAATCCTGGGGCACACCACCAACCAAAATGACACAAAATGACACTCTAACGCAGTAATACATATAGTTAATATGTTTTTAAAATGTATTTATACATTCAGTGTGAAACCTGGGCCTGTTTCAATGAACACAACATAGATATCCTGGCAGGAATGGCAGAAAGACACAAACTTCCCACACAGAACCCCCATAATGCTATAAGAGTTTGGTGGGCATTGACCTTGAGTTTTGGAGTTGTAGTTCACCTATATCCAGAGAGCACTGTGGATTCAAACAATGTTGGATCAAGACCAGACTTGGCATGAATACTCAATATGCCCAAATATGAATGCAGATGGAGTTCAGGGGAAATAGACCTTGACATTTGGGAGTTGTAGTTGCTGGGATTTATAGTTCCCCTACAATCAAAGAGCATTCTGAACCCCACCAATGATAGAACTGGGCCAAATTTCCCACACAGAACCCCCAGGAGGCAAGAGGAGGTCTCTACTTGGGGAAAGGGAGGTGGGCCTTCCCAATGAATGGAGAGGGAGAGACCAAGTAGACAACGGGTGGGGAGGGGGATGTTTGTAATTTTGTGCCTTTATCGAGGTAGGTTTCTTAGGGTTTTTGTACTTCAACACACTAGACTCCCCCCCCCCCCCCTGGAGATTCCAATTTCCCACGGCACAACAGATGATCGCCCATGGCACACTAGTGTGCCCAGCACACTGGTTGGGAAACACTGTGTTAAAGGACAGAGGGGCATTGTGCATTACTGCACATTTCTGCCCTTTCTTCCATCTGATGGGGACAGGTACATGGGGTGCCACGAACCACCCTGCATGTCTTCTCTTTTGTCAGTGACGTCTGGCCAAACAGCATAGCCCTTGTGTCAGTCATTGAAGAGTTGGATAAAGGGTTCACCAGCACTGTAGAATTAATCCAGTTTGACTGCTATGACTCAGTGGTATTGAATTATGGGAGCTGTAATTTTTTAAAAAAACATTTAGCCTTTTCTGCCAAAGGGTGCTGGTGCCTCACCAAACTACAGCTCCCAGGATTCCAAAGCAATTAGCTGTGGTGGTGAAAGTGGTCTCAAAGTGCATTACTTTTACAGTGTAGAAACATCCTCGGGGTCTAGGAATCAGAATTTATATCTGCCCTCAGCTGTCTAAATTCATTGGGTGACCTTGGGATGTTGCATTTTCTCAACCTCAGTGGTAATCCAACTCTAAACAAATATAGCCACCAAAATCCAAAGATAGGGTCACCATAAGTCAAAAATGTCGTGAAGGCCCATAACAACAACAAGAACAGCAAAATGATACAAGTAAGGGATTACTAGTGATAATTTTCATTGGCACTTCATTCAGTAATTTCTCCACGAATGTCTACTGGAGATATTTCAAGTGTGAACAGGAAATGACTTGTCTAGAAAAATGAGATGTACTGTTTTCATCTTCGTGCGTCATTTCTTTCCCTTTCCTTGTCCATACAATTCATTACAGCAGGGAAAATTGATGGTGTTTATCTAATTCTGCAGCTGGATGAGATCATTGCATTTGTTCTTGCATGCTTGTTCATCTGTGACTTTTAATTATAGTTTTAGGATTGAGTTAAAGTTGGTGCATTTGATTAAAATGGTTAACCATTCTGAACTCTTGTGAGAGGGAAGAAGAGCTGTAACAATGTTCCCTTTGTGTTTAACATTCTCCTGCAACCTGAAGGAGGCTGCGGGTGTGTTTACATTGTAGAATTAATGCAGTTTGACACGACTTTTAACTGTTGTGGTTCAATATTACAGAATCTTTTTTGTGTGTCCGCAGCAACTTGAGAAAATGCAAGTCGCTTCTGGTGTGAGAAAATTGGCCATCTGCAAGGACGTTGCTGGAGCTGACAGAGGGAGCTCATCCACACTCTCCCAGATTCAAACCTCTGACCTGTCAGTCTCGAGTCCTACCAGCACAAAGCCCTAAACGGTTTGGGACCCGCCTACCTTCGTGACCGGCTCTCCTCCCACGAACCAGCCCGAGCCCTTTGCTCCTCAGGGAGGCCCTCCTTTTGCCCCTGCCAGTCTCACAGATCCGGCTTGTGAGCACTAGGGAGAAAGCCTTCTCCTCTGTGCCCCCCCATCTTTGGAATTCCCTCCCGGGAGAGATTATGAATGTCCCCCCACTTGAATCCTTTAAAAAAACAACTGAAAACCTAGTTTTTCCACTGGGCGTTTGGAGATTAGACTTCCCAAATGCCCCCGTTTTTGGTGAGACCTCTTCCTCCCTATGTGACCCTTTATGTGTTGATACTACTCTAGTTACCTCCCCCGAGTTTTTAAACATTTTATATGTACATGTGGCTTACCCTTTCATTTCTGTTTTAGATTCACCTTTGTTGCTGTGTTTTCATAGATGTATTTTATTGTGTTTATTGCTTTTATTGTGTTTATTGTTTTCTGATGTTTGTGATATTTTTGTGATTTGTTGTTCGGGCATGGCCCCATGTAAGCCGCTCCGAGTCCCCTTTGGGGAGATGGATGCGGGTTAGAAATAAAGTATTATTATTGTTATTATTATAAGGCGGGACCCATTGCGCCACCAGGGGTTCCTAGAGAATCCTGGGATTTGTACTTTGGTGAGGCATCAGCATGAATGGGCAGAGATTGCTAAAGATCTTCTAAAAGTACACACAACTCATACGAATCCATAATATTGAGTGATTACAAACTGCATTGATATTATAAAGTGTAGATGAAGGCTAGGACAACACGTTTAAACGACAGAAAAAGAGATTCCATCTCAACATTAGAGAGAACTTCCTGATGGGATGAGCTGATCAGCAGTGGAATACTCTTCCTCCAAAAGTGGTGGGTTGTGTGCTCCTGCAGGGCAGAATAGAGTTGGACTAAATGAGGTATGGTCTCATCTAAGCTTTTGAGACTATGAAATACAGAAAACAACGCATGCACAGACATCCAGATCTTCAAATTAACATTTACCCCGATGAAGAGTTCTTGATCACTGCCTGAGCTCTGCAAGTGTAGCATTTTTCTGAATGAAGCAGAGAGTGTTTGGGGATTGAGACAGCCATGGGAAGACCAAGGGGTTTGTTTATAAAGCCATTGTTCTCCCAACCCTGCTATACGCCCGTGAAACATAGACTGTCTACAGACATCACAGCCAATTCCTGGAATGATTCCATCAGTGCTGCCTCCAAAAAATCCTGCAAATCTCTTGAGAAGATAGGCAGACAAATGCCTACATTTTGGAAGAAGCAAAGACCACCAGCACTGAAGTGATGCTCCTACACCATCAACTCAGCTGGACTGACCACGTTGTCCAAATGCTTGATCACCATCTCCCAAAGCAGTTTCTATACTCCCAACTCAAGAATGGAAATGCAATGTTGATGGACAGAAAAAGAGATTTAAAGATGGGCTTAAAGCCAGTCTTAAAAACTGTGGCATAGACACCGAGAACTGGGAAGCCTTGGCCCTTGAGCACTCTAACTGGAAGTCAGCTGTGACCAGCAGTACTGCAGAATTCAAAGAGGCATGATTGGAGGCCAAAAAGGAGAATGTGCCAAGAAGAAGGCGTGTCAAGCCAACCCTGACTGCGACTCCCTTCCACCTGGAAACTGATGTCCTTACTGTGGGTGAACATGTGGATCAAGAATAGGGCTTCACAACCACCTACGGACCCACTGCCATGACACTACGCGCGGGGATCATCATCTTCAGGCTACGAGGGATTGCCTAAGTCAGTGTTTTTCAACCTTTTTTGAGCCGCAGCACATTTTTTATATTTATAAAATCCTGGGGCAAAATGACACAAAATGACACTCTACTATATATGGTACTATACCATTATATTGTAATATTATTAGTACTATTACAAGTAATATAAAATATATACTTTCAATATTGTATTATTTTAAAAGTGTTATCTCGTACGACATTATAATAATATAAATATTATAGGTACATACATACAATATATTATCAGTAAAGCACAGGAGTTAATCCTGACTGTTATAATTACTCTCATAGTCAATAACGATATACACCATGACTATGACAAATACTGATAATATAACAATATAATGGCATATACTAAGGGAAAATAATAATATTATGTTAATACATAGTTCATAATAATAATAATAATATATCCCATGAGGTTCCTTCCATGTCACATCACAGTCTCTGAGGCCCAGTAGGCCACTCGTGTACCTGCCCAGAGGCGGGCCCCATTGTTCCCTGCATTGTGGCAGCAGTGGGCGAAGAGGCAGTAGAGCCACAGGTAGGAGAGGAAGCCCGTGAAGGCGGAGGCGGCGGCGCTGGCCAGGCTCAAGGGCTCCACCGCCCCAGCTGGACGGACCAGCGCCAGGCCCGCCGCCAGGCCCTGTACCGCCAGGCACACTCGTCGCCGCATCGCCTCAGACGAGGCACTTCCGCTCCACTGGCGTCCCCTCAGGGAAGGCACTTCCGATCCCCGCCGCCGCCACCGTCTTGGTGCCGGGCGGGAGTTCAAGGCCACCGCAACAGGATTGGCCCATGGGGAATAAAGGGGTGTGGCTTATTCAAGACTCAAGAAGTTCCAATTTCCCACGGCACACCTGATGATCACTCACAGCACACTAGTTTGCTGCAGCACACCGGTTGGGAAACACTGGCCTAAGTGATCAATGTCAAAGCACACCCATATTTGCTGCAGTTTTTCAAGTCCTGGTAAAGGTGCTAGCCAAGTGTGTGTTTTTGTTTCTTTCAGCAACATTGATCATCTTTACACAAAAGGCACAGCATATTTCTACTTCATCTTTCCGCTCACAATATTAACAGACATGGTAGACAAAGATCTTTTTCTCCCCAACTATTGATAGCTCATTGAATTTTTCTTCTGCTGTCTAATTCATTTTCCATTGATCTAGTTAAAGAGCTTGAAGCCACTAATGTACATGCACTCAAACCAATCTTGCTTAATTCACTCGTTTAGCAAGGGAGGCTAAACTGATTTAAAGAAGAGTCCCAGTGTTCTGAGTGCAGGAATGTTATGGATTCGCATCAGTTTAACCAGATCTGATTAACACCTATTTTCTGAATTTAGTGCACTTTTTTTTCTTCCAAGGAAGTGACATCTAATTCAGTTTGTTGAGAAAATTACTGAGGTCTTTCTGTGCATTTTAAAAGGGAAGATTCAAGCTACAGTTTGTTGGAATAAACTCTCTGTGTAAATTGTGTGATGGTACGCAGCGTAAGACAGCATTCTCGTTCCCAATGAAGAATCGCCGTGTCTGTAGATAAGTCAAATACATTTTGGAACATTAAGGGGGCCCTAATTCAATTGCAACTCCATTCCTTTTTAAACCACTTAAAGCATTTCTCCTTCTGATTCGTCGTGGCAGCTACAGTCCACATGGAATAGATGCATTGTCTGGTTTAGATTCAGAGGTGGAGTGTCAACAGGCCATCAGTGTTGTCGAGGGATGAACCATCTGTTTGGCTGGATAGTGCTTCAGAGTATTCTCACCACCTGCCTCCGTTTTACTAAATGGAGGATTTACACAATCATCATTAATTCACACACATACAGAATGAGTTGGGAAGTAACTAGTTACTTCCATTGTCTGGAAAAAATTACTTTTTGAGCTACGACTTCCCAAATATCTCAGCCCACAAGGTCAATGACTACAATGGCTCATTTTTTCAGACAATTATTCTTAGCAGAACAAACATTTCCAAGTTCTTTGGCTTGGAAATGTGAGATGTCTACAATAGCAGATTTAGAGGTGCAAGAGGTCCATGAAAGTGGAGAAAAAGCACAACTTAAAAATATATGTCTCCCATTGCAATTTATAATCAACTTCTGCTGGACCTAGAGATTCCCAGAGAGGAATTCTTTCAGGTATTCTTCCTAAGTCATTTATTAATGACTTAGATGAAGGCTTAAAAGGCATGATCATCAAGTTTTCAGACAATACCAAATTGGGAGGGATAACCAATACTCCAGAAGACAGGAGCAGAATTCAAACCGATCTTAACAAACTAGAGAGATGATTGGCCAAAACTAACAAAATGAAGTTCAACAGGGACAAATGCAAGATACTCCACTTAGGCAGGGGGGAAAAAGCAAAGATACAGAATGGGCGACGCATGGCTCAACAGCAATGTGCGAAAAAGATCTTGGAGTCCTTGTGGACGTTAAACGTGAGTCAACAATGTGATAGGTAAAGGTAAAGGTTTTCTCCTGACTTTAAGTCTAGTCGTGTCTGACTCTGGGGTGTGGTGCTCATCTCAATTTCTAAGCCAAAGAGCCGGTGTTGTCTGTCGACACCTCCAAGGTCATGTGGCCGGCACCGTTATTATGTCATGAATTATGCCATGAATGACTTTTCAATAACTTTAAATCATAGGTTATTTGTATTGCAATTTCCAGTGTGAGAGGGTTTATCCAATTACAGAAAAACATTCACCAAATCTAGGCCCATATGATGAGGTCATTAGTCTCTGGAGCAGGAGAAAACAAGGCCTCTCTATCCTCAATACGATTTTTATTCAACTTGACTATTGTTGGCCCATCTTATTCTCTTCCCCAGTTTAAACCTACCCCACATGAGGCATACTATAAAAAAGGCAGAACATCTTTCAAGGGAAATGGTTAACCTACAGGGAGCTGATCCAGACCGACTTAGAAAACCCAGAAATGAAATCCCTAGAAAAATTTAACCAAATGGGCCTTAAATGCAATTGGGTTCTATATAGACAGCTGCAGGAGGAATTTAAAGAACAACTTAGAACCTTGGGCTTTCAGACTGTGAAAGCATGGTTTGATGTGGCGATGTTCCAGAAACCAAAAGGACTTATATCATACATATACAAAAATCTACTGACTTGGCACATGGAAGAGGGCGTAGTAAAACACTCGATGGTTAAATGGGCCCAAAACATAGGCCAAGAGATAAAAATGACCCAATGGGAAAAAACATGGAAAAGAAGAATAAAATACATGGAATGTCAAAGCCTAAAAGAAAATGTTTACAAAATGCACCTGTGATGGTATCTCTCTCCAGAGAGACTAGCCAAGATGTATA
Source organism: Anolis apletophallus (assembly GCA_030556195.1). Lineage (NCBI taxonomy): Eukaryota > Metazoa > Chordata > Lepidosauria > Squamata > Anolidae > Anolis > Anolis apletophallus. Next base: position 163,595,445 of record JARBWK010000004.1, read on the forward strand.
ATTGCTCCAACAAATGTTGGAAATGTGGGAAAGAAAAAGGTACATTTTACCACACATTGTTAATGAATGGCAACTAATGATTCAACATCTCAATGTAAAATTGAACTAAAAATGTATTTATCTATTTATTTCCATCATTTCTACCCCGCTTCTTCTCAACCCCCGAGGGGGGACTCAGAGCGGCCTAACAACGGCAACGATTCAAAGCCACATAGTATACATATAATAAAACCAAACAGTTAAGAATAAAATAAATTAAAATACAGCTAGAATTAAAATACATTAAAAATACAGTTAACATAAAAATGCATCGTGTACATTCACAACAGTTAAAACAGTATTCCATCCATAAGCATTAGGTTTGACCAACCAAGATCCTATAAAACTGTAGACAAGGAGGAAGCAGGCCCGGATTACCCATAAGGCCAAACTAGGCCATGGCCTAGGGGTGCAAGCCGGGGGGGGGGGGGGCAGATCACAGACCAAAGAAAAATGTTGAAACAAATAAAAACGCAACGCATTTTTCCAACCCGCCCTCGCCCATAGATGTCTATGAGAGCGGGCCCTGTCCTGAAGACTACACTTCCCATCGTGCACCTCTCTCCGCTTCCACCTTCCTCCCCACAGGAGAAAGACTACGCCTCCCAGCATGCCCCGTGGGGGCTGCGGTGAGGCCGGGCCAATGGGAGGCGGTGAGGGTGGAGTCAGGGGGTGTGGCCGGGCGGTGGAGAGAGAGTGAGCGGACTCGCGGTGATGGCAGAGGGTGCCGTGGAGGGTCTGCCCTTCCAGCTGGGCAGGCCACGCTTCGAGCAGGTAAGCGCCGGGGTGCCGAGGCGCCTCACAATGGGGATCAGGATGGAGTCGCTCCCTCAGGGAGCCCGTGTCGCGTACCTCAGGTGGCCCCACCCCCTCTGCATCATCCTGTCCCATCATTGGCCCTGCCAGGTGTCACTCTCCCATTTGAATTCCCACCCTTGGGAAAGCGCTCCTGTGATTGCCTCCCACTTCCATTGACTCCTCTTCGGGGACGGTGCTTCTGTATTAGCGTCCTGAGTTCGAGTCCCGCTTCCTGCCACTGCATTGAGATGGCATTTTTTAAAATGGGCCCGAGCATGGCGCTGCTGCAGGTGGGTCTGGCCCAGGCGCCCCGTGAGCCCCGCGGATGCACTTGCGCCGATTGGTGCGGGTTGTTGTTGATTTATTTGGATATTACTGATCAACTGAGATGTATTGGCCTACCTGAGTGAATTTAAGGTAAGTTGTATGATATTATTTATTTTTAGTGTGGGTCTGAGTGATGTGGGAGGGGGGGGGGGTGCGGTAGAGGTTGTCTTAAAGGGGATGTAATTCCAAAGTGTGGCCTAGGGTACAAAAAGGTGTTAACCCGAGCCTGGGAGGAAGCAGATGTTAAACAAGAGTCTGTGATACTTTAATATATATATTATATAAATAGTACTCTGTGCCCCCTTAAATGAAATATATTATCTGAGAAATGATTATGGAACACTAATAGATGGAAAGTATTGCACTGTACACAACAAACACTTGTCTATTTGAATATATAAATAAACTTACCAAGTTCCCTAAGCTGCTCCCTATCAGACCCAGTTTCCAGATCTTTTGCCATACTTCTTTGAGCATATTCTAGCTTATCAATATCCTTGTTGGATTGAATGATCAGAAGTGTACACACAGTATTCCTGATTTGAGCAAAGCCAGACAGAGTTATTTTGTTATTTCCCTTGATCTAGATACTATATTGCCTAAACCAGTGGTTCTCAACCTGTGGGTCCCCAGATGTTTTGGCCTTCAACACTTACAGAGCAAAAATGGTATTTGGACCATAATCAAAATGATGTTGATTTTGTTGTAACTCCCAAAAATCCTAACAGCTAGTAAACTGTCTGAGATTTCTTGAAGTTGTAGGCCAAAACACACGGGGACCCGCAGATTGAGAACCACTGGGTTAGACACTATATTGCAATGGTGTCTATGTTCCTTGACTAGACACTATTGCGTAGAAATGCACTGGGTTTTTAGCTGCTGTATCATTTCCTATGTATGATTGTGAAAGGTGGACAGTGACAAAATCTCCCAGAAAGAAAATCTATTCATTTGAAATGGGTTGCTGGAGGAAATTCCACAAATAAAACGGAACATTCAAAAAAGACATATGAATGGCCCTAAAGCAAATTAGACCTGAACTCATAGAATTCTAGATGATTAAACAGAGGTCGTTATACTTTGGACATATTTATTTATTTATTATTTCGATTTGTATACCGTCCGATCCAGATGGCTCAGGATGGTTTACAGTGCATCGAACTACCAACAAAGGCATAAAACATAACAATTAAAACAGTACCACATGACAGCAGAGATACGGGTAAAATTGATATCAATTCCATGTAGGAGTCACTGAGACTCATTGGAAAAGGTGAGAGTGGGGAAAAGCTGTGGAAAGGAGGAAGATGGATTCCATCTAAGAACCCACAGCTCTAGATTTGCAAGATCTGAGTTGTTGAGTGAAACTGTAGGAGATCTCTCATCCATACAGTTAGCATCTGTTGAAGTCAACTTAAGATGAAGAACAACACTAGGTTATGCCTTCTCTAAGCATCCTGAGTTAATTTGTACTAGGCTCTGCTTCTACAAACTTCCTTCTGCAGCAGTTATAAATGGACAAGCTGCTAAAAACAAACAAAAAACAACAGCCCAACAACCAACACATTATTATGGCTTCCTGCACACTTTTTTTTTTTTGCCAGAGATGATGGACAGCCCATATGCACTGTCTGATATGCCCAGCTAATTACACTGATGTTCAGCAGCACTGCTCCTGTTAAGGACCTGTCAGCATTTTCTTATTTGTTGGGTTTCGAGTGTAGTTGTAAGGAAATCAATTCTGGGCCGAGTCTTGACATGCCAGGCTATGCACTCAAGAGGCATCAAACATTTGCTAAATACAGCACATAAATGGTCTTTTCTATTACATAGTGCAGAGGGGAGGGGGGGGAGGGAACAAAGTGGTTCTACAGTGGCCAGCAATTCAAATATACTATAGTTGCTTTTAACTGGTAAGATATTTTAGCTAAGGGTTTTCTTTGTCTTACTTCCTTTAACATTTTTAGAAGAAACATTTTCGATATTTAATGGCTTGGCCAGACTTGTCCTCGCCACCATTATGGATCGGGAGGGGGGCTTCTTCCTCCCAGAAGCCCCTGGGTGGTGGGAGATTTTCCCGCCACCAGAGCCAGCTGGCCAATGGTGGGGCTGGCCCTGCCCTGGCCTGGCTCGTAGTTGAGGCCAGCCCTCTCTTCACTTGGGTAGCCTACTTAAGGCTGCCCAAGGCCTAGCAGCAGGCACTGGGCCTGCATCAGCGGCCCCCAGGATCTGGAACTCATTGCCACCTGCCCTCAGAGCCACTCTGACCCTAACTAGATTCCGGTCAGACCTAAAGACCTGGCTCTTCCGCCTAGCGTTTGGGGCCTGATCGGTACCTCTGAATGTCTGAGCCTTTCCTCAGACATGTATCTGTTTTAAACTGCTGTACATTGCTGTTTTTAGGGTTTTTAAATGATGTAAGTCGCCCGGAGCACCACTGGTGGAGGGCGACTCACAAATATTAAAGTATTATTATTATTATTATTTTCCAACCACCCTCCCTGCAATTAGCATTGCTTCGCACTTGTTAGCTTATCTTGCTGTTGTTTGGTGTTCATCTTCCTCTGTATTTTGTTAGCTGATCTTGCTATTGTTGTGTGTTTATCTTGTCACAACTCTGTGTGGCTGTGTGGCACGGCCCCTGGATTGGAGTGGTGTATCGCCCCTTGTTGCAAGGGGGGATAACGCCCGCCCCCCTGGGGTGCCGAGCTTACGGGAACCCGTGGTGTGCCGGTGACACCCAGGGATGTAAGTATCTTCGGACCGCAGCCTTGACTCATGCATGGCTGCTAACCCTTGTTCCTGTTATCAATAAATGAGTTGTGGCCATATTTTACTCCAACTACTTGTGTCGGTGTCTTCTTGGTAACATGGGGGGAGGTGTATCACCCATACACACGCAATCACCGTATGTGGGCGTTAGGGCACAGAATCCACATAAATATGGAATGTTCACATATATAGCCATGCTACTTTTTAACGTAAAAGAACACATTCCCAAACCTTTGCAGATCTTCAGCATAATTCTCTAGTCAACTTATAGAGGATGTTGACCACAGATTTGTCCTGGAGGACCAACAATGACTGTTCTCTCTCTTGATATTTTGGAGTTTTCCAACATGATTCTATCGGCAACTTATAGATCAAAAGAGCATGCTGGAGGTTCTAGAAATGCCTAGAGACGTGCTCTCTTTAGGATGAGTCTGTGGTCAACTTTTGGCTTAGGTTGATTATAGAATCTATCTGGAGGGCTTAGAAATGCCTAGAGAGAACTTTTTTCCAGCTGTGTATAGGACAGCAATGTAAGTGGAAGCAAAGACAATAATCCACAAATAATTAAATACAAACAGCCTACAGATGTATGACTGCATAGCCATCTCCAGGCTACATCCAGGCTACCAAGATGGAGTTGGTTAGAATACAGATAAGTAACATCACACACAAAGGAAGGCATGAGAACCATACTACAAATGTCCTTCTGAATTTATATGGATGCCCACTTTATCAGAGGTTAATACTTTATTGTTTGCAATTAAGTTAACTCCTGGTCAGTCGAAAGGCTGAACAGGGCATAGGGTTACAGCCTGTGTAACCTTATTTAGGGACTGTGTTGGACGGGGTTATACTCCCACGGAAGACGCAGGTTCGCAGCTTGGGAATGATCCTGGATTCATCATTGAGCCTGGAACCCCAGGTCATGCTGGTGGCTAGGGGGAGCTTTTGCACAGTTAAAACTTTTGTGCCAGTTGCGCCCGTACCTTAGGAAGTCTGATCTGGCCACAGTCGTCCACACTATAGTTGCATCACAATTAGATTACTGCAATGTGCTTTATGTGGGGCTGCCTTTGAAGACGGCTCAGAAACTACAGCTGGTCCAACTGGTGGCAGCCAGATTGCTAACTGGGGCGGCATACAGGAAACATACCACCCCCCTGTTGTGTCAGCTCCACTGGCTGTCGGTCCATCTCCGAGCCCAATGCAAAATGCTGGTATTAACCTTTAAAGCTCTATACGGTTCTGGCCCAGCTTACTTGTCCGAATGCGTCTGCCTCTATGTCCCATCTTGCAGCCTAAGATCATCTGGCGAGGCCCTGCTCTCGCTCCCACCAACATCGCAAACGTGGTTGGTGGGGAAGAGAGACAAAGCCTTCTCGGCGGTGGCCCCCCACCTATGGAACACACTACCAAATGAGATAAGATCGACACCATCCCTCCTGGCCTTCACAAAAAAATTAAAATCATGGTTCTGGGACCAGGCCTTCGGGCAGCAGTCATAATTTGCACTTTATTGGACATTGTCTGGAATGACATTGCGGCAGGTGACACTGTACTTCTGTAATGAACGCTGGGAACATTCCTGCAAAGACGACAGCACACGGCGACTCGGTCCTATCAGGTTTATTTCCAGGTATCAAAACCTGTGAAGCCAGATCTGCCTTTCCCAGAACCCAACACAGTTTATATACAGTCCCCGCCTCCACCATCTGTCCATCATCCCAAAGACCCAACCCCCCTAGCATGCAATGCTTAACAGAGGTTGCATCAGACCCAAATGATTCAGCAATCCCAGTAGTCCATTGGGGCATGACCCCAGGGGTCACAGAGTTAGTGTCATGAGTCCAATTGTCCAATGGATATTCAGTCATATCCTCCCTGAGTCAGCATATTACAAGGCAGTGCTTCTCATGTTGATGTGGTGTGGCTCAAGGCTCACTCCTGGCATTGCTTATGCCTCCAAGGTCGCACCTGGCAGGGATTACCAGTGTTGGAAGGGTCTAAGATTAGAGCACTCTTCGCTCTAATTGACAGAACCTTACAAAATACCCTTTTCCTTCCCCCCAGGGAGGAAAAGGATCTGAAAATACCATTTAACTCTACTATCCAAATCCTACTCTAACACCAAACAAAAGTCACAACCCCACTCTATGAAATATAAGGCAAAATGAGCCAACCTCAGCCTTTCTCCAGTTAAACACACACTGGGACAAAGCCTTGCTATACATTCCTCATACTAACCCGGAACTCCCCCACACTCAGATAACCAGACATCTCTCTACAAATGCTCAGCTTGTTCAAGGCTAAACCCTATCTCTCTACTTCCAAAATTCTAAACAACCCCCATCCCTTCACTGCCATAGTAAAAGGGACTAACCTACAGAATCACACTTCCCATGCAACTATTCATCACTACAAATCCCAACAGTCCACTGCACAGGAACAAATCAACTGCGCATCTGTTACCACACGACCAGGACTCCAAGCCTCATAACTCCCACAAACCTTCCACTGCCAAAAGCAGGAGGCACCAGAGACAAAACTACACAACCACATCTGTAATACACAACCAGGATTCTAAGCCCCATAACTCCCACAAACCTTCCACTGCCAAAAGCAGGAGGCACCAGGGACAAAACTACACCTCTAACCATGTCACACCACGGGGACCTAAGCGACCATACAATTTCACTGGCAAACAACCTAAACCCTCCTTTCACAAAACCAAAAAAACTCTAACAAACTACACCCTTACATGCGACACAGGATCAACTCAACTATGTCCAACAAATACCCCAAAAGAATCCCACTACCCTTACTGCCCTGGCAGAAGGCACTTGGGAAAACTACAACTCTCACCACTGCATTAGCAGGAGGTCTACAATCCATAATCAGCAGGCAATACAAAGGCTACTAACTCCCCCGTAACCTAACTCCTCTTGGCATCCAGCCATGAAGTCCAAGGAAACCATAAATCACTCACATCCTCAAAAACCTCTGACACAGGGACAAAACACTACTACAAGCAAACTTTAACTATTCAACCAGCTACACAGGATTACTCAACCGTGTCAAGTACTTTTATAATAGAAATCTAATACCCTTGCCACCTTAGCAAAAGGCACATACCAACTTCCCATGCGACCAAACACACAATCCTAGCACTTTATTACTCTGAACAAACTATAACACCCCCTCACATGGGGAAAAGCACCTAGGAAAACTACAATTCCCCACTCTAGCTCATCCTAACTATCGCACACATCCATAAACCAATATAATCCTACCCAGGAACAACCATCTGGGTCCAGCTAACCCCTCCTCTCAAAGAAGGCCACACAAACTTCCACTCTGATTCTAAAGTCTATCCTCCCAAAGGAGAACTCCAACCCTTGAACGCAGGCATGTCCATCTGCGCATAAACAACACATTCACACCATAACTACCATAACTCAGAATCACCCTCCTCCTGGCCAATTCAACAGGAGGCAATACCATTACCAAATCAACTCCCAAAACCTATCCTCCACCAAACAACCTTCCTGCCGCAATTAACCTCATTGCAGATCCCAACAAGGCTGTACCTATTCCTCTAAACACTGGGACCAAAATCCCTAATACAACAGCAGAATACACATTCTAAATCTCATCCCCATCTAACATTTCTAACAATGGATGCAAATCTAAACATTCCCCAATCATGTTACATTCTACAAAACACATGTAAGCATAGCATCTACCTTAACCTTATGCAATACTACCCCCATCAACATGAATAATACTTTAAACAACATATCACCGTATCTATCCTTCCAGGGTCAATCTTACCATAAAATCATCTGATCACAATGCTTAGAGCAATACATTTAAGTGACTCCAACCTCCCCAGCTAAAACCATCCCAATTCTAAATCTCCCGAACATTTTCCATACAAAGCATTTTACTCCATTGGAAGCATAATACAATCATGTTACTAATTTTTCCCAAAGTCAAAATTAATATGTGGGTTACTGGACAACTGGCCCACAGTTCATCCTCAAGATTCAACAGTTCTCGAAGTTCAAGCCACTCCGATGATGTCACCCAAAGTTCAGTCATCAGAATCTTCTTTGGAGAAACATGTTCCAACATCCCCTGATTCCAACCACCCCCCGAGTGACCAAATAACCCTAGGGTTATATTCGGAACCAGATCAGTCAGCACCACCTCCCAGGACTCTGATTCAGCATTCTCTCTCGAACTCAGGACCTCACTGCACTGGAAATCTTGGTTCAAGATAGGATCAGCCATCATGGATCTCGCCAACTGCTCGTTCTTTTCATCATCCAGGAAAGCCTCGGGCAGCAAGGACTCTTGAACGCCTCCTTCACCTGACACAAGCTCCAAACCGTTCTCTGAAGTCAAGGCATCTCTTCCTGCTGCTTCCATCCGCACGGCCGACTCCTTCTCTTCAGGGAGTTCACAAACTTGATGGGAATTCCCACTCACCTCCTTAAAACATAGGCACCATAACGTGGCAGACCAGGCAAGCGCAATTGAGACGCTTTGGAGGAGGGGGTCTTCTGGGCTCTTCCCAGGCTTCTCCGGCTGAGAAGCCTTCTCTAAAATTTCAATCTCCTTGGAAGCCTCACCCTCCAGGACGGGAGGTATCCTCCCCGGCAAGGCATCTTCCTCCAGCTCCGACCCGTCTTCACCCTCAGCGACAGGGACTTCCAAACTACCAGTCAGTTGATTTCCCAACACCACTGGCAGCTTCCCCTCAACTTCTGCAAGACAGTCATTGCCAGGGAGCCTCTTCTCTGCAGCAACTTCCACTCTTTCAAGGGACAGCAAAATCACTCCCCACGCCAACAAACTTCCCACGGCCTCTGTAGTTAAAACAGTTTCGCTTTCTCCTTTACTGCAGGCCGGGACATCAAAGGGAAAACATTCCTCTGTCGCTTCTTTCTCCGGAGGCTTGGCTTTCATCTCAGCAGGGCACTTTTCCGTATCTTCGGCCGTCCACACAAATTTCTCTGGTAAAACGGCTTCTGCAACTGGTTTAGGCCCACACACACTCCATGCCTCCGGCTGGACTTCTTTCCTTTCCGGAGCATCATCAAAACGTCCATCCCCTTCACCTGGGAGACACATCCATCCTTGGAGACACATCAATTCTTGGAGCCTACCGACTCTCTCTTGCAGAACATCCATTTCCTCCTGTAGCACACTCACATCATGCCGCCCACAATGAAGAGCTTTCTGCAATACTTGTAGCCTCCAACAGCACCACTGCAATTCCTGGACCACCTCACCTCTGGTCCATACAGGAAACTGAGCTCTCTCCTGCCCAGTCACCTCAGCCTTCATCCCATCTGATTCAGGCTCTGTGGCTCCTCTGCCACACTCTGCCAGGTCCTTCCAGACTGGCCTGTCCTTCGGCCCAGTCACCCTGGCTCCAACCATCTCCGGATCCTCTGCCAGGCGAGCGCTCCTACGCCCCTCCGGTTCTCTGGGTGCATCTTCCTCCTCCTTCTCCCAAGAAGGGGCACCATCCGACGATCCTTCCATCACCCAGTGAGGGAACAAGCCTTGCAGGATCCTTCTAGCCTGCTGCTGCTCCACCTCACTTGGGACCCACGAATCGTCCTCCTCCTCCTCATATTCCCAGTCGCTATCTTCACTGGAATAGTCCTCATCCGCATCTTCCCAAAACTCCTCGGGACTCACCCATTCCACTTCGGTAAAGGATGGCACTACGGATGGCATCTTACTGGATAAGCCCTCAATGAATTCCTCCACGACAGGCTTTCTGAGATCTGGCTTTTCTGTAATGAACGCTGGGAACATTCCTGCAAAGACGACAGCACACGGCGACTCGGTCCTATCAGGTTTATTTCCAGGTATCAAAACCTGTGAAGCCAGATCTGCCTTTCCCAGAACCCAACACAGTTTATATACAGTCCCCGCCTCCACCATCTGTCCATCATCCCAAAGACCCAACCCCTAGCATGCAATGCTTAACAGAGGTTGCATCAGACCCAAATGATTCAGCAATCCCAGTAGTCCATTGGGGCATGACCCCAGGGGTCACAGAGTTAGTGTCATGAGTCCAATTGTCCAATGGATATTCAGTCATATCCTCCCTGAGTCAGCATATTACAAGGCAGTGCTTCTCATGTTGATGTGGTGTGGCTCAAGGCTCACTCCTGGCATTGCTTATGCCTCCAAGGTCGCACCTGGCAGGGATTACCAGTGTTGGAAGGGTCTAAGATTAGAGCACTCTTCGCTCTAATTGACAGAACCTTACAACTTCTTTTATGGTTTTAGTGAATGTGATTTTTTTTGGCTTTTAATGATTATGTAATTTTAACTGTTTATGTATATGGCCGTTACTATATTGTTTTTTGTAGAATTTTTTATTTTAAAACATATATAAGATGAATAATATCAGGGAAAGAGGGGGAACAATATACTGTACATATAGGAAAGTAGGAAAAACATAGGAGATAATAAAAAAGAAAGAAAAAAAGGAAAAAAAATAGATGTAAAAGAGAAAAAGATATATATGTGTGTGTGTGTGTGTGTGTGTGTGTGTATAAATGTGACTTCCATTCTAAGCTTGTGTCTTCTCTTAATTAGTGTCTCTTATTGCTCCTTTCCCCCTAAATTTATTTAGGGACTGTTACTATATTGTTGTATTGTGGTGTGGTGACCTCGTACTGCTGTGGATGTAATAATAATAATAGTAATAATAATAATAATACACTTTATTTATATTCCGCTCTTCTCACCCTGAAGGGGAATCAGAGCGGATTACAGGTACACATACTTAGCAGACAAGCCCTGCTGTTTCCACATATATACATATAGACAAACAGAGGCAAACTCTGGCCACCAGGGGGAGCTGACGCACTCCTCATCTCTCAGCATTCCCAGTGTCCCTTGTTGTTCCTTCCGCATTCTCAGCATTCCTGGAGTTCTCTATGGCCTCATAATTCAGTCAAAATTTGCCTCCCCACTTAATATGGTACCTTTATCTCCTACATGACAGATGCAACTGTCTTTTGGGCTTCAAAGGTCGACAGCAGGCTACCCTTAAAGGTCGAGCACCCACCTCAACCCGGGCAGGCCTCAAACTCATGACCTACTGGTCAGAGAGATCTTATGCAGCTGACACTTAGCCAGCTGCTGACATGTAAGCCGTCCTGAGTCCTCCTTTGGGGGTAGAGAAGTGACGGGGTACAAATACCAAAAATAAATAAATAAACATTACTATAAGCTATGAATGAGAGACCTCTGTGAGATCTGTTCATCAACTGCCTCCTCAGATCTAGCAAGCTCAAGATCATGGCTTTCTTGATTGAACTAAGACATCTGTAGTGTGATCTCCCTCTTTTCTGACTGCTTTCCACCTTTCTGAATGTTACTGGATATTTTAGTGAGCCATGTTGTCCATGTTTTAGTGAGATATGGTATGTCCATAGTATAACAGGATTAGTTTAGTCATAGTGAAGGAGTGGTATAATCATTAGCAACACATATAATCAAGCCTATGTAGCTATATAACCAAATAAGGTCTGGTGGGACACTGAGCCCGGAGGCAGTGACTGATAACACATGATTTCCCGGAGTCATGTGTTTTTAAGTCTGAAGTCTAACTTGTGCCTAATGCCTAACCAGGTCTGAAGTCTAACTTGTGCCTAATGCCTAACCAGGTCTGAAGTCTAACCTGTGCTTAGTGCCTGATCAGGTTCGCGCTGCCCTCGTGGACAGCTCATGCTGTACGCTGATTGGATACTATTTGTGCTGTGTCACAACTTTCAACCAATGATAATGCTAGTGGGCGGCTGTAAGCCAAACTTTTTGAATGTATAAATATAAGCCTTCTGATGATGATCGGGGTCCCACCCACAAGGTGTATCTTGCACCGGGTGTGGCCTCTGCATGCAGAAACTCAGTAAACTGTTTTCCTGGAGAAAAGCCTCGTTGTCCGTCTCCTGCTTTACTGCGTCAAAGGAACAAACTATCCGGTCGGTAACTGTGACGTGAATTCCCCTTCATTTCCTGGTGACCCCGACGTGATTCGGTAAGAGACCCTAAGCCGGAGACAGGATCCCTTTAGGGACGACGACTCACCTCACCGGTGGCGGCGACGCGAGGCGACAGCCGGGGACCGAGAAGGCGCCTGATCTATAAAGTCCGGCCGGCTTTCCCTCTTCGGAAACGCCGAGTGACGGAGTCGCCGCAACACAGAGGCGCAGGAATCCAGTCCGCAAGGAGCGCGCAGAGGAGACCGGGGGCGAACGGGTGATCCAACGTCTTTAGAAATCCGGCAAGTATATTGGTTAAGTTAGACAATAGGTAACACACACCGGTACCGGAGGGAGGATACATTAAGATCCCGGGATGGGAGGAGGAGGTTCAAAGGGGACGCCCTTACAATGCTTGTTAGACAACTTTTCGAGGTTTCAACAGTTTGCAGTACAGGGAGATCCAGGTGATCTCAAGGATTTTAGATTGAGGAATTTGTGCCGTAATGAATGGCCCACCTTCCCGGATTTTAACTGGCCAGAGGAGGGAACATGGGACCTAAAGAAAATAGACCAAGTGGAGGAATTTTGTGCTGATGTTCACCCGGATCAATGGGTGTACATAGCTACATGGCAGAGGGTAGTGGAAGAGAAAGTTTGGTGGGTAGAAAGATGCCGTCAGGCCAAGTGTATGAACATTAGGCAGAGAAAGAGAGGTAAAATAATCTTGGAAGCCAGAGAGGAAGATTCTTGTACACCTATGAATGGGAGGACACGCCATAGAAGACCCCAACAACCTCAAATAGCGGCACCAGTAATGGCCCCGCCAGCCCTGATTCAAGCCCCACCTGCTCAAGCCCCACCTGCTCAAGCCCCACCTGCTCAAGCCCCACCTGCTCAAGCCCCACCTGCTCAAGCCCCACCTGCTCAAGCCCCACCTGCTCAAGCCCCACCTGCTCAAGCCCCACCTGCTCAAGCCCCACCTGATCAAGCCCCACCTGATCAACCTCCACCTGATCAACCCCCACTTGATCAACCCCCAGCATACCCCGGGGAAGAACTAAGACGATACACCTCTCACCTAACCCTTCCTCAGAGTCTCACGGGCACCCATCATGCCACTCCATCGGCCCCACACTGTTGTGGCATATGGCATCGCCAGATTTCCCCAGGAAGCTGATCCGCTGGAATGTAAATGACCAAGATCACCGTACTAGGCAAAGATTGTTTCAGGACATATTGTTAACTGCCATTAAAAGGGGGCCTCCCAGACCTTCTAATTTGACCAAGATACAGGGAATCAAGCAGGAAAAGTCAGAATCCCCAACTGCCTTTTTGGAGAGGCTTGAAGGGGCATATAGAAAATATAGTCCCTTCAACCTAGAAGGGAACGAGGGACAACAGGCCCTTAGGCAATCATTCATCACCCAGGCAGCCGATGACATACGAAGAAAGATTCAGAAACGACCCGGATTCTGGGGAAAAACCCTGTCTGAGTTAGTGGCTCTGGCGGACCAGGTTTACATGGCAAGGGACCAGGTGGAAGAAGAGAAGAAGGAAAGGAAGAAGAAGGAGGGATATAGAACATTGTTGAACATGATGGATGAAAGGGAGAAAGGAAGAGGAGGAAGAGGAGGTATGAGAGGAAGAGGGGGCGGAAGAGGAACGGGTGGACGATTGGGCTGGAATCAGTGCGCCCGCTGTAAGAAGTTCGGGCACTGGAAGGGCGAATGTGCAGAGCAAGTGGGAGGAACTGAAGAAGTCAGAGGGAACCCAAGGGGAAGAGGAAGAGGAGGAAGAGGTAACAGAGGAGGGTATCGAGGATACCAGGAGAGAGAAGCAAGAGCGGTAGTGGCAGCGACATGGGAAGAAGAGGAGGAGGAAGACAATGAATGATGGAGCCAGGCTTTCCTTTTGCTGGACCCCGGGGAGCCCATGGTAACGATGCAAGTAGGGGACCAGCCGATAGACTTTCTAGTAGACACCGGAGCCGAAAAGTCTGTCGTGAATACTAAAGTAGCTCCAGAAACCAAAGAGACTGTAAAAATAGTGGGAGTATCAGGGAAACCCCAGAAGTGCCCCATATTACAAGAACGACAGTGCAACCTAGCAGGACGTACCGTGAGTCACCAGCTACTATATGTCCCAGATTGTCCGGTACCCCTGCTGGGAAGAGATGTGCTATCTAAAGTCAGGGCAAGGATTCACCTCCTAGAGGACCGGATGGAATTAACTGTCCCGATGGAGGAGGAGTGGAGATTATTCCATGTACATACAGTAAAGGAACCTACCAATTGGCCATGGGACAAGACGCCAGGAGTATGGGCTGAAGGGAACCCCCCAGGCCTAGCCATAGATGTACAACCGGTGGTGGTCCAAATAAGAAAAGGCCACTCACCAGTCCGAAGGCCCCAGTATCCAGTGAGCAGGGAGGCGGCCGCAGGGATTCAGGAACATTTGGATAGGCTAATGCACCATGGCATTATAGTACCCTGCAGTTCCCCATGGAACACACCACTACTCCCTGTAAAGAAGCCAGGAGGAAAAGGTTATAGGCCAGTACAGGACCTTCGGGCAGTTAACCAAGCCACAGAGCAATTGGCAGCTGTAGTACCAAACCCATATATAATGTTGAGTCTAATTCCTAGTTCAGCCCGATGGTACACCGTTTTGGATTTGAAAGATGCGTTCTTTTGCATTCGACTGGCCCCAGTATCCCAACCTATCTTTGCCTTCCAATGGGAGACCCATCAGGCAGGGCAGAAGGCCCAGTACACATGGACTAGGCTGCCGCAAGGGTTCCAGAATGCCCCGACCATTTTTGGACAAGCATTGGCTAAAGACCTAGGAGAATTTGTAATACCACCTAGTGAGGGAGTCTGGCTACAATATGTAGACGACCTCTTAATAGCCTGTGTTACAGAACAACAGTGTAGGTCACACACCATGACCTTGTTAAAATTATTGGAGCAAAAGGGATACCGAGTGTCAAAGGAAAAGGCTCAGCTATGCAAAACGAAGGTCAAATACTTGGGTTTTGGACTACAGGGTGGGAAGAAAACATTGGAAGTAGAAAGAAAAGAAGTCATACAGGCAATACCCACTCCCACCACTAGAAAACAGACGCGAGAGTTCTTGGGCTCAACTGGGTATTGTCGCCAGTGGATTCCAAATTATGCCATCCTAGCCAAGCCCCTTTATCAGGCCACAAGAGGAAATCGTACAGATCCATTCGAATGGACCAAAGAGTGTGACCAGGCATTCCAAGAATTGAAACAGGCCCTAAGTAGCTCCCCAGCATTGGGCCTGCCGGACTTGGACAAGCCGTTCTTCCTTTTTGTTTCTGAACAGGAAGGAACAGCGGTAGGGGTATTAACACAGACACTAGGGTCCTGGCACAGGCCGGTAGCATATCTATCTAAACAATTAGACACAGTGGCTCAAGGAATGCCGCCCTGCCTCAGAGCAGTGGCTGCGGCCGCAGATTTGGCCAAAGAAGCATTTAAATTGACCTTAGGACGGCCACTGAACATTAAGGTACCCCACCATGTCAAGGCATTGTTAGACACTAGCGGGCATAGATGGATGACAAATGAGAGGCTCACCAAGTATGAAGGGATCCTGTGTAACAACCCCTCAGTACTCCTAGAGACATGTGCAACTTTAAATCCAGCCACGCTGTTACCACCCCCAGGAGAGGAACTAGAACACCACTGCTCCCAGGTTATGGAGGAAGTTTACTCCAGTAGGCCCGACTTAAGGGACATACCTTTGAATCCGGTAGACTTAACCCTGTTCACTGATGGGAGTAGCTTTGTGGAAAACGGGACCCGGTATGCAGGATATGCAGTTGTAACTGGGGACGGGGATGTTCTGGTAGCAGAGGCCCTACCCCAGGAACTTCGGCTCAGAAAGCAGAACTAGTGGCCCTGACCCAAGCGCTCCAGTTGTCCAAGGGAAAGCGGGTGAACGTCTATACGGATTCGAGTATGCCTTTACAACGCTGCATGCCCATGGGGCATTGTACAAGGAAAGAGGACTTTTGTCCTCGGCAGGTAAAGGGATAAAGCATGCTGGTGAGATAGTGAACCTCCTGGAGGCGTGTGGCTACCAAGGCGGGTGGCTGTAATGCACTGTAAGGGGCACCAGAGGGGAGAGGATCCCGTCACTCAAGGAAACAGACAGGCTGATCTGGTTGCAAGAAAAGCAGCGAAGGGCTTTCCAGCCCAGATAATGGTGAGTCTCCCAGGCCCAGAGAAAAGTGCACATATACACCAGATGAGGAAGCATGGGCCCTGGGGAAGGAGGACAGTGGCAGGGACAGGCCATAGTCATGCCCGACAACCGTGTGTTTGTCCCAAAGGACACAGCATGGCATTTAGTACAGAACACACATGAAGATACCCATCTGGGAAAGTCCGCATTAGCAGCCCTACTGGGTAGGCAAATGTATATAGATGGCCTACATGGACTCGCAGCAGCAGCAGCCAGAAGATGCTGGACATGTGCAAAGAATAATCCTAGGGGAGGACTTTTACAACCACCAGGAATCCAACACATAGGGTCAACACCATTTGAGGCTTTAGTTGTGGACTTTACTGAAATGCCTCCGTTTGGAGGAATAAAATATTTGTTAGTTTTTGTTGACACGCATACGGGATGGGTGGAAGCATACCCAACAAAAACGGAAAAGGCTATGGAAGTAGTAAGAGCATTACTAAAGGACATTATCCCCCGATTCGGAATACCATTGGAGATTGGTTCTGATAACGGCCCAGCGTTTGTACACCAGATTGTGAGGGAAATTACTAAACTTTTGAATATGGGATGGAAATTCCATTGTGCGTACAGGCCACAATCCTCCGGGAAAGTTGAGCGCATGAACAGAACGTTAAAGAATACATTAGCAAAGATGGTGCAAGAAACAGGCCTCAAATGGACTCAAGCATTGCCAATGGCACTGTTAAAGATCAGGTGCACGCCCACAAGAAGACAGGGTTGTCTCCATATGAGCGACTTTATGGGAGACCACCCCTAAATTTGAAGAGGATTATGGACTTGGGGGTAGACTATGGACATGTAATTGGGAACAGACAGACCCTGCAACAGATTCAGCTTTTAGGCCAACAGTTAGAAAAATTGCAGCAGTACACTTCAGAAGTAAATCCACCGTTTCCTACCACACCTCTCCATTCTTTCCAACCAGGAGACGAAGTGCTTGTAAAAGAGTGGAAAACGGATCCCCTGGGACCAAAGTGGAGAGGTCCATTCACCGTGCTAATTTCAACGCCAACTGCGGTAAAGGTGGGAGAAGTGAAACCGTGGATCCATTACACCAGGCTAAAGAAATCACCATCCCCAGTGCGTGGCGAGCCCAGCAGGTTCCGGACCAGCCGTTACGGGTAAGAATCTCCAAGCAAACCCCTGAAAAAGGGTCAACAAGGCCATGAAGCTGATCTCTACGGGAGCAACGGACCACGAGTCAAATAAATCACCAAATGGCCCGCCGCGACCAAAACCAGCAAAACCATTATCTCTCAAATGGTTCTTTAATATCCTAATGGGAAGGGATGCATCTGGCCTGCCTTGCAGGCAACCGGTGTTCAAAACTATATTAATAATATGTTGGATGATATTATTTACAACTAGGGTAGAAGCGGGATGGCAAAATAACTTATTCCACCAACTAATTGCAAATATGACTCAAGAAGCAGGGGCCACTGATTGTTGGATTTGCTCGCATGGACCTTCTTACCATGCGCAGGGATGGCCTATAGTCCCCACGGCAACCCTAACTCTAAAGGGCTTGAATAAAACAAGGGGGTCCAATAGCTATACAGGGAGGAATAAGGATAGAGCACAGTACTTGATAACACATCGTTGGAAAAATTTACGCGCCCCCTTGTGCTTTCAGAGGACTAACCAAAGCAAAGTATATGACATAGTAAATGACTACCCTATGCAAAGATTAAACTTGGGATACTATCCAAATTGTAGTCAAACCCTCGAGTTAAGGGAACAGGCCCAACTCTCCTGTAGCATGGTAGGGGAAGAGTGGACCAACACTTCTTATGAAGACTCTGAGCTAGGAACACAGTGCTGGTGGGTGTTATATGGTAATAAATGGGGAAACATGGTTGTACAACTGATTCAGGATCAGGCCGCCTTGCATACAGGGGCACACATAGGTGGGTTGCCTCAGGGGCTGGTTTGGATTTGCGGGAGATGGGCCGGGAGATTGTTGCCCCCGGCTTGGTACGGGTCCTGCACCATAGGCATGGTAGGAGTAGGGGGACTAACTGCTCACCCGAGAAATATAAGGGTGACCAATCTTCACACACATGTTCGGGACAGGCGGTCGACGGACCAAATTGCCATTTATGGCTATGACCCTGATGATACCTACCTATCCGAAGGAGAGAGGTTTGCGGGTATTTTGTTTCCAGGCCTGGGGTGGCCAATATTGTAAAGCATATTTGCATTCTGTCCTACGAATGGAGAAATTGGCAAATGAAACAGTGCTAGGCTTGAGAGCCTTGCAGGTAGAAATAGACTCACTAGCCCGAACGATGCTACAGCACCAACTGGCCCTAGACTATCTGTTAACCAAAGAAGGGGGCCTCTGTGTATGGTTAAATACAACATGCTGTCATTACATTAATAAAACTGGAGATATAGAAGTGAACATTGAGAAGATTCAAGAAGTGGCCAAAGAGGTTCAGGCCACCTATCAACATGGAGAAAATTGGTGGGAATGGCTCACTAGTTGGCTTCCCAATTTTGGTTGGTTAAAATCATTAGTAGTGACTGGATTGATGATTATATTAATAGTAGGACTTATATTTTGTTGTTTCCCAATTATGATGAGATGCTGCACAGAAACTGTAAGCCATGCCACCGAAGCCACCCCAAAGCCCAAAGGAAGTTATATGCAACTCAACAGAGATAATGTTAAAGGTTACATGAATACGGATAAATTAGGGGAAAAACAAAGTTGGAAGGATCCATGAATTTAATCATGCTATTTGCTTTTGTAAACTATGCTTCGCTATATTTACAAGAAAAACAGGAGGGAGTGAAGGAGTGGTATAATCATTAGCAACACATATAATCAAGCCTATGTAGCTATATAACCAAATAAGGTCTGGTGGGACACTGAGCCCGGAGGCAGTGACTGATAACACATGATTTCCCATGTGTTTTTAAGTCATGTGTTTTGCCTAATGCCTAACCAGGTCTGAAGTCTAACTTGTGCCTAATGCCTAACCAGGTCTGAAGTCTAACTTGTGCCTAATGCCTAACCAGGTCTGAAGTCTAACCTGTGCTTAGTGCCTGATCAGGTTCGCGCTGCCCTCGTGGACAGCTCATGCTGTACGCTGATTGGATACTATTTGTGCTGTGTCACAACTTTCAACCAATGATAATGCTAGTGGGCGGCTGTAAGCCAAACTTTTTGAATGTATAAATATAAGCCTTCTGATGATGATCGGGGTCCCACCCACAAGGTGTATCTTGCACCGGGTGTGGCCTCTGCATGCAGAAACTCAGTAAACTGTTTTCCTGGAGAAAAGCCTCGTTGTCCGTCTCCTGCTTTACTGCGTCAAAGGAACAAACTATCCGGTCGGTAACTGTGACGTGAATTCCCCTTCAATATTGCTTCTAGTTGAGGGTTCAGGCTTGATATGCTGTAAAAGCAATTCAACTGTCTTTCAGTAGCCCATGTCACCTGCTGAACTCTTCTTCAGCATCACAGTTCAAATGAATTGAGTTTTTTTTGCCAGCTTTTTCCACTATTCAGATTTCTTACCAATACATAGAAATAGAAAATATGGCTAGGCTGATAGTACTCCGATGTTATCATATTATTTTTCTGTTTAAATCACACAGACACACATGCTGTCTCATCCTGCTTCCATGCACGAAGCTAGTTTCTATGATATTTCAATATGCTTTACAAATTGTATAATATACCTCCTGCAGACGGCAATAGTGGGTTTGTTCACACAAGAATGTCTCTCGCGTATAGAGAGCAACATGATAATTATATACTGCTTCTTTAATAGGGAGTTTTGAAGCAAGATATTATGAATGCTGCCTATGGAACAGATAAGGTTTTGATCACAACATGATAATAAAGAAATGAGCATCCAAGGTACTGGATAAAATATTTTTGTCACAACATTATGATGAAGAAATGAGCATCCGAGACCTACAGACATTGCGAAAACTTGGCTCTGCCTTTCCTCTCCTCTGCTTCAGTTCCCCCTGTTTACAGGCCTTCCCAAAATTGACCCTTCCCTGATAAAACATTAAACATTATTAAACAGAGCACACAAAATCACATATCACACAAAGATATAGCCATTGTCCGTAAACAGTCCTGAGTCATTGCACTTTCAACTTTCAATTTAACTTTGAATATTCCTATGATGGGCCAAAAAGCTTGGTTCCACAGCCAGGTCTTCATATTTCTCCTAAAGGTCAGGAGAGAGGGGGCCAACCTGATCTCACTAGGGAGGGAGTTCAATGGCGGAATTCCTCTTCCCCATTCACTATCATAACTGTAGTGTAAGGGTGACTACTCATTTGTCATGAAAAATAATCTTTATTAACACAAAACACAGAGTGGGGAAAAACTACACATATTTAAAACAATAAAAACAAGAACACAAAAATAAGTTACTTAAATAATTTTGAAAAACCTACTAATAAAGGGCAAGTTCTCAACCGATGCTTCTAATTGTCAAATGCATCTTGTTCTTTTAGGCCAGTGATGCTCAACCTGTGGGTCACGGCCCAGCAGTGGGTAGCAAGAATGAAAATCTAGTCTGCGAAACTCTTTCTTTCTTTCTTTCTTTCTTTCTTTCCTGCTCTTTTTTGCAGATCTGACCAACCCTGCCCCTTTTTGTACTATTGTTGGAGAGTGGTCCCTGGTCAAAGTGGTCTCCAGTCAAGTGGTCTCTGGTTAAAGTGGGCCCTGGTTAAAGTGGGCCCTGGTCAAATGGGCTGTAGTCAAAAAAAGGTTGGGAACCACTGCTTTAGCCAAATAACTTGAGTAAACCTCTACATTGGAAAGCAAATCTATTATGTCCGTCATCGTCAGTAAAGAGCCTTGGTGTTACTTTAGACTCTCAGCTGTTGATGGAGTCCCATATCTCCACTGTCAGCAGAGTGGTGTTTTTCCATCTTCGCCAGGCGAGGAGGCTGGCCCCCTATCTGTCCCAGCATGACCTGGCCACAGTGGTCCAAGCTACGGTTATCTCAAGGCTAGACTATTGTAATGCTCTCTACATTGATCTTCCTTTGTCAGTGATCTGGAAACTTAAGCTGGTGCAGAACACTGCAGCTGCTACATCAGACCGATCCTACGCAAACTGCATTGGCTCCCTGTGGAATGCCGAATTACCTTCAAAGTGTTAGTTTTGACTTTTAAGGTCTTAAATGGTCTGGGGCCAGTGTACTTAAGGAACCGCCTTATCCCATACTGTCCCACCAGATCCTTACGCTCTGAGGAGCAAAATCTTCTGGCTGTTCCAAGTTCCAAGGCATATCATCTGACCGCAACACGGAGAAGGGCATTTTCAATCATAGCCCTGGTCCTCTGGAATGCGTTGCCCTCCAAAACCCGTGCCCTTCAGAGCCTTCTAGCATTCCGGAAAACCTGCAAGACGCTATTGTATCGGCAGGCTTTCGGGTCTTGAATAATTTTTGGTCTTTCCTCCTATTGTAAATGCTATTTTATTGTTGATGTTTTTATACAATGATGTTGTTTTAATGTGATGTTTTACTTGTCTTACTGAAATTGGTATGTGAGCCGCCCCGAGCCGGCTGGGAGTGGCGGCAAAGAAGTTCGAATAAATAAATAAATAAATATTCTCCAAACTCTATTACTATCAATCTTCCCCAACTGGCTTCAAAAAGGCAATTTGGGGAAATAACTAAATACAACCTATAAAAATATCAATGATTCATCTTTAATCAAAACCATCCATTTGTTCATCTGTCCAAGGCATTACACTTTAACCAATCAGTTTTCTTGCAATGGAAGAGTTGTGTTTTTCCATCTATGAGCATACAATATTCTAGTGGATGTAGCCCTATGTTGAATGACTCTTCCATGTTCTTCCAACACCCCTCAAAAGAACAGGCCTATTTTTCTGCTAACACAGATTGCTCTTAACATTTTACTATAGTTTTCGAAGGACTTTAAAATGATGCTTGAAGAAATGATATTAGTCTGGACACTTCATGCCTCGACAACTTCAATTTGGGGGACGGGAGAATCTAAAATTTCAAAGTCATTGTCCAGACAAAATAGCCACCTTACCAGCGAGTATTCAAATGAGTTAAGGTTTACAATTTGCACAGATTGGAAGGGGGAGTAAGAAAGAAGGAGCCCAATCGTGTGTGTGATTACTTAGAAGTCCCACTGTGTTCAATAGGGCTTACGCTCAGGCAACGATGAATATGAAATGTATGTCTTATTTTCATATAAAGTGAATGAATTTGCATTTTCCAAGCTGGGGATGAAATTCATTGGTTTTCCCCTTTTTTCTAAACTTTGCAATGTATTGGGGAGGGTGGTCCACTCAAAAACACCCTATTGAAATGTGTACATTCAGGAAAATGAATAAAAAATGCAAATAATAGGGAAAGTTATGTACAAAAAGGCCTCTATCAGGGTAAAGCATTTTCAAAAAGTGGATATATTACGTAACCTCTGTTTTGTGTATTTTAATATGTATCTTCTGGAAATACGTTTTAATATGTTTATTTTAAATACTATTTTTAGGTGAATGTATTTTAAAATGCTGTAATCTGCCTTGAGCCGTGAGGAGAGGTGGGCAAGAAATAAAAAAGTATTATTATTATTATTATTATTATTAAAACAACTTACCAAAAAGCTTTAAAATTATGAACAGATTCAGCCATAAAATACTGGAGAATGATACAGAGAGAATTACAGACAATTATAAATCACAAGCTAGAAAGGAAACCAGAGATATTTTTATTAGGAATAATAAACGCTAATATTACAAAAATTGAGAAAAAAATTGTATTATTAGCAATAACAGCAGCTAGGATCCTGTATGCAAAATATTGGAAAACTCCCGAAATACCAACTAGGGAAGAATAGTTTGTGAAGGTTTTGGATACAATCCAGATGGATTGGTTAACAGAGAAATTGAGAGATAAAGACAAGGGAAGTATAGATAGAACAGACTGGGGAACAATACGTAATTATTGCAGGATGGAATTTAATGTAGATTTAATATTGTAATATTATTGTATTAAGAATAAGATTTTGAAACTGTTCTCTATCTCTATACAGGTAAATAAGAAGAAAAAGTTAGAAAAAGCATACAAAAGCGGTGGGATGGGAAAGTTTCTTCTACAGAAATGTACTCTATTCTCCAAATTCCACACTTTTTCTGCCCTTCTTTTTTCACCCTTTCCACACAACTTTCAGACTTTATCATCTTTCTTTCTAATGACTATCTCCATCCTTCTTCTTTTCTTTTTGCTTTTATCTAAAATGTTTGTATGTGTAATTTTACTTTTGAAAATCAATAAAGAAATATTTTACAAAAAAATTATGAAGAGATTCAGGAATAGAAAAAGATGAAGCTGTGTTTGAAAAAAGTAGGTGGTAGAGAAAGCAATAGGAAGCATGCAATAGAGAGAGATGCTCTATTGTTTTCAAATATTAGAAGTGGTTTCCAATTGGTATCATTATAATCTTTTTTGAGATTGGAGGATGGGGCGTCTAACATAAAAGCACGGCCAGATTTGTTTCTACTTTTAGGCAGAATGAGGCAAATACTTCAGACATCACGTGTTAGAGGGTGGCAGTGGCCATCATTGTTAGCTGATGTGAATCTATTCTGAAGTTGTGAATTCATTATAGGTTTAAGGACGTCATCACATAGGGTTTTTGTCCCGTTGTAGGACACAGTCAACACAGAGCTGTTACGGAGTCTGATGGAGCCTATCACATGATGTAGGACTACTTCTGGTAGAGCTCTGTGCCAGCTCCATGTTGAATGCATGCTGAGAGGAAGAATTCAAAACATGGGTGTCTGTCCGTGTTCTGATTGAGTAAGTGGAGACAGCATGTGGGGAGGCTGGGCAGATCTGCACTCTGCAGTGCCATTTGATGGGGAAGTGGGAGATGCAGAGCGTGGAACCACGGTTTCCTCCACTGCCCCCATGGATTTGCTACTCTGCCTCACGGATTCTCCCACTGTCACCAGGCTTCAGGACCACAATGTGATGTGGTCTTTAGTCTGACTTTGAAGGATTTATCTTGAAATGGATGATGATGCAAGTTTAGACAGGTCTTCTAATTCATAGAATCATAGAATCCTTGAGTTGGAAGAGACCTAATGGGCGATCCGATCCAACCCCCTGCGAAGAAGCAGGAAAATTGCATTCAAAGCACCCCCAACAGATGGCCATCTTGCCTCTGTTTAATTCTCCAAAGAAGGAGCCTCTACCACACTCTGGAGTAGAGGGTTCCATTGCTAACAGCTCTCACAGTCAGGAAGTTCTTTCTCATGTTCAGATGGAATCTCCTTTCCTGTAGTTTGAAGCCATTGTTCTGCCTTCTAGTCTGCAGGGCAGCAGAAAACAAGCTTGCTCCCTCCTCCCTATGACTTCCTCTCACATTTTAATACATGGCTATCATGTCTTCTCTCAGCCTTCTCTTCGGCAGACTAAACATACCCAGCTCTTTAAGCTGCTCCTCATAGGGCTTGTTCTCCAGACCCTTGATCATTCTAGTCGCCCTCCTCTGGACACTTTCTAGCTTGTCAACATCTCCCTTCATTTGCTTGTCATGATTATTTCTTCTCCAGGCTAAAAATACCCAGCTCCCTATGATGATCCTTATAGGGCTTGAATTTTGGTTTCACTATTTTGGTTGCTTTCTTCTTGAAAAGCTGGAATGTGTACAGAGGAGGGTGGCCAGACTGATGGGGAATGGCTTAGGGAACTGTGTCATATTGAAGATGGAACAGTCTCGTCTTCTGCTGCTTAGGAGACCAGGACATAGATCAATGGATTCAAAGTGCAGGGAAAGAAATTCCATGTAAACATTACGAAGAACTTCCTGATATTAAGAATTGCTCAACAGTGGAATATCTGGCCTTGGAATGTGGAGGACTTTCCCTTTTGAGAGATTTTTAAACAGATTGGATGGCTATGTCAGGAGTGCTTTGCTTGTTGCTTCTTACATGGCAGAATGAGAAAGGGCAGGATGGCCCTTGGGGTCGCTTTGAATGCTATAATTCTATGGTTCTGTGAAAAATCAAAGGATAATATTTATTTATTTATTTATTTTATTAGACTTATTAGCCACTACTCCCAGTGGTTCGGGGAGGCTTACATCAACACCACGATAAAATCACAATCTACAATAGCATTAAAACCTAAAAGAAAACACTGTCTCAGAAGATAGCATATCACAGCTCAAAGGCCTGCCGGAATAGGATCAACTTCCAGGCCTTCTGAAAAGCCAACAGATTGCGCAAGGCCCTAACCTCCGGAGGTAATGCGTTCCAGCGGACTGGGGTGATGTTGGAGAACGCCCTTCTCCGTGTGGAAGTTAGATGGTATTGCTTGACACTGGGCACGGCTAGAAGGTTCCTCTCTTGAGATCTAAGTGTTCTCGTGGGACAGTATGAGGTTAGGTGGTCCCTCGGGTACACTGGCCCCAGACCATACAAGGCCTTGAAAGTCAAAACTAGTACTTTGAAGGTGATCCGGTACTCAATAGGGAGCCAGTGCAGTTCTCGCAAAATTGGTGTAATGTGGCAGCTCGCAGGAGCTCCTGCGAGCAACCGAGCTGCGACGTTCTGCACCAGCTTGAATTTCCGGGTCACCGACAAAGGCAGGCCAATGTAGAGAGCGTTACAGTAGTCTAGCCTTGAGATGACCGTAGCTTGGATCACTGTGGCCAGGTCGTGCCGAGATATAAGAATAACAGTAGCAGTCAACGCTAAATAGCTCTGGCAAAAACCCAAAATATAATTCTGAAAATAGAGTGTAAAACACAATTTCTGTTCAATAACATGGAATGGGTTTTTATGAAAGAAAATGTATTTGAGAGGGATCCACAACCTTATAGAAAATTGGAATGTGGAGTGGAAAGGGACTATAAAGAATCAAATACTTTATGGCCCAAACTATTTGATTAGTGGAGAGCCCATTTGGAGTGCTTTGGTGTGCTCCACTAGTGACTCTGTAGCAATTTCCTTGTCTACATTCAAGCAAGGTATCAGGCAAATGATAAATCATTTGCATCCATTTCTCCATGAACGGAAGGAAGGCAAATTAGTATGCAAATGTAACTGTTGGCAAGCAGGACCGTGTCAACCCAAACAGAGTCAAATTAATTGACGATTTTCCAAGAACAAATTTACATATTGGAGGGAAACACGATTACACACCACACACACACACACCGTAGACCTGCTTGTGGAATGCAAGTCCAGGTTATCCAAGAAAGAATAGAGTATGTTTTTTGAAATGTCTGAAGGTATGTGATTAGGAAGAAAATGGAGAGGTGGGTAATGAACTCACTCAAATTAGTCATAAAATGATTTCTTGGACTTTTTCATATCTTTCTAACCAGTGTTACAGTGTGGAGGTACTTGAGCAGTAACTATTGCTCCACAGGAGCCCAATGCTGATGGTCCCTCCATCAGTGCCAGGTGGCAAGTTGCCATTAAAATCTCCCACAATGCCTTGAATTGTTCTAAAGCATTCAAATGGTTGCTTCCTGCCAGGAGCTAACCACGACATTGTTGATTTAGCTCAGTATGCCATGGACTTTCCTTGCCACCTAGCCCATTGAAGAACTCTTTGCCAAGGTCTCATTCAAGTCAGAAACTGGCCCTGTTAATGTCCGATGAATAAGAGTCATCAGAAGGACAGAAATAGAAGAGATATCAAAAGCATAATCTGCTCTAACTCTCTGCTAAACATTGAAATCTATTGACTAAACCAACCTGATGGACAGGTCGGACTGGACAGCTGTTGTGGTCCTTTCCAACTCTATGATTCTATGGCAGCCATCAAATGTCTGCTTGTTTTAAATACTACATTTGAACATCATGTATCTGGAGCTGAAGACCAAAACATCTCGGGACTCACAAGTTGAGAAGCACTGCTCAGCCACTGCCAAGAATCTACACTTGGAAGACAATCATACTCAGCCATGAGTGATAGCCTTTCGGATGCATAGTAGATTGGACTTGGCTGGCCCTTGGGGGTCTCTTCTCTCTCTCTCTCTCTCTCTCTCTCTCTCTCTCTCTCTCTCTCTCTCACTCACACACACACACACACAGCTCAATTGTAGAACTACTTGCACAATTAGTAGAATGGAGTTGGACTGGTTGACCCTTGGGGGTCTCTTCCAACTCTATACTATAATATCTCTCTCTCCAACAGCTCAATTGTGGAACTATTTCCACAATTAGGCTACCCAGAAAGTAGTTCCTTCAGAATGTATGACATGTAGTATAGAACTATGCTATCTCATATGATTTTTACCTCTTACAATTATGGGACTCTGTTTTTTAAACTATTGCTCCTGTTTGAGAACTATATTTAACTATAATTTAGAATGTTTCTGATAAATTTTAAAGTTAGTTGTTATGTATTTTGGCAATTACACATTGCCCTTGATAAATAAATGCCTTTTTAACCAGAGTCTGCAGACCATCTGTTGGGAATGCTTGGATTGTATATGACAGAATAGGATTGAGCTGGGATTGGATCCTTGGGCAGTTCCAGTCAGACATTTGCTAGGTTGACTTGGTTAAAGGGCTACCATCTCTGCCTGGAAAACATTTTCATGTTCCACAAGATACTCATTCCTGATGGATGACATTTTATAAACCCCATAAAAATCAGCCAATCTCATCGCTGTTTAATACTAAAACAGCCATCTTCTCTCTCCCAATAAACCTCCCATTAGGGTGGTTCCATGAAAGAAAGAGGCCAGGATGTGAGCTGTTAAAAGGGAGGAATGATGGTAAGCCTCAGCTGAAGGAGAGGCCACTTAGGAGCAAACACCATTTTAATGTAAATCGACTAATGTTGAGTAATCTATACAGAGCGTTAGGCAAAGTATTTCCTCTCTAACGCACAGTTCCCTTCCAGCACTCTCAGGAAAACTCTTCCTGCCCTGGATGTATAAGCAATAAAGTAAATTATTTTACTGCAGACGGTAATGAGAGAGGAGGGCTGCTAATAAAAAATAAATAAAAACATTAAAACCCATTCCCTATGCTCTCCCCTCGCTATGCTAACCCTCTGCATGGTTTTTACAGTGCTCTGTGGATTTGCCATTTCCTGTCCCTCTTGAACATGCCTCACTCATTTTCCAAGGACAGCCAATCGGAGGCCAGCGCACATATTGAGTGAATGTTTACCGCCCCAAAGCTGCCCTCAAAACTCAAGGCCTCTGGGAAGTCCTTGGCCTTCTGGCTTGCAAAGCTGCAACTAAACAAAGCTCGTTGGGAAACAAAAGAAAGGTTGCATTGCAAAAGCAAAAAAAATATGCTTTGTTATGGAAAGTAGGATATATGGAATTTAAGAGTCAAATAGTTATGGACACCAGCAGGAAAAAAAAGTTCTGTTCTTGGTAGGCAATACGCAATGCTGATCTTGTGTCACGATGTAGAACAGTACATTCTTGCAACTGTATGTTCATGATAGGTAATTATCTCAATGCAGGATGTTATTTTCTATCAAGCCTATCAATACATCTTTATTGGCATGGTCAATGATCACCATTAATTAAATCAGATAATAGGCTCACAGAGTCAGAGGTGCTTTAGAAGTGAGGTACAGTGGAGTCTTGCTTATCCAACATAAACAGACTGGCAGAACACTGTGTAAGAGAAAATGTTAGATAATAAGGAGGGATTAAGGAAAAGCCTATTAAACATCAAATTACATTATGATTTTACAAATTAAGCACCAAAACATCATGTTTTACAACAAATTGACAGAAAAAAGCAGTTCAATACACAATAACGTTATGTAATAATTACTGTATTTATGAACCCAACCATGCTATATGCCTGTAAAACGTGTTACCTTCCAACCTCCGAAATAACGAGGCAGACAACCATAATTGGATTCAAATTTGGGCAACCTTTATTTAAAGTTACCTATTTAACTTGGACCTAACTGAACTTAGGTGTCAAGGGAACAAGGTGTGGTCAGGCCGAGGTAGCGACCGCGAGCGGTTGGCCAACCCTCAACTACACTGGGAGACTCCCCTAAGTCCTCTATAACACAGAACTGGGCAAACTCTCAAGGAAACGCAGGAAACAACTTATCTGAAATATTTTACCGTACTCTCAAATTTCTGAGCCAATGATATCCCCCTCACCCTTCAACTGCCGTCCAGGTAAGTGCATTTGTGCACTGGCCCAACCAACTTTGAGGAGTGCATGAGTGTATATGGATCTATGGATTTCCCTAAACCAGGGGTGCTCACACTTTTTCAGCATGGGAGCTACTGATTAAAAAACCAAGTCCCAAAGATCACCTACCCAGAAATGTAAAACGTATAACTATTTTCTTATCTATTTATTTATATTTATTATTCATTTTTATGTACTGCTCCTTCCAGCAGGCTCGGGGCAGTTTACATAAAATGAAGTTATAAAACATCAACATTTCAATTTAATAACAACAATATAAAACAGAGCATAAAAATACATCCAACCACCCCATTTCTCCCACACTGTCATATTACCACACATATTATCAGCCAGAAAGTAAGAAGAGAGTCTTTTGAACTGCAAGGCCATTTAATACGCAACAAGGTAAACAAAGGGGCATGCATAAATACATCCAACCACCCCATTTCTCCCACACTGCCATATTACCACACATATTATCAGCCAGAAAGTAAGAAGAGAGGCTGTTGAACTGCAAGGCCATTTAATACGCAGCAAGGTAAACAAAGGGGCATGCAAAAATACATCCAACCACCCCATTTCTCCCACACTGCCATATTACCACACATATTATCAGCCAGAAAGTAAGAAGAGAGTCTTTTGAACTGCAAGGCCATTTAATACGCAACAAGGTAAACAAAGGGGCATGCATAAATACATCCAACCACCCCATTTCTCCCACACTGCCATATTACCACACATATTATCAGCCAGAAAGTAAGAAGAGAGGCTGTTGAACTGCAAGGCCATTTAATACGCAGCAAGGTAAACAAAGGGGCATGCAAAAATACATCCAACCACCCCATTTCTCCCACACTGCCATATTACCACACATATTATCAGCCAGAAAGTAAGAAGAGAGTCTTTTGAACTGCAAGGCCATTTAATACGCAACAAGGTAAACAAAGGGGCAGGCATAAATACATCCAACCACCCCATTTCTCCCACACTGCCATATTACCACACATATTATCAGCCAGAAAGTAAGAAGAGAGGCTGTTGAACTGCAAGGCGATTTAATACACAGCAAGGTAAACAAAGGGGCAAGCAAAAATACACCCAACCACCCAATTTCTCCCACACTGCCATATTCCCCAACATATTATCAGCCAGAAAATAAGAAGAGAGGTTTTTGAACAGCAAGGCCATTTATACTCAGCAAGGTAAACAAAGGGGCATGCAAAAATACATCCAACCACTCCATTTCTCCCACATTTCCATATTCCCCAACATATATTTCTCAAGGAACAAAGCAAGCAGAGAGGCTTTGGACCTAAAAGGCCATTTTTAAAAATAAAAAGGAAACAAAGAGACATGCCACAGAACAATCAAGCACCCACCCCAAAGTAAAAAGACCGACCTTTGAGATGCGGTAAGGAAATGACTCCAAAGCGTCCTTCTCTTCCTCCTCCGTCGTTGCTCCTATTTCCACACCGCCAGCATGCGTGCCACCTCAAAGAGCTCACGAGAAGTCCGAGGGGCAGAATGGGCGCTTCTGCGCATGCTCGCGGGGCCAGCCATGCATCGCGTCATCCAGGCCCACCCCCTTTGGTCTCCTACGACTCTGAGTGGCTGGAGAAGGACGGAGGGAGGAGGAGGAATCCAAAAGAGGGGCCCCATTCTGCCTCTTGGACTCTGGAGCTTTTGGAGGCGGCGCGCAAGCAGGGAGCAGGGAGGGGCAACGACGGAGGACTTCTTTGCATGCAGGGGCGCGTGAAGAGGACCAACAACAAAAAACCTGGTCAGGGGCCTGAAGATCACCAGGATGAGGCAGCTGCTCCAGCCTTGAGGGGGCAGTGCCAAGCCAGCATTGTGCTGGCTCTGCCACCACTGGCTTGGCACTGCCCCCTCAAGGCTGGAGAAGCTCTGGGAGAGCTGAAGCCAGGGGGCGGGGTGGGGCAGGGCGGGGCAGGGCGGGGGCAGGGCGCGGCCTGGCTCTGCCCCTCCTCCAGTTTTGGCACTCCCAACAGCTTCTCCAGCCTTGAGGGGGCAGTGCCAAGCCAGGATTGTGCTGGCTCTGCCACCACTGGCTTGGCATTGCCCCCTCAAGGCTGGGGAAGCTCTGGGAGAGCTGAAGCTGGGGGAGGGGGAGGGCCACGGTGCGGCCTGGCTGTGCTCCCTCCCCGGCTTTGGCACCCCCAGCAGCTGCTCCTAGTAGGCCGCCATCCCCCATCCGTTCTTTACTGTGTTATAGTGTCATTTTGTGTCATTTTGTTTGGTGGTGTGCCCCCGGACGTTTTAATGTTAAAAGTGTGCCGCGGCTCAAAAAAGGTTGGGAAACACTGCCTTAGACAACTCAATGGAGAATGAAAAGGTTCATATCAACATCATGGTCATTGGCCATGTGGCTTCTGGGAAGTATACAATGGCTGGTCATCTCATCTATAAGTGTGTAAGCATCAACAAGAGGACCATTTACAAGGTCAATGGACTGCAAGGATTGTCAGCCATGTGGGTTCTCCTCAATGATGTTTCCCAACACCCCAAAAGTCTTTTTTTTTACTATTTCTCAAATACTTTTGAACCATTCTTTCCATCCCAGTAAACACATTGTATCTTGCTGTCTCAGAAAAAGTGAGAAAGGAAAGAGGGAACCAAACTACACAGCTGCTGCTTCAGTAAAAGCCACAAATCTGATATAAGATCTACTTTTAGCCTGAAAGCTCTTTTTAAAAAGGCTGAGATGCCAAGCTAAGCCATCCTGCATGCAAAGCATGTGCTCTCCTACCAAACTGTGCCCACCCACCCCTAACAATTAGACTGCCTTTGCACTAACACA
Organism: Anolis apletophallus; assembly: GCA_030556195.1. Lineage (NCBI taxonomy): Eukaryota > Metazoa > Chordata > Lepidosauria > Squamata > Anolidae > Anolis > Anolis apletophallus. Next base: position 163,627,655 of record JARBWK010000004.1, read on the forward strand.
GAAACAAAACTGTGCTCTCATGGTTGTGTTCAGTCAACAACTTGCACTGGTCTATAGTCTTTATGCTTACAAACAAAACTCTGGCTACTTTTGTAGATAGCATTACACTTCCAGGGCATTCCTTATTAGTATTCATGGTACTAGGAGTGGGAGCTAGATGATGCTAATTGACCTAGAAAGGACGTAAAAATTGTCAGCCTTTCAAAGGAGAATTTGCTTATTTTTTTAGTTTTCTTTTGAACAGACTAAGCTTCCTCTTGAGTAAATATGACTTCAGAGTCCTTCAACTCAGGATTAGACCATAGGTCTGACCTTTCTTTCTGCTTTCAAAGAAAACCCCCATCTCAGGGCCAGCTTTAGCACAGTAGGTTAGTCATCAGCTCCAGCTGCAGTGAATCTTGCCAACTGAAAGGTTGACAGTTCGAAGCTGGGTCAGGGTCAGCTCCTGACCTTCAGCCCAGCTCCCCCGTCCACCTAGCAAATTGAAAACATCAATGTAATTAGATGAATAAGAACCTCATTAAGCAGGGATGTGTTTTAGGCATTTTGGAAGAAAGTTTATGAACAAAGAAAGTTCTTTGACAAGGAGATGGAGCAACAGCACCCTCCTGTGGCCAGGACCTAGCACAGCCTCCAAGATACCAAATGATGAGAAAAAGCCTAAATATACCTCCATCTGTTGTCTGTCTTGTCATTGTATAATCAGCATTGAATGTTTGCTGTATATATGTTATGTGACCCACCCTGAGTCCCCTTTGGGGTGAGAAAGGCAGAATATAAGTAATGTAAGCCGAATGTACCCATCTTCCTAATTAGCACCCTGGTTTCAGGGAATGCCATGGCATGTATATAATTTTAATCTCGGGACCTATTGTATTCTGTTTTATTATGTGTTTTATGTTCATTTTATTGTACGGCGACATGGATGCTGCATGTCGGCCGAATTTTTGTACTGTTATCCGCCCTGAGCCTGCAGGGAGGAGCGGAATACAAGATGGAACAAATAAATAAATAAATAAATAAATAAATAAATAAATAAATAAATCATAGCATCATAGAATCATTGAGTTGGAAGAAGCCTCATTGGCCATCCAGTCCAACCCCCACTAAGAAACAGGAAAATCATATTCAAAGCACCCCCAACAGATGGCCGTCCAGCCTCTGCTTAAAAGCCTCCAAAAAGGAGCCCCCACCATACTCCGGGGCAGCAGAGTTCCACTGTTGATCTGCTCTCACAATGAGGAAATTCTTCCTAATGTTCAGGGGGAATCTCCTTTCCTGTAGTTTGAAGCCATTGTTTGGTGTCCTAGTCTATTTTATTAAATAAATAAATAATTCTCAGACCAGGACAACTTGTGAATCCTTCCCAATCTGAAGCCAGTTCAAATATTATGGACTGTAGGTAACCAAGTTCTTGATCTTTTCATCAGTTAATTAATGGAAGAAACCTACCTTCTAGGAAGTAGCATAACTAACTTAAGCTTGTGCATCAATTCTCCAGACAAAAGGGTGACCCTGACTACCTGGGCTACCCAAAAGAACTTCAGTAGAATCTATGTAGACAACCATTTTCAGTACAAGTGGGCCATCTGTGGATTACAGCACAGAATAATAGAACTGAATCATGAAATCATAATATCAGGAATATCACATGGCTAGAAACAATGAAAGAACTATACCCACGGAGGGTTCAAAGTAATAAATCACAATTTCAATGGTTGATTTAAATGATATTGTATTAATTTCTCATATCAAAGTCACAGAAAGACTTGTCTATTAAGGAAGGGTAAGGACCCTAAATGAAATCCCACGCAGGGGTTAATGCAATAATTCACTCAGTATCCCTCGCAGGGGTTAATTCAATATGGATATAACAGCTTGATCGCATATCATGAAATGATACAATATAAACAGTCCCTGTGTAGGGGAAATTATAAATGTCGGACGCTGAGGAGTAATTAGTCCCCTCTAGACAGATGGTTCAGGCCGACGGAGTCGCCATGCGTTATTGAAAGGCCCAGAAGTCCGTTTCACCGGTAATCCAGTTTTGTCAAGGCAAATCAATATGCGTCCATAATCTGTGAAACATAATTAAATAAGCCATAGGTACAATCGCCCACAATATAACAATATTCATACAGGCAGGGTAAAAGGAATACATACCAAAAGCAGTATCAATGATGTATAACCCAGGCGTAATAACCGATCATGGGTGACCCAAAGGTAAACAGTAAAGCACAGGATGGGATATAAATGGAAGAGAAGGGTTATGCAAATGAGCTGAGGGGGATTACGCTATTCAACCCGCTTGGCCATTCAGTGTCAAGGAGGAGTGTCCATTTAATTTCAGCTGCTCTCAGTAAATCATTACTAGATTGATGAAAATTGGGTCGAATTTGTTGCAGGATCATCAGTTTTAAAGAGGACACGTCATGTTTTTTCTCTTTGCAATGTTTATAAAACATAGAATCCTCAGAAGCTCTATGGATTTTACTTCTGTGTTCAATAAAACGGGTCCGTACCTCCCTCGAAGTCATCCCCACGTAAATCAATGAGCACCCACATGAGATCCCATAAATCACAGATTTCGAAGCGCACGTCCCATAATCCCTGATCTTAACGGTTCGGTTCTTGGAAATACTATAGATTTCTCTCTCTTGGAGACATTAGCACATACAGAGCAGTGGGAGCAAGGTTTCATTCCAGGACTCATTATGCTCCTAATAGGTGGTCTGTGTCCATGAGAGTGTACCAATATGTCCTTGATGTTGCGGGTGCGTTTATGCGCTATTAGAGGAAATGCGGATAAGCCCGGGATGTCCTTCAAAAGTGGCCAGTATTGTTTCACTATTTTGGCCAGGCAGTTCGAGTGAGGCGTGTAAATCACAGGCCACACTATCTTGTCAATAGATTCATTCTTTCTCGTGGTAAATAAAGATGGGGCTCAGTTGCGCCCCCTGCTTGGCGAACATTTTTATGGCACATCTAGAAGATAAATTTATGTTTCCTCATACTCAAAACCGCTTCTCTGGCAAGGTCAAATTATACAGTCGGTTTATAGATGATCTATTTCTGATCCTTCATCATGACACCAACATTGCCGAATTCCTGGATTGGATGAACACTTGGCACCCATCCCTGTCATTTACTGCGACTACCAGCACCACCACTGTGAATTTCCTCGATGTGACCGTCACTAACATCAACCACCAACTAAAAATACGGGACTATAGAAAGGCTGTGAAGAAAAATAGTTATTTGCATTTTACCAGTCATCACACTCATGCTTTACGCTATAATCTCCCATTTTCCCATTTTCCCAATTTCTTCGTATTAAAAGAAATTCTTCATTTGGGGATGACTATACACAAGCAGCGGACAGATTAACATCGGATTTCAGAGAGAGAGGATACCCGGAATCTATTGACAAGATAGTGTGGCCTGTGACTTACACGCCTCACTCGAACTGCCTGGCCAAAATAGTGAAACAATACTGGCCACTTTTGAAGGACATCCCGGGCTTATCCGCATTTCCTCTAATAGCGCATAAACGCACCCGCAACATCAAGGACATATTGGTACACTCTCATGGACACAGACCACCTATTAGGAGCATAATGAGTCCTGGAATGAAACCTTGCTCCCACTGCTCTGTATGTGCTAATGTCTCCCAAGATAGAGAAATCTATAGTATTTCCAAGAACCGAACTTTTAAGATCAGGGATTATGGGACCTGCGCTCGAAATCTGTGATTTATGGGATCTCATGTGGGTGCTCATTGATTTACGTGGGGATGACTTCGAGGGAGGTACGGACCCGTTTTATTGAACACAGAAGTAAAATCCATAGAGCTTCTGAGGATTCTATGTTTTATAAACATTGCAAAGAGAAAAACATGACGTGTCCTCTTTAAAACTGATGATCCTGCAACAAATTCGACCCAATTTTCATCAATCTAGTAATGATTTACTGAGAGCAGCTGAAATTAAATGGACACTCCTCCTGACACTGAATGGCCAAACGGGTTGAATGACGTAATCCCCTCAGCTCATTTGCATAACCCTTCTCTTCCATTTATATCCCATCCTGTGCTTTACTGTTTACCTTTGGGTCACCCATGATCGGCTATTACGCCTGGGTTATACATCATTGATACTGCTTTTTGGTATGTATTCCTTTTTTACCCTGCCTGTATGAATATTGTTATATTGTGGGCGATTGTACCTATGGCTTATTTAATTATGTTTCACAGATTATGGACGATATTGATTTGCCTTGACAAAACTGGATTACCGGTGAAACGGACTTCTGGGCCTTTCAATAACGCATGGCGACTCCGTCGGCCTGAACCATCTGTCTAGAGGGACTAATTACTCCTCAGCGTCCGACATTTATAATTTCCCTACACAGGGACTGTTTATATTGTATAATTTCATGATATGCGATCAAGCTGTTATATCCATATTGAATTAACCCCTGCGAGGGATACTGAGTGAATTATTGCATTAACCCCTGCGTGGGATTTCATTTAGGTCCTTACCCTTCCTTAATAGACAAGTCTTTCTGTGACTTTGATATGAGAAATTAATACAATATCATTTAAATCAACCATTGAAATTGTGATTTATTACTTTGAACCCTCCGTGGGTATAGTTCTTTTGTTGGCTTTGCAGCCCACGAGCTCTGTGTGCATATAGAAACAATGAACCCTCAAGCCTTAAAAAAACAGAGAGAAGGACATAATGGTGACCTCACAAACAAAGGTCATGTGGCCGGCATGACTGCATGGAGCACCGTTATCTTCTTGCCGGAGCGGTGCCTACTGATCTACTCACATTTACATGTGTTCAAACTGCTAGGCTGGTAGAAGCTGGGGCTAAGAATGGAACCTCACCCTGCTCCCTGGATTCGAACTGGCAGTCAGCAAGTTCACCAGCTCACCAGTTTAACCTATTGCTGGATGCTTTTCTGCTTCCCTTGGGGCTCAGAATAGTTGTGTATGTATGGGACAGTTCCGGGCTTGAAAGCAGGTTGAGGGAATATAGGTACTGCCTTATCCAGTCAGCTCCTTGTATCCACAGGTGTAACGGAATATCTAATTATAATGTAAGTTTTGAATGTGTTTATTAATGTTAGTATATGGCAAGTGCAGGCCAGCCTTAGTTACAGCTGATTGGTTAATCCATTGCCATAGTAGCAAAGCTCCTGCAGCAGAAATGTATCCATTTCAGCAGAGCTAGGAGGAAAAAGGGGCGAAGCTAATTGACAACAGAAGAGTGGACATTTTAAAATATGAGCCAGTCTTTAGCCGGTTGAGCTAAAGGAAGATGTCTCTAGCTATGTGAGAGCTGGAGGAGATTCCTATTCTAAGATAACGTCTTCAGCTTTGATACTTGAAGTGTTAAAGAACCATTCTGGATTCAAAAACTAGCTTGGGATCTAGGGGAAAGAATTTCTAGTATTATATTGTGTCTTCAATGGCAGAACTGAAGTAAATAAAAGGATAGTCAGTGCATAAGAATCAGTCAGTGGAACTGAGGAGAAAAGTGTTCTTTGATAAATAAATTTACAGTTAACCGATTGATAAGGTGAAGAAACTACAAGATAAAAGTGACCCAGTCAGGAGACTGAGAAAGAACTACATTTTAAAGCAAAAGGAAGTAAATAAACCCGGTTGATATAAGATCAGCCATTCTGAATGTTATATAAGTAACAGTTTCAAGGGTTCATATTAATAAAAGTCAACTGTAACAACGCTTAAAGAAGTACTGTGAAGAAAATACTGTGTAACCAATATGCTTTGTGTGCCTGAGAATCCTTAATATTCCTTTGTTTAATTCTTACAATAAAGACTTGTGTCAAGTGACTGAAGCGAAGATATTATACAGGAAGTTAGCTGAAGATCATATTGGAGCTGAATACAGTACAGTATTGGTTTGCACAATAAAGTGTCACATACAAACAGCATTTTAAAAGTCAAGACTCTCAAACAAGTCCCCCCCCCTCTCTCGTGTGTGTGTGTTCTAACCCTCTCTGTCCCATTCCCATTCGCCATTCATCTTTGTTCATCCCATCAGGTTTTGCACCTGTGGATTCAACCTACTATAGCTCAAAAATATTTGAAAGAAAACTTCTCAAAAGCAAACCTTGATTTTGCTAAATGCAAAACACTAATTTGTTGGCATTATTTATTTATTTATTTATTTACATCATTTATATTCCGTCCTTCTTACCCTGCAGGGGACTCCGGGCGGAACACAATGCACATATACAGGCAAACATTCAATGCCATAGACATACAACATATATAGACAGATGACGAGCTACACAATTGGTCGAGAGCTTACCCCGACCCGGGCAGGCCTCAAACTCATGACCTCAAGGTCATTAGAGATCTTATGCAGCTGACTCCCAGCCAGCTGCGCCACATTCCCGGATTAATCTGCTGTAGTATCCTGCCATTTGAAGATCTGGCATTAATTTGAGTTGCTCATCTTGTAAAATAAGGGGCATAAACTTCCCCAGATTTTGGTATTGATGGGGGCTCCTGGAACCAAATTCCAGCAGATACCAAGGGCCTGCTGTAATCTCCCAGAAGAGGTCATCAAATTGATTGCTTAATAAATTCTTGAGCCCTCTTTCTCTATTGGAAGATGTACATTTCAGAAAGATAACTAAGAATGGCTCAGAGATTTCAAAGTTCATTTAGCACTCCAGGGCAAGTTTTGGTAGTGGCATCGCACTTAAACTCATATGAATCAGATCTGTTTTAACCTCCAGCTTTCTTGAACTGACCTGCTTATTTTTATTCCTATCTTTAAAAATGGAGCCCACATGGTGTAGTCATTTGAATGTTGCAATATGACTCCAGAAACCAGGTTCAAATTTCTGCTTGGTTATGAAACTTACAGAGGAACCTTAGCCAAGTCACATTCTCTCACATCACAGAAAAAGGCAATAACAAACCTTTTCTGAACAAACCTTTCTGAATGTGTTAGATTCAACTTGGGATTGGCATAGCTCAGAAATAACCTGAAAACACATCAGAATTTTCCTGCTTCTTGGCAGGGCGTGGACTGGATGGCTCACAAGGTCTCTTCCAACTCTATGATTCCAAGAACAACATGTTTAAAATACAATACATAATATTTCCTCTATTTCCCCTAGTTTTTTTAAAAAAGTATTTATTTCTGCCCATAATATTGATTGCTGTAATTCAAAAATCATATTTTATTTTATGATATTAATTTAATTTTACACGCTGATATTTATAGATGCAGCATACCGACATAAAATAAAATCACCACAACCTATGGCAAAGGAAGCAAAGAGCATCTGATTTTCCTTAGTCTAGTGTTTCCCAACCTTTTTTGAGCTGTGGCACATTTTTTACATTTACAAAATCCTGGGGCACACCACCAACCAAAATGACACAAAATGACACTCTAACACAGTAATACATATAGTTAATATGTTTTTAAATGTATTTATACATTCAGTGTGAAACCTAGGCCTGTTTCGATGAACACAACATATATATGACTTCCTCTCACATACTTATACATGGCTTTCATGTCTTCTCTCAGCCTTCTCCTCTTCAGGCTAAACATGCCCAGCTCTTCAAGCCGCTCCTCATAGGGCTTGTTCTCCAGACCCTTGTGAAATTTCACCCTGAGTTAAACTTGCTTCCAGTTAACTATGGATGTCATGAAGTTGTTATAAACAGTTCCTTTGGGGGGGGGGACTCTCAAAAAATCCAGTAAAATAGTTTTAAAAAAACAAACATTTCCATGCGGAGAGGCTCAATTTGTTTCTTCGAAACCTGTGAATGCTTCCGCGTCCCAATGCTCCCAGGTTCGCTCACGGCCCAATTCACCGACGTGGAGCTTCCGGCTTTGGCTGTTCTTGCGAAAAATCCAAGCCAACGCAAAAACGCCAACTCAATCACTTCTGCCCAGTGCTCTGCTTTTGCGGAGGGAGGAGGGAGGCAGCGAAAGAGGCCACACAGATCTATGAAACGTATAGAGTATGGACCCATGCTGAGTCGAGGCTCCTGAAGGCTTCCTCAAGGCGGACCTGGCCCTGGCATTCGGGGGAGCCCTTCCTTTGCCTCGGGGAGGATCTTTGGGGAGGGAAAGAGGGAGAAAGAGCTGCTAGGAAGGGGAAGAGTGCCAATTTCCCACGGCACACCTGATGATCGCTCACGGCACACTAGTGTGCCCCGGCACACTGGTTGGGAAACACTGCTTTAGTCAACTATTAAAAGTTCACCTTGTCATTCAGCAGTGAAATGCTTCTTCCTCTTCTACAAAATTTGTCATTAAACCAGTTTATTGTTGAAGGTTTTCATGGCTGAAATCACTGAGTTGTTGTAGTTTTTTCGGGATATGGTGGTCATATTCTAGAAGCATTCTCTCCTGACCTTTGCCTGCATCTATGGCTTAACCCTTTTTATTTAGGCAGGCTTTGAAAGTTGAAGGTGCTTAATATCAATTCAGGATGTGCTGTGGGTTTTAACTTTGAATTTGTTTTAATTGATTTTTAACTGGGAATTTTTTAAATCCATTCATATTTAATCCCTTTTTAATGTTCATATATTTGTATATTTATATGGTTATGCTGATGTTTTATGTTATGCTGCTTTGAGTCCTCTTTGGGGGATATAAAGCAGGGTATAAATAAATATAATAATATTATAATAATTGTATTTCAGCCAGTGTGTAGCACAGCAGTTCTCGTTTGTGCCTGGAGGGCAGGGGATAGGACCTGGGGTCCCATTAGCATTAGAACCAGTGGTGCCAGAACAGGATTCAGAGGATGAGCTAGATGACTGGGGCGAAGGGCAGCTTTCCCCTCAGGGGCCTCTTTCGCCCACAGAGAGCTTGGCCTGGGAAGAAATGTGTTTTGTTCCTAGTGGAGATTCAGATAACCAGGTGCAGATGGATAGCGATTCGGGGAGTTATGAACATCCGGGAGGAAGATCTTCTCAGGAGCCTCCTGGGGAAGATATGGAAGAAGGCGCATGGGAAACGACTAGGGAGGAGAGCTCTCAGGGAGATAGAAACACAGCTGTGGAAAGACAAGGTCGAACCTTTGATAGGAGACGGAACATAGAGTCTAGCAGAAGGGAATGGTCTAAGAGCATAGACCGGCCGAGGTCCGTGAGCAGCGATTGGAGACGCAGAAGCCTAGAGCGTCGGGGCCCTCGGCCGTAGGATTAAGGATAGGATCCGTGGGAACGAATCCTCAGTGCTCCGGCCACGTCTCATCTGAATAGGCGTGAAGCGGAGTGGGACCACAAGCTAGCTAGCCGTGGTCATCAAGCCTTGCCTTGCCTTGCCTTGTTCCTGATCCGCATAGCTTTGCGGAGCCTTGCCCTGTTTCCTGATCCGCATAGCCTTGCGGAGCCTTGCCCTGTTCCTGATCCGCATAGCCTTGCGGAGCCTTGCCAAGCTTTTTGCCTATTTGCTACGTTACCTTGAACATTGATACTTCAAGCCTTTTGGATTGCTTTTATATTCTATTGGACATTATTATTGGAACTGTTATTATCTTCAATAAAGTAGTTAGCCTTCAGTCTGTCTCTGTGTGTGTGATTAAGGGGCCGGTCAAGTCCGTGCATCGTGACACAGGGTTAAGCAGAGTGTAGCCCTCCAAAAATTGTTGCATGGCAATTCTCAGCAGTCAGCATAGCCAATGGCAGGGCATGCTGGGACTTTTAGTCCACCAACATATGGAAAGTTGCAACCATTTTAAGTCATAAGCTGAAATGGGCAATTGTGGCAAGCTATTGGGCCAGTTTTCTGCTGAGGATTGGAAATTTACTTCTATTTTTGAAAATTGGGGTTTTAAAATTGCTGAACACTACAACCTGTTTACAATAATTTATATATATTCTTCTTGGTGTTGTTATTATCTGCCTTCAAGTTGTTTCCGGTTTGTGGCAACTGCAAGGTGACCCTATCATGGAGTTTGCTTTGTCATCAAAGGGAGTGTTCCATGATGGAGTATGAATTGCCTAAGGTCAAACAGTGAATTTCTACAACTGAGAGGGTATTCATGACCCCATCTCAAAAGTTGTATTCCAATGCTCAAACCATTATATCGCAAATAAGGTATGCAGATGATACTATACTACCAGCAGATAATGCAAAAACTTGAAATTATTGAAGGAAGTCAAGGAAGAAATTACGAAGGCAGATTTACAGTTGAACATTAAGAAAAACAACAATAATGACTATAGATAACTTATATCAGTGTTTTTCAACCTTTTTTGAGCCGTGGCACATTTTTTACATTTACAAAATACTGGGGCACACCAACCAAAATGACATAAAAACGACACTCTAACACAGTAATACATATAGTTAATATGTTTTTTAAATGTATTTATACACTCAGTGTGAAACCTGGACCTGTTTCGATGAACACAACATAGGTATCCTGGCAGGCATGGCAGAAAGACACAAACTTCCCACACAGAACTCCCATAACCAAGAGAAAATACTATAAGAGTTTGGTGGGCATTGACCTTGGGTTTTGGAGTTGTAGTTCACCTATATCCAGAGAGCACTGTGGACTCAGACAATGTTGATCAGGACCAAACTTGGAATGAATACTCAATATGCCCAAATGTGAACACCGATGGAGTTTGAGGAAAATAGACCTTGACATTTGGGAGTTACAGTTTCTGGGATTTATAGTTAACAATTTCCCACAGCACACCTGATGATTGCTCATGGCACACTAGTGTGCCACAGCACATTGGTTGGGAAACACTGACTTATATAACTTTAGGGTAGAGATTAGACAATGACGATATTAAGATTTTCAAAGATTAAGTCCAGTTGTGTCCAACTCTGGACGTTGGTGCTCGTCTCATTTCTAAGCTGAAGAGCTGGTGTGGTACCTATTGATCTACTCACATTTGGATGCTTGCGAACTGCTAGGTTGGCAGAAGGTGGGGCTAACAGAGGGAGCTCACACCACTCCCCGTTGAACCTGCAACATTTCGGTCATGCATAAGACACAGGTAGAATTATTGCCACTGTCAAAATACTGCTTTTTGTGCAAAAAAAAGTTACCATGCAGAAAATATTTTTTCTACACAAAAAAAGCATTTTTTCATACATGAATGCTCCTTCAATGAATCTTGAAGTGCAAAGAGTTCTCAAAAATTGCACAGGCACCCTTGCGTGCCTCATGCAGCAGCAAGACAATTGTTGAGAAGATTCATCCCTGCATGCAAAGAAATCACAATTTCCATCCCTGTTTGTTTCTTGCCCACTTCTAGCCAGCCCGTTCCTTCCCCGCTACAAGGACAAGGAAGGTTGGCCACCTGCCCACTTGAAAATGTTAGTTTGGTGCCAAGAAGGCAAGTCTCTTTTTTGTCCTCCCCAAGCACTACTCTTGATAAATCTGTAATTAATATGCACATTCAAGAAAACCGTTCTGTGATGAGTAGATTAGAAAGCCAGCTCTTTCATCGTGTTGGTGATTTTCCCTCTCCCTTGTCAAAGGCTGCAATTATCATTCAGGTCCCATATCCATATTGCCTTGGACATTTGAAGTCACTAGATGATGGTTTCCATTTTCAATGTGTTACAGGTTTCTGGTGACAATCAGGATTACTCCCATTGGTTGCTTCCAGATTAAAGTACTTCAGTGTGGTTGAGGCATTGCTTTCCCACAATCAGATGAAATTTGAATTAAAACAGTAATAGAGACAGTGCTACATTGGGACAGGCAGAAATGTAGTTCCCAGAGTTTATTCTTTTTGTTGTCCTAAAACCCTCCATTTCCAAAGACCACCTCCTTCTGGGGAGAAATTCTTTTTAAAATATGTTACAGCGGATTGTAAATTACTTTTTTTGTAATCTGTTGGCTACTTTTGGTGAATCTGCAATAGACTGGCAGACTGAATCCAGAGAGTTCTACAATAGTTGCACTTCATTTTGGAGAGAGGTGACTAATGGGATATCTCACAGTTCTGTCCTGGCCCTGGTGTTGACTAACATACCTAAACCAACAATTATTTAAGGCTTGTCTACAAGCCCGCAAACCCCAATCATACTGCAAATGGAAGACTGTCAGTCTTCGTGGTACACTTTCCATGGATATCAAAAGCTTTTAGCATTAAACCAACTTTGACCAACTTCGGGCAACATTGAGGGATATTCTGAATTTTTCTGGAAACTCTGGAGAATTATGTGGCTTTGGGGTAATTTATTATTTATTTATTTATTAAGCGGGCTTCTATGCCGCCACTCCCGGGAGGGCTCGGGGCGGCTCACAGGAGCCAAACAGGCACAATAAAAAACAATGACAGCAGGGCCGTAGCCAGGATTTTGATTCGGGGGGCTGAGTTTGGTTCGGGGGCTGAGACTGGGTGGAAGAGGGTCTACCCTAGCAAACCTTTGTATTGTTATCCCAATAACCCCATGAAGGTGGGATATAATGAGCATGGTGATCAGATCATGATATGAATAAACATAACAGTTTAAATAATGTACCAGTAAGGCCTTTTCGCAGACCACCCTGAGAATTTCTGGGGGGCTGAAGCCCCTAGCCCCCCAGCTACATGCCTGATGACAGTGATTAAAACAGCAGTAAAATTAGCTAAAAACAATACACTCCATAACATCATTAAAACTGTGATGCAACATGCTACCACAGATAACACTANAAACAGCGGCTGCACAAGGTAGGACCTACAGGTCGAACGCCTGGCGGAAAAGATGGGTCTTGCAGGCCCGTCTGAATGCCAGCAAGTTCTGGATCGAACGAATTTCTGCCGGGAGGGCGTTCCACAGTGTGGGCGCGATGACAGAGGACGCCCTCCTGCGGATTGATGTCAGGCGCACGAGCCTCGCCGAGGGGACGTCTAAGAGATAGGCTCCCTCGGACCGCAGTGATCTCATAGGGCAATAAGGGGAGAGACAGTTGGATCAGATTTGATTTGGTTCAACCCACTGTCCACATGGGACACTGGGGATATCACACTTTGAGCACAGGGAAAGGGAATGGATGGTGGTGATGTTGCCACTACTCTTAGCTCCATGAAAAAAATGGCTGTCATGGGCCAGGCCCTCACACTTTCCTCATTCCGTAGGGATTTGAAGACTTGGATGTTTAAACAAGCCTTTGAGAATGTCTAGTTCCAATGGTCCACAATTAATGACACAGCACGGCACTTTCATTCCATGCCTTTGTTCCTTAGCTACAATTTACACTATCCCATTCCCTTGTCTTGTTTACAGTTTGGCCTTGTCTAATGGCAGTTGTCACGATAGGTTATTGGGCATTGTTCTGAGTTCTAAATTGTTGTTTAATGTGCTGTTCGTTTTACTTTTTATTGTACTGTATGTTTATTTTATGCATTGTTGTTAGGCACCTTGTGTCAAATGTAAGCTGTTCCCTCGAGAAGATGGAGGTGGGGTTTAAAGATAAAGTTATTATTATTATTGCGTGTGCAAGGGTGACACACCTCGTGCCAAGAACAATAACACAGACACAAGTGATTGGCTGAAAATGGCCACAACTCATTTATTGAACACAGGAACAAAGGGTTGGCGGCCACGCATGGGTCCTGGATCAGGGTTTGTGATGGATGTGATGACCGCATGGTAAATTGCCTGCCAGGTGCAAAGGTTGCGGACATCACGAGGCATCTAGATAGGCTGGTAGATAGTGCCGGGGTGGAGCCAGCAGTCGTGGTACACGTCGGTACCAATGACATTGGGAAGGCCAAACGGATGGTCCTGGAAGCCAAATTTAGGTTGCTAGGTAGAAGATTAAGGTCCAGGACCTCAAAGGTAGCATTCTCGGAAATTCTACCGGTTCCACGCGCAGGGACAGCCAGACAAGCAGAGCCCGGAGCTTCAATGCGTGGATGAGGCAGTGGTGTCGAGAGGAAGGCTTTAGATTTGTTAGGAACTGGGGGACATTTTCGGGAAAGCCAAACCTTTACAAAAGGGACGGGTTACACCTGAACGAAAATGGAACCAGACTGCTGGCAATTAATATTAAAAAGGCTTCAGAGCAGCTTTTAAACTGATTTCTAGGGGAAGTCGACAGGAGCTGGGCAGCTTCCGTTCGAGGGTGAAACGCCAAGAATGGAGGATGAAATTTACGCGCAAATGGCCGAGTCAACAGAAAAGATAGAAAGTAGTCAAGAGGTAGGACATGGTAGGCCTTCTACAAATTCTCATAAACAGCCAAAGTTGAAAGGGCAACAGAGCAATAAATATAAATGTCTGTACACAAACGCTAGAAGCCTTCGAACAAAAATAGGAGAGTTGGAATGTTTGGCAAAAGAAAAAATATTGATATTATTGGCATAACAGAAACCTGGTGGACAGAGGAAAACAATTGGGACACAAAAATTCCAGGTTATAAACTGTACAGGAAAGACAGGAGAGGGAAAAACGGTGGCGGTGGGCCTTGTACATAAATGAAGAGCTAGAATCTCATGAATTAGAACTTCAAGAAAATTCAAACTCACCTACAGAAACATTGTGGGTAAAAATCCCAGGACAAAAACTAATCTAGCATTAGGGATCTGCTATCGCCCTCCCAACCAAACTCCAGAGGCAGACTGCTATCTGGAAAATGAAATTAAACCGGCCTCAAAAAGCAATAAATTAGTCATAATGGGGGACTTCAACTATCCCCTAATAGATTGGCTAAATTCTTGTTCTACGCATGAAAGAGACACGGTTCCTCGACATGCTAGCTGATTATTCCCTTGAGCAGATGGTCATGGAACCAACCAGGGGAAAGGGGATCCTGGACTTGGTGCTAACTAATGAACAAGATCTCGTTCAAGATGTCCTTGTAACTGAGCCCATAGGTACCAGTGACCACAACACAATATCCTTCAACTTAAGTTTGGATAGCAAACTGTCAGTGAAAACTAACACAGAGACCTTAAATTTTCAAAAAGGGAATTTCACCAAAATGAGAAAAATAGTAAAGAACAAACTAAAAGGAACAGTAAACAAATTAAACCAGATAGAGATAAACAAGGAAGATGTTCTCACATGCCTTACTAAACTAAATGTCAACAAATCACAAGGAACTCATGTGTGAAATTGCTGAAATTCTAGCCAAAATATATAACCTTTCTCTAAGATCAGGCACTGTACCCGGAGGACTGGAGGAGGCAAATGTAACTCCGATCTTCAAGAAAGGATCCAGAGGTGATCCAGGAAATTATAGGCCAGTTAGTCTAACCTCAGTTCCAGGCAAAGTGATGGAAACCATTATTAAAGAAAAATTACTAAGCACATAGAAGAACAGGCATTGCTGAAGGAAAATCAACATGGTTTCTGCAAAGGCAAATCATGTCTTACTAACTTGATAGAATTCTTTGAGGGTGTAAATAAACACATAGATAAAGGGGACCCAGTCGATATTGTTTACCTTGACTTTCAAAAGGCTTTTGACAAAGTCCCTCACCAAAGGCTCTAAATAAGCTCTTCAGCCATGGAATCAGAGGACAGGTCTTGTCCTGGATTTGGAACCTGGCTAAACTGTAGGAAACAAAGGGTGGTAATAAACGGACATTTCTCTGGGTGGAAAGAGGTGAGAAGTGGCGTACCCCAAGGTTCAGTTTTGGGTCCGTTACTTTTTAATTTATTCATTAATGACCTGGATGTAGGAGTAAATTCTGAGGTAGCAAAGTTTGCAGACGACACTAAATTGTTCAGGGTAGTTAAAAATGAAACTGATTGTAAAGAGCTCCAGAAAGATCTCTCGAAATTGAGTGAATGGGCAACAAAGTGGCAAATGCATTTTAACCTAAACAAGTGTAAAGTCATGCACATCGGGCAAAGAACCCCAACTACACCTACCAATTGATGGGGTCAAAGCTTTCGAGACAAACCAGGAAAGGGATCTTGGGGTTTTTGGTGGACAGCTCAATGAAGATGTCAACCCAGTGCGCAGCAGCAGTGAAAAAAAGCAAATTCTATGCTTGGCATGATCAGGAAGGGAATCGAAAATAGGTCAGCAAATGTTGTATTGCCTCTCTACAAATCTATGGTGAGGCCACATCTGGAGTACTGTGTACAATTCTGGTCACCGCACCTCAAGAAGGATATAACGGAACTGGAAAAGGTACAGAAAAGGGCAACAAGAATGATCCAAGGGATGGAGCAGCTCCCTTATGAAATCAGGTTGCAACGCCTTGGTCTTTTCAGCCTTGAAAGACGGCGTTTAAGAGGTGACTTGATCGAAGTGTATAAAATCATGCATGGGATAGAAAAGGTGAATAAGAAAAAATATTTTCTCTGTCACACAACACTAGGACTAGGGGGCACTCCCTAAAGCTCCAAGGTAGGAAAGTTAGGACTAATAAAGGGAAATATTTCTTCACCCAGAGGGTCATTGGGTTATGGAACTCACTTCCAGAGGAGGTTGTGACAGCTGTCAGCCTGGACAGCTTCAAGGCAGGATTAGACAGATTCATGGATACCAAGGGATCAGTAGCTACTGAAATGGACATCCAAGTGCCACCTCTGTGTTGATGGAGGCAGGCAGGATTTCCCGGGTACTGGTTGTGGGGGTCGGGAGCAGGTGAGGGTTTTGCCCTCCTTTCTGCTAGAGATCCCTGTGTACAACTAGTGGGCCACTGTGTGACACAGAATGCTGGACTAGATGGGCTGAGGCCCGATTCAGCATGGCTCTTCTTATGTTCTTATGTTCTTAGGCTGAGCGAGGGGCAAGGTGGGGCCAGCCCTGTTATTGGCCGGCTGGCATTGGTGGCAGGAAACTTTCCCGCCACCCCAGTGGCTTCTGGGAAGAAGCCCCTTCACTCTAAGCAAGATGGCGCGAGAGCAACCTCGCCCCGCAACCTGCTCGGCCGGTAAGTCGGCCAAGCCTATTATTATTATTATTTACTCACATCAGCAGAAGCACTTGCATGTTCCTAGTAGTGCAGGCATCCCTGCCAATGTTAGAATAGGGCAATTGCATTTTCAGGAAGGAGCAGGGAGGAATTGCTAGGAGCAGTGGTGGCGACATAGAGAAGGCATAACTGTCCCAGAAGAATGGCTATACTCCAATGGCTCACTCCATCTGCATTGGCCAGAAGTGCAAATGGAGCTTCCTGACTAGGTAGTAACTCTGTGACCAGGTAGACGTTGTGGCAGTGTGACACAGTGACACAGAGGTGGTGTGTTGTCGGCCACCCCAGTAGAATGGATGTGCTCCCAGGCCATCTATACAATGGCTCTTATGGCCAATTTATTTCAGGCTAAACTGCTTCCCCCCACACACCAGTTTTCATTGTCTAGGCCAGGAGCAGGCAAACTTCAGTACTCCAGGTGTTTTGGACTTCAACTCCCACAATTCCTAATAGCCAGTAAACTGGCTGGGATTTCTGGGAGTTGAAGTTCAAAACATCCGAAGGGCCAAAGTTGACCCATGCCTGATCTAGCCAGAATATTTAGAGAAGTTTTTTTTGCTTTAAATATATATATATACAGTCAGCCCTGCACATTTGAGGGATTCGCTTTCATATATTTGATTATTCACGAATACATTCCCTTCATGAATCTCTAGGTTCTCCAGTGAAAGTTGACTATGGAGTTGTCTTGGAAGACCTCAACATTTCTAGAAAACAGTTAGGTAAAGAAGCATGTTTTTTAAATTGCAGATTCCCTACTTTCATAGAGGTGTCCCTAACCTGCTCTACTATACATTGTTTGTAGGCATTACAGGCAAAATAGCTTCTGTAGGTTTATAATTGAATTTGTATGTGAGTTGAACAGGAACATTTTAAAGTGTAATCTTTGCCCAAATATATTTTGTTGTTTTGGATAACTTAGGGAAGGGTTAACAGCCCTTCTCAGAAAATTTCACATTACTTAAAATAATGCCAAGTTTTCAACTTTTTTTGTATTTTCAAATACATTATAACTGTACCCTTGATTATCCTATGACATGATAAATAAATACCTTACTTTCTGTCCCTGTGACAATTGGATTTGAAACATTTTGGGTTGTCAGGGAAACAAAGATAGGTGATAAAGCTTCCATGGAGACACCTTTTTCCCATGAAAACTGTGACATCTTGGCTCTGCCTTCTCCTCTCTTCTGCTTTAGTTCCCCCATTTATAGGCCTTCCCAATAGTATAGATAACTTTTTTGTATTGGTTTTTGGGTGGAGCATAGAAAACCCTACACAGGCCAGCCTTAGTTAGTCTATTCCATTTCTTGTATAGAGCTCATTTGCCGGACTCCTCCTTTTTCTGCATCAGAGTTACAGAGGACAGTGGTTTGGAACATTGTCTGGTAATCCTAGGTCAAGCAATCCAAAACAGGCATTCTTAGCATGTGCTGCACTTAGCAGTATTTTTATACCATCAGTCCAAAGGACAACAGAAGCTCTTGGCTAGCCTAATCTTCACAGGAAAGAAGATTAAGACAGTTGAAACAGATCACTTTGCAGTAGAGGAAGAAGATTCCAGAGAGATGACTGCAACCCACAAATTCTCCTTTTGTAATGTATTGTTTTAAGATATGCTATGATAGTCCTGGGTGGAGTTAACCCTGTATTCATCCTATTTTCAGTAAACTCATTTGGTTATCTTTTCACCTTGCCTCAAAGTGCCTCTGTCTGCTAAGGGTCTTAATCTTAACAGAAGGTATCAGATAGCCCCCGAGTAAAGCTAGACAATATAGTTTTCCCAAAGGCTTGGGCGTGCCATCACAGTAACTCTTCCAGGAGTGCATTTCCCTTCTTGGGATAGATTTCCTCCCACTTCCTGTCATCTTATCCCTATTTTTAACTATGAATCTGATTAGGTCTGATGTTTGTAACTGGGGGACTGCCTATATTGAAAATATGAGTGGTTTTAAAGGCCTTTTCATTTCCAACCAATAAAATAAGGCTTTGTTCAGTATATAATATCATAAAAGAATATATCTAATGGGTTTATAAATGAAAATGAAGATTAATTACCATTTATTACAATAACATGAAAACATGGCTTGAAATATGATGATTAAAATACTATGAGAGCAAGCTTTTTGGGCTCTTAATCTGTGTAGCTGAATTGAAAAAAATATAGGAACATGGGAATTGGTATGATTCACTATCACACAGCTGGAGATAATCAGCAAAACACATAACGACTGTTCATGTAGTCTTAAAATATAGTGCATTTCAGAATGGCCACCAGATTCTTTATTTTATTTTATTTGGAACAGAATGTAAAACTCATTGAACTGAAAAATTCAATATGAATCCTGATCTTCAGATTTGCATGGCAAGTCTAATCCTTAACATTATCATCTTTTCCTTTGGTAAAGTAGCAGTTCGTTCAATCATGCATGGAGTGACCCAGTTACATCTCTCGCTTTTCACTGATATTACAGTTAGGGCGAAACTAAAGGCATACATATGTAGGATTTTACCGAGCGTTTGGTACTTTGAGGCTTCTGTCACATTCAGGCTTTCCTTACATAAAATATAACAGATGGAGATTAAAATCAATGATCGGTATTTGATTGAACTACTGAAAGCTTTCCAAAAAATATATCCTGGAAGTTTTATGAGGGCATCCTTTAGGCATCTGACTCTTAACTGCAATCAGAAGCTTACAGCTTTCTTGGCCAAAAATCCTTCCTTTCTGTTTTTAATTGTACATGTGTCAACATCACTATGCTCTACATACTAGAAAACACATACAAAAATGTGTAACCAAAATAGGCCATTGTTTGAAGACCAGGATTTTCCAAAACAACAGTAAGATCATAACAAAGGGACAAACCATAACATATCGCAGTGCAGAATGGTGCTCATCTGGAGTCCAGCCATTCCATTTGATTTTTCCACCCACTGGATTTTCCATTCCACCACCCCAAAATCAGTCAGCATTTCAAAGTAACTAAGGATGTTCAACCATCCCTTGGCTGTTCTTGAAGTCGTCATCCCTCCCCCCACCTCTTAGGATTGGTTTTTAGTACATCCACTAACTTGTTGTAACCCCCTTTTTTCATTAGATTATTTATTCAGAAGGCCTCAAATCTAAAACATAAAAAATAAAAATCTCTGTACATGAAGAACTGTAGGATTCTGAAGAGCAATGAACGGAGCTTTAAAAAGTTACTTTGCTGGATTATGCGCTTCTTTTAATCCTTGCACTATGTATATGAATATATTGTGGCAAAGTGTTTTAATAAAAGTATTTTGATACATACATTATATGTATGTTTTGATGGATTTAAACTGAATTCTTTTAGTGCTGTTTGTGTTTAATTCTGTCTTAATTTTTGTATATTTGTATATTTTAAATTCTGTGCTAATGCTTTGATGTCAGGCTATTTTGAGTCCCCATTGGGGAGATAAAGTGGGGTATATAAAGAAGAAGAAGAGGAGGAAAAAGAAGAAGAACCAATGCCATCAAAGCCAGAATTGAAAAATCGATGACAGATTCCAGTTGTTGACTCTGCAAGGAAGCAGATGAAATGATGGATCACATACTCAGCTGCTTCAAAAAGATTGCACAGACTGACTACAAGCAGAGGCACAACACAGTTGCTCAGATGATCCATTGGAATTTGTGCCACAAATATCATCTGCCTGCAAAAAAGGAATGGTGGGATCACAAGGCTGAAAAAGTTTCTGAAAATCAACACATCAAACTATTTTGGGACTTCCGAATTAAGACTGATAGAGTTTTGGAGCACAGTCCTCCTGATCTCACAATAGTTGTGGGAAGGGGGCACCAAGTATGGATCATCGATGTTGCAATCCAAGGCGACAGCAGAATTGACAAGAAGCAACTGGAAAAGCTTACACGATACAAATATTTAAAGATCGAACTGCAAAGACTCTGGCACAAGCCAGTAAAGGTGGTCCCAGTGGTGACTGGCACAACCCATTGTTAGGTCCAGTCGGAATCTTCGTAATTCAGATTAAATTAGGATAAAATGACTTTTTGAAGCGATTTCGAAGTAATTAGGATTTTGGAAGTATCTTTGCCATTTTGAAGCCACAATACTGAGCTGAGTTACTCGGCACCCCTGGGAACCACCAGTCGTCCCCCCCCCCTTCCACTGGAAACCAGATCCAGGGCACACGGCACACACCAACAGAAGCTGTGACAAGCTAACAATAACCAAACTAATGGTAGCAAAACTGAAATACCAAACATGTATGCAGGGTGGCTGGGATGGCAAGTTGAAGCAGGGCTGCTTGGTGAGTGAGAAGGCTGGTCTGGCCAATCCACAGGTGGGGCAGGGCCGGTTGCTGGTTGGCCAGCTGGCCAAAGCAGCGGAAAAACTTCCCAATGTGCAGGGGGCTTCTGGGAAGAAGAAGCCCCCTGCCTCCAGCATGGCCGGCAGAAGAGTGCCCTCCGCCGAAACAGGCCTTGCCTGGTAAGTCGGGCAATGCATTAACTGTATCAGTGTGGTCAATTGAACAGTGTTGCATGCACTGGATGGGGCAAACAGCAAGATTGTATGGAAGACTGATAATGGGGATTTATATCACCAAAGCTCCAAGATAGCACAATTGCAATGAGTTGTGAAGGAGAACATTCCAATAATATGTTTCCATTTGCTTTAACAAAACAATTGTTAGGAAACTACAGTGTTGGATGAGGTTGCACTCCCCCTGAAGACGCAGGTTCGCAGCTTGGGAGTGATCCTGGATTCATTGCTGAGCCTGGAACCCCAAGATTGGGCAGTGGCCAGGGAAGCTTTTGCACAATTAAGACTCATGTGCCAGCTGTGCCCGTACCTTGGGAAGTCTGATCTGGCGATGGTGGTCCACACTCTTGTCACATCTCGAATAGATTACTGCAATGCACTCTACATGGGGCTGCCTTTAAAAACAGTTCGGAAATTGCAGCTAATCCAATGGGCAGCAGTCAGGTTACTAACTGGAGTGACATACAGGGAGCATACCACTCCCTTGTTGTGTCAGCTCCACTGGCTGCCTGTCCATTTCCGGGCTCAATTCAAAGTGCTGGTTTTGACCTTTTAAGCTCTATACGATTCTGGCCCAGCTTACTTGTCCGAACGCATCTGCTGCTACATCCCACCTCGTAACTTAAGATCATCCGGGGAGGCCCTGCTCTCGCTTCTGCCAGCAACTCAACTGCGGCTGGCAGGGACAAGAGACAGGAACTTCTTGGCTGTGGCCCCTTGCCTGTGGAATGCGCTTCCAAGCGAAATACGGTCGACCCCATCCCTCTTAGCTTTCAGGAAGAAAGTAAAATTGTGGTTGTGGGACCAGGCCTTTGCACAGTAATTGCAGCACTTTACTTGGAACGGACTAATATGACGACGGACATGAAAATACGGCTTCCGCCATTGATTGAATGTAGACTTGTTATAGATGGAATTTTTAATTTAATTTGATTGCTGATAATTGTTTTAACACTGATGTTTTAATCTTGTTGTATTAGTGTTTTTATATTGTGTATTGTTTCCAGCATCTAATTGTGCTTTGTAAGCCGCCCTGATTCCCCCCCCCTGGGGGGGGGGGGGGGTTGAAAAGGGCGGGGTAGAAATATAGTAAATAAATAAATAAATAATACAGCCTGGTGTGATAAAGTCTATAATTTAAAGAATCCCATATCTAGCATGTCTCCAGAATATAACAGTTCAAAATTAATAAAATAACATTGGCTTCCCTAAAAAAAAAAATCCTACTCAAACTTTGAAAACAAAAACACCAGTTAGAAAACCTGACTTCCAGATTGTATTTTCAATCAATGTTCACTACAAAATGTGGGATTATAGCTCATCATGGGGTAAAAAAATTGCTCTGCATAGCAGTTGTTCACCCGTTAGAAAGGGATGAGCCAGACATAGGAAAGTATTTTTATTTCATATTTTCACACCCTCAAAGAGTTGTGCAGAAGTAGTGAGAAACTAAATTCCAGATGAGCTCATCAGAAAAGGTTCCAAGCACTTAGGTGTGAAACTGCTTGTCTGCCATATGGAAGGAACCAAAAGCAGCCATAGAAGGGGAGGTCTTCTAAAATCGAGGATTGACTGGACAGCCACAGATAAACTGAAAAGCAGTTACAAATATTTGAAACCACCTTAAAAGCCTTATGTGTAGTGCATGAACACCTTCCTGAACTTAACTATGGGCACTAGGCATGAGAAAAAAGTTATGAAGGATTTTCTTAACCAGGAAGTGGACTTTCGTTTATAGAACTTAGGATTTTCGTATGGTCGGTATGGGGGCACCCTCCTTCTCTCTCACCACCCTCCCGCCTCCCTTGCCAATAAGTATTATGGCAAGGCAAGCCCTAAACTCGCTCCTTCTTTCGGCTGGAAGCCCGGAAAAATGTAAA
This sequence comes from Anolis apletophallus, assembly GCA_030556195.1. Taxonomy (NCBI): domain Eukaryota; kingdom Metazoa; phylum Chordata; class Lepidosauria; order Squamata; family Anolidae; genus Anolis; species Anolis apletophallus. The sequence goes on from JARBWK010000004.1 coordinate 163,650,976, forward strand.
CAGAGAGGATTACTCAGAAGTAAATCTGCAAAGGAGGGCACTTTGGATGAAGTGCCCTCCTTTGTGGATTTACTGAGTAAACCTCTCTGTTTACATTTTTCCAGGCTTCCCTGCCTCTCCTGCCTGCCAGGATCTAAAGCATCAAAGAGTATTGGGGTGAGAAACCAACCTAATGTATAATAGAATGAATGCTACTGTAAGTGCCTAATATTATAAGTAATCCAACTGGTCATACCTACATTCCATGCACATGCAATAATACAGCAGTAATAACAATAACAAGAGGTAAAATTCAAACCGAAGTATTCTGACTGGTCCCTGCCTCATGCGGTGCAAATGGGCTCTTCTCTATTAGCCCGGGAAAAGCCAGCGTTTTCTGCTTGGGTGCACACACATACATATTCTTGGGGGATTTGTTGCAGAATCCCGGCTCATAGAGAAGATTCTGCAGCAAATCCCCCAAAGAATATGTATGTGTGTGCACCCAAGCAGAAAACACTGGCTTTTCCCGGGCTCACAGAGAAGAGCCCGTTTGCACCGCATGAGGAGGGACCAGTCAGAATACTTCGGTTTGAATTTTACCTCTTCTTATACCCATTGTTATTACTGCTGTATTATTGCATGTGCATGGAATGTAGGTATATGACCAGCCTGGGCAAACTTGGGCCCTCGCTCCCTCGGGATCGGGGTGAGAGAGAGGCAGCGAGGAGTGAGGGGGGGCTCCTCCTCCTTTTCTTTTGCTGCTTCCAAGAATAGAATACCCGCTCCCTCCCTCCTTCCTATTTGGAGAGTCCCATCTAGAATTCAGTGTGATTTATTCAAGTTTTGGCCTACAACTCCCAGAAATCCCAGCCAATTTACCAGCTGTTAGGATTTCTGGGAGTTGTGGCCAAAACCATCTGGAATGCGCATGCGCTGGCATACGAACTACTAACGAATTTCGTTAGTAATTAAGTTACATTTTAGAAATTTTTGGGAAATTTTTTGTAAGTCTTTCTTTTACTAATCAACCCCCCCCCCCATTTGATTTTAGAATCGCCATTTTTGGGTTCGAAACCATGCCTAATGGGCACCCAAGAAGGACCCTTAGAGTTATATGCCAGTACGCAGATAGATAAGTATCTATATTTCACTTTGGATTCACCCTAAAGAGAATATTTTGTACTTCAGTGAATATAATGAATAATGGTCAATTAATATAATGGAACTGAACACTGGAACTGACCTTGTGATTGTTGAAATGGAAAAGGTTTTTTTGGATTGTGCAGATAATGTTGTTTAACTAATGTTTTACATTGTGATATGTGTATGTTTTTATCTTTTATTATACTGTATTTTTACTATGGCATCGAATTGCTGCCATGTTAGACGCTCTGAGAAAAGCAGGGTAGAAATGACGTAAGTAAATAAATATACTCATTAGAGGATTTATGTGGGAATTTAGCCACGTTTGAAACCCTCTCTGGAGTATTTTAAGCCTAGGAAAGAACTTTTTGTCCGAACAGGAATGAACCAGAAGTCAATGTTTTGATAACTTTCTGTGGTAAGGAAAACCTGTGTGGCAAAAATAGTCTTGAGAGGGAGACTCATGCTTTTAAGATGGTTGACAAAGGTGTAGCCCATAGACCTCATATGGTCCATACTCATGATCTCTGGGGTTGCACAAAAATAATGGCTCCTAATAATAAATAATTAATGTGAATGAGTGGCCTCCAAGTCATCCTATTTTCAACAGTCTTGCAGACTCAGAAGTGTGGTTTCTCTGATTGAGCTTATTCATCTGGAATGTAACCTTCCTCTTTTCCTACTGCCCTCCATTTTACCAAGCAACATTTTTTTCCAATGGGTCAGTTCTTCTCATGATATGGCTTCAGCTTGGCTTCTAGGGAAGTTTCAGGCCTGATTTGCTCTAGGACCTATTTTAGTTGTCTTCTCAGCAGTCTGTAACATCTGCAGACTTCTCCAGTACTTTTTTTCCACTGCCCATCTTAAGCAACCATACAGAGAAATGAGGAATACAATGACATTCAAACATATATTTTTACACTTCAGAACCTTTTCTAGTTCTTTCATAGCTGCCCTTCCAAGTTCAAGTCTTTTGATTTTTTTCCACTTAATGATTATGATTATTGATACCTGGTTGAGAATAATAACATTCTAGAGGTTGTGGAGATTATAGAAGTCACTTTCTGGCAGTGTTGGTTGGTGTTTCTGAATTCAGTTGAGTAAGGAATTTATTTATTTTATTTATTTACTTTATTTATATTCCGCTCTTCTCACCCCGAAGGGGACTCAGAGCGGATTACAGGTACACATACTAGCAGACAATTCCTGCTGTTTTTCCACATACACAACACATATAGACGAACAGAGGCAAACTCTGGCCACCAGGGGGGGCTGACGCACTCTTAATCTCTCAGCGTCCCTTGTTGTTCCTTCCGCATTCCTTAGCATTCTTGGAGTTCTCTAATGGCCTCATAATTCAGTCAAAGTTTGCCTCCCCACTTAGAAGCAGAAAGAATAAAATGTGGTACCTTTATCTCCTACTTGACAGATGCAGCTGTCTTTCGGGCTGCAAAGGTCGGTAGCACCTACCTCGACCCGGGCAGGCCTCGAACTCATGACCTTCTGGCCAGAGCGATCTTATGCAGCTGACACTTAGCCAGCTGTGCCACATTCCCAGTGCTAATTTGCTCTTGGGCAGGGTCTGCAGTTAAAAGGATCTATCCAAGTGTTGAGTTTGTTTCGGTGATAGGGTTTACAACCTTGGGCAGCTTCTCTAAAGTACAAACTGCCACCCAGAGGACATTCACCACCTTATTGTCATGAAAGCTTCCAATTCCCACTTTCTTCTCCTTAATGAAAGATGTGTAATACAGGATGCAACTGCAGTTTCTTGTAGCCATGCAATTCTTCTCCTAGTTTCTTCTTGAAGAAAGCAACACATTTATTTTAACAATCTTCTTCCAACTGCAGAAAAGCCTTCCAAAGCCATACAGTTTTCAAGGTCTTTTAGCAGTTCAGGACTTTTTCTGTGCAAAATTTCCATCTGCCTGTTTTGTGCAGTAAACAATTTATAAACAATTGCTGAAAAGAATATTTCTACACATAACAATGATATGATGGCCAGAGAATGACTTGTGCAGAAAATGACTTGTGCAGAATAAATCCCCAACTGAAACTTTTGGCTCAGGAAGCAATATTTTCTAAGCATAACATTGGATTTCTAGATTATTTTCTGTGCAGAAAATACTATTTGCTGCACAAAAATACTGTTTGCTAGATAGATAGACTCTTCTTGATAGAGTTTCTCAACCCTTGAATTACTATTATTTTTATCTCTACTTCTCTCACAGAATAGTATTTAAATAATTACTATTATAAGTTATTCCTAATCAAAATTTACTTGCCCAAGCATCTTTATGCATTTTTCCTGCCTTCCGAATCACTAGAAAACACATGCATTTCATCAATTGAAAGCAGCCCTTCAGATAAGTCTCAATATAGCTGTTATGCTCCCAATTCATCACACAAAACATACCCAGTTCTTCTGGCCACTTTTCATAATGTGTCATTTTCAGAAGAAGGGGATTTATATCCACAAAAACCCATGTACAAAGAAAAAACCCAGTTTTAAATGTGCTGCTATATTCCTTGGCCATTTTGGTGTCACTCCCATGGATTTCCTCTAGTTACAATATTGTAACTAGAATATCAGAAAACTGGGGGGAAACTAGCAATTATAAGTAAAAAACCAAAAACAGCAAAAAAATTCAAACATGCATACTTGTAATTTGTACAAATCAAACCAACAAACATTACAATTGATGATAGCTCTGAATGGAGTGCATTTGTCCAAATAGTAAATTGCCATACATTTCTAGACTTGTAGCTATATTGGGCTCACAATGTTTTTGTGGTGCTTTGAAATGGAAACACTGCACAACATTTGCACATAGATTCACCCCTGGATTTCTGTGACTCAAAATAGGAGTGCAAAATCCAGTGGGGTGGAGGTAAATATCTCACTGTTGCTAGGTTCCACATTTAGACCTAGTATACAAAGCCATAGCAGTGCACATACACACATTTTAGAGCAAGAATGTATTTATTCCTCCATTCAGCAGCCTCAGTTATGACACTAAAAGAACATCCAGGAAGTTTCTGGTTCAACTGTTGGTTAATCTAGCTGTGGATGTGCAAATTTGTAAAGGTTAGCCTCGTTGAGCTTCTCCAGTTCCAGGTTTGAAATCCACATCATTCAAGTTCCTTATTAGCACCCTGCCTCCCATTTTATATATTTCTCAAGTACTGAACTGAACTTTATTATTTATGAGTCGCCCTCCACAAGTGTGCTCTGGGCGACTTACACAGCTAAAAATGCAGTACTAGAGTATTAAAACATTAAAACATTAAAATATTAAAATGGCTAAAAATATCGGACTCGGAAGGTTCCGGGTCGCTGGTTGTCATATTATGCATAGGCTTTCCTAAATAGCCATGTCTTAAGTGCCACCAAGAATTGGGGCAGGTCAGGACTGGCTCTTTGGTCTGGCGGTAGAGAGTTCCACAGGACGAGGGCCGCAACAGAGAAAGATCTCTGTCTCGTGGACTCCAGATGAGCCTCTCTCGGACCCTGGATACAGAGGAGGTTCTCGTTTGGTGGCCGTGGTGCTCTTGGGTGGGTGGATAGGGTCAAGCGATCTTTTAAGTATGAGGGACCCTGGCCCCGCAGGGCCTTGAATGTCAGGGTCAGAGTCTTATAAAGGACTCTGTGTTCGACTGGCAGCCAGTGCAGACGCTGCAAGGATGGTGTGATGTGACATCTCATTTGTGAGGAGCCTGGCGGCACCAAACAGAGGCTATAGTGAGCTGGACCTTTTCTACCTGGTTGTAATGTCCTTGTTGCTAATGGTACCAATCATTATCAGAGTTAACGTGTGTTATTGACAGTCTTTGATACTTTTTACATTTGTTTGCAGTTTGAGGCTGTAAAAAGATATGAAGGCTGAGAACTTGGGGTGTGAAATTTTTATCTATTGATAACCTACATGTACAATTTTCATAGAAAGAAGGGCCATATTTGCACACTTCAATTATCTTTGTTTGGTTCTGTACTACCTCACCCTTGGGAGTCTATCTCCCTTAGTTCTCAATTGGGGGGTAAGGTGGGGTTATAACTGCAAACTAAGATTTCCTATATATCCAGCAATAGGGTTGATTGCTAAGGAAATCTCTCTCTCTCTCTCTCTCTCTCTCTCTCTATCTATCTATCTATCTATCTATCTAAAGAAATACTCAAAGTTGTAAAGGGATAAGTCTGGGTAGAATATTTTTGTGGGCCCAGTGTAATTGTTTGCTGTGAAGAGATGCTGGATTCCATCATTGAAAAAACTAGAATGTTTCCTTGGTTGTACCATCTGCTGCATCATTTACCACCAATAAAGCTTGTGGTTTAGCAGCAACCTGTGTCAATGTTGACCACCAATGAACCCTTGGAGAGGTCTAAAATTACCCCCTGTTCTGGACAAAGATACCCATATTTTTTTCCTATCTTAATTTTAACATGCAAGAAAAACAAACAAGCCACAGAAGACTCCCGTGCTACCACTAAGTTATGGAACAGCTGCCAGACAGCATGTCATTGGCAACAACTGCTTTAACTGGGTGTTTATTTCCTCCCCCAAACTATTCATCAGCAGAATGGTCTTTTTCGTTGACCCCTGGGCAGCCATTGAGATGCTGCTGATTCCTTCCGCCCCGTCCTTGCTGTCTAATCCAATCTATAAATCAAAAAGAAGACTTTGCTCCTTATCCTGTGGGAGATTTTGTTTCCTTAATACCATTTTATGAGATGCCCCATCAAAAGCTCTCCAGAAATCCAAGCAAATGATATCCACTGGGTCACCTTTAGAAACTCTTTTATGAACTTGTGTGATGAACTCAAACAGGTTAGCGGGTTAGAATCTTCCCTTCGAGAAATCCCAGAGGCTTGACCCTGCTCCCCTTCCTTTGCGCTGTCCTTTTCTTAATGAGGGCCATATCATCTTTTATTTCCAATTTGCACCTCAGTTGAAGTAAGTTTTATGTTCTATAAAATGCTTGTGGGGTTTGGAGTAGCTATGACTTCTACATTTGCAGGGCCTCTGGTGTTTTGCAAATGAAATTTACCGGTTTTGTTGGATAGTGTACATACTCATGTATAAGTCTAGAATATAGAATCATAGAAACATAGAGTTGGAAGAGACCTCATGGGCCATCCAATCCAACCCCCTGCCAAGAAGCAGGAAAATTGCATTCAAAGCACCCCTGACAGATGGCCATCCAGCCTCTGCTTAAAAGCTTCCAAAGAAGGAGTCTCCACCACACTCCGGGGCAGAGAGTTCCACTGCTGAATGGCTCTCACAGTCAGGAAGTTCTTCCTACTGGTGAGGTGGAATCTCCCTTCTTGTAGTTTGAAGCCATTATTTCATGTCCTAGTCTCCAGGGCAGCAGAAAACAAGCTTGATCCCTCCTCCCTATGACCTCCCCTCACATATTTATACATGGCCATCATGTCTTCTCTCAGCCTTCTCTTCTTTAGCCTTCTCTTTAAGCTGCTCCTTATAGGGCTTGTTCTCCAGACCCTTGATCATTTAAGTCGCCCTCCTCTGGACACATTCCAGTTTGTCAATATCTCTCTTCAGTTGTGGTGCTCAGAATTGGACACAATATTCCAGGTGTGGTCTAACCAAGGTGGAATAGAGGAGGTAACATGACTTCCCTGGATTTAGACACTATATTTGCATTGATGCAGGCCAAAATCCCATTGGCTTTTTTTGCTGCCACATCACATTGTTGGCTCATGTTTAACTTGTTGTCCACAAGGACCCCAAGATCTTTTTGACACGTACTGCTCTCGAGCCAGGTGTCCCCCATTCTGTATCTTTGCATTTCATTTTTTCTGCCTAGGTGGAGTATCTTGCATTTGTCACTGTTGAACTTCATTTTGTTAGTTTTGGCCCATCTCTCTAATCTGTTAAGATCGTTTTGAATTCTGCTCCTGTCTTCTGGAATATTGGCTATCCCTCCCAATTTGGTGTCATCTGCAAACTTGATGATCAAGGGCAAATGTTTCCCCTTGACATTAAGTCTAGTCTAGTCTGACTCTGGGGGGTGGTGCTCATCTCAATTTCTAAGCTGAAGAGCCAGGGTTATCCATAGATGCCTCCAAGGTCATGTGGCAAGCATGACTGCATGGAGCACTGTTAACTTCCCACCAAAGTGTTACCTATTGATCTACGTACATTTGAAAGTTTTCGAACTGCTAGGTTGGCAGGACCTGGGCCTAACAGCGGGAGCTCACCCCGTCCCATGGATTCGAACACCAACCTTCCAGTCAGCAAGTTCTGAACTTTCACATTAATTTGCAAATCTGTAGTCTCTCCTTGTCTCTCTCCTGAGGAATCTGTATAAGGACCAAGTAGCAACAGTAAGAACTGACCATGGAACAACAGACTAGTTCAAGATTGGGAAAGGCACATGGCAGGGTTGTATACTCTCACCCAACCTATTCAACTTGTATGCAGAACACATTATGCAGTGTGCGAGACTTGATGAATGCAAGGCTGGAGTTAAAACTGCTGGAAGAAACAGTAACAACGTTAGATATGGAGATGATACCATTTTGATGGCCGAATGCAAGGAGGAACGTAGGAGCCTTCTAACCAAGGTGAAAGAAGAAAGCACAAAACCCGAGTTTGCAGTTAAACATAAAAAACCCCTCAAAATTACCGTATTTTTCGCACCATAAGACGCAGTTTTTTTCCTCCCAAAGTGGGATGAAAAATCAGCTGCGTCTTATGGAGGGAAGACGCAGGGAGGGAGGGGGGAGCAGAGGGGGGGCGATATATTGTACTTACCGGCGGCGCGGAGGAACCCGAGGTGGAGCAGGAGGAGGGGGAGGCCACGAGGGCGGCCCCCACGGAGACCCGAAGACAGAGGCGCTTCTTCCTGACGTCAGGAAGATGCGCCTCTGTCTTCGGTCTCGTGAGGCCGCCCTCGAGGCCAAGACAGAGGCGCTTCTTCCTGACATCAGGAAGAAGTGCGCTGTCTTCGGTCTTCGTGGAGGCCGCCCTCGAGGCCTGAAGACAGAGGCGCTTCTTCCTGACGTCAGGAAGAAGTGCCTCTGTCTTCGGGTCTCCGTGTGGCCGCCCTCGAGGCCCGAAGACAAAGCGCTTCTTCCTGACGTCAGGAAGATGCGCCTCTGTCTTCGGGTCTTCGTGGAGGCCGCCCTCGAGGCCCGAAGACAGAGGTGCTTCTTCCTGACGTCAGGAAGATGCGCCTCTTACATGGAGTAAGGGAGGAAGGCCTCGCCGGCTGTAAGTACGCACGGAAGGAGAGAGGCCGGAGGGAGGGAAGGAAGGAAGGAGGAAGAGGCCGCAGCGCCTCCGCAGGGCTCCCTTTTTTCCTATTTTCCTCCTCCAAAAACAGGGTGCGTCTTATCAGCAGGTGCGCCTTATGGTGCGAAAAATACGGTATGTCAACCGGACTGACTTATAACTTGCAAATAGAGGGAGAAAATGTGGAGGTCGTGATAGACTTTGTATTTTTAGGCACAAAAATTACTGCAGATGCAGACTGCAGCCAGGAAACCAGAAGACGCTTACTTCTTGGGAGAAGAACAATGACCAACCTTGATAAAATAGTGAAGAGTAGAGATATCACACTGGCAACAAAGATTGCCATAGTTAAAGCAATGGTATTCCCGTAGTAACCTACAGACATGAGAACTGGACCATAGGAACGGTTGAGCAAAAAAAGATAGATGCTTTTGAACTGTGGTGTTGGAGGAAAATTCTGAGAGTGCCTTGGACTGCGAGAAGATCCAACCGGTCCATACTTCAGGAAATAAAGCCCGACTACTCATTGGAGGGAAATATAGTAGAGGCAGAGATGAAGTACTTTGGCCACATCATGAGAAGACATGAAAGCTTAGACAATCATGCTGGGGAAAATGGAAGGAAGAGAGGCCGCCCAAGGGCAAGATGGATGGATGGTATCCTTGGAGTGATTGGCTTGACCCTGAAGGAGCTGGGAGTGGTGATGGCCAATAGGGAGCTCTGGCATGGGCTGGTCCATGAGGTCACGGAGAGTTGGAAGTGACTAAACAAATAAAAAACAACAAAGTATTGCAGATCACAAACTCTTATATTTTTTTGTTTTTATTCCTTTCGTCACTTTAGCTGCCCCTTTCATTCTTCTGGATGGTCTAGAGAGGCTTGTCAGTGGAAGTGTTTGGGGGTTTCTCTAGGTCCTCAAGTATAGTTAAAATATAGCATTCAGTATTGTCTGCAGTTTCATCTATCTACAGGGGGTCTTGGAATCTATTCCCTATGGACATGCTAGAAATTTGGGATGTGAAGGAAATTTTTATTGCGTGTGTATGGGTGATACAACTCCCACCATAAAACCAATGAGACACAAACAAAGAGTTTGGATAAAAATTAGCCACAACTCATTTATTAAAAACAGGAACAAGGGTTGGTGGCCATGCATGGGTCCTGGATCAGGGGAAGGGCAACCCACAAATGTCTGAAGTGCCTGGGTGCCACCGTTTGCGTGCCTGGGTGCCACCGGCCCAATACCGGTCAACTGGAACTTGGCACCCCAGGGGGCCAGGGCGTTATTCCCTCTTATGACCAAGGGGGGATAAGCCAACCAGATCCAGGGCCCATGCCACACTCCAAACACAGAGTTGCGACATAGAACATAACAGAAACATAAACATAGTGCAAACGATGATTATACAGCAATACAAAGTGCAAACCAAACAAGCAACGAATACAAGTAGAGAGGGTGGGAGGAAAAGAAAGATCTGGCCCCGCAGGGCAGTAGGGCACCCCAGGTAGTCTTAAGTATGCTGTCTGGGTGGAAGTGAGAGATGGCCAGCTGATGACGAAGGGTGAGGGTGGGTCCAGCCCTCCCACTGGCTGGCTGGCGCTGGTGGCAGGAAGCCTTCCCGCTGCCCAGAGGGCTTCTGGGAGGAAGAAGCCCCCTCCCCCTTTCCTCTGAGCAAGATGGCGGTGAGGACATGCCCCCCCACCACAACCCGCTCAGCCAGTAAGTCGACCAAGCCATTTTAGAAAGTTGAAATATTTATTTGGGAGTACCTTTATTTTGCCCCCTCAACCCCTCTCTTCCAGCTACACTCCTAGAGAGAACAAGATTTCAGATCTTGATAGTACCCAGCAGGACAGATCACAATCAATAAGTCTATTTTTTGTCAGAAATTTAGATTAGAAATCCATGGGTCTGATTGTAGAATGTGCAACTGAAAATCACTCATACTTACAGTTTTTTAAATATTTGCCATATTGTCATTCCCTTAGAAATTCTTCATTGCTGTTGCATACCTTCAAGTTTGTTTCAGACTTTTGTTGGCCCTAAAATGATGTTATCATGCTTGCCACAATTTGTTCAACTTGTCATTGGCTTTCAGTGAATCTGAGCTTTTGTGGCTTGCCCGAGGTCACCCACTGGGTTTCCAACTTTCCATGGTTGAGTAGGGATTTAAATCCTGGTCACTCAACGTCCTAGTCTGGCTCCCAAACTACTACATTAGGATGCCATTACATTACAAGGACTGAAGACCAACAGGTTGAAGGTCCAAATCTGGGGAGAGCGTGGATGAGCTCTCTCTGTCAGCTCCAGCTTCCCATGTGGGAACATGAGAGAAGCCTCCCACAAGGATGGTAAAGCATTAAAACATCCGGGAGTCACCTGGGCAACATCCTTGCAGACGGTCAATTCTCTCACACCAGAAGTGACTTGCAGATTCTCAAGTTGCTCCTGACACAGAAATCTTTTTTGCAAGTCATTGTTCTTAGTAACTATTTATTATTATTTATTTACGACATTTCTACCCTGCCGTTCTCAACCTTGATGGCTTTCCACATAGGCAGTTATCCTATGCCATTAAAAACCATATACAATTAACTCTGCCTGCTTCTTTTCTTTGCATGCCTAAATAATATTTCCATTGGTGCTCAACTGCAATTTTAAGTTGCCATAGTGCTAGGAAAATTTCATGGCTGGGGGCACAATTCCTATTTGAGGGGGATGTCCTCAGTTTACCATCTTCCAAATGGCCACACCCATGGTTTAGCCCAACTCCATTAATGTTAAGAGGAAGCAATGCAAATGCCCAGAACGCTTTCTGTATAGGATGGGAAACAATCAGTCTTGGAAACCCATTCCCCCCCCCCCCTTGCTGTCATCATCACCATCCATAGAAGTACACTAATGCACCTATATTCCAGTATACAATAAGAAGTCAGCTTCAAAATATCTTTTTAAAAAGTAACAGAGAATTGGAACATGTCAAGAGAGAGAGAGAGAGAGAGAGAGAGAGAGAGAGAGAGAGAGAGAGATACCCAAGAGACGGCTGCTCTCTTGAGAAGGCTCTGTTTGGTGTACCGACCATCTTAAAGGATTAGATCAACAGAGAACAAACACTGAATTTTCTTGCCAATGCATTAAACTCCTTGATGGATGGGATTTATTTGAGACAGGACCCCAATGAGACAGTCACCGAAAGCCAAGAGAAGAGCCTCCTTGAGGAAACATTGTACTCCGCTCTGATCTTTTATTCCGATACTACTTGTGCCCTTTATCTGGCAGAAGACAGGTACTTATTCAATTTCAATGCCCTGTCAAGCTGAAAGAGATTCCACTAGGGCTCTCATTGCTACTTTTAACTCACGTCCATCATGATGAGCTCTTTTGCCCCCCTTTCCCTCCCCAGACAATGCACACTCTTTTTTTATCACCTACTGCTTAATATAAACAACACAAGAGGAAGGAATGAAACCAGTTCCGTATGTTAGCAATTTCGGGACCCACGTTGAGAAAAAAAAAGACTTCCTGATCTGTTCAGCTGGAATGCAACTGTGGGAGACAGAGAAGGAAAAATTCTTAGCAGATCAAGCATAGGCGCATAGCCTTGCCCACAGGTGTCTTTGCAAAAACCAAAAGAGACCATTAATCAGTTGGTAACACTGGTTGCCACTGAAAGACAGGCAAAAATGATGAATGCATAGTTTCTGGGACAGAAGCTCTATTTCTAAACCTCTGTCGGCAGGAAAATAGACCCCCTTCCCCTTCCAGCAAATATTGGATTAATTGCTTTACCCTTGAACCTGGGGTCTTCTAGTATATACAACCTTGCATGATGTATTCAAACAAGGGGAGACAGGGGCCTCCAGCCTCTTGCCCTCTGTTATGTTCAGATTCCTCATTTATTTAAAGTAGTCCAGATGCAGTCAAGAGTTCTTTGTTCAATATTTATTATTGTTTAACCTGCCCCGAAATGGGAATGCACCAGGGCATTTGGGTCAATGCATTCAATCTTGAGAGGCAGCTTGGCTGTTTCTCTATTCCCGTGTCCGTAGCCTCTCCAGTTGCAACATGTCTCTCTCATGCCAGAGGCTCAGCAGAGAAAAGCTCGGAATATCTTTGATCAGCAAATACAACTTTGCAGAGAAAAGAAATCAACTTGGCATCAGCTTTTGAGTGAATGTACCCAGAGCTAAACACAGGCAACTGGATTTGGCAGGACAGCTAGGCATTTCACTCTAACTGCATTGTTCAAATCTGGAAAAGGAGGAATATGCAAAGCATAGTTTCTTATCTGATCTTCTTAGATACTTTGTTCAAAGTGGAAATAGTGTAGCTGTTAGCCTAGTGCAGGCATGGGCAAACTAAGAACTGAGGCGCTTACCTCATTCCCTCCAGATTTTTCCTGTCCTCTTGGCATAAAGATGCATTGGCTCGCCACATCCTTATGCAGAAAGGACAGGGGAGGAAGGGGACAGGGGAGGAAGGCACACAGCAGCTTCTAGAGAGCTCTCAGAAACCGCCTGTCTTGCCTTAATCCCACCATAATGCCAAGAGGACATCCCATAGATAGGGGAAGGATCGGGGCAGTCCCCACATGTCTCATTTTCTTCCCAGCATTAAGATGGGGCAAGCGACCCCATCCTTATGCCAGGAGAACAACCTATGGATGACCTGACTCACCCCGTCCTAGTCCCACTATCTCCCAGTCCATCCCCCTCCCGAGCCCATCCCACCCAGCGCGTATCCAGCCAGGCCCACAATGCGGCCCCAAGCAAAAAAAGTTTGCCTATGCCTGACCTAGTGCCTACCTCAGAGGATGAAGCTTCGTTCACTCCAGAGAATGGCAAAGTTGGACAAAAGCCCAACCTTGCCATCCTCTGCAGCGAACTATACTCCTTAATAGGCAGGGGATTGCATCAACCTGATCTGGTGAATGCTTCAACACTGGGACACATAGCCATCATACGCCTCTTGTATTGTTACACTAACTGCTATCAGGACAAGCCTCCAAAAGGTAAAGATGAAACACAATTAAGCATTTTTAAGTTAGCAAAATAGAAAAACACACTAGAGAAGAAGCACAATATCAATCACTAGACTGTACAATGTTCGTGAGTTACATATCACACAATCATAGAGTTGGAAGAGACCTTATGGGCCATCCAGTCCAACCCCATTCTGCCAAGAAGCAGGAAAATTGGATAAGTGGAAATTACACATATGAAGTCCTTTTTTTAGAGGATGGAGAGAGTTATTATTTTGCCTTTATACTCTATCCAAATATTTTTCATTTCTAATGGTTCAAAATCCTGATGAATAGCTACTATGATTCCTCCTTGGCACAGGGAAGTGCTGGGTGTTATTCTGACCATGAATATCTGGTTACTCTGGACCAGGGGTGCTCACACTTTTTCAGCATGGGAGCTACTGATTAAAAAACCAAGTCCCAAAGATCACCTACCCAGAAATGTAAAACGTATAACTATTTTCTTATTTATTTATTTATATTTATTATTCATTTTTATGTACCACTCCTTCCAGCAGGCTCGGGGCAGTTTACATAACATGAAGTTATAAAACATCAACATTTCAATTTAATAACAACAATATAAAATAGAGCATGAAATACATCCAACCACCCCATTTCTCCCACACTGCCATATTACCACACATATTATCAGCCAGAAAGTAAGAAGAGAGGCTTTTGAACTGCAAGGCCATTTAATACTCAGCAAGGTAAACAAAGGGGCATGCAAAAATACATCCAATCACCCCATTTCTCCCACATTCCCATATTCCCCAACATATATTTCTCAAGGAACAAAGCAAGCAGAGAGGCTTTGGAGCTAAAAAGCCATTTTTAAACATTAAAAATAAACAAAGAGACATGCCACAGAACAATCAAGCAACCCCAAAGTAAAAAGACTGACCTTTGAGATGCAATAAGGAAATGACCCCAAAGCGTCCTTCTTCTTCTCCTCCGTCGTTGCTCCTATTTCCACGCCGCCAGCATGCGTGCTGCCTCCAAGAGCTCACGAGAAGTTCGAGAGGCAGAATGGGCGCTTCTGCACATGCGCGCGGGGCCAGCCATGCATCGCGTCATCCAGGCCCGCACCCTTTGGTCTCCTACGACTCTGAATGGCTGGAGAAGGATGGAGGGAGGAGGAGGAATCCAAAAGAGGGGGACCATTCTGCCTCTTGGACTCTGCAGCTTTTGGAGGCGGCGCGCAAGCAGGGAGGAGCAATGACGGAGGACTTCTTTGCAGCGTGCAGGGGCACGTGAAGAGGACAAACTGCAAAAAACCCTGGTCAAGGGCCTGAAGATCACCAGGATGGAGCCAGAAGATCACCCTGGTGATCCCGATCACCATTCTGAGCACCCCTGCTCTGGACTATTCAGAGCTCCTGGGGCAAGAAAGGTGGGCCCGGACTATGCTAGAAGCCTGAACTCTGACCTAGAAGCCAAGATGGCTAAACTGAGACTGTCAGAGTTGGAGAAAATATAGCTCTCTAGAAAGGAGAATGATGCATGGCAAAGTAGAAAGCAGTAGGAAGACAGGACAGCCACATTCCAGATGTATAGACGCAATCAAGGAAGTCATGGCTGCTCTGAGTCTGCAAGACCAGAGCAAGGCTGTTGATGCTAGAGAGACTTGGATGCCTCTCTTTCATAGGGTTGTCTTAAGTTGAAGTCAATTTGAAACCAGTTTCTAATAAGCAACTGCATTTGAGAGTGCACTCTCATTTCTCTCCTCTATCAAATTCAGATTATCCGCTTCTCTACTGTCTAAATCATCTTCCCCCTCTATTACTTTTCCACTAGTGAGTGACAATAGTAGCCAACATCTATGCTGGTGTCCACTTCTCAGCCGATTCCTCTACTTTTTGCCTCCCTGTTGCTCAATAATTAATTTTAGAAGCTGTCAAAGAGCATGTAAATCAATGAGCTTCTCACTTGTTTTCAATGTTCAACAGATGGAGAGCAGGGAGTTAGAAACAATGGGATCATAACAGAAGAGAGGGAAAGCTCATGGATGCATGGAACCACTGAGCATTGTAGGCAAAGGTGGAATATGCATATCAGCTGGTAGCTGAAGCTTATAGAAATTAAATGATCCTGCCACCCAAATAATCCTGCCTTCGGCTCCTGTAAGCCGCCGTGAGCCTCAGGGAGTCGGCGGCATAGAAGCCCGAATAATAAATAATTAATAAATAAAGGTAAAGTTTAATGTTGAACATTAGAACCCAAAATAGTGGTACCAATGTGACTTGTAGAAGAGACAACTGATTATGAGATTCCCATATGGATCAACATAGATTGAGGTCCTATTATACCACTGGTGGAACACAAAGCCACACCTGCATACTTAAGATGGAGATCTCAGCTTCTCCTTTCCCTAGTTATCCAACTGCTATCGATAGGTGGCTGGGTTCACAGCTACAGTCAATCAGTGGCCGGTCTGAGTTCCTCTACAGAGGTGAGAAGATTGGGATATAAAAGTTTTAAATAAATTAGTAAGGTAGAAGTGCTCCAGCTGCTGTTCAACTACTTGAGAAAGGCATATCCTTCACCCTTGTATACCTTCAGTATCCTTGTTGGATGTTTGGGAGAATGAAGGCTGTACATTTTCCTTCAATAATGAAACAGCCATCAAATGACATCAAGCTATCTTCCCAACCATTGAATGTTTACTGTGTGTGATTCCTGGGTTGGGCTACAGTTGTGCAACTGTGGAAAATATATTGTGCAAAGTTCTACTAGGTATGTCCCAAAACACATAAAAAAGCAAAACTGCAGTGATGGGGAAATTACACTAACAGATGTACCCAAGAAGATTCTGGCTACTAAGTGGTTTCACACTGATGGAAGAGAAGGAAAACTGGATCACCAACAGTTATTGCTTTCCTAAGCTGATGGCAAAATGATAGAAATAGAAAAGTAAATGGTTTTTCCAAAAGTATGTGGAATTGGCAAGGACATGATATCATCACAAGTTAATTCCAACAGCTCTTTCTTTGCCAGTGGATGGATTGCTTTTTAAATGTCAGAAGACAACATGTCAATCCACACTAAGGCATCTTAGGAACTTTAGAAAATAACGGAATAGCCAAATGTTACTCTGGTTTAGATACAGCAATGGTGATGATGATTCAGGCTTAAAGAGAGGCAATAAGCCATTGCTAAAGGAGATGTCAACTTCGCCATGAGGAAGACATATTGAGGTGTGTGTGTATGGCGACCACATCAGATGGGACAAAATTCAGGGACATACATCGGTTCATCTTCAGCTTTGCTATGGAGCCATCCCATAACTCATGGCAGGATTCCATAGCAATACTGAAGAGGAACCAGCATATGCCACCACAGTGGCAACATGGAAGGCCTCCCTTGTTGCATGAGCAACAAAGGGGGTATGCTGGGCAGCAGATGCTTTCCCCCATGGGATGGGGTTAGCGGTAAGTCGGGCAATGTAGGGCATGGGGCAATGGATTCCCACTGCCGGATTCACCACAATCTGTGGCAATTCTGTGGCACATGTGATGTGGTTCTAGGTGTGTTTTCCAACCACTAAAAGGCTGATAGTCTCTCCCATTCATCTGTATTTATTTCATGTAGTGATAGCCAGTGTGCAGGACTTGTTTCCCCTTTATGTGTTCATAGTTAGATGCATTTGTTTCAAAAGCACACATTGAAATATTCAGCATGCAAAACTTTACACCCCTGTGTAACAGCAGAGATGTTCTATCATCCAAATACAGAATCACAAATTATGAATCACTACCACCGACTTCACACCTGGACCCAGAGTGATTCACATAGATTTAGGATGAGTATAAAGTACTAATTTCTGATACTGATTTCTATGTAGTATCTCCACTATAAAATGCTTGATTATCTCAAGTTAAAACAAATATGTGAACTATGACTGCTAAATTAAATAGTAATTGTCAAAAGGTTCACACTTTTGAACTTTTCTCCAAATTACACTTGGAGAAGGATCTGTCTTCCCACTTCTCCCAGTCATTATATCAATGCATGTCAATATTAGATTCAATTATTTCAGTTTGTATCAATGTATCTCAGCCAAGCACACACAGAGACCAAATGTGTCAATCCATTTCAATCAACAAATTTAAACGGTAGATAAGCAACACCTACCTGGACTTGCATGACACATGATGCTACAGTGGTGAGTATGTTTTTTTCATGACCTCCAAGATTAGAGGCCAGAGTTAATTGCATGTGGCAAAGACTGCAAGGTTGCTGCACATACCCAGGGGGATGGGGAATATGGACTATTAAGGTCTGACCACCTCTCACAAGCCCACTTTCAATTTTGCTTTGCAACTACCCACAGTGCAGATTGAGTTTTGTTGGTTGCTCCAAAGCCAGAAAGGAATTTTGATGATTGGTTATGAGTGGTGTCTATAAAATAGGTTGTCATTGACAGTCAGAAAGGGAACAACGTAAGAGTTTGGTGTTACTTTTGGACCAGGGACATAGAGGACGAAGTCTGCCCATGGGAAGGACCTGGGCGTCTTGGGACTTGAGGAGGGAATGGCTTCTTCTAGTTTGTCTTCCAGCAAAACGTTTCCCAGGGAGCAACACATGTATTGGATTGTCTTCAGGGTTAGGTGTTTTGCCCAAGGGATGGCTGAGGGGGTAATCTAGGAACACCTGGCCTCAGCTGGACCCACATCAATTGCTCTCCCCCCAGTCAGTCTCAAGTGCAACCCAACTTAAATTGGTTATAGGTGAAATAAAATTGTCCTAATTTAACCCAATTATCTGTGTATGATTGCATTATATCATTGTTAGTCATCAAATAAATATTCATTACAAAGAGTATTGTCTGGTGGTTTTCATGTCAGTGAGAAGTTGAATCTGTTTTATGTAGTAATCCATGCTTTTAAGGACTATGGCTCAGTCCATTTTGGAAACAGGATTTAAATTTGGGAAAAGAAAATTAATTTACACTTTACACTATCACTATTCCCCTCCCCTACATGGAAACCATGAGCTGCCATGAAATAGACAAAAGAGCAAGGAACCAAGAAATGGGTAAATATTGATTATATTATTATGGCCTGACACACTCACATATACAGGATAGAGGTTAGGCATATGTACTAATATAAATTTACTATATTTTGAATATTATATCTATATTGACAACTGTAGAATGTACATTCTTTCATCACTGAAGATGCTTCATCAAGAACAAAAGATGAGCATGTTTATTTCCAAATTAGTATAACACTTTTTACAAGAAGAGTTTGCAGGATTTAATCACACTGACCATTATTTGAATTCTAAATTATGGAAACATAATTTCAAGCTTTTACTATCTCATTCTCCCCAGAATTATAAAATCCAGGGAAACAAGATCAAGCTTGTAGCTGACACAACTTTGTTACTGAATCTCACTGTACAACAAATCGCAGAGGTATTTACAGCCAGGCAAAATGACTGTAGTGTACATAACATTGAAAGTACAACATATAAAATACAATACAAGATGTCAAATGAGAAACACATTAGCAACTAGTAGCATCACTGCAAAGCAGAATAATAAGCCTATCGAAAACACATTGCATCCAAGATCATAAATGGTATTTTATCTTCTAAAAATCTGCACATTTGGACCACTCTTGAAAATATGTTAGCTCCACATATGCTGGGTTTTACTTCTTGATTTCACTTAATGTTCAAAAGAAAACAAAGTCGCAGCCAACATTTAAATAACAGGCATGCAATAATCCAAATGACTTGAAATTTAAGAGATAGCTCAGAGAGTGACTTTGCTCAGAGAGTGACTTGCACAATAAAACACTTTTGTTCATTTTGCATAAATTTAGTGCTCTATTCCATAAATGTTTTATTCAGCCTGCATTCATTGCTAGAATCTCAACAACTGGAGAAATTATGTCGACGTACTTGATCTCTCTGATATTTTACCTGGATAGAACAATAATTATTCCTAGCCCCAGTAAGACTTTCTTTTCTTGGATTATGGGACCTGTACTACCAACTATCTAGGGAGAATCATGTGAAACTCAGGGTGAAGGTGACAGAATACACATTCTATGTTCACTGTATTCTCTCTTTGAGCCTTCCCAGCACACACCCAAGGTCTTCTCTTGACCATTCAAGTACTATTTTTTGCCTTGCCAAGCACCACAAACCATAATATTTGTACCACCAATTTGTTCCTTTGTCTACTAGGTTCCAGCTCTTAGCTCTAGACTCCACCTCAAGCATCAGAAGACATTTGAGCTCTAAAACTGGTTTCACTCTGGTGAATTATCACATTTTATATGTGGTTTGGTAGTTCTGACTCCACCTTTTGTTCCATGGAGCAAGATAGTCAGATATTGCAGTAGCTACTAGGGGTGGTTGATCCTTAAAAAAATTGAGTCTAAACTCGTGTGTGTGGGGGGATTTCCCTTGCTGGGTCATTCTAGAAATTGTTCCAAAAAACTTTAAATAAATTTCATAATTGAAATGTAATTACTAAAGAATTTTCGTTTTTATTTCTTATGCCAGCTGGGAGGCTAGAATGGAGGGCTTGCACTCCCTCCTCCCTTCCCTGCCCCTCCCAGCTGAGAGGCATCGCACATTAAATATAATGCACGATGCTTCTGAGCCCGGGGGGGGGGGAGAAGAGAGTGCTCTTATATTTAATGCAGCTGGTGAGAGGAGAAAGGAGGGTGCTGCTCTCCTCTCGTGAGTTGAGGACTGAGGAGGGGAAAATGACCTAATAACGTGACCTTTACAAAAAATGGTGATCCCGGGTTCGGTTTTGAAACTTCACTTCTGGGTTGGACACTGAGGGTTGGTATAAGGTCAAAATAGTTTCAAATACGAATTATTAACAAATTTCAAAGTATTTAAATTGGAGATACCCACCCCTAGTAGCTACTATTCATGGATTCAACTCTAGAACAAGTAATGTTATCTGAGTAGGCATGTTGCCTGGTTGGAGGAGGTAAATGGACAGACAATATGAGCAAGGTCACATTGTACTTTTGAGCAGAAGTTTTACAATTCCATGTCTTGTGATTTTAGTCGACAACACTCTTTCTTTGTTTCTTTATGGT